>CM033799.1:8844457-9444457 GCA_019656835.1 Rhododendron ovatum | reverse complement strand
CATTTTTTTTGCTGATTTCTTGCGGGTACCCTTAAAATCACGTTATGATCACATTGAGCGGCTCGGATCATCAAAATTTGATCGGGAGCTATGGGGTGTTTTTTTAGGTGTCCCCGGAACCGCCCCGATATATATATATATATATATATATATATATATATATATATATATGCGCTTGGTTAACCAAGAAAAACTGGAATCTCTGTAGTAGATATTTACTTTGATTGAAATTTCAAGCATGTATTTCTTTTCTATTTTTCCTCATATTTCTTTTCTTTTTTCCCTCATGCAACCACACGGTTTACGTAAATCAAACAGCAAAACAATCAACTTAGTACAATCTTGACGGATGAGATGTGCAATCTAACTCCCCGTACCCGTAAATTTGTAATTGCACTTCCGTACGGGATATGAATGTCATCTCGAGATGTATTCCCTTCCCAACTTGTAGCACTAAACTTTAATTTATGGACCTCATGATCATGAATCTATCTCTCCTCTTCTGTCTCCAAATCTTCAAACAGAGGAGACCTAAATTTCTAAGTAATCTTAGGATACCGCCACGCGATATTTCTTCAAACCATTACAAAAAAAAAAAAACACTTATAACTTTTTCTGTTTTGTTTTTTATGAAGAAACTTTTTCTGTTGACATTTTATATACAATGACAAAAGCTTTGTACGAAATTTTAGTTATAGCTGTGACAACACCTATTTAACCTTAATGGGTGTCTCTGAGTATTGACCTAAGCTCTCTTCCCAAAGTATAATGAACCAAAAAAAGTACCAAGCTCAGGTCGGTCTCAATCCCTCTATTTGGTTCAGTTTTAGACGTCTACTTGGATTCTTGGAATTATGATGGTAAACGAGTCGAGCCAAAAATTTGCTAAACGCGAAAAATTTGAGTTCGGACTTGACTCGAGCCTTAATGAGCCGAGTTCGATCATTTACTAAACAAACCTCTTCAATCTATCCAAGCTGAATTTTTGTTGAATGAGAACTCGAAAACGAGCCGAAAACTCAAGCTCGACTTGATTACTAGACGAGTCGAGCTGAGCCAAGCTTGCGAGCCGTTCGATTCATTTATAACCCTACTTCGAACGTAGTTTTGAAAAGCTAACTTAATCAATGAACGGTAGTTATATCAACAGTTCACGCTTATAATAGGCAAAATGCATTATGAATGTTTTGAACGGTTCATGTCGTCTTCATCAAACGTAAACTATGCGTCTGTGAAGCTAATTTTTTTTACAAAGTCGTATTTTTTGCAGGATCGATATAAAATATCAACGATTTCGATTGTCTATTATGAATCTAAAGTATGCCCGTGAAAACTAAAAACTGGGCCAAAGTGGAGGATGGAGGCTGGACCAGAGTGAAAAATAATGCGAAAATGAGAGTTGGCAATGTCAGTTCCTAGCTGAAGATACTATTATAATTGAAACATAGAGCGGATAAAAAAAAAAAAAATTGAAACATAGACATTAAAGTAAAGTTAGGTAAGAAAAAATAAATTACTACACCACATAATAGTACTCCCTCCGTTTCAAAAATTTTGAACTTTTTCGATATTTGTGTCGTTCTTTAAACTCTTATACGGAGTATCTTTCAATACGAATCTTCAAAAATATGTAATATGAATTTTGTTTGATGGTTTTCGATTAGATTTATAATACAAAATTATGAAAAACATGATAAATTGAAAGATATAAAAATTTTAACGACAATACAAATATCAAAAAGGATCAAAGATTTTGAGAAGGAGGGAGTATTAAATTGGTATTATTAAGTTGGTAAAGCAAAGCTTAGAGTAGCTTTAGACATGGCCGGGTAAATAAATTAAGCAGTAGATACAGTTTTATGGGCGTAAAATATACTACTAGGTTTAGATTATCAAAAAAAATAAAAATATACTAGGTTTCCACAGTACCAGAGGGAAGCAGAGGCGGTGATTAATCATCGAGATCTCTCTTTTTTATGTAGGCGTGGGTATATATGCAGGACCTTTGCAATTAAGCTTCCCTTCCCTTTCACTTTCTTTAACAGTACCCATTTTTCTAATGGTTGAAACCAGGGGCTACGTGCGTACACCAAATGCATACTGCTTTCTGTGAGACTCTATTTGGGTTCGCATACAAATATCGTAGCCGCTTAACTTATTAACAATAAATTGAGCAAAAAAAGGTCAAGCAAGAAAATTGACCGAAGAATTAATCAAGCCTAGAGGTACGGGCGTACACCAAGTGAATACTGCGTCGTGTGAGACACTACTTGGGGTCAAGGTTGCACACAAATATCGTAGCCGCTCAATTTATTTACAAAAAATTGAGAAAAAAACGGTAAAGCTGGAAAATTGACTGGAGAATTAATCAAACCCTTATCGATATCTGATTGAGTTAATTTTATAATGAGATCATTAAAAATATTTTAAGCGAATTAAATTGCTTCGATCATTTGTGTAAAATCTTGAGGCGGATTTCACAAAACGAGGTGTGGGAATGGTGTACCCATTTTTTATTTTTTTTAACAGAATGGTGTACCGATTTTAAGCAGTCTTTTCTACTATTACCCCCCCTTTCTCTCTCTCTTCTGTATTTAAGCACCAAGCAGTCTTTTCCGTTGCCCTCTCTCTCTCTCTCTCTCTTCTGTACTGTGCTTCTGAAGCTCTTTCTGATCTGTTTCTCTCTCCATCTTTACTTCGAGCAGCTTAAAAAAAAAAAAGGTTTTTCTCTTGGAGGGCATGAAACATTGACAGTACACATCAGCTGGCTGTAACTGAGAAAGAGGAGAAGGGTTTGAACAAGAACCCCCCAAATTCAAGAAAAGTTCTCCTCAGTGAAAAAAGCTTCAAAATTGTTGACAGAGAGTACCAAAAGTTGCGCAGATTCTGAAATGGGTATCTTTCTCTTCCTACTTTTGGTTCTCTTTCTCTTTCTTTTTCTCTCTGAGCGGGGGGGTCCGTTGCTCTGACTAGGGTTTTTGTTGCAGGGTTTGAATGGGCATTTATGATGCTGAAATCAATGATTTTCCCTTAATTAAATGCTTGTGGACACTTTATGAGATCTTTTCTGTACTGGGTTTGTGTTATCCTTGTCATTTGGGGGGGTTTACCCTTATGTAATTTCTAAGGGTGCTACATGGATGACTGCAAAATTTTGTAAATATTAGTGGTCACATTCATCCTTCTGATATTTGGCACATATGTTGGCACTTGGTATAGGTTTGATACTTTCAATTTTGGGTCATTTTCCCTGAGGACTTCTTCCTTGCTGTTTCACTGTGTCTAGTGATGAATACAACTTGCTAAGGCATTTTTCAATGGTATTTTGAGCTTAGTAGGAAATGAAACTTTTGTCCACAGACACCTAACTTTCCACTTTGCAATGAATCTTTCTTTGTGAATCTGTAAGTTCTGGATTTCTTGATTGAAGTTGGGTATGAAGTTATTGCTTTCGTTGGGTGTTGATATGTTGCTTATGATGTCTCTTTCACTTATTTTTTCCCTAGGTCTTTGATCATCTTTGGTGAGGCAATTAGGCAGTTGGGCAATTAGGCTTTGGAGGTCTCCAGTTTTGCTGTCTCAATTTTCATAGGTCTTCAGTTGTTCAAAGATAACTGTAAGATATTGTATCTGTTATTGGCTATTCTTGTTGAAAAGAAATGGATGTTGAGGGTAAGGATGAATTTGAGCAAGAAAAGGGGGATGAAGATCTCATGAGCTACCATTCACCCAATGTATCATCGGACTGGCGATTTGGTGGGCCGAATCTCACAAACCCATTGATGGGATCGATTCCTACGGCGAAACCCATGACAGTTTGTAGTAAAGGAGGTCTAATGGAGTCTTCTTCCTCTTCCTCTGCCCCCTTAATGGACTCATTTTGCCACACGGTTTGGGACCACCCCACCAGTACTTCCCAAAACCTGGGCTTCTGTGACATTAATTTGCAAAACAGTGCGACCACCTCAAACAACACACTGGGTATTAGAAAAGGTCCTCTTGCCCCATTGAGTGTTGATAGAACAGTTGATATAGGTTGGGCTCCACCAAATCCAATGGTGAAAGGAGGGGGTGTGTTTTTACCAAATGCTCATGGAATGCTTCTTCCTCAGAGCTTATCCCAGTTCCCAGCAGATTCCGGGTTCATAGAGCGAGCCGCAAGGTTTTCGTGCTTCGGTAGGGGCAATTTCAGCAATATGGTCAACTCTTTTAGTGTATCTGAATCTATGAACCCTTTTGCTAGGAGTGGACCAGTGATGATGCAGCAAGCACAAGAGGTATTTGGAGGAAATGGGTTGAATTCGGATGTGAAGATGAATGAAGCTTCAAGGGGTGTTTCTTTGTCTGCTGAACAAGGGGCTCCTACTGAAGGGAGCCCACTGAAAAATGAGAGAAGGAGCAATAGCTTTGGTTTGTCTGCTAATGGGTCGGATGAGGCCGAAAATAGTGGTGGTGATGGTCAAGATAATCCATCTTCTTCTCAACCAATTGTATTGAATAAAAGGAAAAGAGGTGGTGGTGGTCAGGTAAAGGAAATAGACCGATGAACCACTTTTGCTATATGTTTTATTTTTTGTCTTGTATATGTAAATGATTGTTTTTGCATGGTAGGATAATGAACTTGGTCAAAATGACGCCTTACAACCAACTGGTGAAGCTACGAACGATAATACTGAGATTGAACCAAAGGGAGATCTAACCCCAACTTCAACTAGCAATAAGCCTAGTGGAAAGCATGGTAAACAGGGGCCTCAACCTTCAGATTCGCAGAAGGAGGAGTACATACATATTAGAGCTCGAAGAGGCCAGGCAACAAACAGCCACAGTCTTGCAGAAAGAGTAAGACACTTTTGATTACTGTTATGAAGTGTGGTGTTGCATTGTACTTTAGAGAGTGTATTTGAAACAAAATCATCCATGGTTTTCATATTGTGTCCATTTTCAAGTGGATTTTTTTTAAGGTTGAACTTTTAGACAAAAGTTTGGTTCTTTTCAAAGAAACTCCTGAAAAATAGGTTTGATAATTGAGGCAGATGATAACGAAAAACAGAAACAGAAACAATACAAAATAATACCTTGCAGACTCTCTTGTTGTCGTGCTACTTTCTGCCAAAGTGAACATTTTGTGTTAGTCTTTGGTTGAGATTATTAATTTGGATGGCAGGTTAGAAGGGAAAAGATCAGTGAAAGGATGAAGTTTCTTCAGGACCTTGTACCTGGGTGCAGCAAGGTTGGTTTGTTGGAACTAAATAGCTTAGGCTCCTTTTGGGTTGATGTGGACTTCAAATGGAAAGATTAAGCACTATTATTCAACGGCAATGGCTCAAATTTAGATTTGATAACTTGCACATGGATTTCGACATTGAGGTTGGGAGCTTTATGAATATAAATTTGTAATAACAAATTTATATGAGTTTTTTGAAAACATTCGTGTTAAGGATTGCAGTGATAGAACGATCCCAAGAAAAATGCATCCCTTCTACATTTAATCCATCTTCCTCTGCTGTTTCACAGGTCATCTACAACTAAATCTCTTACATGTTTTCTATTGAATTTGAACCGGAAAATCCACATCTATCCCAACGGACCCTTAGCAGTACAACTAAGTGGAATTCTCATTGCGGTATTGCTGATAGTTATTTCATGAGAATTTGTATGTTTTTTCAGGTCACTGGCAAGGCAGTTATGCTTGATGAAATCATTAACTATGTGCAATCACTGCAAAGACAAGTTGAGGTAAGCTAGTTGAATCTGATTTTCAACCATAGTAGTTCTTAATTTCATAAGAAGCTCAGTAGCTGTTTTTTAAACTCAGAAACTTTATTGAAGTGCAGATTGAGATACTTAAACTTCTTGACTTTATGGTATTCGTGTATGTTTTTACATGGTTAAGTTAGAATAGAACAGCTAAATAGGTTACATTTTATCATCTCAAGAAAGGTCTTTTTATTTTCCATTTCAGTTGGTTTTCTCGAGTGAATATAAATCCCACAATGACCCCTTATGAAATTTGCTACGTCAAGCTTCTTAGGCACCCACTATACACTGCTTGTCTAAAAGATTTAGGGAAACTTAATTCCTGTAATGGTTATACAGTACTCATGTTAATGAGATTTTGTGTCCAGATGAGCTATTGATTAACATGTGAAGTTTTTTTTTTTTTTTTCAGTTTCTCTCAATGAAGCTTGCAACTGTTAATCCACGCCTGGACTTTAATCTTGAAGGGCTCCTCACAAAAGAGGTACGTAAATGTAACCCTGTACCGGCACACTGTGGGATTAAGATCGAATTTTGAGATTTTGTTTTTTTGGTGCCTAAGAAAAATTGTTCTTCACTACAGATCCTTCAGTCGCGAGCTGGCCCTTCATCTACGTTAGGGTATTCCCACGATATGACCCATATGACTATGCCTTTTGCTCCATTGCATCCTTCTCAACCTGGTGTCCCTGTTATGGCGAACTCTTCAGATGCACTTCGGAGATCCATTAATACCCAATTGGCTGCCATGAGTGAAGGATACAAGGAGCCTAGTTCTCAGGTACATTTGCTAGACCTTTTTGTCTTTGCTATTTATTCTCAAAACTTCTGTTGTGCTCTTGCATATAATCAAATGTGATTGTTCCCATGTATACCTATTCCCTTTCTTCTAAGACGATTAAGTGAGTCTGCCTCGTAAAATGAATGCGCAAATATTGGTTCTCTTATGATGGTTGATAGAGAGAATTCAATAGAAAATTGGAACCAAACCAAGTATCATGTCTCAATCATTTGGAATTGGCTATATGAATCCTCTTCGCAATTCCGTCAAAGGCTTCTTGTTCCATTTAAAGTTTAGTACATCAATGCTGTTTCCCCTCAGTATCCAAATCAAATTAGGTCTTTTCCTTCCCACTAGAGTGATCTTATCACATTTTTACTAGTTGCAAACCCCCTTGGTCTATTTTAAACACCTCATCTTCAACTTGTGCTACAACCAATTGACTAATGTTTATTCGTTTCTAATTCCCTCTTTCCTTTTTCACCACACATACATCTCAAAATTCAGTGTGTCAATGGAGAAACAGAAAATTTGGCCCTTCCCATCATAAAATCGTCTGCTCTGGCAGTGTGGGTTGGCCCCTATATTTGTGTTCTTGTCAAGTCTCCAATTCAAATTTTTGATACTATTTTCTGCAGGTACCCAATATGTGGGGGGAGGACGAGCTTCACAATGTTGTACAGATGGGCTTCAATTCTAGTGCTCCCCTTGACAGCCAAGAGTTAAATGGTATGACAGATTAGTTTTTCCCACTATAAGCCTCTTCACAGAAGCAGTCCAACAGCCATAGGTAAGCAGTCATGTAAATACGCTTGTCTTTGCCTCCGGGCCACATGGAAGTTGATTTTGAGAAGTTTTTTAGTTCTGAATCTTCTGATGCCATGCTATATAGCATTCCTGTATTATGGTTCTATAAAATGGATAGCCAAATTTGACAGATTTCCTAAAAGGCATTTAGGTTATGTTTTGTACGATTATTTAATGGGAGGGGTTTTAGTAGTTTTGAACTAGTCACTACTTACCCACGTTTGTGTGCAATTTTAGTGCTGGAATTGTGACCCCATCACCCGTTTTACTCCCTTATTGGGACTTTTCACATCCTGATTAAGCTTTTGCCTGGAAAAAAAATGCTAGGCACACATAGTTCACATCTCCCCACCAGTGATGGTGGTTCCCCTTAGGCCCTAACCCTGAATAATGTTGTGGGTCCTACCATTACTTGTGAGAGAGGATGTAAGACAATACGAATGGACGGAAGCTTGGATGCGTCCTTGCTCCTTAGCATTGCTCTTCATCCATTGTCAGACTGTTAGTTTAAGATCAGCTTGCTTTTTTATTTGGGTAAAAGATCAACTTGTTAATCAACATTTTGCAGGGTCATTGCTGGGGCTTGGGTGGTCAACTGTGACACGGCAAATTTGTATCTGATGCTGCGCCAGTGTCCATCATTCGAAAATCCTGTAGTGAATTTAATATACTGCTCTGCCAGAAAAGCTAAAATTTGCGACTACTGCAATGGAATTGTTTTGTCGACAAGAGAAAATATGGATCAAAGTCGTATTACTTGACAAAACCAAGATGCATGCGTGTTGTAAAGGATTCTGAAATGAAGGACTTGGTTTTGTTCTTAAATTTACTTTTGGCTGGCTTGGGCTTCAAAGGAGGTTGAAGTTCAAGCCATAGAGCTGTACTTGTTGAATTTAAGGTGGAAGAAGTTTGAAGCTATGTATGTTAACTATACATGTTGACCAATGAAGATGAAATGCTATTCCTGTTAAATTCACTACTCCTTTCTTGGATTATCACGATTTTGATCATTTTCTTTTTGGTTAGATTCCTTGGGGGAATCACATGATGTGTTAATTCTTGTGGTACTCCTACTCCTTACTTTTGCGCGTTAAAAAGAAGAAAAAAGTACAGCAAACAAATCATAACCACATAGCTTAGCAATGGAGTACTAAAGTGATGAGATTCTCTCATTGTCTTCCAGAATGTGAATGATGAATCCATTTGCAGAACAAGAAGCATACCTTGTTTTCTAGTATTAACCAAAGAATAGAAGGGGGATTATTGGGGTCCATCCAAGTTCCCACCAAGGTCTTCTTGGCATTTTTGGTTCAAATTTTTTTCATGTTTGTTAGCTTTACGTTTAACTTTTATAGATTATTAATTCGTTTTGATGAGACAAATTGAAAAAATAAAAAATTATGACTTTTAGTCAAATATTTTTGAAAATATTCAAGATAAAACCAAAAAAAACAAAAAAACCCCGGCCTTTTGCCTGTTAAAAAGCCCTTTGATTATATTTTACTATTATTGTTAAATTTGTGGAGTATCAATTATCTAGCCTCACACATTCTAAAAAAGTCTATGTTCCCTTAACATGTTCCCACGTTACTCTTTCGCGCCATGTCTGCTGCATCTAACTACTACTGTTCGTTACTCAAACTCTGCTGCGAAACCCACGACCAAATCCAAGCAAAGAAGCTTCATTGCCTTATACTCAAAACCGTCTCCCACCCAGAGACTTTCCTCTTGAACAATCTCACCAGCGCATACAGTAAACTAGGCAATTTAACGTATGCACGTCACGTGTTCGATAAAATACCTCAACCAACCCTCTACTCATGGAACACCATCCTCTCTGCTTACTCCAAGTCCGGACATCTTTTTGAAATGCAGGAGATCTTTAATCGAATGCCGCAACGTGATGGAGTTTCCTGGAACTCGGTTATTTCGGGTTTGGCACGGTTCAGGTCGTTTGATGAGTCGTTCAAGGTTTTTAGATGGATGTTTAGGGATGGACGAATGAATTTGAGTCGGGTTATATTCACGACAATGCTTATACTGTCTTCGAATGAGGCTTGTATCAATTTTGGTAGGCAAGTTCATGGGCAGATAGTTAAATTCGGTTTTTTGTCGAGTGTGTTTGTGGGTAGTCCTTTGATTGATATGTATTCAAAAGCGGGGTTAATTTGTAGCGCGAAGAGGGTTTTTGATGAATTGGTTGAGAGGAATCTGGTTATTGATAATACCATGATCATGGGTCTTTTGAGGTGTGGAATGGTTGAAGAATCAAAGCAGTTATTTGGTTGTATGCCTGAAAGAGATTCGATTTCTTGGACAACAATGATTACGGGACTTAGCCAGAACGGAGTGGAGAGAGAAGCTGTTGACATGTTCAGGAAAATGAGATCCGAAGGCTTGGCTATTGATCAGTTTACTTTTGGAAGCATTTTGACAGCTTGTGGGATTCTTCTAGCCTTAAAAGAAGGCAAACAGATCCATGCTTATGTGATTAGGACCAATTTTATGAACAACATTTTTGTTGGTAGTGCCCTTGTTGACTTGTATTCCAAGTGTAGAAGCATAAAATATGCAGAAGCCGTTTTTAAGAGAATGACCTGCAAAAATGTTGTATCTTGGACTGCAATGGTGGTTGGCTATGGTCAAAATGGCTATTGTGAAGAAGCCATTCAGATCTTTCGCGAAATGCAGAGAAATGGGATTGAGCCGGATGAATTTACTCTGGGAAGTGTAGTCAGCTCATGTGCAAATCTTGCAAGCGTAGAAGAGGGTACCCAATTCCATGGTCGAGCACTGGTGTCCGGCTTGATTCTCTTTGTTACAGTTTCAAATGCACTTCTCACACTTTATGGTAAATGTGGAAGCATAAAAGAGTCCCATTCTTTGTTCCATGAGATGCATTGTAGGGATGAAGTCACTTGGACTGCACTTGTTTCCGGT
Organism: Rhododendron ovatum; assembly: GCA_019656835.1. NCBI lineage: Eukaryota > Viridiplantae > Streptophyta > Magnoliopsida > Ericales > Ericaceae > Rhododendron > Rhododendron ovatum. Next base: position 9,434,172 of record CM033799.1, on the reverse strand, counting down.
TATGCCCAGTTTGGAAAAGCCCATGAAACACTTGACTTATTTGAAAAAATGCTGGCCCATGGTCTTCAACCTGATCAAGTCACTTTTTTGGGGGTTCTTTCAGCTTGCAGCAGGGCAGGCCTAGTTAAGAAAGGACTTAAGTATTTTGATTTAATGGTAGAAGAACATGGCATTAGGCCAATTCAAGGTCACTACACTTGTATGATTGATCTTTTTGGGCGGTCCGGGAGGTTAGAAGAGGCTAAAAATTTTGTATTGCACATGCCTTTTAGTCCTGATGCGATTGGTTGGGGTACCTTATTGAGTTCATGTAGAGTTCATGGTGACATGGAAATTGGGAAATGGGCAGCAGAGTCTCTACTGGAACTAGAACCCCACAACCCTGCAAGCTATGTCTTGCTTTCCAGTATGTATGCTTCTAAAGGGAAATGGGATGAAGTGGCCAAGTTAAGGAGAGGGATGAGAAATTTGGGCATAAAAAAAGAACCTGGATGTAGTTGGATTAGATATATGAGTAGAGTACATGTTTTTTCTGCCAATGACAGATCAAGTCCGTATTCGAGTCAGATATATGCTGAGCTGGCAAGTCTGTATTGCAAAATGATAGAGGAGGGTTATGTGCCTGACACGAGTTCTGTTTTGCATGATGTTGAACAGTCTGAGAAGATAAAGATGCTTAAGCATCACAGTGAGAAGCTTGCTATTGCCTTTGGCTTGATATTTATTCCTCTTGGCCTGCCCATAAGAGTGGTAAAAAACCTCAGAGTATGTGGGGATTGCCACAATGCAACTAAATACATTTCAAAGATTACGCGGAGAGAGATTCTTGTCAGAGATGCTGTTCGGTACCATTTGTTCAAAGATGGAACATGTTCATGTGGTGATTTCTGGTGATGGCTTTACGTGGTTTCCAAAGCTGCTGACAGACAACCCTTGAAAAAACTTTTGAATCAGGTAAGAGTAAAAATGTCGGGATATCCTCTTTATCATTCAATGGACCGGGCGTTGTCAATTGAAAAATGGGTTTTAGATGAAGTTGCAGCTCGAGGGTCTAATATTTTTGCAAAACTTTTAAGGAGCCATTCCAAAAGATTAAAGGCTATTACTGCAGATGACTTTTTCTGTCCAAACATGACCTGCGTGTTGAAGGAGCACCTATGGGCAATTGATCCCATGAGAAAGAATTTCATTATGTTAATCAGCTAACCAGATTGGGAGCTTGGATACTATCAATATGCATTATTCTATGCTCAGGGTTAGATAGATTACTTTTGGAAATGGTAAGAATTTAATTCCTGCAAACTAGTACACTTTTTTGTGTTGGATTTGTCCCTGCTGTTTCCTGGAGCTATTAGAACCATAAATTCTGTTGTTGAGGGGTTTGTGCATTTAGCAGACATGATTCTCTTGATTAGTTTGAGCCTTTGAGGGTATACAAGTAGCTAGTCGTAAAATTCAGAAATTTGACATTAGAGTGGATGTTGTAAAGCAATCGAGTATTCCCTGATGTTTATCAATGGAATGGGCAGATTCTAAACTTGATACACTTCCCAAAACATGAAAAAGACGGGTTATACTTTCAGGGGGAAAACATATATTGTTATTTCTGACTCTTTCATCAGATAATTATATATGTGTAGTTCATTGATGACCAAATATTTAAAACTCAAGAAACGATATAAAAGAATTAAGCACCAACACATGCGAGGGTTACTAGAAATGTGACTTGTCTGAATATTTGACAGCTAGGAGGCTGGTACAGATGTTGAGTAATCAGAAGTCCATACTTAGAATGGTTGTGATTTCATGCAAGACTCCCCTTTACTTCGCTGCTGGTTTTGCACATGGATGAACAAAAGAGTTTAGTAAGGTAGAGAAACTGTTAAAGAGGATTATGGAAGTCTTCAAGCATTACTTAAGCTAGAGGATTGCAGTCTCTGGAATGCTATGCCGCAGCGATATAATCCTGATAAAAAAATCCGATACCTCAAATGACATAAAATATCGAAGCTTGCAGCTGATTTGGACAAGAACAAATTGATTGTATTCTACACATTCTACTTTTAATATTATGGATGGCATCTTCTTGATGGTGCTCGTTAGTCTGATGCTCTGGACCATGAATGAAGGAAGTATGGTAATGAGCACATAAATTGATTTGGGTCTCTAGGCCTACCTTCTCTGATGCTTTTCGGCTTTGATTTAGAGGCATGGTTCTGCAGCAAAACGTCCCTGTAGCTCCTCAGTTCTTGGAGGTTTAGGGGGGCCATTGTTTCAGTGGTATTTTGAGAGCAGCCACTTTGTACATATATTGCCAAAGGTTAGGCTGTCTCCAATCATCGCCGACCCATACCCCCAACGATTGGGGACTAGATGGTTCTGTTATTGTTGTTGTTGTTGTTGTTGATGGTATCTTCTTGATGAGAGTTGTGGATTTAGTCAACAGCAACCTAATTATAGAAGTTTCTCGATAGTTGTTTTTTTTGGATCGGCAGAAGTCAGTATTGTTAGAATAGTTACATTAGCACCTTAGAAGAGGAGTTGAACTCCGAACCTCCTTTCTTCTTGCACCTAAGTGCACCCCTAATGCCGTTGGGCCAAAGGCGTCTTGGCATAGTTGGTTTTACTGTTATTTAACTTATTTACTAATCTTATATACTGTTAGTTAACAGGGACTCTTGGAAGATAATGTTATCTAATTGCCAATAAAAAGAAAAAGAGATACTGTTATTTACTTGAATTGAGTTTTTTTTAAACTAAACAGGCTCCAAAGTTTTACACGACCAAAACGTTATTTACTTGAACTGAAATTTAACGTATGGTGCACATCATTTGTTTATGTCTGTGTTTTCAATCAAAGAAATTTGAGTAAGCCAACACTGCATTTACATCCATGATCTGGCAATTAGCAAAAAAATGTTATAACCGAAAGTAAATAAGTTAGGGCAAGTCTGTGGAAAACATTGATCACTTGTACTGCTATCAATTGTATTGCTAAAACATAATGACAGCCATCTGCCTTGTGCTTCCCGTGGCATAGTTGGTACTGGAATTTGGCATCTTGTTCAAGTACCCCAAGATGTTCTCAGCCATCTGCCTTGTGCTTCCATCCCCATGATGGAAAGCACTGACCAATGCAGCATGAAGTGACCCATCTTGTGATATATCTGAAACAGTTCTTTCCCCACCCTGCATCAAAAACCTCTCAATCACCCAAAATGATTTCTGCAACAGATCTTTGTGTTTGTGCTCCTTGACCGCATTCAACACAAACTGAATTGTATTTAATCCGTTCAAAATGTTCACACTCTTTTCTACATCAACATTGTTATCCAGCAATGTACATATAGCTGATAAAGCTGCCCTAACAACTTCAACATTCTCATGGTCCAAACATGCTGAAAGCCTCTCAACTGCATCTGCATCAAGCAAACAGAAGGTATCTTGTGAAGAGCATGCCCCTCTGTGAACTGGGCATAATGGTGTGCTTTTATGCTTTGATGAAACAGATGATCCACATTTTGGTAAAAAGGACCATTTAATGTAATTTGGTTTCTTTACTTTTGGTGGCTTTGACAGGCTAATGGATTGTGTGGAGAGATTCTCCAACCCAATTGCTGATAACATCTGAACTTCATCACTTGATGTTTTTGTGACCAATTCTGTGAATAATGATGTGAAGTTGTTGTTTCTTGCAAGAAGTAATACCTGATGGTCGTATAGCGTAGCTGTGAATCTGACAAGTATACCCACTAGTCCTTCAAAGTAATAATTTGCATACCTGCTTGTTCTTACTCCACTTCTTTGCATTTGAATTATTATTTCCAGGACTGCAGGGACAAGGTTTTTGTTGAGAAGAGCCAAGTTGAGTGTAAGGCTTTTGTGAGGGAGATTTGCAAGGAAATTTGTTGAAACTGCTTGCTTCTCTGTTATTCGGGTTGTTTCAGTTGGACTTTGGATTAGGCTCTCAGGTTGGCCTCTGGTTTTGCATAATCTCTCTACTAAGGTATGACCTATGTACGGTGAGAGTTTTATGAGCAGTTTAACTGCTGAAACTCCAAGTTCTTCATTTGCGTTATTGATCAGTTCCATCAGGTTGTAGCTCGCTTCGGTCTCTTTAACCACAGAGACGATTGTAGCTGATACTTCTTGGGACTTAGTTAAACATAAGAGTGCCCTGATGAGATTGATGTTGAGTTCATCCAGGGTGGACTTCTTGAGCAAGTAGATGATGTTGTACACAATGTAATCTGAAGCTATTGTGTAGCCACGCAAGTTTACTTGAATGGACTCTAGGTCTAGGCCAGACTCAAGTACATTGCAAGTATTGCGGCAGCTTCCTTCTTTGAGTTCATTTGCTCATTGTAGATTTTCCTAGTGAACAACTCTTCAGTCATGACTTCTACCATTCCAGCTTCAACTAGTACCTTGCTATTTGGGTAGTGAGAAGAAATCTTCTTTAGAGCTTTGAATGCCGCTTTCGTGGTCAGCGAATTTCCATCTTGCACCATTTTGATTAGAGAAGGAGAAGCCCTTTCAGCCACTTGGATTTGACTGTCATCCCCTAGAGAAATTTCCCCAAGGTAGCTTGCCATCTCCATCTTTATCTCTTCACTACCTGTTTATGATTTACATTACTGAGTTGTGATGATATAAACTAAAATGGCTTACTTTTTTCTTTTCTAAACTTTTTACAGGTTTCGGAAAAAAATTATACCTAATCGATTTGTCTCCATGGGAGAAATTTTAAAAGTAAAAAACTTGACCGAAGTTTAAAAAAACTTTTATAAAGATGAAAATAAGCCAAAAGGCCAGCTTTATTTATTTATTTATTAATTCTCATTTCTGATATTTTATAAATTGGGTTATGTTTTTTGAACTTTTCTGGTTCATGTTGTCAAGAAGAATCCAAAAAGTAAAATTTTGGTGAAAAGTTAAAAAAATAAGTAAAGACCAAAACACTCCAAATACAAAAAAGATAAGCTAAGACTGTCCAAGTACTTATCTACCAAAGCATCTAGTGATTGTTTACAGTTCCATGATGTTATAGTAAGTTTTATTGTTAAAGGACCTCTGATTTTGTCTCAAGAGTTCAGATATTGTTACTTCAATATTTTTTATGCCTGCCTATAGAAATTAAACAACAGTATTCAACGTGATGGATTTTGAAAATCAGAAGTCACCTTCAATAAGATGATTCAGAAGGGGTTCCATGAGGCCATTATCTGCCATGCGCTTGATGTTATCTGGAGATCCCTCCAAGTTCCTTAAGATTTCATCTGCTTTATCTGAAGCAAAGGCATCAGAAGTCTCTCTGTACTTCATTGCTATTAGAATGAGGATTCCTCCAGTAACAGATCCTATTTTCTCGCACAAAGATTGGGATCTTGAAAGCTCAAGCAAGAGTAGCAGTGACGTGTGCTTTACTGGTTGGTGATTATTTGACAGCATCCTGATTATGATTGGCATGTTAACTGACATTGCCACCATCTCCTGTAGAAATAAACACCACAGTAGAACATGTCAGATGGTAGTTGGCTATAGTCTTCAAGCATTCAGTTAGCCTATTCATGTGAGCATCCAAGCATTTTAGGTAAGCGTTTAAATACCAATGCGCTTGTGCACATATTAGGTTTGAACTGTAATATCTGTAAAAGAGATAAAATCATATTTCAAGCTGAAAAATACAAGAAAGCCTAGGTTTTTAGTAGCACTGGACATGTTAGTGTTTGAAAGTGTCTTTCTAATTTGGAGGTCGTGTACTGATTAACTATAAAATTTATTCTGCTGATAGTAGTAGTTAGAAAAGAGGGGAAGAAGAAACTTACCAGTTCTAAAACCAATGGGATCCTGCAAAGCTAACAATGGCATGGTGCCATTGCGGCTACCCAGAATTTTGCAAAACAACAAACAGGAAATTTAACTATGGTTTATTGAATTTTGAATGTAGAGAAAATTTAATTGACCTTGCCCTCGTCATCATCTTCAGCCAGTAGGAGTAGTAATTCAAGTGTTGCACATCTCACATTTCTGTCTTTATACTCCAGGAACTTCCCTATCAATGGCAACATATCCATGCTTCGAATCAGTAATTTATTGTTATGCTTCTTGTGACAGATGATCTGTAAATCCTTAAGTGCTTCAAAGACCATACTCTCTCAACTAGCCTGTGACAGAGCTGCCCTATCAACCTTGATTCTTGCCATTTCATTTCTTTCTTTCCACTCCTCTATCGTGGCCTTCAGTGCTGTAGTAGTGCTCGAAGCTCTCTTCTCTAGCTTCTGTCCTGTTTGGGGGCAAACAGCATCACTTGGACTTTCAAACTTTTCATACCACTCAGTAATCGCTTTCCTCTCATAAGTTACCCCACTTTCTATGGTGACTGGGTCATCCATAATGCTTTTCGTCAAGGGACAGAAGAAAGTCTCATACTGAGGTTCCATGTACTGAGTCACTTGTGGAAAGTTTGTCGAGGATCCGGAGCTTCCATGCCTTTGGCTCCATTTGCCTTTTCTATTTATGCTTCCAAATTGTTCAACCTGATTGAGACGTGCAATACCAGATGACTGCACACTCTCTATGTAATCTTCAGTACTGATGGAGTAGAGATCTGTTTCAGTTTGGGGTTCAAGTTCGTTCTTCTCTGGTAGTTGAGTTTGACTTATTTGAGTAACTTTAATGTGAACACTTTTCATCTCCTTTGAAAGGGAGGTAACTGCAATTTCCAGCGATTCTTGGTTTCCATACGTTGATGGTGGTATTGAACCTAGGTCTTCCCCTATGTGTTTTATCACCCCCTCAAGCTGCTCTATAGCGCTCCTTACTTCGGCACGCTTTTGGCATCTTGGGACAAGTTCTTTAGCCAAATCAATGGTTTTGGATAGAGACTGCAAAATATTTGCTGTATCGGTTGAGGAGTTCTGTAACTCCATTACAACTGCAGAAACCCAGTAAAAATAGCTCCCGATTTTTACTAAGTTCTGGTTTTCTGCTTCTTCCACTGATGCTATGATCTCTGAAATAGTCTCTAACAAGGATACTGCTACACTTGAAATTGGAACCTTGTCTTCCTCGAGCTGAAGGAAAGAGGAGGTTAGTGTAGCACTGTAGCTACTTTTAGGGATACCATTTCGAGTTAAACTCTGCTCATCTATCTACAAGTAAAAGAGCTTATATCATGAGTTTTGCTCTCTTGGACACTAATTAAACTCTATTTGGGTCTCAGAAAGAATGACAGAAATATCTGTAAAATGCCTATCATCACTCGTACATCAGACCGTTATTCTATCATGTTTTATGGGAACCAAATGAAATCTCAATATTTGTTGCCCAAGAGAAACAATATACTAGGAGAATCATTGAAAAGTAATGATATTATATCCTCCGAAGTCTAAAGAGGTTGAGGAAGAGGTAAGGAGGACAAAATCTTAATCAGCAGAAAATAGAATGATTTCTTGATATCGTAAAGATATGTCGACCTATGGTATGCATCATTTGAACGCAATAGGAAGGTATTTCTCTTTTATCCAGTTTTGACACAATTATATTTCAGTCTTCCAGATTAGTCACTTTTAAGTTCGTGTATTCCCTAATGTTTGTACCACATTGGTGGGTTAGAAGAAGTTCTGATGGAATATAAGGGACCAACCCTTACTACTAGCTTTGGCTTGAGCTTTTTGGGTTATGTTGTTAGGCTCCAACAAGTTATTGAGCCAGTAAAGGGTGGATCATTACAGTTTGATTCCTTTTTGCAGGGTGCTGAAGACAGGGATGAGTGCCCATGGATGAAATTTGGGTTGCTTTACACAACAAAAGAATCTATGCCCTGCCCGGAAGATGAATCTATATTTAAATATAGTTGCTGTTATGATTAGTTTCGGTGCGGTGTGTGCCTCGTGACGGTATACGATCTCTGCCTTAGCTTGTATGTGATTTTACGTAGTTCTATCTCTCATGACATGAAATTTGTACCTTTCCCATTGAAAAACCATAAGAAGAGGAAACAAACCTTATAAACTAGGAGAAGATAAAGAATGAAATTTTTGCAGAAGAATAATCGAAGTCACATTTAGTTAGGCTAATATTCTCAAGGTAATTCTTTTCTATGCGATCCCCCTCCCTACTGGCATTGATTACAAGCTTGTCTATGTATGTACAAGTTTGATCATGGTAGAAGTTTGTTCAGGTCAAAATAGATCACCGATAGGCGATAGGTGATCATGTTTTGATTTTGAGACTCATTAAATAAGAACAGGTGCATACCAACATCGTGATCATGTTTTGATTACGAGACTCATAAAACGAGGGCAGATGCATACCAACATCCAATCGGAGCCGCTGCTTGACATGACTGTCCCTAGGAGTATGAATCCAACCTTGTTTCTGAACTGCTGCTCACCCTGAAGAAACTAACATTTTATGGGTTGACCCTTGAATCACTTTTTATTTGTAGATATTTTATTACTGTGCGGGAAAAGTGATCTTATTTCCTCTGGGTTTATGATATCTCATGCTGAAATTTTGATGCAGAAGCAACCTGTGCAGTACTTGCACTTGGTCAGCTCCACCTTGGCAATGGAAAACTGTGTCTGAATGGTTCAAGTTCAAGGTTTCTCCCAATCCATATTGTTTATGAGAGTTAACACAAGGAACCATACCTAGATACCGTATCACTTGAACTGTTTGTTTTTTTTAAAGTGTATCGCTTAAACTATATGAGTATATTTCTTAATTAGAGGTCAGGAAACATTTCAGGATTTGACTGCCTAGACTGTCTCCTTCTCTGTAGTCCTACAAGGCATATGATGTTTATAGTAATGGTAGTTCTTATCCAGTTGACTAATTCTAGTGCCTTAGGTTGAGTGGGTTCATGAAACATTAATTGCTTCTTTCTTTTTAGAACATCATGTACTACGGATTCTCAAGACTACTTATTAAACTTTTCCAGACTACTCATTCTTGACCTCTGTTCTTTAAGACTGATGCCTTGAGGCAACCCGATGTCCAACAACAAAGCTTGATCAACTTGCAGAATGATGGCCTCAGAAGTGAGAAGCCTTCAACAAACTTGTCACCAACAAGAGACTTGGTAAGAGAGATTAGCTTAGTATTGACTTATTTTTTGGTGTTACAACCGTGATGGGGATTGTGAGTGAGTAAGATATTTGCATCTATTTGCTTTCCAGAATCATTTTTTATCATTAAGGTAGTGTCATTGACTGCAATCAATCATAGTCAATCAGAAACGCAATCCAGAAAACTTGAATTATTTGTTTCTCTTCCATGCCCAGGTGAAGTTTCATTTTGGGCCATATTGCATGAACTCCCCGGCCTAATCCAAGGCTCACTCCAGGATTTTCAGAACTTTATATAGTTCGCGTACAAACTAGATCCAATTTCTAAGGATAGGTACCATTGTTTGTTTACGGTACGTTTTTCCTGGGAGTATTTTGGTTTTCACCATTTCATGAAATACTCCCCCGTCTTGAGAATTAGTTTATACCACGCATGTAAGTCCTGCCTTCCGGATAAAGTTGCCTTCTTATTCCACGGTAAAAATTGACCCTCATTTATCCCACCCAAACCAAATAGGATTCATTATCCTGTTGGACCCCAGATGTCTCTTTTAACCCATAATCCTGTCCTTCAGTCTTCTCTTTTCAGGTGGTAGAAAGTTATCACAAGATTCTACTGTCCCATCCCCCTATCATATTAGATCCTTGTGTTCACTCCCATTTATTATACAATGCTTCTACCACGGGTAAAACCTGTAGAAATTCCTTGAATTCTCAGTAGTTGGAAGATTATCCAAAGTGAAATAAACAATACAGCTATGGAAACACCACGAATGTTTTTGTGGCTAGATAAATTTTGCCCCTTCTCTCCCAAGAATCTTTCCTTGCATCTAGGATTCACGGATTTATAATATTTTACAACGAAAACCCCCCAAAACTGATGCTTAGAATCAAACTTTTGCATGTCAAGTAATCAGAAAAGAGAAGATTTTACTAGTTTCACAAATTACGCTACTGTTAACGTCCATACTTTTTTTTTTTTTTGATCAGCTGTTAATGTCCATACTTAATTGCAGGTAGTCGTTGTCTTCTTCTGCTTCTTTTTTTTTTGGCAGTCAAGAGTGTTTGGGCTAGCTTATGCACATCGTGACTGATCTCCTCTCGGCCATCCAGGCTACGCGCACCTCGACTATATCCCTGGAGTTGAACTAGAGATTTGTGCATGCAAGACCATCCTTTCTGCCACTTGAAACAACCCTTGTGTTAATTGCAGATAGTCCTATTGATGCATAAATGGGCAAATGCAAAATTCGCGGCTTGGGTAACATGTTCGCCATCGAAGAAGAGATATTCATCTCTATTGCTGCATGGAGTGGAGCCAGGGAGACAAACCGATTGCCCATGGTAATCTTCTCCACAACACGGGTCTTTTACATTCATAAACCCTACATGGCAAAAGAAAATGGATATTATGGACACAACTTCATGTTGACAAGAATGGGGACACAGTACTTGTCCATTGAAAAATAAAATCACTTCGTACCATATTGTCCAGGGTACCAAATCATTTGATTAAAAAGGCTGTGGCTATCTGCTAAGAAAAACTCGGCATCATAGTCACTCATCAAGTTTTTCAACAGAGCAGCAAGCCGATTGTTGTAGGGAACGAGAGGTTCGTTCACCTCTTCGTTACACCGGCCAGTGGCCTTGTTCCTCATTCCTGGCAAACATCCTAGAGGGGCAATGTTGTTCACTATGAATCGTCTTGCTCCTAATTGAAACAGTCTCTGCAGTGCTTCTTTAGTTAAGAAAACAAGGTTTTAATCACATTGAACAGTATATACCACTCTCTTACTCTTAGATACTGGTCTAATCAAAGAAGGTTGTACTTATACCCCTATTTGGTTCCTCAGCTCCCGTATAAGGAAAAATGCAAATTCTTCAGGGTCCTGCATTAGTCAAAAAGCATCTAGCTCTCACTGTAATTGCGATACACTTGGGAGAAAAAATAGACGGAGGACGAAACAAATAGAGAAATACGGGAATTGCGTTAGTACGAGGTAATGCTATAATTATATGGCATTACCTTCGGGTATACAGTTGGGTAGGTGAAAACAAAGTCATTCACGCCAATTGATATAAAGAACACGGCATCCGAAAGATAACTTTTGAGTGCTGATGGTTTGCCAAGAGTAGGGGACAAATCTTGGTTCACTGTCAAATTGAAGAAGTCTATCTGCTTTTGTAAGTTAGAGCATTCCACCTTAGAAAGAAAGGAAAGGAAAATATGATCAATATCATAGACATGACAAGTGAAAAAAAATGACCAAAAAAATAAAACAGAGAGAATTGCTTTCTACCATTGGTGGTTTGGTATAGGGTAGTATGCCACATCCAGAAGATGCGTAATTGATGCCTGTTATACTCAGGATGCTCGTTCTGTTATCGTCTAAAAAGTTCGTGTAAGCTAGAGGAACTGAAGATTGACTTCCGAGGAACCCTGCAACTACCCACAATTAGATCTCAATGTGAAATGTATTTACACAAGTACGTATACGGTTTACCCAATATCTGTACATATAAGTACATTGATCAAGCATTCTGGACGTGTGTGTGTGTGACGGTTTATATGCATATGTGAGCAAGCAATCAGAGAGAACTAGTTAAGGGATGTCGAGTGTTGTGCATTTGCAGGTGGCTTCTTACCCAAGCAATCTGCGGCTGTTTTTCCGTTTGTAAAACGGCCTGTGGCCGTGGACTTCTCGTCAAAGTCGATGCCATATGGAGGAAAATCTGCGGTCAGACCAACTTTGGTGATGTGCTTGGTATCGGGATCGACAACTTTCATGGTGTTTCCAGGGTCGACGTTCGAGTCTCCAAACACATACAACCTATTAATCAACAGTCGAGCGTGATGAGCAACCGGCTCGACTCCATCATCTCGTGCATTAACAGACCACAAGAAAAGAAAGAGTGACACGAGTTTATGAGATGATGCCATTGAGGTTTGGGAAAAGGAGGAATATGAGGAAAAAGCAGTACAGAATGAACTATAGTAGTACTATTTACCACAAGAAAGTGGGGGGTCTCTATTCCTAGAAGAACCCAGTTAGCTTCTCCTAAATTACTAGTTTTGAAATTCTGCACATGCTAATTTGATTATCGTGTGTGATTATTCCCCCTAAAATGTTTCGATGAATTCCATAATCTAATCGACAGTTTTTTTTAATGGATTTGAGTTTGGGGTATCTACTAACGATGCTGCTCTAGCGCACAAATCACCTTTTGCTGGTCAATGGATTTTTTTCCAGGCAACAGAGGAGCAGTAATCCAGCAGCATTAAAACATCAGTTAGCTTTTCGAAAAACTCCATCAGTTATGGTAGAACGAAAGAGTGCATGGGGGTGATTTTTCGACGTGGTCATGCTTTTTTATTTTTTATACATTTTCTAATTACAAAAACGAATTCTAACTGCTTTAATTGTACTGTATTATACAAGGCCTTAATGACCACATTAATGCAATATATATATATATATATATATGAATGGTAATTCAGTAAGAGTTTGGTTAAGGAGTGCCCACATATATTGTTCGTCCGCTGTGTGTACCATTTTGTGTAGTTTTTATCAGTAGTTATCCATTTCATGAAATCTGTAAGAACATGAAGTTTGAAAATTTACAAAATTAAAACAAAACTCCGGACACTACTGCACTTGGAATTGTTTTCGATTCATACAACTTTAAAACAACTCCGGATACAACTATGTCTGGAGCTATTCAATGCATGTGGACCCGATGTGCATCAAGTTGTTCCAAACCCAATTTTGTCCGGAGTAGTGTTTGTTGCTTTGCTCAACCACACAAAATCCACAACTTCGACTCACCGGGTTGGCGCAGGAATGGCACCATTTATAAAGGGAGAACTACCAACCCAATTTACTTTCATGCTGTGAATTCTATGATGTCCTAAACAACAATAGGTCCAACAACAATAACAGGATAATCTCAGAAAGAAATAAGAATGTCCAAATGGAGTAATATTTTTGCCTTCCGTAAAACATTTTCCCTCTCCTCGCTTGCATTTCCTTGACCTATGTCACAAAAATTGCCCCAGCAAAACTGAAAATACTAGAAGTTAATTGAAAAAATGCTCAGTCCTTCCACGGGTCATTCTCTGCTCTCACTTCTGAGGGCTCAATCACTTCAGTCTCTGAGGCACCATCAGGACTCCCATCTGATTCTGAAGCGCTACTGTCTACTACGGGCTCAGCCTCTTCGCTCTCCAGCCGGCCCCACCTTCCGCCAACAGCCATTGCCATCATGTCATATATCTTGTTACCCAAATCAGCTGGATTATCCGGCTGCATCGAAAAACCAAAGGTATGAATAATGGGAGCAAAGGTACTTTTGAACCCTTAAGAAAGAAGGGGAAAAAATATGAATGTTTTGAGTTATTATATTTGGTAGGACTTACAGAGAATCCGCTGGAGATCAGTGCTGTGTCGTACAGGAGGTCTACAGTTCTCTTGGCCTCTGTACTCTCGGGTGCATTTTTGCATGCAGCCTGCAAGTGAAAATAGCTGATGGTTAGAAAGACATGAGACCACATAAACGAGCAATCACGCTCCCCAGAGCCCATTACATTACACAAAGACCCAGTAGCAAACCAGTGCAGGAAGGACTTGCTTTTGATAAAATGGTTGAAAGATCACTCATCAAAAGAAAAAAAGAAGTCATTTTCTGACTAGCCTTTCCAAACCTATCGGCTATCAGTGTGCTAGGTTGGTGTTTGTTGCAGCCGAAACACACAAGCAGAAGCCTATAGGATCGAAAAGAAGCTTCTCGAAAATCAGGTTTTTCAGGTGTCTTAAAGTTGTGAGTCCTTAACTAGAAAGCAAATGACAAGCAGAAGCCAATGGGGTCCGAAAGAAGCTTCTCGAAAATCATAATTTCCAGGGTTTTTAAAGTTGTTTCTAGCCCTTAACTAGAAAGCAAAAGTAGGGTTGCAACAGCTTTAGTAAGGAAAAAATTCATAAGCAGCAACTGGAACCACTTCAAGGGCAGCAACCACCCCTCTGAATAGAACATGCCATATCAAAAGGAGATTACAGTGATATATCGACAAAGATTATAAAATGTTCGTTATGATCTCATCTTAACCGAAGTTTCGGTCTGGTAATTACGTACAACCTTTCATTTACAAAATGATACCAAAACCACTAGGTCCATACATTTTGCCTGGCATCTTTAACTTTCTACGACTGTTAAAGTGGGCTTTCTTTACCTATATTACCCTTTTGGTTTCAATTGACAACACAATAAAAGTTAATCAGCATCAATTAGAAAAAATCTTACGTTCAAGTCTTTGATGATGGGATGATCAGGGTTAATCTCCAATATTCTCCTTCCTCTCATGAACTCCAAGCTAGCTGTGTCCCCAAGAGTTTGTGCTTTCATCAACCTGCAAACGATGAGAAGGGAATTTCTTACCTCCATGCAAACAACATATCACTATATACACCTCGTATTTATAACATACCTTTCCATATTAGCAGACCATCCAAACTTGCCAGAAACAAGGACACATGGGGATGTGCTCAGACGTTTTGAGACTTGGACCTTTGCAACCTTATCGCCAAGTTGCTGTTTTACCCAATCACAAAGAAGATTGTACTCTTGCTTAGTTTCATTCTCTTTGACCTCATCCTCGTCACCTGTTACAAGGTCTTACATCAAGCGAGAATATGGAAGCCAAAAGTCCCATAAAAAGAGTGAAAGTGAATAAAACAGAATGACAGGCATAAACAACCACACCAAGGATAAAAATCACTAACCAAGATCCAAATCTTCCTTGCTGATGTCAACAAATTTCTTCTCTTTATAGGTTTGTAGATTCTGGATGGCAACTTCGTCAATAGGCTCAACTAGATATAAGACCTATAAACAAAAATGGATCCGACCAACAATTAGATACAGATCCTATAAGCAATCAAGGAAAAAAGGAATCATGCACTCACCTTCTACCCCAAAAGAAAACACAAAAAAAGAGACTATCATCCATGGCAGGAAAAATACCATTTGACGTACATGAACTAGAACAAAAGGAGTAGGTTATTTATTTAATTTACAAAAACACCCATGGATGGGTTTGCGCCATTTTGTCCCACCACAAAATGGCCAAATGTGTGTTCTACCCAAGGTGCAACGTCCTCTTATACTAACTAGTGTCAGAAATCAGGATGAAGTGCTTACCTCAATATCTTTTTGAACCAGCTTCTCCAAGAATGGAGCAGTCTTGGCACTTTGCACACTGTCAGTTGCCAAGTAATAGATAGCTTTCTGGTTTTCACCCATATTTTCAACGTAATCATCCAAGCTTATCAAGTCCTCCTCGCTTTTGGAAGAGAAGAATCGCAAAAGCGGAGTGATGCGCTTGTGGTTACCAGAATCCTCAATGCAACCTAACTTAATAAACTTTCCAAAGTTCTCCCAGAATTTTTTGTAATCCTGCAATAACATATATCAATTTTCAAGTCCGAAATCTAAACTTTGGAGTGAAAATTATGCTTTAAGTTTTCCGAACCTCTTTATTTTCACTTTCAGCGATATCTTGAATCATGTCAAAAGTTTTCCGGACAAGCCTCTTTCTCATTATTCTCACCTGCAAATTTAAGGAAGAATAGAGCCAACAAATATTAAATTACTAATATTTTTGAACATGATTACCAAAGTTTAATATCAAAGAGATTCATAAAAGATGGATAAACACTTTTGAAATATCATAAATTTATTCATACAAAATACAGAAATAGCCTTACAATTCGACTTTCTTGAAGGATTTCTCGGGACACATTAAGGGGAAGGTCATTTGAATCCACCACACCCTTCACAAAGCCCAAGTAGCGTGGAAACTGCAAATTCACAAGAAAAAAAAATGAACCAATTTCCAGCAGGAAACTGGTAACTATATACATGCTCAATTGAAAATTCAATTTGGTGGTACTCAAATTTGAATTTAACTACAACCTCTGAGAAAACTAATTTCAAAAATCAGAACTTTGTCAAACGACCTACTAAGTAAGCAGAGAACAAACATAATTTGCTTAGACAAGAAAAAAGAGAACAAACATAATTTGCTTAGACAAGAAAAAACAAAGTACCATTCCAAGTCAAGGAACCCCATGAACTAATAAAGTTCACAAAAGGACACAATGATAAGAGGCACCAAGCCCTACAATATAATAAGTGACATGCAGTCTCATGAACATGCAATTCAGGAAGTGAAGTAAATGGAATTCTTTGTTTGACAATTATTAATATCTATTTTCTAGCTGACAACTTCTTTCATTCCTAACCATTCTTCTATTGACAAAGATAACACAATGGTTATTAACCAATTATCAAAACTTACCAGTTCACCATCAAAATCATCAGAAATAAATACTCGTTTCACATACAAACGTATGTTCTTTGTCTTCGGATTTGTAATGTCTTCATTATTGAGAGGTGCCATGCCAGGAAGATAGAGGACACTTCTAAACTCCACCTCACCCTGCAGATACATTTCAGAAAGGTAAACTACCATGAGTGGTAAGTAAAAACATGTCTAAAGTTATTCTAAACTCCACCTAACCTGCAAGAATATTTTGGAAATATAAACTACCATGCCTAGCAAGCGAAACCATATAGAAAATGATTCCCGTAACTATAACCACAGTACCTCAGTGGTGAAGTGAGTGTATCCAAGTGGATCCAAAAATTCATTAAAGGTCTTCTTGTAGAACTCATTGTACTCCTCCTTTTGAACTTCCTTTGAATTCCGCATCTATGATTGAAAAACATAAAGTAAGAGAGCATATAATTTACTCAAAATTGTAACACAATCAGATCATAAAGTATCAGAGGCAATACAGGAAGGTATCATTCAACAAACTCACCCATATAGGTTTTGTCTCGTTGGTCAACTCCCAGTCCCAATACTTCTCAGTTTTAGTTTTCTTGGCCTTTTTCTTATCGGCCTGTAAATACATGTAAACTGAGTACCGTCCAAAATTGAAACTACAAACAGCAGAATTCATAATTTCAAGTAGTTACCTCTGGTTTGGTTTCTTCCCCCTCTTTTGGTTCTTCCTCTTCTTCCACCTGCCCAATGTCACTTATAACTATCAAAGGCTTGGAAATTGACGAAGACAAAAGCTCAAAAGCTACAACTCGTTGCAACCACATCTAAATTGACAATTCATAACATATGCAATGTTCCACAACCACCCCAATATATTCAACTCCAACAAACAGTTCAAAAAAGTGTCTCAAAACCAATTTACTCACCTCAATAGTTCTCGATTTCTCTTGCCATGTATAGATAGGGAACGAAATGAATTGTGAGTAATTCTTCACCAAATTTTGAATCCTGGTTGGCTCAGAGAATTCATATTTGTCATCGGGCTGCAAAAAATGTTCTCAGTCATGGGTTGCATACATGCATAATTGCATATAACATTTAAAAAAGAGATGTCTGGGAAATACATATCAAAACCCTTGATACTAGTTTATTTTGCATTTGCAAACCTAAGCCTCCTAACCTCTAGTTTGTGGGTACAAGTTTGGGACGGTTACTTTCTGCCTTTAATGCTGAAGGTTAAGTCTGTATCCCATCTACCTATCTTAGACAGTCATTAATAGGTACTAACTGAGTGTACTTAGTACCTCCTCTTCTTAACAAGAAAACGATACCAGCTTCACTACAATCTAGAGATGCACAGTTTTCTCGGAATTTTTCTGGATTATTCTCATCCCTCAACATTAATGCACCTCAAACAAATAAGACATAAGACACACCACAACCTTTTATCAAAACATCAACATCTTGGTAACTTCCATACAAGGTAAAACATTCAAGTGAAGACTCCAATGGAGCAAAATAGAGAAGTATATTACCCTTAAATAGAGTGTGATTTGAGTTCCACGGGGAAGCAGCTTTTCAGGATCAGTTTCCTCCCTAATCGTGTACGAGCTACTGTCAGCTATGGACTCCCAGACATATTGCTTATCTGAAAGTGGACTCTTAGTAGAAACTTCCACCTGATCGTAAACAAAAACAATTAAAGTTATGAACCATCTCATTAACATGTCAGACATTAAAACAAGGCCTTCTATCGACAAACTGTAATGGGACCATAAATACATCAATCCATCCTGCACCTTTTCTGCAACCAAAAATGCTGAATAGAACCCTACACCAAATTGACCTATTAAACCGTTGTCTGCTCCCAGATCTTTATTTTCCTACAAAAAAGACTCAAATTACTTAGTTCCAGCAGTAATGAACATATTCATATTCTCATTCATATGAAGTCAGAAAATGGTAATAAAAAATAGATCAAGGAAAGCGAAATAAGTACCTTGAGGGCCTTGAGGAATTTTGAAGTACCACTCTGAGCAATAGTTCCAAGACAGTTTATGAGCTCCTCTTTTGTCATTCCTATACCGGTATCCCTACAGTAGCACATAAATCCATGAGAGTGGGCCATTTCCGATTAACCAAAAAGGCGTGACATAGACATAGATGCACCATACGTTATAGTGATGGTCCCATTGTCTGGGTCAGGTTTGATGCGAA
The DNA here is from genome assembly GCA_019656835.1 of Rhododendron ovatum. Lineage (NCBI taxonomy): Eukaryota > Viridiplantae > Streptophyta > Magnoliopsida > Ericales > Ericaceae > Rhododendron > Rhododendron ovatum. The sequence goes on along the minus strand of CM033799.1, from coordinate 9,415,536 downwards.
TCTCTAGTTCCCCAGCATCGCCAAGTAAAGAAGGGTCGGTCACACTTGAAAATCTCAACTTATCGAGAGCATCACTCGCATTACTGGCACGGAAGAACAAGATCAAGTCAATGAATAGATTTGAACCAAAAAAAACCTTAAAATGTCTGCAGGAAAGTATTTGCATGAAAATGCAAACAAAGACATCTAGGCTTCCTAATTGACAAATTGTAAATCCAAATTATACAGGGAAAAGTTGTAAGCAGAAACGGAATACAGATGCATCATGAAACTGAACAGTATAAGGAGAGAGGACGAATTGTCACCTAACAAGCTCTCGAAGAAACACCTCTTTGTGACTGTATAAGCTATGAACTATCAAATCCAGTAGGCGGCTGACCTGCAGTTCATTCCAAGTTTCAAGGACTTCGATAATTTAGGGAAAACCCCACAAGTAGATAGAAAACAAAAAGAACTTCAATACCATGGAAGACCCAAAAAACTCACTAACTAGGCTACCAATACACCCCGGTTTCCAAAAATAAGAGGGGGAAAATGAAAAAGAAAAGCAAAAACAACTCCCACAGGGTACACAAGATGCCGCCTCATCCTATATCTGTCACCTAAGCATTTGAATGAACAATTCATAAGTTCTTTTGCTAAGCAAAAAAGAATTACTACTTTTCACCAAGCATTCACAAGTTCAAACAACTTATAGCAACCAAGCTCAGAAGCTCCTACTCCAAATTCCACAGCAAATTCATCTGGATGCTATGTCATTCTGAATGAAAAATAACCACGAAATCAAAAGGCAAACCCCATAGTCTCTCTTACGAGGAGAAAAGGTTATAAATTGCCGTCTTATCCATTATCTGCAACCCTAAGCTCCCAAATGGACACTCTTTTCAAACTAGCATTAACAAGTCCATAACAACTTATAGTAGCAGAGTTTCTTATTCAAATTCTAAACGAAATTCATGCTAGGTGTTGTGTCATCCACTCATTCTGAATGCAAAGTGAACTAATTTGCACCAAACTAATCGCCAGTTTGCAAGATTTTAAGTTATAATCGACTTCCTACTTGAATTCAACAACGCATTGATTTCAGAGATCATCTAAAGCTTCCTTAGGATTTACGGGGGTCGTGTCGTTCCGAATGCTAAATTCTAAACACAAACACCAAACCTTCCTTGGGATTTTGAAACTACAGTTTGCAAACCCAAGATTCAAACTCCATATTCTTCCACTTATTCCCTTCCATCACCAATCAGACATACATACTCACATAAAACCCACATAACTCAAAAGCATAAAAACATCCAAACTAAAAGCAACTGGGAAAACCCCAAGATTCAAACTTCATATTCTTCCACTTATTCCCTTCCATTCAGCAACCAGACATACATATATACACAAACCCAAATGACCCCAAAGCATAGAAACCTCCAAACTATAAGTAACTGGGAAACTCAATAACTTCTGAAATTGGACGGTATATTCAAATTAGGTCCCAAGTAGTAAACAAAAACCCAAGATTCAAACTCCATATTCTTCCACGGATTCCCTTCCAATCACAATCAGACATACATACTCCATCACATCAACTCGTTTAGTAAACGAGCTCCTTTACTATACTAAACGAGACAAGCTCGACACTCAAAAGGCTCCGCTCGGCTCGCAAAAGCTCGACTTGTTCTTATAGGCTTGGCTCGTTAAAAGAGGCTCATTAAGTAAATTAGCCAGGCTCGGCTGAGCTCAAGTTTTAGTCTTGTTCAGTAAACGAGCTGAGCTCGAACTCGTTTGCAAATTGCACCCCTTGAATCCGCAATCAGACAAACATACACAAACCCAAATAGCCCAAGACCATAAACATAGTCAAACCAAAAGGAACTGGGAAAAAAGAGGGGTTAAAACCCACCTCGGCTTGGTACTCGTGGCGCTCGCCGGAGGCCTCGGGGACTTCTTTCTCCGCAACGGCGGCCCCGCCGGCGGCCTCACAACGGACCGCCAGCCCCGTCTCTCTCCTCTCAACCTTCCACTTCAGACCGGATTTAGAGAAGCTGTTTCTTAGACCGTTTTGAGGGATAAACGCGCTCCGCCTGGAGGCGAAGACTCTGTTCGCCGCGTTGGTCGATGAAAACGAGGGGACAGAAGCGACGGAAGCGGAGGCCAGGCTTCTGCTTAGAGCAGGCGCCATTGATTGGAATTGTGAAGGTTTTTTCGAGGAGGTTTTTGTTGGGTGAGGAGAGAGAGAGAGAGTGAAGCGTGCAGAGAAACCCTGATTGGGGAGGATGGGGTTTAAGGAGAGAGAGAAGAGGGTTCTAGAGAGAGACGGGGGTTGGTTTTGTTTGGGAGGTTGTGGGGGTGAGATTGTAAGGTGGAGATACTGCCATTTCAGCGACCTTTATTATCCTCCTATTTTATAATTGCCCCTTCATTTTTTAAAATGCATATTCCGAATTTTCCAACAAATAATTCTAATGCCACGCCAAACTACACACCTACGCTCAGGGTGGGTCCTACACATATTGGGGGTGTATAGTATATGCGGGCTCCACCCCTATTATGAGTGTGAGTGTGTGTAGTTGGGTGTGGTGGTAAAATGATTGTTTTTCGAGAACAAAAAAGAAGAAATTAAATAGTTATCCCGTTTCGTAGACTTATTTAGGTACTCATTCTATTAGGTTTGAATACTTAAGTCAAAATCCTAAAATTTAAATAATACCTAAAACATCCTTAATCATGACAAATACAGGAATTATGGCAAAGTTATCTGAAATCATGACAAAACCATCTGGTAGGGCTGCCCGCGGATTGGTCTGGTTCCCAATCCGATATTCTCTTTGCGGATTGTCGTTTTCTCTATTTGCCAACTGTTCGTGATGTTCTACGGATGGTTCGGTTTGGATGCGGTTTAGGCGGATCGATTGCGATGGTATCAATGGATTTGAGTATGCAATTTTTTTTATATACATCTAAAATTTGAAAATTAAAGCCCCAAAAATTCAAGTCCAATCAAGTCCGCCACAAATTCAAACAAGTCTAAACTAACATTACATAGAATTAAGTTATATTCATCCACCCTAAAGTTTAAAGATAAACTATTACATCATCCAATTAAGTAACATTCGTCCATAAAAATTTTAAAAGTAAAAAATGACATCATAATAGAGAAGGTTATTAACATTTTCAACATAAAAACATTATAGAAAACATGTTTATTGCTTTATTATCTGTGAAATTTTGTTCAAATTGATCAACATCATTCATAATCTTCTGGAGAGAAATAGAAACATTGAGGATTGACGGATTGAGCGAATTGGAACCGGAACCTATCCGGATCCGTTAGAATTAGTATTTTTAGATCCGTATCCGTCTGTAGCATGTCTCGGTTTGGTTCGGTTTGTTGCGGATTGGCTTGATTGGGCAGTTCGGTTTGTCGTGATTCCGGATGATTTTGTCATGATTTCTATATTTGTTATGTTTTTTTCATGATTCCAGATAATTTTAAGAGAGCTGCTGCCTTATTTAATTTGGTCTGCACAACAGCTATCTTAAAATGTAAAAAATTATTAAGGGTTAAATGGGTATTATTTAAATTTCAGGATAAAAACATAAGTTTTCAAACCTACAAGAATTATGACTTAAGTACCAATGTAGGATAAGACTCCTATTTAAGTTCCCAAGAAAAAATAATTTTGTTTGTTTATAACAGAAATTCTTTATTTTATTGACTAAAAATGTTTGGATTAAAAAGTCTTTAAATTTTTACAAATACCCTTGTGCCCGATTTTGTGTTTAACTTAGTAGTACCATTTACTTCATAGGTATAAAATAAACGGGATAAAATTGGACTTTGGCGTTGTAAAGACCTGTATTTTCAAAAATAGTTAAAAGGATTTACAAATGATAGAATATAGAATAAATGAGGGATTTATTGAATTATTTGATTTGGGGTCAATGTGGGAAGATTGTTTGTAGAGAGGTGCTTGTGCAATTTGTGATGTGTGTGACTATATATATGTGTGTGTGTGTGTGTGTGTGTGTGTAGGGGAGAGAATTCCCCAAAATTTTCTCTCTCCCCTCCCAGCCTCCCTCCCCTCTCTCGGCTCCTCTCCCTCTCTCACGCCTTCATTCAAGAAATTCTCCCCAAACTCAAAACCCAAGTCAACCAACCTCCAATCCATCATCTACGCGCGTATTGGAGCTCGTACATCATCGGCTAGCTCTCGGTGAAGGTGTAGTGCTCTCGGTGTTGATTTTGGAAGCTAGGGCTCGATCTCTCGTGGGGTTCGGCTTTGATGCTCGAGGTAGGGATTTCTATCTTTCTCTATATGTTTATGGGTTGATTCGGTGTCCAAAACTTGCTTTGGATCATTGTTTGGAAGCCTTGTGTTTGCCCTTGAAAGCTGTCAAATCGTGCTGAAAAACCCAGGTGCTACATGTACCAGTGTTTACCCCGGTACATGTAGCAAACCCAGATTTCTTTGATTTTTCGTTCATTGGCTACATGTAGCACCCTTAACCGCTACATGTACCAAACTCAAATTATACCTTCTGTTCGCTGGCTACATGTAGCACCCTTAATTGCTACATGTACCAAACTCAAACTATACCTTTTGTTCGCTGGCTACATGTAGCACCCTTAATTGCTACATGTACCAAACTGGAAAAGTTTGAAAAGTTTCCTCTTCCATGGTTTGGACCCCCGATCACTTTTAATACCCCCTTAACACTTCCAAACCACTTCTTAACATGGTTACTTGTATCTCAATGATTGCTTGAGTTACTCTTGTGTCTTCGGACCCTTGTTTTTAGGAATTCAAAATAGGAGATTAACTTGAAATAATGTCAAATGGTGTTTATGCATTAGAGTGATTTTGGGAGCTTTGAAACATGTTTATATGATGATGCAAGCCTGATGTATATATTTTCTAGTGTGATATTGAGATTTGTGAATTGAAGAATATGATGGGATGACGAATTAGACGTTATGAACTTGTTAAACGCCAAGGTTGATTGCTAAATAGAAAGTTGGATAAATCACGAATGAAATACGATCAGTTTACACTTGATGCCATGTAGTGCGAGGGATCAACTTAGATAACGAGTTTTGGAACAATACGGAAGTAGGAGTTAATATGTAAACCGTCTGTTTAACATCGATATCTCGTATTTACATTCTTCAAGTTAGAGTCTTGGAAATACATAGGATGAAAAGCGATACGAATGATGTGATGTGGATGCACGGGGTCCCGAATGCCCGGACAGAAATAAAAGGTTTCCAGTGGACGCACGGGGTCCTGAATGCCCGGACATGAACGAAATGGTTTTGGAGGACACATGGGGTCCCGAATGCCCGGACAGAAATAAAAGGTTTCCAGTGGACGCACGGGGTCCCAAATGCCCGAACATAAAATGAAAGGTTTCTAATGGACGCACGGGGTCCTGAATGCCCAGACATAAAGGAAAGGTTTCTAGTGGACGCACGGGGTTCCGAATGCCCGGACATAAACGAAAGGTTTCTCGTGGACGCCCGGGATCCCAAATGCCCGATATTATATTGAAAGGAAAAATGGTTAATACTTAAGAAATACAAGACAAATTGATTATGTTCTAAAAGAAAATTGAGTGTTGTGTTCGTATTATTCTACAGGAGATATATTCATTGTCATTAGTTCATTTGTATTCGTTGTACATATTTATTGTTGCTCTTGTATTACGGTCAGTGGATGATTATCATATATCCTTATAGATTGAGGCACAATGGGTAACATATGAGAATTTAAATTTTGCGTAGTGTTGGACAAGTGATGGTTGAGGACAAGCAGTGGTTTAGTTAGAATGATTTGAGTAGAGTTCTACCATTAGTTGACGTGTGAGTTATTGAGGATACTCTTATAAGATTTGATTTCTTTGGTTTGTTATAAAGTGCTCCTTCGTGGTGGAAGACTCTTATTACTATTATTATTTTTGGTATTCTGCTATATTCATTCACCCTTGGTGCATGTTTCTTCGCATTTTCATATAGTTTAAGTATAGAACTCTCTACTGGGCTAGTGTAACTCAACCTAATCTTTCTTTTCAGGTTCAAATGCTGGATAGTAGCTTGCATGCATTGCATGTTTGGAAGTGAAAGACTTTTGGAAGATAATTGTTTTAGTTACTTGATCATCGTTTGTAAAGGACTTTATTTTGTTAAAGATGGAATTGTAACTATACATTCTAGAAATTTCTTTTAACTAAACCGTTTGTAACTTAATGGTTTGATTGTACGTGTATTTAAGTTTTTCTTTAGGGCCAGAGTGCCAAAGTTGTATAACGCTAATCATGGGGACTTATTCTGTAAAGATTAACCTATGGGAACTCTTTTGGGTATAAATTATGATATGTGAGGATTTTTGATCAAAAAGAATTATTTATTTATGTTGAAAATCGAGGGCGTGACAGACGTTTTGGTGGTTGCTAATTTTGAAAAATTGTAAATAATTTGGGACGGCTCAAAAAAGAAATGTGAGCAAACAAAACGGGACGGAGTAAGAGATTAGGTAATGTAATGTGTTCTAAGTCAGTTTACACACAGCTCAAACCAATATTTAAAGCCGTTTCACACGCTTATAGTGCATGGTGCGCGCAAAGGCAGCAAAACAACTGTGTTTTGAGAAGTGGGTAGGGGCTGTTGCATCATCCGCACAACAGAGCCCCCGCCTCCGAGAGATTGTGTCCAATTAGTTTCATTTTCACCTAAAAAAATGCATGCAAGTTAAACCTTTTTTTTTCAATGAGAACACATATTAAACGTAAAAAAGTGTTGCCAAATTCTATTTGAGCCTGATTTTTTGAGCTATTCCTTAAGATTTTTATATTTTAAGTACTTATTTTTCACTTTACAAGACAGATCATTCTTTTATAATATATTACCTCTAAAAAATTTAAAAAATAAATACTTATCTAATTTAGTACTTGTTTTCCTTGGCGGAATGAGAATGTCTCTGGCTCGCTATTCCTAACTAGAGGTGGTTAAAGATTTGTTTATTTTACTTAAAAAGTCGTTATCATTGAACTTTTTTAAGCTTTAATTCATCAATGATACTCCGGATTTTACTTGCAATTGATTAAAAAAATAAATAAATTAAACGAATCCACAGAGAGCAAAAAGAAATCAAAAAGTCAACAAACTTTTGTTCTGTCCCTGGGGAAGTTTTCTATCTGGATCTTTTTCAAATCCACTGATAACACGAACCAAAATAAAAATATCGAAACCCAAAAAATCAGGACTTTTTTAAAAATCCAATATATATTTAGTCAAAACACCCCATCGCATTAGTTTTATTTTTTGAATCCAGCTTATTATTAGGCATCCAAACACAACTTTTTATGAGGAACATTAATTCACAATAGAAAACGAAGAGCAAAGACTAGTTATTCAGTGGCATTACGCGATAGGTTAACATGCTCTTTCAGTGCAAATTCTTATGCGCCTGATATATTTAGGAAATTGAAAAGTGATTTTGACGTTCTATATTTAGCTATCGGCACTTCACTTGTTGTCTTTATCTTATATGAAATTACCAAATTAACTTTTATTTTGTTAATATCCATCCACTATAAAGAGTATTGTTATAATTTCAAATAAAAAAGACAAAAAGTAGAGTGCCAAAATCACTTTCCATATAGTTTATTTATGAATTCCAAATGAATCGTGGGGTAAAAAAGAGTGTTAAGACACCATGCAAAATACATAATTATGGTTCCTCGTGATGTTTGACAAAGCATTTCAATTTTCACATTGGGCAGCTTTTCAGCGTCCAAAGAGCTCTGTTTCACCAGTTGGTTATGCTGACATTCATCTGAATACAAAACAAAGCATAGAGTCAAGAGGCTTTAACCATGAGTCAACTCGCACTAAGCGACACTGAGCGGCCGAAGATTGATTGAAAAGGCAGCCCAGCCGCCCCTCTCCTTGATGCTGCCTACCTACTTGTGCTCCTAGCTCGATCGGAGATCAAGACTGTGATCCGACGGAAAAACAGAATCGATCAAGTCGTCCGTATGAAGTGATACTACATGAATATCTCTTCGCCACCACCGTAGCTGACGGAAATAGCTTATCAGTTGGATATGCTGACATGTCTGAATATACAAAACAAAGCCCAGATTCAAGAGGCTTTAACCACGAGTCCACAAACAAAGCCCAGAGTTAGAAAGGCCTTAACTACGAGACTCCCCTGCATCTTTTGAGTTGGGCCTGTTTTCACATTAGTTCTTGGGAAAATGAAGGCCAATGACGTGTTTTGATAATTAATACTCGCTAAAGACATTTTCAGCATTAATTAATATTCTCAGCATATTCTTAGTAGGTATTATTAATTATCAAAACATATCCTGGACCGTTATTTTCCCTTAGTTCTTCCCAACTACACATGGTAGCTAGGCCGGCCTAGTGGATGGGCCACTCTACTTCTATTTTTACGTGCAGGGTTCAAACCGCAAGTCAGATATTTCGGTAAGTATGCGCCAGCGAGTGTGAAAGCGAGTTCTAAAACCAATTTAAACTACTAAATTTCATGAGTGTAAGGATTAAGAGTGCGAGCGCAAAACGATAGAATAAGAGTGAGATTGAAAGATCCTACTGAAGGATTGCGTGTCTTGGGTAACTGGGTTCAATCTCGAATTTTGTTCCCAATTCCCTGTTTGTTTTTTGGAAAAATGACGGCCTAAGAAGTGTTTTGATAATTAATACCCGTCAAGGACATGCTAAGAACAATTGTTAATGCTGAAAATGTCCTTAGCGGGTATTAATTATCAAAACACGTCATTGGCCGTCATTTTCCTTCTTTTTTTTGTGTGCTGACATAATAATGTCATGTTTGATTGAGTAATAATTTCAAAGGACAATACTTACCTGTTACCTCCCTAGGGAGAAGTCACAAATGATACATTTTCTAAGGATGTGGAATTTCTCATCTTGCAGAGCAATCTTTCACTAACCGTTTCATTGAGACGTACAAATATAGTCTCCCAATTTCACAAGACAATCTCATATTTCCTCCAACCAAGGATGGGACCACGGAGGGTCTAGTGGCGACGACCGCCACGACAAGAATTTTAGAAAATGCAATTATTATATGTAAAAAAAAAATTATGTCCAACTTATATAGTCTCACTACCACTAGATTTTTTAGTGTACATTTCGCCATTGTTAGGGTAAAATCCTGATTCCGTCATTGCCTCCAACAAATAATTCTAACATTGATAATTATATGAAGTGGTTATTTGCTATTTTTTTTTACCCCAAAATAAAATAAAATAGCAGTCGTTGCATTTCTTTAATTTCTGTCATCCATCGACTTGTTATATTTCTATGTTTAGCTATACGACTGTAATAATATATGGTCTAATATGATGCTCTCGGTATCATGTGATATGTAACATTCAACAAATGATGTAAGAGCATCTCTAGTGGTTTGGTTAAAAATTGTGTATTATATGACATAAAGTATATAAAGTGGGTCCCATTTATTGTTTGTTAAAAGTGTATAAATTTAAAAAGTGAATGTGTGTTATAGTGGTATATAGGGATGGCCATCTCGGCCGATCCGTCCGTATCCGATCCGTTATCCGCCCCGAACGGATCGGATTTTTCGGAGATTTTTCGGATATCGGGGCGGATTCGGATTTATTTTTCAAAAAAAATTCGGAGATCGGATCGGATTCGGAGGTAAGTCTGCCTCCGATCCGATCCGCCCCCCGATCCGATCCGCCCCGAATCCGATAACCGATCCGCCCCGAATCCGATATCCGATCCACCTCCGAATATCCGACTATATAAATACCTCTTATTTTTGGGTTTAGTCAATAGTCAGTCTCCTACCCAATCGACTTCACTTCACACAACCCTCATCGCCCATGATTTCTCTCCCTTCTCTCTCTCCTCCCCAACCCGCCTCCCTCTCTCTAAAAAAAAAACCCTCCGGTAATGGAGAGATACGACAATCTCCCCTTAGGAACGCGGCAGCGAGATTCCTTCTCCATGTTACTTTTATTTATTTTTATTTCTTTTTAATCTGAGTTTTTTTTTTTTTTATCGAGTTTTAATCTAATCTGTTTTTTTTTTTTTTCCAAATTCGGATTCGGATATCCGTTCCCCGTTCGGATCGGGAATGGAGGGCAAAAATATAATCCGTTCGGAGTTCGGGGCGGATTCGGAGGGCGGGTGGAGGGTTCGGATTCGGATATTGCAATATCCGCCTCCGATCCGCCCCGTTGCCATCCCTAGTGGTATAGTTAAGATGTGTGGTAGTATGAATTAAAAAAAATAAAAAAATATATATATATATATATATATATATATATCAATATATGTGTGCATGTGGACCCAAGGGTCATCATTTAGCCCGATGACCTACGACCCGCCTGAAGCCCGCCCAGCCCGAGCCCGTAAAACGGGCGGGCTAGCCTAGCCCGTAGTTTGTAATGAGCGGGCTCAGGCCTATGAATTTTTACTCAGCCCGTCCGTAGGCCTGGCCCGTGAGCCCGGCTGTGGTACCCACCCAAAAGCCCGCCAACGGGCCCGCCTATTAGCCCAAAATCCCACAAAACCCTTTCTTTTTTCTCTTGGTTTAGTTTTGCCCAAGGAAATTTAAGCCCGCCCGTTGGTCTGCCTGCCCGCCAATTGGGCAAGCCCGTAGGCCGGGCTTGGGCTTCAATTTATGGTAGGTAGCCCGGCCCGCCAAAAAGTAAAAACCCGGTCGGCCCGGCCCGTGGGCGGACTTGGGCAGCGACTTGGCGGGCCGGGCCCGGCCCAATGATGACCCTTATGTGGACCTATCATCTTCTCTGTCTTCCCTCTCATCCCTCCCTTTCTCTCTCTTCTCTCTCGACATGCAACATGATGATAGCGACATCTCCTGCAAAAAAGTTGTCACATGCCGCTCTTTCTCTCTCTTCTCTGTGTATGTAAGAGGTTGTACTTGGTGTTGCATAAGTATCATTTTTGTAAACTATAGTTAATAATTGTTAAAGTTAGCAAAGTGTTAACAATACCACTAGGGAGCCCAAACTAGACTTAGTTAACTAAGTCAGAAAAATTTGACCCGAATAATGGGTTAACATCACCCACTAGAGATGCTCTAAGAATCTCTGTAATGCGCGCCAGCCGCTTGTGTGAGCCAAGAGGTGACACCATAGTATATGTTGCAGACTTGAAGGTACTGGTTGGAAATTAATGTTGGGTTTATGAAACCTAATTATATTTGTCTTGTTTGGATTATAACTTGAATTTTTTTTCCAAACTCAAAAAATACTCATTATCCCTACTTCTTATCATTACTCTAATTATTTTCAATCATTACTTTTATTTTTCTCTCTATATCTCTCCACTCATTATCTTTTTTTTTGAACACATTTAATTCATTTCATAACAAAGCCTAAAGGCAATACAGATTTCATCAAAAAATACAAGAATGAGCCAAAACTATCCAGACTTCTACACAGGCACCCCCTGTAGAAGCAAGACCGGCAAAATCGCCAGATGGGAACCAATCAAGGCCTAGATAGTAGAGAATACAAACAGATCGGACCCCAACTGAAACCCGATAAGCGCATATGAAATCTGGACGGCAAGAGTCGTTCACCGGAGCAGAAGTCAGTAGCAAACTCCATCACCGACAACAACACCTGGACGAACCTCAACCCACCAACAATCACAAACAACCCTAACTTTGGACGATCCTCAACAAGAACCGGATTATTTGCCTACCTCCTCTTCCACACCAGATTTAGGGAAGCCAAACTGGTACCAAACCGGAATGATTTGGTAGAAACCCAAATCAGTTGGTAGAAACCCAAATCAGCTGGTAGAAACCGAGCCGAAAAAAAAGAAGGACAAAGAAAGAAAGAAAAAAAACCTAACCTCAACGCCGCCCCCCACCTCGCCGTTTTTCGCAACCCACCATCTACACCTTTTGAACCGTTAGCCCCGCCACCAGATCTTGAGGTCGAGGAGGAGCCCGGACCAAACCAGACTTACAGGCCGCCGGCCAGAGTCAGGAAGCGAACTTAGCAACACTCGAACCAAAACCAAAATCAGAGGAAAGTCTGAAAACAAATCCAGAGAAGAGAGTGGGGGAGAAAAGATGGAGAGGAGAGGAAAGGAGAGGTGGAGCTCCGGGGGGGGGGGAGGGGAGAGAGGAGGCGGCGGCCCCCTCCCCCGAAGAAACCAAATATGGAAAAAAGGGGGTGGGTTTTCTCGGGGAAAAGTTTTCTCTCCATCATTATCCAAAAATTCTTTTCAAAATTTTCAAAGTTGTCATCCAAACACTACAATTATATTTGTGCTACTATTCGGGTTGAAGGGTTCAACCTGCTTCGTCAGGTTGTAGAGGTTTAGTGTAATAAGAAAAGAATGGAAGGAAAACTCCAATAGTTTCTCCACACTATGGAGATGCTTTTATTCATTGATATATATATAATCAGAAGGTTACAATGTATCTTGCTTATCAAGGAAAATTACAGCAATTAAGGAATCTATAAAAGGGAAATACATCATGGGAATATACAGAAGATCAGGGATTCAATCAATAGAGAATAAGGGAAAATATGGGAATGGAGATCCAAGTTTCCATATCCAATACTCCCCCTCAAGGTGGAGTGTGTATGTGAGTAACGCCCAGCTTGCTAATGAGACGCAGAAAGGAATCCTTGCCCAATGGCATTGTGAATACATCCGCAATTTGGTTTGACGACCGTATGTAGCAAGGAGATATCAACTTGGACTGGATCTTCTCGCGGATAAAATGGCAATCAAGTTCAATGTGCTTCGTACGCTCGTGAAAGACGGGATTCTCCGCAATATGGATAGCGGCTTGATTATCACAATAGAGATTGATAGGTGAGGTGTGACTAATGCCAAGATCATTTAGTAAATATGTAAGCCATTGAAGTTCAAATGTGACGGTGCCCATGGCACGATACTCGGCTTCAGCGGAAGAGCGAGAAATGGTGGTTTTTTTCTTGGTTTTCCATGAGATTGGATTGGAGCCAAGGAGGATGCAAAAACCTGTGGTAGAGCAACGGGTTGTGGGACATCCTGCCCAATCAGAATCACAAAAACTACTTAAAGTCAATGAGCTTTTCGAAGAGAGTAGGATCCCTTTTCCAGGAGACCCTTTGAGATAGCGAAGTACATGATTAGCAGCATCCATATGGGTAGTGCGAGGGTCCTGTATGAATTGACTGAGAATATGGACTGAATAAGTAATGTCGGGTCTAGTGACTGTGAGATAGATAAGACGGCCAACCAGGCGACGATAAGTAGAAGGATCTGATAATGTGGTGCCATCAGTAGGTGTCAAATGAAGATGTTGTTCCATAGGAAAAGCTGATGGTTTGGCACCCAATAATCCAGCATCTTTGAGAATGTCCAACGTGAATTTGCGTTGACATAGAAATAAACCTTGTCGAGATCGTGCAACTTCAATCCCGAGAAAGTATTTGAGATGCCCAAGGTCCTTGATGAATAAATGCTTCTCAAGAAACTGTTTGAGATGCTGAATTGTTGAAGGATCATTTCCTGTTACAATTATATTGTCAACATAAACCAGAACAAATGTTGAAGATTGTCCGCTAATGCGGGTAAACAAGGAATAATCAGCCTGCTATTGCCAATGGTTTGCTATTAACAGTTGCAATAGATAAAAGAGCTCGAATTGTGACAAGTTTGGCTACAGGTGCAAAGGTATCATGATAGTCAAGCCCATGAACTTGTGTGAATCCCTTGGCAACTAAGCGAGCTTTATAACGGTCTATGGTACCATCGAATCTGTGTTTGACTTTGTAAACCCACTTGCACCCAATAGGCTTTTTGTTGGCAGGTAAATTAGTAAGACTCCATGTGTGATTTTTTTCCAAAGCTGCTATTTCTATAGCCATTGCCTGGCGCCATTGTGGACATTTTACTGCTTGGGAAAAAGACTTGGGCTCTTCTATGGAGGAAATGGCTGAAAGAAAGGCTCGATGTGCGACTGAGAAGTGACTATATGTGATATAATGATCAAAGGGGTAAAGACTACCTGTCCGTTTAGAAGCCGTTGGAGATGGGAGTGTAGCATTAGCAACCGTTGAACAATGGTAATCCTGAAGGTAAGACGGCTTCCGTCGCTCACGGGTGGACTGAATGGCAAGTGGCATACTAGTGGAATCACCCAGAAGAGTGTTGGGAGGTTCAGTTAATGGTTCCTTAAGGGAGGATGGTGGGCTAGGCTGAATGTTTGCTTGTTGGTTATTAACTTTGTTTTTCCGATGGCGTTGGTAGGTCTGAATAATGGGGGGTTTTTGGTGAGTAGGTGCGTAGTCAAAGTGTGGATGATCCTCAATAGGTAAAGGAATTACTGGTGATGGAGTTACATTTGAAGAAATATCTCGAAAAGGAAAAATGGTTTCATGAAATGCAACATCTCTTGACACATACATGGTTTTGGATTGGATATTATAGATTCGGTAACCCTTTTGTGCGTATGGATACCCAACAAAGACTCCAGGCTTTGCACGTTGGTCAAATTTGTGCGTAATGTTAGCATTATGAGCAAATACTAGGCAACCAAATATACGAAGATGAGAATATGAAGGTGGGGCTGAAAAAAAAAATTCATGAGGCGATTTGTTTTGAAGTAAGAGTGTGGGAATCTTGTTGATCAAATATGCAGCTGTGAGAATACACTCCCCCCGAAAGGATATTGGTAAGTTGGCCTGAAATCTTAAGGATCGAGCAACCTCTAAAAGGTGTCTATGTTTGCGTCCTACAACACCATTTTGTTGCGGTGTAGACACGCAATTGCGTTGATGAACTACACCATTCTCGAAAAAAAATTGTTGCATTTCTTTGAATAAAAATTCTGCCCCATTGTTTGACCTGATCTGTTGGATTTCTGGAAAAAACTCATCACCATTACCAGAAAAATCTATGTTTGATTTGACAGTGATGTTGAGTTTTCACCATAGCAAAAAAGGATTTCAAATGATATTTTGTGTTAGACTTGTAACGCATAAGATATATCCAAGTGCAACGTGAGAAATCATCCACAATAGTAAGGAAGAATCGAGCACCACTCATAGAAGGTTGGGAAAAACTGCCCCAAATGTCAACATGGATTAATTGAAAAGGTTTACTAGAAGAAATGGAACTGTTGGAAAAACTTAGTCTAGGTTGCTTTGCTTGTGGGCAAATGTCACAGACATAGTTATTCGAATGAGAGATAGAAGAAACACTCTTAGCTATTTCTAATACTCTATGATGAGATGGATGTCTAAGCCGCAAATGCCAAATATCAATAGCGGGAGTCCCGGTAACAAGCAGTGCAGCAGGAGCTTGAAGATAGTAGAGGTTACCATGTACACTATCCATCCCAATCATCTTCTTCGCGAACAGGTCCTGGAAAACACAACGATCATCAAAAAAAGTAACTGAGTACTGATGAGACTTTGTAATCTGACTGACAGCTAGCAAATTGAATTTAAAAGATGGAATATAAAAGATATGATCAAGTTGTAAAGTTGGAGAAAGCTTCACAGTTCCGATATGAGTGATCTGTGCATCAGAACCATCAGGTAACTGAACAAAGGACGGATTGGTGCAAGGACTATAAGATGAGAAAAAAGACAAGGAAGAACATATGTGGTTACTAGCACCTGTGTCGATGATCCAAGCAGAAAATGATGGGGTGGAAAGGGCAATACCTGCTAAGTTGGCATTCAAATTGGTGCTACCTGGTGAAAGTACAGCCAAAATATTGTTGCATTGGTCCTGAGTTATCAATGGAGCAGCGACCATTGCTCGGTCGTTGGGTCGGGAAGCTCCTGAAGAAGAGGAACTTGAAAGTCTACGGTTATTTGAAGAACTTCTTGGTTTATCTGTGGGATAACCATGCAACCTATAACATGTATCTCGGTTATGGTTGTCACGATCACAGTAATCACAGTGCATCCGTGGTTTCCCGGTTTGGCGATGATCTCCACCAATGTTGCGTTGATTAGAATTTACATCGTACCGATTGGATGATCGGTTTGGATGATGACCCCTAAAATTGGCGCTAACATTAGCATGATTCTGAGAGGGTGCAGACCGATTTTCTGTGCCGTTGGTAGAAACTGAGTTGGCTGTCAGTGTAGCAGCTTCGGGCATGGTAACTGAAGGGGTTGAAGAGTGTATTTCTTGTTGCTTCTCTTCTTGTCGCACGAGAGCATAAATCTTGGCGGCACTTGGAAATGGCTCCATTAAAAGAATCTGACTTCGCAGACTAGAATAGCGCTCATGAAGGTCTTGAAGGAATTGCATGGCACGATCTTGTTGGTGGAGGGCAGCATCGCTTTTCCATGGCCATAAGTGCAAGGCTGCAAAGTACAGACAGAACCAAGTTCATCCCATAGTGCTTTCATCTTCGTGAAATATGTGGAGACACTAGAATCTTCTTGTGTTGTTTTACCAATGGCTTGCTTCAGTTGATAGACTTTCGGTGCGTTGGTTTGGGTGAATCGATCACGAAGATCGAGCCACACTTCTCTAGCAGTTTCAACATAGAGAATACTTCCATGGATCTCAATTTCTGTGGAGTTGAGAATCCATGAATTGACTAGATCATTGCATCGCTCCCATTGACGCAACTTGCTGGTATCATTGGGCATTTCGATTGACCCATCAACGAAGCCCAACTTATTTTTAGCGCGAAGTGCCATGGTCATGGCGCGAAGCCACGTTCCATAGTTATCTCCTGAGAGGAGAGGGGTAACTAAAACAGCAGTAGGACTGTCAGAATGAGGAATGAAGAAAGGATCATTGGTTGATCCCAAGGCGTCATTGGAATCAGAACCTTTGTCATTTTGTTTATCTGCCATGGTTTGAAAGAGTCGGATCAGTCACTGCTCTGATACCATAATAAGAAAAGAATGGAAAGAAAATTCCAATAGTTTATCCATACTATGGAGATACCTTTATTCATTGATATATATATATATATAATCAGAAGGTTACAATGTATCTTGCTTATCAAGGAAAATTACAGCAATTAAGGAATCTATAAAAGGGAAATACATCATGGGACTATACAGAAGATCAGGGATATAATCAATGGAGAATAGGGAGAATTTTTGAAAAGTCCACTATAGCATATCTCTAACCGCATTAGTCTACTTCTAAAGTTCTTAACCCCTCTAGTCCACTAATAATTTTCATGACAAAACTACCTTATGTAAAAGAAACAAGGGCCTTGTTTGGCTAACACAAAAAATGTACTTTTTCATTTTTTTCGATCTTGTTGCAACCACGTAACCACCACCACACCCACCACTACGACGATGCCAACATATAACGTTATGTGTAACAAAAATTTCTCCTTTCTTTTTTTCTCCCACCATCACCACCACGCTAACATATAACGTTATATGTGTGATAAAAATTTCTATTTTTCTTTTTTATTCATGTTTTGAGCCCTTCATTTCTTGAACCCACCACCCTTTAACATATAACGTTATATGTATGACAAAAAACAAATCTCTCTCTCTCTCTCTCTCTCTCTCTCTCTCTCTATAACCTGTTTTGAGTCATTCACTTCTTAAACCCGTCACACCTTAACATATAAGGTTATCTATCCCAATCTGCGCTCTTGTCTTATATTTGGTACTACATCAACAAAAGTGCACATATAATCTTATATGTTTCAATCTATCCTCTGTATGTTATAAAAAACGAAGATAGATCTGTGACATATAAGGTTATCTATTGATATCTGAAACGTATTTTTGGCCAACACAAACACATATAATATTATATGTGTATATTTGAACTTTGTACCATACCAAATATGTGTTCTCTGCATGTTGAAAAAGTGTACATATAATTTGTTCAATTTTTTTCCAAGACATACCATTTTCGTGGGTTTTCATCTTTCAGAACTTAAACAATAACAAATGGAGTAATCATCATAGTATATATCATTTCCTCTTTTCCTATCAAATGTAAAATACAGTAGCAGACAAAGACACAAAAAGTATCAACAAAAGCGCACATATAATCTTATATGTTTCAATCTATCATCTGTATGTTATAAAAAACGAAGATAGATCTACGACATATAAGGTTATCTATTGATATCTGAAACGTATTTTTGGCCAACACAAACACATATAATATGATATGTGTATATTTGAACTTTGTACCATACCAAATATGTGTTCTTTGCATGTTGAAAAAGTGCACATATAATTTGTTCAATTTTTTTTCCAAGACATACCATTTCCATGGGTTTTCATCTTTCAGAACTTAAACAATAACAAATGGAGTAATCATCATAGTATATATCATTTCCTCTTTTCCTATCAAATGTAAAATACAGTAGCAGACAAAGACACAAAAAGTGAGAAGGACAAAGAGAAAAAACACAATTAGGACTGCTACCCCTCTATATCATCGGTTGCTTTATATGCCAACTGCCAACACTACGATGAATGCCTACATACGTGGAGGTCTTCAAGACTTCAACGGATCTCGAGATTTTGGCTTCTTAGCCCAAAACCCTTAATACTCGATCGATAGCGCCAACCAAAATCCTTGTCGAGATCCTCATCACCGTTGAAAAACGACTGGTACGCGGTCGTCCATATCGACCGTCGCTTCTAACAAAGCAAGAGATTATGTCAACGAGAGAGAGGGAGAGAGAGAGGAGGATGTACTCCAGATTTATTTTTGGTCTAGGGTTTCTCTCTATATGACAACTTATATAGGAGGACATTTTTGTCTTGGTTTAATTTCTTTTTTGAAAAAAGTGGACTTAAGGTCTTACTAAACTATATTAGTGGACTAGAGAGGTTACAAACATTAGAAATGGACTAACTGGGTTACAAGTTCTCTATAGTGGACCTTAGACCAATTTTTTATAGAGAATAAGGGAAAATATGAGAATGGAGATCCAAGTTTCCTTATCCAATATAGTGGGCAGCACCCATATAGGGGGGCTTGATGGCAATGCCATTGAAACCTAGACACGTATATTACGATAATTGGTGATAGAAACTCTAGGCTATAAATATGTATTAGGTATGCGTAGCAGCCGATGTAACTCTTAATTAAACTCTCTTCATTCAATAACGTTGCAAAAATTGATGTGAGCCATGGATGTCCTCAAATAGTACAATATTGGATAACCACGTAAAAATCTCGCTATCTTGCCTTCCTTCGTATCATTGCTCGATTATTTTCCGCGTTTTGTGTATTAATTTATTGATTTGGTTGATTTCTCAACTAGGAACACCCAAGCAGTACCAATGACTATTAGCCCTAAGTACTATGTGCACGTGGTCTTGGCACAAACCACACTTATTTCAATGCTCTCCCATTGCAAATGAGTTGAACCCAAGGTAACTTTGGCATTTCAATACCTAGAATCCAACTCAATCCCCATTTCCTAATGTTTAAATAGCTACCTACTGGGGATACCGGGGTTAGTGGTTTTAATGCACTATCAACTTGCTCATGTTCTTCAATCTCTTCAATAGATGTTGCTGTCTCCTTTATGAATTACTATATATATGTTGCCTCATCACAGTACCATTGCATGCCCCAAACATTTTTGTTTTTGATATATAACTCAAGAAGTTCAAACTTACTACGCACACCTCAACTAATCTATAAATTAAGAGACACATTCCACTGTCTGCTAATAAGAGCAAAATTCTGTATGAACCTAACCCATATGAGTAGATAGCGAATAGTCGAATAGAAGGTTTCGAGTCTGAGATTTAAGAAGTAGAAAACTCTTAGGCTAAGTTCCGCTAAGATTTTTGGATTTTTTCTTGTTTTGTCTTTATTCCTATTTTTGTCGTGTTTGTTAGTTTTGTGTCTAATTTTTGTGAATTATTGATTCGTCTCATCAAGACAGATCGAAAAAGTAAAAATTATGACTTTACCCAAATGTTTTTTGAAATATCAAAGATAAAGTCCAAAAAGCCCCAAAACCAATTTTTTGGACTTTACCTTGGATATTTTCAATAATGTATGTTGCTTTTTTGGACAAAAAAACATAACGGGATGGATTGGGTTCATGGGAATTGGAAGATTTAACTTGAAATCAACCTAGACCGCCTTCACACATTTTATCACCCGCCCAACCCAACCCGTTCTCCTCAAGGCCGACCCAATCTCATTGGAGGCCTTAGGCAAAATATGAGTGTGAGGCCTTTAAGAGTTGAGTATTAAGGTTAAACAATGTGTATTGGAAATTATATTTCTTTCTTTTTGAGATGTCAATTATCACTCAAGGAGGTCTCTAGTGTATACAATTCTAGTATTTTACATAAAATGTAACATATGAGAGAGATTAGTATTATGGAACGATCGATCCTGATAAAAAAGATACGAGTATTTTTTCTGGAGGCATTTTACCTGAAGTAAGGCTTTTTTTTATCAATTGAAATGGTATTTGAACAGAAACAGAGACATCCATTCTTATGTCAAAAATGATTTGTGCGCGCGCTTTTCGGTTGGATTCTGGGTGTTCTAGTTAATTAGCTAGCTAGGTAACCGAGATCCTACGGCTAGTAAAATGCATCGAGATCCTTGTAATTATTGGATGCTGTCTATAAAAATTGCCAATTAATATTCAAGCAGCTACATGTGTGAAACTTGGAACTGAAGGCAAATATTGGGACCCCAACTTAATTGACTAGCTAGGGAATGTAAAACCTTTACAACTTTTAGTAGTAGGAGTAATTTCTAACGAGGATATCAATGTTTGTTCAAAGGAAAACCAATAAACGAAGCTACCAAGACTTCTCCACTTCCGATCTTCCGGTACGTGTGTAATGTAATCTCGCACCTCAGAAATTACCAGACAAATATTTTTGAAATTGCCTAGACAAGATTTAAGGAATTCAATAAAATCGAAATGATGGTCCCCTTTTTGAGGTTCCCATGAAAAAAAAGTCGTAGACTCATGCAAGCTTTGGTCGTCCCAGTTGATTTGAATATTCAAATAATTTTTTTTTTTTTTATGCGTACATGTGCATGTTGTAGGAATTCTAGACATTGGACAACACCTTTGACTCATTTTCATGACTCTTCATAAATATGAAGTCCAAAATTGCATTTTCTCTCTGATTAATTCCTCCTTTACATTTTCGAACAACACAAATACACAAGAAATTAAGGAAAGGAAAGAAGGAAGTCAAAGAATGATTTCAATGAAGTCACTAACCTTGTTACTAATCCTCCTTTTGGTCACTGGAAGCTGGTTCTCTACTGCAGATCTCCACCAAGGTACATCATTCATATGAACAAAGTTTACAGTACTGTCAACCACCCAGGGGCTTGCCATGGCCGGCGGAAAGCACTTGGCTTAATTTGCTCCAAAGTGGACCAACAGGGTTTAATTTGAGTCTTACCAGGACCGGGTACCCACTGAACCTAGTGGCCGTGCAGCCATGGTGGCTCTACAGTGGAGTCCAATTCGTGGCCCCACTGTGGGGTACTTTTTTTGTCATTTTTGTCGCATTCTTTCTCTTCCATTCTTGCGATCACTAAAAAATACGTATCGATATGTTTATAGATGGAAATCTAGCTAGAGGAGTAAAAGTTGTTTCGACTGGAGAGGTAAGAGCACCTATTATTCTCGTCTTTCACGTATTAGTCAAATAACACAAATTACATAAAAGGCGAAATTTCACAAAGTACTGTTGTGAGAGAAGCTATGGCACCTGTGCATAGTTTTGTCATTTGTGTGTGATCTAGAGCTGCTCTCACAACTGAACTCCAATGACAAGAGGAAAGTGATCAACTCCTAGCTATCTGATTAATTACCTCTCGTTTATTACCAGGAAATTTTAGACGACGTGCTTGCTTTCAGATTTGGTGGACGGAAAAGTATGGCCATGAACCATTTCAAGAGGCCAAAGACAGTGGAAACAAAAGGTACTGCTGCAGGCACAAGTACAGATCTTGAAGGAAAGGGGTGCTTAAAGTCAGATAACCAAAAGAGTAATACCGGTAGGATTCTTCTATCTGATTACGGAGTGGAAGCGTCGTACTACGTATCTTACGATGCTGATTACCATGCTGCGATGCACCACCCGCCTAAGAACAACTAATTATAATTAAGCAAAAAGGAGCCAAGCTTTTTGACCTTGGTAGCTTTGAGCTTTTTGTTTACTTTGACTAACTTTTTGTTTTCTCAGAGTTGATTTTCACGCTTTCTTTTTTTTATAACACGCACTCCTTTGTTTGTCAATTTTGTATGTATGAATTTGCAACATTATCCTTGGATGTATGAAAAAATAAACCAATCAAAGGGTAATGTTGTAAACTCATTGCAACGACCGCAACAAAGGTAGTCGGGATATAAAAAAAGGTGTATGAAAATCACTGGTTTTTTTTTTCACCCTTGGTTTGCGAGATGTTGAGTTTACTGAGAAGTTAATGTGTTTTCTGTGTATATTATATGGAGTATATGCTTCTGAGGAAACCAATTTTGGATCTTCAAAATGTAATGGAACAGTCATTCCCTGGTGCAGAAGCTAATTGCTCGGCTGTTTTATTTGGTTTTTTCTTTCTCATTTTTTTCGCTAATTCCTCATTTTGAGAGGATGGGTACAGACTTATATGTTAATTAATAATACACATTAGTGAATTCTTTCATTCACACAACCATACTGGAATTTTGCCACGTAAGTCATTTGACGGTCTCGGATGAAAATTGTTTTCCCTGAATATTTTTAAGCAGCCAAACAACGGAAAATGGATAAAATATTTTCCGCAAACATATTTTACGTCCAAACACACAGAGTCTAGATCCAGATGTACACGGATTTGTTTGTAGACTTCTGCGTTTTGTATTTTAGAGTTAAAGCTGTGTGGCTTTAATTAGGTCGTTAATTGAAAACTTCATACATGCAAGGCCATATAGGGGTTGGAATTAAGTGTGAGTATCTAGATGTCGAAGCTTTTTTAATTTTTGATCTTAATATTTGACTTTTTCAGTTAGCCTAACTTCTGAATAAAAATTTAGAAGATTGAATCAAGTACGTACTTACACATTCAATTGAGCAGATTTTTTATCGGTCCACTTAAAAAAATATTTTAAATTGATCAACGGATCGATTCGTTCATGTGGGACCCCCATTGGACCCCATAAGGCGAAGTACATAGTATGCACGCACCCTGGCCGGTACTCTTATCATGATCATGCTCGTTTAGTGAATTGGGGTGGTAGATTAGTTTAGGCCTTCTGCATTGAAATAGAAAATTCTAAGATGGTGGATCAATGAAACTATAGGGTCGTTTATTCGACGGCAAATATATGTGTTCCACTTTTAGAAACAGACATTTTTATACTAACCAACTCGAATTTCATTTGAGGAACGGAATTGCTCTTTGCTGATATAAGAAGCAAATCATTAAAACTGATAACTGGACTGATGTACTCTTTCGTAAGCTTATTTTCCTTATAAAAATAGAGGTCGGTTCTACTTTTTAGCTTCGGTTTCATCCCAACCTTAAATATCAGGCTGTTGTGGCAGAGAGGAGTGATAAAATTCTTGCGAAATTTTGGAACGCGACTATTCTAAATTTCAACCTGTTCTAAACTTAAGAATCATACATCACGTTGTCATTCCCATCTCTGTCATCCACATCGATGCAATGAAAGTGAAGGACCAACAACAATGACAGAATGCCCCAAATAATCGACCCGTTTTCCGAGCAGAGTCTCACAAAATCTTTCCTCTTTGCCTTGAATGAAATCTGAAAACGACTTGTAAATTGCATTTCGACCATTCCTGATTGGTTGTCCGCGCGCGGTTCCATTATCAATAAGCCTATCCATTCATACATGATACATATATACACTTCCTCAAGCTATCCACAAGGAATTCCAAACTGTATGCCATAAATTTCTCTCCCTCTCAAATACCATGTCAAATTCCAGCCAAGAAGGTTTGCACATCCTGGTCTTCCCATACCCAGCACAAGGCCACATGCACCAATGCTGGAGAAAGAGTATTGGGATCAGTTGAGGAATGTAATGGGCCAGCTGGGGCATGTTTGGTCGGTTGGGCCGCTTAATTTACTTGGAGGGGAAAGAACCTTGGGCCGGGTCAACCTGGACGTGGATTCGAGGGGAGGTGTGATGGGTTGGCTTGACGGGTGCCCGGATGGGTCTGTCTTGTATGTGTGTTTTGGGAGTCAGAAATTGCAGGAAAGCAACCAAAAGAAGGCGCAAGCGGGCTTGAATGGAGTCGGAGTCGGAGTCGGGTCCGGTTTATTTGGGTAGTTAAGTTGCCCGTGACCCAACATGGGGAACATGGGCGTGGAGTTGTTCCGGACGAGTTTGAGGACTGGGTGTCCAGAAAAGGTTTGGTAATAAAGGTTGGGCCCCACAAGTGTAAATATTGACACACCGAGTTGTGGGCGAGTTTTTAAGTCATTGCGGGTGGAACTCGGTGTTGGAGGAAATAACAGCTAGGGTTGTGATACTATCTTGGCCCATGGAGGGTGACCAAATTGTGAATGCTAGGCTGCTGGTGGAGGATTTGGGAGCGGCGGTCGGATGCGATGCCTGACTCGGAAGAGTTGGCTCAGACTATTGTTAACTCAATGAGTAGGGACATACCTCAGAGGTTTAGGGTGGAGGAGTTGAGAGTTAAGGCGTTGGAACTTGGAAGCAGTAGAAGTAGGTGGGACAAGGGATTTGGATGGGCTTGTGAGAGAGTTGGCCCAGAAGCACTCTGGATAAAAATGTATGTTGGCCAAAAATAACAAGAGTTTATCTCCTTCCCGAAAGATTTTATTTTAAATCTGAACCGTTGAAAACACTCGTGGACAGCTTGGATTTATCCTGCAGAGTGCACTACAGGTAGTGCCTTGCGAGATTTCTGATTCCCTTTCTAGAAATGATAAGATTACACAAATATCACTCGTCAACAAACAAAGAAATATAAGTTCTTTGATGCCAAAAATAACAAAACAAAAGAGAAGGTTCACATCCAAGGGAAAATAAATAAACGAATAAGGTTCTTACAACTTGTAGTACAAACACATTCATAGTCACAATACATAAAATAGAATTAGCACTGCCTTGTGTTACCTTTAACAAACACTAAAAAATAAGTACTATACTTGAATTCTTTCTTATTGGATACAAAAACTCTGAAAAAATAGACTCTGAAAAAGAAGAATAAATGGAGCCATGGAGGTGAATCATATGAATACAAAGTACACAATTTCCTTCTACATTCCTGGAGCTTTGATTTCCTCAACAGCTTCCCTGGCTTGTACCGAAACCATGTTTAAAAATCATTCGAATCCGATATCTCTTGTCCTTTCATTTCAAGAAACCGTCAACATGTAGTGGTTGATGACATATTTTCTGTTTTATGTACAACATAGCGGCCCCTGGTTCATGGATGAAGCATGGCACAACCCTCGAGCCATGTTCCCTTCTTCTTCCTTTCCCTTGCGGAATAAGGTAAGTGCTTACCTCTCAATTTGATGTGACGGTAAACTAGAAGAGTACTACGTGCCATCACTTGTCAACGTAAGATGGAGGCCAATAAAAAATGCAACTGCTGGATGTGAAGCACTCGATTCGGTCAATTGAAGAAATAAGGAGATTTCAATACCTCTCTCAGATCAAAGTCTCCCCGCTCTGGTAAGGGAGGGAAATTCAACGTAGGGAACCTTTTTTGAAAGCTCTCCAGCAACTGTCCACAGGAGAATTTGTCAGTATTTCATAAGCGAATTTCTCATTGCTTCTTTCTTCAATCTCAAAATTCAATACGTAAACTTCATTTTGTTCAATGATTCTTCAAGGAGATAGACATCAATGGACACCGCTTAACATTTCTAAAAGATGTAAAAACATTGTAGTTCAGATAACTAACACCAGATAAAGGACGATGTTCTCAAACAGAGAGACAAATTCTGGACAAAAAGAGGCCCCATCAATCTCTGGGATTTCAAACCCCGGAGGTCGTGCTCATTATCTGGCCAAATCCCTGTTTTCCATATCCTCAGGGAGCAATGATTAGATTCAAATATAACATTGAAGGGGCTTCACAATTGGAATTCAATCTCTATATTTGTATGTTGCGCAACTTCTGACCAGGCTAAACAAATGCCAAGAGGAAAACTACTTCCAGGATTCTTCAAGAAAGCATTAATCTAAATTTCCATAAAAAGAAATGCAAATTTTGGAAGGTAGGT
Source organism: Rhododendron ovatum (assembly GCA_019656835.1). Lineage (NCBI taxonomy): Eukaryota > Viridiplantae > Streptophyta > Magnoliopsida > Ericales > Ericaceae > Rhododendron > Rhododendron ovatum. Next base: position 9,389,315 of record CM033799.1, on the reverse strand, counting down.
AGTATCCAACAAGTTGAATACATGCCACCAAGACCAAGTCAAGTCAATTCAAGAAAGAAATCATGTAGTTCAACAAACCAAGTGCTCTTAGAAGTGCAGGGAAATGAATTTCCTTCTTTCTTATGAAAATCAACATCTCAATCGCTATTTCTTTCATAGCATTCAGTTTTACATAAGTTGGTTTCAACAAGTTATTACGAAATATGGCAAGATAGAAAGTGACATAATTACCTAAACGTAGGCTGAATCAAAAAATGAAATAAATGAAATAAACGAGGGGGGCTTATTAAGTTACATAAATATAGTACACATACTTACATCTTCCAGAATTGGAGCCTCATAAAGTTCAACAAACTTTTCTCTGAGTATTCTGTTCATTTTGTCAACATCACATGCATGTGTCCAATATGAATCATGGACTCCTGTGACCATGTATTTGTATAAAGTAGTCAGAGTTACTAACACAAACAAGGCACGCATAACACACAGATATACCCAATAGAAGATGATGAAGAGGAGGATCACTAAAAAAAAAACCTGCAAAATTTAAGCCTGCTTCTTTACAGGCAACAGCAGTCATCATCATGTGGGACCCATCAAGAGAGTGAACGAAATTTGGAGGGAAAGCGGTTCTCTGCCTCTTACCCAAGACCTATGTCAATCAGGTAAATAACAGTGTCAATATTTTAATCCTTGGAATTCTTTGTATTAAAGCCCAACAAGTACAGTCCCACAAAAGAAGGTTATGAAAGGGAAAGAGTATGATTCCACAGAGTAGCTTCAAAACCTCAGCGGTCAATGAATGTTTCATACTTGCGTTTCTCCAACGCAAAGTTATAGGATCATCATCAGCGGACATAAGTACAGCAAGTAAGAACTAATTGAACTAAAGGCCCGACCCTGATGTCAAGCCTGACCCTGATGTCAAGTACGATTAGAAAAGCAAAAAAAGCGATGAAAGCATAGAAGTTACCTTGTCAGTTTCACGTTGTAGCGTCAAGACCTGGAGAGAAGTCTTAATCTGCATTAAGTTCAAAACTTATGTTTTAGTGACATATCAAAAGGAAACTGACATAGAAATGAAGATCATGTCGTCTCAAGTTTAATTATAAGAATATTACAAGGTGTTTTCCTAATTTGCGGTATGGTTGCACAACGGGAAGCCCGAGAGGAGTTGTCCATTGTACTGGCTGATTTTCTAAAGCTATAATCTGTTTATATCCACAGAAAGCAATAAGTCAATGCAAATAATACTGCTAGACACATCTCTCTCACAAAAAGAAAAACAAAATGTATGAAACAAATCAGACTTCAAGGCCCTAATCTTAAATTAACCTTCTTGATCAAACTAGAACCTAAAACACATCAAAGAGCCGAATATGCCATCATGCAACAAGCTAAACACAAAACAAAATTATGAATGTTTGTGACCAATAAACAGATGCAATGAAGTAAAGTTGAGTGAGCAACACAATAATGTGATACGGATGCATATGGGCCATATGGCTCCGCTTTAGATTTATCAACTTATTCTGAGTTAAATATCCCAGATTCCTGCAAAACCACATTTATGCAATGAGGCTAACATCATTATCCGAAACAATGATAATCCATTAAGCTCCAAATTTTCCTAAAGGAGTAAACAAGAATCTTCTCTCCATGAAAATCTGTGCAAGGAAAAGAGCAGAGTGTAGCATAAACATGAGCACAAAAGATTCGGTTCTTGTAAAGAAAGAACAGGATGACTTACCTTATCACTAGGAATTACAAAATCCACCAAACAAGAAGACAAATAACAGTTAAACGTGGTGTCTCAAGACCAGGAAATCCACTCAAGCCATGCCCCCAGTTTTTGGGAAATGTGCTCCATGTCAATTTACAATTCCTAGTTAAAAAATATTGTGTTTGTTTAAAGTTTAAACCTAGACAAGTAATCTCTACAAGTAGAAAGAGAAAACCGATATTATAAAAAGTGGAAAATATATTTCATAGACTACTAAGTACTAAGCACGTTATTTGTTGGAGCAGGCATGTCACAGCAGAATGGGTAGGAGACGGGGCACATGAAATTGGTTTCTTACAGCAGTACAATATTTCAGTATATTTGAGTTTTCAGCTCTAGATTGGATTTTTGTAATGGGATATAATTGCTTCACTAATTATGCGACAGGCAAATCCAATCCAGACATACAAAAAATTGCCAAGTACTGACCCTGGTACTTGGAAACCTTTTTTTTTTTTTTATCACCCTCCACATTTTGTTAATTTAAAGCTAAATTGGATTAATTCAAATCTCAGGACCAAAAATGAATGGGGAAATTGGAAAATCATACTGGAGATTGAAATATGTGATTCTATGTGCAATGTCAACAGATCAAAATACTAGATAAAACAAAACTAGCAAACTCAGTTCTACTTACCTTCGCACAGTCACCTAGCCAACTCATTATACTTCGTGCAGCTTCAAACATCTCCCCCAAGGCAATCAAGGTTGTCTGCTCATACAGTGAAATACAATTAGCATAAAACTTATCTAATTACGCGTGTTACAGGGGAAGAGATTCTCAGTTTGGCACTGCATGCTTCCTACACTAAAGAGGCTTACATCACTGCTGAACACAAAATAGAGTACTATCTAACTTGACAAGATTCCATCTCCAATAATGCTTTAGTTTTACTGTAGTGGTGTGCTTACTTTTGCCGCATAACAAGATGCTGCAAACAACTCTGCATCATCTTCAATCGCACAACGTTCTTTTAGCCTCCTTTTGATCTGATCTCGGGCACCAATATAAGTCACACCATATACTGATGTCATCACTGTTTGCTTAACCAATTTCCTATCTACCTGAGGATTTCAAGTTACAAATGTAGTGAATCAGCCTCAAAGCATTATTTCCTTCAAGCGTAGGCAAGAATGAAAGTTGTGAAGAAAACAATTGAATTGCCAAAAAAAAAGGTTGCTTAGTGAATCAGTGGCCTAATACATTAAGTGTATCTAACTAAGGCAAGCTATCTAATGCACAACGAACTGAATGAACAGAAGAAACAATGTAACCTGATTAATTAAAAGCCTAGCACGCAATGCATTCGGATCAGTTGCAGGATCTTTCTCTGCATCTCTCCGCATAATGTCAAGAACTCTGCATCACAGGAAAAATTCTAATAATGTGTAAAAGATAATATGTATCTATGGGATATGTGAAATTAAAATAATGTGGAAAGTTCTATCAGTTCTGTTTGCGATTATCGTCAAAAAAAATACTATATTGGTTTCATCATATCCAGATTTGAAGGCTGGCTAAGTATAGCAGAAATTCCTGCTTCTAACCAAAACCCACTTCCACAATCCGGCAATGCCTGAACTGCTGTACTTTATGCACTTCCAAAAAGTGAATCGTATACAATTTATTTATTTTTGATAAGCAATCGTATACAACTACACGTATACAAAGGCACCAATTTCAATCTCAAAGTTCCGCAACTACGGTCAAACTCAAAGAGGGTCTTAGAGACCAAGGCATCTTATTAGCATTACCCAAGCACCTCGGCTTGGCCAAACAAATGGACAACTTGATTACAAATTTCCATTCATGAGCACCAGGCACAAGGACCATGAGATAGCCGTTGATGAGGCGAGTGTTAATCTAGGGTTTTAGTGTTTCTTGTTATCTGTTATTATTTTAAGGGTAGTTTAGTCCTTTTGTTATATTAGGTTTATCTAACGTTATTAGGGTTAGCCTATATAACCTCTTTTTATTATTCTTGTAATCAAAAGCTATAGCAATACAATACGTAGGGCTTTTTTGTTCTCTGAAGTATCATGGTATCAGAGCCTTTTCCTAGGCTATCGTATCTTCTCCCCAACGCACCTCTCTGCATCTCTTTGCATCTCTCACAACACCTCTTTCCCAAACGACTTCTCTCTCTGCTCACAGAGCACTCGCCGACCACCAACAGTACCTACCTGCCAACTACTCGCCAGCCATCCTCAACCCACGCCGACCACCGGAGATCAACTTCGCCACCGTGAACAACGATTGTCCTTGGAATCTTTTGGGTTTCTTCCGTTTGCACTCAAAATCCACTGGGTCTTTTTCTTCTGCACTCGAACCTGTCTGGATTCGCATCAGTGAGGTATTTCGGTAACTAATCTATAGTGTTTCACACTGTCTGCATTCAAATCAACCTGGGTTAGCATATTCAAGGTATTTTGACTTCAGAGCTTGGTATTCTGCACTGTTAAAGTCTTATTCAGCACTCACAGAGTTCAGCTTGGGCTTATCAATTCTGTTTTCATAACTTGTGACCACTTTCTTTGCTTCTGGTATTGTTTGACTCTCTCCTGCTTATTACCGGGAAGTTAATCACCATGGTAGACGATAAAACTCAAGCTATCGGTGTGCGTTTAACTGGTAATAATTGTTCTTACTGGGCATATGTTATGAAGAATTTTATTGTGGGTAAGGGAGTATGGGGACATGTAGATGGTTCAGTACCATGTCTTGTTCTAGATAGTAAGTCCGAAGGGTTTGCCACTACTATTGAAAAATGGAAGATTGAAAATGCACAGATACTTACTTGGATTCACAACTCTGTTGAACCAAGTATTGGAATGAATTTCTCGAAATATGACACATCAAAGAAAGTGTGGGATTATTTGAAATCTATGTATCTTGAATCAAACTTTGCTAAACAATATGAGCTTGAGATGTCTATTCGCAGTGCTACTCAAAAGGATAAATCGATTTAGGAATTCTATAATGAGATGACAAATTATTGGGATCAGTTGGCTGTTATGGAACCCTCATACTTGCAATTACTTGATAGCTATTTACAGTATCGTGAGAAAAGCCGTCTTGTTCAGTTTCTGATGGTTCTTCAAGGTGAATTTGAACCCCTTCGAGGAGCTATCTTACATCGGTCTCCCTTACCTACAGTGGATGGTGCAGTTCGTGAACTTATTGCAGAGGAAACTAGGTTCAAAGTATCCTCCATTGCTCCTCCTACTCAATCTGTGTTTGTCACTCCAGCAGCTCCTATTCAGCACTTGGCACCCCTTCTACCCACTCCAGCTTCACATTTGATACAGGTTACTGGCAAGCCCAAGCCTCGGGTTGCCATGGATGAGTGCAGTTTTTGCCGTCAAAAGGGACATTGGAAGCATGCATGTCCTAAGCTTTCGCAGCCAAAAGGACGTAATTCGACTGCACCATCATCTTCTCGGCCACCATCCCAGGCTCCTCGACCTCCAATAGCCTTTGCAACTCCTACCACTAATGGAGTCCCACCTTCTCCCTTATTTGATCAGTGGCAGCAGTTTCAGGCATTTATAGCTACCCAAGGGAATCATTCACAGGCTTCTGCTATGACCGCTACATTGCCAAGTTTGCACAGTGGTTATACCACAAGTATCTTACCCACCACATGGATTTTTGATTCTGGTTGCTCCAATCATATGACTCCTAATTTGTCGTTACTTTGTAATTCTATCTCCCCTGTCCCTCCCATTAGTATTGCTACTGCAAATGGATCTCATATGCATGTTGTGCTTGCTGGGTCTATCCTTCCTACGACTTCTTCTTTATTATCACTTCCTAATGTCTTCTATGTGCCCCATTTGTCTTTAAGCCTTGTTTCGATAAGTCAGTTGTTCGACTCTGGTTTTAACGTCTTGTTCTCTTCCTCTGGTTGTGTTGTGCAGGACCGGGTGTCCAAGAAGCAGATTGGGACCGGCCGTAGAGTTGGTGATCTCTATGTGCTGGAGAGCCTGCATGTTCCTATGGAGTCTACTTCCACTGCATTGTCGTCTTTTCGTTTGGATGAAAAATCCTTTCCTTTTTATCTTTGGCATTCTAGATTAGGTCATTTGTCTAGTGAGCGTTTGAAACTTCTTGTTCAGTCTGGTTTTTTGGGTAACATTTCTATAAGTGATATTTCTGAGTGCAGCGGTTGCAAGTTAGCAAAGATGTCTGCTTTACCGTTTAATAAAAGTACTTCTTTTTCCACTTCACCTTTCCAAGTTGTTCACACAGATTTGTGGGGGCCTTCCCCAATTGCAACCAAGGGTGGTTCTGTTTATTATGTCTCCTTTGTAGATGATTGCAGTCGATATACATGGGTCTGTTTGCTTACACATAAATCTGATTTTTATAAAGTCTATCGCACATTTCATATGATGATTCAAACTCAGTTTTTTGCCACGATTAAAATTCTTCCTTCTGACTTGGGTGGGGAGTACTCTCTTACAGAATTTACAGATTTTTTAGCAACTCATGGAACAATTCATCAATCCTCGTGTACTGATACACCTTCCCAAAATGGTCGTGCTGAAAGAAAACATCGCCATCTCCTTAACACTGCTAGGTCTCTTCTTCTATCTTCTTCTGTTCCCGCTATATTCTGGGGAGAAGCTGTTTTCACTGCAGTTTATCTATTGAATCGGATGCCTACCCCTCTTCTCTCTGGTGCTAGCCCTTACGAGCGTCTCTATGGTCAAGTTCCCAACTACTCCCTCCTTTGTGTGTTTGGTTCTACTTGTTTTGTCCTTCTTCCTAAGAAGGACCGCACTAAACTTAGTGCTCGATGTGTCCTCTGTGTTTTCTTGGGGTATGGTATCAATCAGAAAGGCTATCGTTGTTATGACCCTGTGACAAGGAAGCTGTATGTGTCGAGGCATTATACTTTTCTTGAGCGGCTGCCCTATTTTTCCCTTCCTCCCAAAATTGCACCTGTCACTAAGGTAGACTTGGTTCATATTGACCCATTTCTTTCTGAGGTCCCTTCTGAAGAGTACATTTCTACTGTCAAAGTGTCTGATCTTCCTGTTGCGTCTTCTGCTCCCTCTCGGTCTACTCTCATTCCACCCTTTCCGTATGCATACTCTCGGAATCGACACCATGCAGTCTCTCCGGCTCCTCCTCCCAGCTCTATTGATCCTCCCGCTGCCTCCTTGGACCTCGGTCTTGAACCTCGGTATCCTACTTGTGAACGTCGCCCACCGGTAAGACTTGGCTTTACTAATACCTGTTTCTCTTCTACCTACTGCTCTTTTCTCTCTCGTATCCATACTTATGTTGAACCCAGGTCATATAAAGAAGCTTGTAATGATTCCAATTGGGTCAATGCTATGAATGATGAACTCACTGCTCTAGCTAAGACTCAAACTTGGGATTTGGTACCTCTACCAGATGGTAAGAATACCATTGGTTGCAAGTAGGTTTATAAAGTCAAAACTCATTATGATGGTTCTTTAGAGCGGTATAAAGCTCGACTTGTTGCAAAAGGCTTCGCTCAAGAATATGGGATTGATTATGAGGAGACCTTTGCTCCTGTTTCAAAGATGACCACAGTCCGCACATTGATATCTGTTGTTGCGGTGCACCAATGGTCTCTCTTTCAGTTGGATGTCAAGAACGCTTTTCTCAATGGGTATCTATCTGAAGAAGTGTATATGAGTTGGATGTCAAGAACGCTTTTCTCAATGGGTATCTATCTGAAGAAGTGTATATGCGGCCCCCTCCGGGCTTTTCTCACTCTCCTGATCTTGTATGTCGTCTTCGCCGTGCTCTTTATGGCCTTAAGCAGTCTCCTCGTGCTTGGTATGAGCGGTTTCATTCTGTTGCACTGCAGATTGGGTTCCGCCCTAGTCAGCATGACTCAGCTCTCTTTATTCGTCAGACTTCTGCAGGGATCGTTCTTCTTTTATTGTATGTGGATGACATGATTATTACGGGCTCTGATTCTGCAGCTATTACTGAGGTTAAGTCTCATCTATTTCGCAAGTTCGAAATGAAGGATTTGGGTCTGCTTCTCTATTTTCTCGGTATTGAGGTGGCTTCATCCCCCAAAGGTTACTTGTTATCACAAACTAAATATGTCTCTGATATTCTTCATCGTGCTCATCTCACTGATGACAAGATTATTAATACTCCTCTTGAATTGCATATCAAGTTCAATCCTTTTGATGGTGTTCCTTTAGATGATCCTACCCAGTATCGTGAATTGGTTGGTTGTTTGGTCTATCTGACAGTGACTTGCCCGGACATCGCTTATGCGGTTCATATCGTCAGCCAATTTGTTTCTGCTCCTCGGTCTACTCATTGGGCTGCCCTCCTACATATTTTGCGCTATGTTCGTTGCACTACCTTTCAGTGTTTGTTGATCTCTTCCACTTCCAGTTTGACTCTTCGGGCCTCTGCTGATGCTGATTGGGCCGGTGATGTTTCTGATCGGAAGTCTACCTCAGGTTTTTGTGTTTTTCTCGGGGATTCTCTTCTCTCCTGGAAAAGCAAGAAACAATCGGTTATTGCTCGCTCTACCGATGAAGCTGAATATCGTGCTATGGCTTCGGCTACAGCTGAAATAGTTTGGCTATGATGGCTTCTGTCTGATATGGGTGTCTCTCTTGTATCTCCCACACCTCTTTATTGTGACAATAAGAGCGCCATCCAAATTGCCCACAATTCCGTCTTCCATGAGCGTACTAAGCATATCGAGATTGATTGTTATTTTGTGTGCCAACATCTACAGTCAGGCACGATTGACTTGCCGTTTGTTCCATCCTCGCTGCAACTGGCCGATTTTTTCACGAAAACTCACACTGTTGCTCGTTTCCGTTTTCTTCTTGGCAAACTCCTAATGCTCTCTGCGCTCACCTCCTGAGTTTGAAGGGGGGTGTTAATCTAGGGTTTAAGTGTCTTTTGTTATCTGTTATTATTTTAAGGGTAGTTTAGTCCTTTTGTTATATTAGGTTTATCTAACGTTATTAGGGTTAGCCTATATAACCTCTTTTTATTATTCTTGTAATCAAAATCTTTAGCAATACAATACGTAGGGCTTTTTTGTTCTCTGAAGTATCAGCGAGGTACTACCTCGAAGCTAGTAATCCATTAGATACATGTCCTTGTGGAAACAACCTCAAGGCCGACTGCTCAGGGTTTGACAGAACTGATCAACACCACATTATACGTCTGTTCCAAGAAGTGAGATTACTTGCCTATAGAGCTAGTCTTTCCCAGTACGTTTCCCTTACATACCTGTATAATTCAACTAAGATAGTTTCACCTCGATTACCACTACTAGCTACAATAAGTAAGGTGCCTCTCAAATATCCTAATGGTAGCTAGGTGCTTCTTGTACATGTCAGTTACAAATTCCTTCTACTATTTCCAACACATAATAGTTGCAAACTTCCCCTCCCACACAAAAGAAAGAACAAAGGCAATAAATGAAGAAAATTAACGAGGAATGCAGAACAAAATAGTTTACCTGGTAGCAATTCCTGAGTAAACATCTGCCGGCTTCTCGCCTACGACAAGGTTGACTGCAGCTGCTCCTAACTGAACAATTAAGCAATTTCGATGAGAAACTTCAATAAATAAAAGCCATTCGGCTAGATGATATATTACTAAAGATGAAAAAACCATTTCCAAACAACCATAAGAGCTTGTCCAATGGTGTGCAATATGGGTTGTTATAATTGGATTTAACATCAAGTTCCTATTTTTCTTCTCCAATGGGGAGGCAAAACAAATATTGTGTGTTGCAAGGAATCTTCTAAATATGTATAAGTACTTGTATCGGACACTCGAAGCTAGGCTAAGGGTTTGAGATAAGTGCCCGACATGTGTAATTGGACAATTTCCATCTTGCATATCTACAAGGTAAAAATGCGTAAAATATAATATTGCACATGAATGCTTATTTAGTTTTACAAATGTCACTATGCGCTGCATGGAATCTTCTAAATATAAGTACTTGTGTCGGGCACTCGACGCTTGGGTAAGTCTACGGGATATGTGCCCGACAAGTGTAATTGGAAACATTCATCTACCATATCTACATGCGTGAGTTTACCAGGTAAAAATGCGTAAAATATGCTACATGACAATGCCCATTTTCTTTTGTAAACAGCAGTTTAATTTGAAATACATAAAACTGATATCAAGAATATGAATGTTCTCCCCTGCCACCATGTCCTTGGACATGGGAATGAAATGAATCTGACCGTTGGATATGTAACAGCTTAGTTGCAAGGAGCTCCTAAAGTGGTGCCGCTCCCATCTTAGGAGCCCGCTTTTGCACTCCCAACTAAGGAGCTTGACGGGAGCGCGCTCCTGTTGAGATGGGAGCTCGCTCCTTACAAAGATGGGAGATTTTTTATGATCTTTGTATAGAAAAACAGGGATTTATCACTTGGCTTTATTAATTGGTCTTTGATGAACTCATATATCTAGCCCAAGTCATGATATCTTGAAAAGAAAACCATACGGTATTGTAACACTAGCCCATTTCTTACACTTAAGAGGGCTAATTGGCTCATATTTTTACTTCTGAAAATGATTTTACTTTTAAAGTGAATACTCTATTCTACATTATTTTCATAATATATGTACACGCTCCTCTCATGCTCCCAACCTAGGAAGCTTATGTATTCCCTCGCTCCCGCGCTCCGCCCCCGCTTCCGCTCCCGCATCCACTCCCGCTTCGTGCAACTAAGTGTAACAGTACCCGATACCAAGTCCTCGTAACATACCATGCTCAATTTACATACAGCAACACCTTGAACCAAATATGGCACAAGATTTAGTAAATAGTCTTGAGACATGCATACCTTACCCCCGTGCTGTCTGCATGCTCTGAACCTGTGAAGAATGGGTCACAGAGCAACCTTACAATTGATCCAAGGCTCACCCAGGTCGCAATGTAACACGAATACACAGATGTAAGTTTGTACAATACAATTCAGTCAGTAACTGTAACTTCTGTTGAGTTTATTGGTTAACTTAAGAAACATCATAAGTTCCATATTCCCTCAGTAGCATATTTAAAAAGATATCTCGGTTGAAGTTATAGGGTAAATATTCTAGAACTGCAACAGGTTCAAATTATGTAAACCCTATGAATCCATAAGAACAGAAACAGCACTAGCCAACTCAGAAAGCCACAGCACAACCAGTAATTCCCTACACCAATATTTGTAGGTTATTGATTGTAGTTACTTAACGACAAGAACATGAGGAAAATTGTGGCAAGAAGTCACCAATTTGCTGATCCCGAAAAAAAAATAAAAATCGGTCACCAACTCGTGTGAACTAAGCATAGAGAGAGGTTAATTACCTTGTCCCTTCCAAGGGCAGCATAGTGCTGTAAGCCATTACATGATCCATCCTTGAAAAAGTGTCAAAAATGAAAAAATCTTAGATTCAGTTCTCTATAGTGAAGTCCAAGAAATTAATATAACTAGAACAATGAAATCTGACTTATGCTTAGAGTCTTATGATTTCAAAGAAGCAAGATTAGGAAAGAAGTGGCAAGTGTAGAACTCCAGTCCACCTTAGGAAAGTATAGATGAGGGGATGAGTCTGACCCTTAAACACATACCCAAGCCAGACACCCACCTGAGTAATGTAACATATGTACACTTTCCAGTTTCCACACATATTTTGTTTCTTGTCTTTGTGACCATTCCCAATGCAAATAAGAAGTAAGGTCTCATAAAAATTTTCAAATCAAGGAACTTCTGTATAAGTTTATAGAATTTTCTTCATATACATAGCTGATGTACAAATCCATCAAATAGGTTCCCCCTTTTCCAGATCAAGATTAGTAAGAGTCACTCTATAGTACCTGGTGGACAGGCATGTGAGAGATACTGGTCTCTGGAGAGGAGCTTCTTAATGCTTCAGCAAGATTAATACATGCCGCCAAGCATTGAAATGGATCCTCTGAACCCAACCACCAACGCCTCCCTTCCAGAGGCCGGTCTGCAGAGTCAAAGATATCATCCACATGATTTTCAGTAAATGCTATCCGACCATCGTATGACAACTTGTCCACACCACCACCGTACAGATTCGCCAGATGTATCTTGAGCCAACGTAATCCAGACTTTCCAAGAGGACGTCCCTCAGAAAACTCCAATATGCCTCGGCAGAGATCAGAGCCAAGATGATTCAAATATGGGTGCATGGGGTATGCACGACCGCGGAAATCAAGGTTGTGTGGATAGAAGAAGCCATCCTCATCCTTCATCTTTCGTGCAACCTACACAACAATTTATAAGTACGAAAATTGCTCCTATCAAAACACCTGAGACAGGCGATTAGTGCTACAGGAATTCAAAATGGAAGCTACTCACAGAAAGTTTTAGTTCTATATCACATCGCTGTGAATGCCGCTCACTGTTCTCCTTTTTCCAAGCTTTAACTTTCCACTTCCATTTCTTGATTTCAGCCTCATCATCTGTGTCTGGTTCCTCTGGTAAAGGAATCTGCAATAGCAACAATTGGAAGTGATTCACGGTCAAACCGATATGCACTGCTACAGCCAAAATAACAAGTGAAAATTAACTCCCTCCCCAAAGGCAGTGGAAAAGCAAGCCCCGACACGCAACAAAAACAAGTATTCGTACACAAAGTTAACCTACATCTTCTCGGTCAACCAAGTCTGCAAGATTGCCTCCATTCGCCCATATCCTGTCTATGACACCAAGAACCCTCTTATTTACTCTCCATTTGGTATTGCCAAGGGTATTAAGGGCCTGACAAAAACAAAGAGAATTGTTGAGACAACAAAATGAAGTACTAATTTTGTTAGACTAGCTCCCTAACCCTATTTGACATGAGAAATGATCATTCAGTAATCAACTAACACTGAAATGGAAGAACCAATGTTCCCAAACCTCAAAAACAGAATCTAATTGCTTCTTTGGAGTCCTTTTCACTGCATCCCGTTGCTGTTTTGCTCCATGAGTGCGCATCACAGACGATGGTAAGAATATATATGCTCCTTTGTCATACCTGCTCAAATCAACAAAATTAAACCAAGCACAGCCAACAACAATCTCAGCATACACTCCTGTATAAATAAGAGCAAGCTAGAGGTTTGTCTCTGCCTTAAATATTTAGGCAAACATCTTTAGCAGATGCAATTACTAAGTAGTAAGTACTGCCACTTCATAGCTCAAATAAACATTGTCTTTTATGTTCACGATTTTGGTATTATCGAGGAGGAAAAAGAACTCTAAAAGACAGTACTCAGGCTTTTAACCAGACAAAAACCAATAGTATATTGTGGAAACAAATTACAACATCCAAGATAAAATATTACCATACCCTGTCCAGTTTACAGGAGGTACCAACATTGGCATGTATGGAATCACCATGTGCCTAGCCTGGTTGAAAAATAGAAATAGATGTATAAGGCCGCAAAAAAATAAAATAAAAAATTAATGAAAGAACTGCTACATTCTTAAAAATATGACAACTTTTTTAAAGGGCTGGAAACGTGCTATTACTAGCCATCAGGGTAAGTGATGTGTTGCAAGAACTTCATGAGATACTTACAGTTCTTTCAAGGCCTTTGCGAACTAAAGGGTCACATTCAATAACTCCATATCTCCTGCTAAATTTCCTATTCAAACAGCAAACATAAATATATTATTTTGAGTAGGGGGAGAGAGAGAGAGGGAATCAAGAAGGATGAAATTTTACTCACTGTGTTTCCTTCGTGACAGTTTTCAGAGAGTGGATAAATGCAGGCCGAATATCTGGTGGACCATCTCCTAACTGCTCGACTGGAGGTTGTATGTAGGCAGATTCCATCAACAACTGAATCAAACGGCAACCAACCTGGAAGGTGCATTAACAGGGATAAAACATCTTGACTATTACCATTCTTAGTAGGTGACAAGAACAACCTGGAATTTTCTCAGCTGTAAAGTGAACAAACCTTGACTTGAGCATCTTGGCCCCAAGGTTTTACATCATCGTGTTCTTTCACAATTGCCCTCACTTGCTTCACTTTTTGCTTTTTCATCAAGACATTAACCTTTTTCCTTAATTTCTGTTCATCTTTAACTACAGAATCAGATTCTTCTTCAGGATTCTTGTTCTCCGTGTTCTTTTTCTTTGTCCTCTCCAAAAATCGGTATATCCTAGCCTGGTACACAAAGAAGATAATAATCGAAAAGCAATTTTCATTGAAGACCACAATGGTTAGACTGTAACCTAACCTAAATTGAAGATAGTAGATAAACATAACCTAAATTGACAACACTATGCCAAAAAGGAAAAGGCACATAATCTCAGTCCGGAAACATATCCATGTCTAAAATTCCAGAACGTCACTCTGGACACAATTATTTATTATTGGACATTAGAGCGAAGAGTATGAGATCATGCTAAAAGGTGGCACATTTTAGGCATTACAACAATGGGTGAATAAACACAGGTTTCTATGGCTAAGCCACTGAAATTAAACAGACAGTCAGCAGAATAATATGGCCAGAGATATAATCTCAGGAACAAGAACCTAGTGTCCAATGGCAAAAATATAATGTCGTAAATAAGCACCTAGCACAATCTCTAAACAGGCAACCAGGTAGACATAACTCAAAGGGAGTACCGCATGGAAACTATTTCTGTAGAGTATAGAACATTAGGCTCGACTGCAGTTAAGCATACTGAAGATTTGGCAATAAATAGCTTCACAGGAAGGACAAAAACCACAGCTTCAAAGCATGAAACAGCTTGAACACACAAAATCATTGCCACTCTATGCGGTGCAAATACGGTTGAACTATGTGAAAATTGAAACGAACAGAGAGGAATGAAGCTGACTCACCTCATGCTCAATGGCTTCACCTATTTGGCAAGCAGCTTGGACCACCCTGGCACCACCATGTCCTCCCCCAGTCATCAACAAACCCATCAACTTATGCATGGTAATAACCGCCATCATATCTGCGGGCAGCTGGTCAAACCACGGGGCGTAAGCCGTCCTGTTCTTCCCTTCCTTGCACAAGTCCTGCTCTTTAGCAATAACATCCCGCAGCGGTTCGAACCAACCCAAGAACAACGACTTGATGTAAGGCAAATTGGGTGCCAGCTTCTGTTCACACATGTCCACTAACAGTTCCTGGTACTCCTTGGCAGCCTCTTCCCATGCCTCTGTTTCAGTCTTTATCTGCCTCCTCCTGAGCATTAGGTACTTCCCTTGCCCTATCCCACCCACCAATTTTGGCTGCTTTGGTTTCTTAGTAGACGCCTCAATCAATTCTTGATTTTCATCACTTTCTTCTTCTTCTTCTGTTGAAACTAGGGCCTGGGCCACACTTCCATAACCCCTCCCCCTCACATAACTTGAAAAACTAGCAAAAGGGTTTGGTAAAAATGAGATCTTGGAAAGTCCCATCTGGTCTTTTGTAGAGAATGATACACCCGTTTGGTCTTTTGGCCTAATTTTGTCAGGAAAATTCGATGGTTTGGAGAAGTTTATGGGGTTAGATAGTAACGGTACGATAGAGTAGGGCTCGGTGGAGGGCTTGGGCTTCTTCAAGGAAGCCTGTTTCAACAAGTTTCTCCACATTTCAAGAAAATGTGGTGGTGGATTTTAGTGGGGAATTAAGGGTTGATGATCGGAATTGGGGTGAACATGATAAAAATTCATGGGATTTTCCCACAAAGCAGAGGCCAAGTGAAGGCGACAATTGGATAGATTGGTAAGTGTAAACAAGATGAGAAATCTTATAGAATGGAAGTGAGAGAGAGAGAGAGAGAGAGAGAGAGAGAGGATATGGTGGGTAGCCGCCTTAAACCCTCCCTAAAACCTATGTTCTTTCTCCTGCTGCGATCTTCTGTAATTTTTCGCAGACCTGACCCGTTAGAACAACAGGGTTAACCGTCGGGTTCAGAGTACTTGGATAGTGATATGGGCCGAACCGATAAACGAATCTATACGGATGACGGAGTACTCTCTCTCTCTCTCTCTCTCTCTCTTCCCAAATATTGTATAGTTAGTGAGAGTTAATGGATTGTTACTCAATGGGAGATTAAGAGGCTATCTATAGCCCTGAAATTCTAGACTTCGCCCTCATTGGGCTTGAACACTGGTCCCCATGAATGGGGAACAAGAACATACCACTAGTGTTAGCTGGTACATAGTTCTTCTAAATTTATCTTTTTAGAGCATTCCCATTGTAATAAACAAATGGATGCGAATAAATAAATTTAACAACAATACTTAAAAAATACCCCACATTGTAATAAACAAAATTAGAAGTCTTTTGGCAAATAACCAAATTTCACCAATTTCATAACCAAACTTAAACAATTTTTACCAATAACCAAAACTCAATAATCAACTCAATAACCCAACTTACTAACTTAATAATTCAATAACTCAAAAACGCCCCACATTAGAATCATCTCATCGAGACAAATAATTTAGTGTGGTCAGGTGCGTGATTGGAACTCGTTTACGATTGGACAAATGTGCATTGCGTATTGTGAGGGTTTTTTTGTTCGAGATGCAAAAATAAATCATGTGGAGGTAGATGTTGTTAAGTTTGACTATGGACTAAATGGATAATTAAATACTAACGTGGCACATTTTGATTATTGATTTTAATTATTACCATTGCGGATGCTCTTGCATCATAGTTTTTCGTACCTAATTTTTAAAGGTGGAATTCTATAAAGGGATTGAAGGCATGAGGCAAATCCAATTTGAACATCTTCCATCAATTGGAGGCTATAAATTTGGTGTGACATGGGCACTCTTACTCCTTCCATAAATTTAAGCTTCTTTTCAAATCCCAAATCATGCCTTAAATTGTGCCAATTTGAAATTTTAGTTTTGAATATGTGCCGTAATTAGAGCATCCACACCAATGTCATTTTTTTATTGACATTCTCATTTCTGATCAATGAATAATGTCATTTGACAAAATCGATCAAATAGAATATCTCTAGCTCCCACTTCTAACAATACAGAACCCTTGAAAACATAGCAAACTACTAGGAGACAAGTGAAGGAAACCAAAAGGTGAAATTCAAGGAGTCAAAAATTTATTTCCATCAAAGCAAGTTTGAGGAATCTCATCTACAACACCAGTCTTATTTGACTTCAACCAAGTCGTTGATGCCATATGGAGAACCAATGCCGCCTGAAGTAGTACTGTTGAGGCACTAGTTTGCTATAACTTTGTAAGCGCCCTGGGTCAGGTGAAGTTCGTCGAAGAAAAGATACAGCTTCCTTTCTGGACAGAAAGCGGCTAGTGCTTTTCCATCCTTCGTTCGAGGTAATGTAATGTTAAGAGGTGGAAGATCCAAACACTGAAATTGAATTTGGGCTACCCTTTGGTCTACATCCAAGCTGGGAGGCATCATCGCTTTCACAACTTCAGGAGATACTTCGCCCTTAAATTTGTTAGCTTGTATGCATAACTCGGTTCCGTTTTCTTCAGTTGCACAACATGGCCATCTTATTTCTTGAAAGCCTGGAGAAGAAAAGAAGCTATATGCCTAAGCATAAAATTACTTTGGAATAAAAAAAAATTTAGCCAGATGAGATTGACTCACCATAATCCTTCGGATTTTGGATCATGCTTCTAATGAGATCAAATATTCTTGCTGTCACAAATGATGATCCCTCTAGTTTTTCACTTAGTTCTTTGACCTTGGCACCGAGCTTGTCATTGAACGTAGAAACCCACTTATTTACATCTTCAGCACAGTCGCTTGTTGGTTTTACCTTGTTTAGAACGTACGGCCAACAACCTAGTGGCGCAAGTTGAAAAACTACCATCTTTCTGGCTCCAAGCTTGTAAAGATCCTACAAGATCACAAAAAATTGAAACAACAGAGTGGGAAAGGAAAAACCATTTTTGCTTTGCATTGAGGAGAACATCAATGGAAGACAGTAAATCTACCACCATGGTTGCAACTTGCAAGTGTGTATACCCCCAACCACTTGATAGAAAGTAAAGAAATACTTTTGAAACGTTAGAATGCAATGATTAGTTCTCAAGGTTAAGGCGGCAACAGGAACAATCTAAACACTGGGATTTTATGATTACCTCCAATTGGTTTCCGAGCTTGGTTGTGAGAAGTGCAGCAAACTCTTCACCATTATGTTGTCGACTACTGTTATACTTGTCGGACTGGAGATAATTGTACATGTAGTCGCTGCTACCTATATTAATCAAAAATATTGAATCCGACAAGTAATTTGTGAGTCTATGTGCAGATTGCAATCTAGGTCGCAAGCTATTTTCGATAGTGCCTTTGAAAAGACCAACTTGTTTCTCCATATCGTAGTTCTCGCCCTGCTCATTAAGCCAACAGAAGGAGAGAAAAAGGGAAACTCGTTATACCTAGAAGAGGCAAGAAAAAATTTATAGACGAACATGAATAATGCAGAAGCAAAATGGCACTCCATTCACAAGATAAAAAACAGACAATTGCAATTTTCGAACAACATTAGTTAACTTACAAATGTTTTTCCTGTGTCAGGAAGAATACCAGCTGATGCAGAAGCATAAATAACTCCAGTTTCAGGAACCATATTAGCTTCATCGATTGACACAGGTTTCGTTGAATTGAGTTCTGAAGCTGTATAGAGGTGTTTGACAAGAAAAATAGCGTGTCATTCAAGATTCAACTAACTAATGCAGTGGTGTATATATAACTATGCCGCATATGGTATCTTTAGGAGAGGAAACTACATGTATATGGGCCGACGGTATCTGTAAGTAATATCCAAAAGAAATGGCGAATGACTTTTGCTTGTTCTAACCTATAAGTTCCGGAATTGTCTTCCCATTTGTGAATCTGGACTAGCCATTCCAAAAACATCCTATGCCATAGGGCATGTAACCTGCCTTCAAAGCAGATGCATGAGCACTCTTGTAAACATTGAATCTCCAAATACGTACAAATTGGGCCCGTCACTTTCTGCTAGGCATGTCAAGGAAAACATACCACTCAAATGCAAGAGAAGGTAACTAAATAGAACTAACATGGTCAACCTTTGCTTACTCGATTCCAATATCGATTTTTTATGAGAGCGCAAGAAACCGAAAAGACCTAAAGCATACCTGAAATGAATCAATTGTTACTTGACTGATCCTTAAGTAGCTTGCTGGACAACAAGTTGATCCCTGTTGTTCACTTAAATTTTCATTAACATATATATAACCTAACCTGTTAATAGGCTATGCAAAACTGCTGTATTAAATTTTCAGAGTAATGGCCTTATCTACAGAAAACTGCCATATTGAATTTAACAGAAATTTAACATTCTTTGTTGAAATAGTTCATCCAGGAATTCAAGTTTCTATAGTTTAATAGAGAAGTAACCCCAATCTCTCATAAACCTTAAATATTCAGAAGCATTAAAAGTGCATACAAATTACAAACCATTAAGTATTCGGAATAGTTCTTGACACAATTATTTAGCAAACACCCCTAGAAGCTTACACGCAGCATATGTTCTAGGCTGCAGCAAGACGGAAAATGTTTTTAAGCCCACACAAGGTTCCGTTGAAGCATTCTAGAGGTAATATCCTATTTGCGGCCTTTGTGGTGTGCAGAGGGTCGAAATACAAATATTGGTCTCGGTTCTCACACAAAGTTCCAATGAACCAGCCACTAAGACACTTCTTGGTTGTATTAGTTATCCCTGAAAACAAAAACTATAGATTAGGCCACAAGCATCATGAAATAAACAAAGAGGAAAAAAAATCAAGGATATATGGAGGTAATCAAACAGAATATCTTTTTAACAGAGTTCCCCACATTTTCCTTCAACTCCCTAACAAATTTGAAATTATCGGAGTTAGAGAAGGACCCCGCGAGACTCGTCTCTAGTTTGTCAACTAGAGGAAGGGTGTTGTTGTGATGAAGTAAAATCTAGTTTACGGTCTCATTGCAACAATTGATTAGAGGAGCGGGAAGGTTTGACATGAACATTGGGCTGCACCCCAATGTTGTTCACGAAGAACTTTCGAGCCCCAAAGCTGTACAAAGTTTGCAAAACAGTAAAAGATTTGTAATTGATCACCAAATACAATACGGTACCTTGAGCCAGTTCGTTAGTTCTTTTTTTTTATCAGTCAATTGGTTCTTTAGTTCATTTAGGAGGATTTGGGAGAATACATCAGGGCTTAAACTACTTAATGTGCTGTTAGTCGGGAGGAGGAAATTGAAATTGTAGTCATTAATCCCAAAGGACACCAGAAAGATGGAGTCCTTTAGGTGTTGGGTTAACCGTGGTTCATCAAACATCTTTGTGAGGCTGTTGGCAACAGTCAAGTTGAACTTGTTAATCTGATCAGCAAATGTCCAACCAACCTAAAGAGTTGACAAGGAAAAATGAAGGAAGAATTTGGAATGAGAAGCGATTCGGATATATATTTTTTAAGAAAAAAAACTCAAACAAGATCGATATTGTAAAAAATTGAAATTGTACAACAGGAATACCATTCCAGTTTCCTTCAATATGCCTGTCAAAACATAACCAAAGTTCACACCATTGGTGGATGTTCCAGCTTGAGTCCGTGATATAGTTCTTGAACCTTTTCCTTTCTCCGAAAAGCTTCACAAACTTTATATTCTGTTTTATACTCGATATATTTTTTTTTCCTGGTGTTAGAATATAGTAATCATGTAATATCATAATCATGTGGTGATATGATTACGATATTATATGATTGCCTTGATTTTATTTTGATTGTAATTTATTACGATTTCATTATAATTGGGATGATTTCCTTCCATAGTTATTCCTTTTGTATAAATAAAGGCCTCATTGTACGGTTTCATTATCGAATTCAATAATACATCTTTTGCTTTTTCTTCACACCTGGAGTTGCAAAAAACAATGTAAACAGCTTCTAAAAAAGAAATTTACATAACATGGCCAACTATTACGAGATTGAGTTAAAGAAACTATTAAACTGGGCCCATAAACTTAAGAGTCACAACTTACACTCTGTTTCTCGACACTTGACGTTAATTTTTATACTAGAGTCACTTAGGGGCCATTAGTATATAATATTCGGTAGCGTAAGGTTAAAATATCCAATAGTAATTCCCTCCCCTCCCCCTCCCCTCTTTCGCAGAAAAACATCCCCTTTTTTTTTTTTTGATCCGCCAGAAAAACATCCCCTTACTATTGGGTATTTTATAGAGAGTAAATTTTGAAATATAATTTTTAGTCTAACATCAAATGAAATATAAAAAAGATCCAGGGTGATCTCAACGGACGAGTTCCAAATGAAGAAGAGCAGTAAGGTTATAACTCAAGAAAGATGGAGTGGTAACAAATATGCCATTTTAATTTCTTGGCTTAAATAATCGTTTTTTGGATTATTCATTTGAGTTGATTGAAATTGTTTCCGACTTTATTAGTTTTGTGCCAATTTTTTTAAAAATTATTGATTCATCTCGACGAGGGTGAAATAAGAAATTTTTTAAAAAAAACCAAAATTGAATTTTGGCAATAGTACTACGTAAGGGCAAAATACTATGGGTACTGACTACGGGGTACCGATGGATCAATGGGGTTTTCCTACTATGGGGTCTCAAACAAATTAATGATATGAGTCATTCATTGATCCTTTGATAATGCTCTTGTCTTAAGAATCCGTTCAATCGGAAAAAATGCAGGTGTCTAATTCAATCTTTCTCAATTATTCGTTTAGAATTCAGGATCCTATGTATATTCCAAATAAGCTCCCTTATTTCACTAATTATGAGGGTCTTTAATAATGGGACTAAACAATTTTGCTAGCACCACACACAAACACTTACTACACACACTCAAATGATAGGTGGGCTCACACGTACATCACCTTGCCAATGGGCTTGTAGCCCAATGGCACTTCCCGTCTCTTCAACATAAAAGGTGAGGGTTCGATTCTCAACTAAAGCGCAAGTGCTTGGTGTGGTGGCTGATGCCCTTTGGACTTGTCCCACCTGTATACCGCTTAGCGATCCTCTTCCCCATCCCATTAGTAGTAAGTTAGGCATATGTCAAGTGAAAAAAAAAAAAAAACCCACACATACATCACCTTGCCACGTGGGTAAATGTTTGTGTGCAGTTTTAGATTTTTTGTGGGATTAAAATACAAATTAAAAATATTTTGATGGATCCTATTTGTCCTCTTTTACGTCTAACGACGGAATAAGTTTTTAAGTACGTAGTAGTCTTTTTTCTTGGGGTAAGGTTTTTAGTAGTAGTCTTGGGATTAACACTCTCATTCTCAGCACATTCTTCTATCACTCTATCAAGTACCACCAATTCTAAGTTAGGCATAATATGGAAGGAGCTAGCTAGCAATTGCTTAACAATGAGAGCCCTGTACGCAATCACACTTGGTTTAATAGATAAGTAATTAAACCCCAATCTCTCACAAACCATTAAATGTTCAGAAGCATTAAAAGTGCATCCAAATTACAAACCATTAAAAGTATTCGGAATAGTTCTTGACATAATTATTTAGCAAACCCCCCTAGAAGCCTACAATTAGCAGCATATGTTCTAGGCTGCAGCAAGATGGAAAATGTTTTTCGGTCCACACAAGGTTCCGTTGAAGCATTCTAGGGCGAATATCCTATTTGCGGCCTCTGTGGTGTGCAGAGGGTCGAAATACAAATATTGGTCTCGGTTCTCACACAAAGTTCCATTGAACCAGCCCCTAAGACACTTCCCGGCTGTATTAGTTATCCCTGGAAACAAAAACTATAGATTAGGCCACAAGCATCATGAAATAAACAAAAAGACAAAAAATTCAAGGATATATGGGTTAATGAAACAGAATAGTGTCTTTTTACCATACTTCCCCACATTTTCTTTCAACTCCCTAACAAATTTGAAATTATCGGAGTAAGAGAAGAAGGACCCCGCGAGACTTGACTCTAGTTTGTCCAAAACTAGAGGAAGGGCGTTGCTGTAAGGAAGTACAATCTGGTTTACCGTCTCATTGCAACAATTGATTAGAGGAGCGGGAAGGTTCGACATGAACATTGGGCTGCACCCCAATGGCCAAATGTTGTTCACGAAGAACTTTTGAGCCCCAAAGCTGTACAAAGTCTGCAAAATAGTAAATTTTTTTTTTGTAATTAATCACCAAATACAATACAGTAGCAACTAAGAGAATACATTAGGACTTAAACTACTTAAATTGTAATTTGTAAAATAATCCCAAACATGTACCTTGAGCCGGTTCGTTAGTTAATTTAGGAGGAACTGAGAGAATACATCAAGGCTTAAAGTACTTAATGTAGTGTTAGTCGGGAAGAAGAAATTGACATCGTAGTCATTGATCCCAAAGGACACCAGAAAGATAGAATCTTTTAGGTATTGGGTTAACTGGAGTCCGTCCAACATCTTTGTGAGGTTGTTGGTAACTGCCAAGTTGAACTTATTAATCTGATCTGCAAATGTCTCCATAAATAAATCAATCTCTTTCCTATTTAGTGCATAATGATAAGTTGCATTAGGGTCAAGACTTCATGTGGATTACCTAATCTGTTGTTGTTGACATTATTATGTTACAGTTGAAATTCATAAAACGATTTATTGATATTACATTTGATTTAATTTTTCTTAGCTTGTTTGTAATTTAAGTTGATCAGTTGTTTGCAGGCTTAGTATTTTTTTTATGCTTTGACTTTATCCTTAATTAGCATAAAGTCCGTGTTTTGCACGGGTTATGCACGTGTTATGCACGGATTATGCACGTGCTATGCACGGACTATGCACGGAGTAGATTTAAAGATCTGAACAAATAAAAAATCACTCTCTGTTTGTTCATAGTTTTATTTAGCAATTCAAAAAATAAACAATCTAACATGCTTGAGCATATTTGTTCAATTTAACTAAATTGTTGAAATATATAAAGGGAGAGCACCACTTTGGTGTCTCTCCTATCATGTTTTTTCATTTCCAAAACTGCCCACAAAAGATAAAAAGATTCACGAACAATTGAAGTTATAGAGGACTTAGTTGTAGGGGCATAATAGACAAACTAACACTAAATAACCACTCAACTCAATAACTACCCACTCAATGAACCCACATTAGTTTCCCTCCCACTACAACTTCTCTCCTGTCACAAAATCTACTTCTTTCCCCTTTGCTTCACCTGGTCACTCCTGAACATTACCTGTACCTATCTTCCTCTGTACACTTTGCACCATTGGACACTTTCCACACACAAGCTCGGTGTTTCCTATTGCATCAAGCGTTTGGTGTTCTTCATCATCCTCTATGCAACTCTGTAAGTCCACATGATGCCCTTATGTAGAGTTTTTAACTTTACTAAAATTGCTTCAGTTAAGTTTATTAGTTTTTGTGGTGCATGTTTACTGTAAGAATGCATCGATGTGTTGGAAGTATAAACGTATTGTCAGAATTGGGTTGAGGAAATGCTATATCGGCGCATTTACGGTTTTCTCTTTGTTCATTTTTTACCCTGTTTTGATTAACTATCTCAATCAAATTTAACATTTAGAGGACGATTTCCTTTTAGTGTCTGGCACATGCTGACTAATATATTAGTCGCACGACAAAATACAAGATACTAGAAGCCAGGGTACACGCGATGCGTGTGCAAGTCAGATTTTCACAACATTTGTGAAAATTTGATCAAACAATAAATGAGAAGCATTTTTATAAAAACGTTGTGAAAATCCGACTTACGTCCCGATCTCTTGTATATATAAAGGGAGAAGAACTTTTGGTGTGATTTTCCTTAAGAGGTACTGGCACGATCCAGAGATTTTCCTTCTTTCTCCTCAAAAACTGTCACATTATACTGCAAACTTCAAACCTGTGAATCACAGAGCTACAACAATGCCAAACTCCTCTTAACAACTGTACTTTCTTTTACTTAATTTCATTTCATGATTCCTCTCTCTCTCTCTCTCAGGTTGTGCAGAGAACTAAAGAGAACAAGGCAAATTCACTTTCCAAAAGAACTAAAGTTTTTGTTCCCAACTTCCCATCCTGCACTTTTCAAGATATGGAAGCCTTCCTCCCCCCCCACCCACTGAGGAACTAAAGGCAATGATTTAATTATTCCCTTTTCATAACAGCCAATTGTAATTAATTGCGGATGCTATTGTAATACGGTACCGAAGAACATTTGAGAGAAGTTAGTGATTAGTCCCATATTGTGCCCAATACCGGTGAGATATCGAGTACTGTTTTTAGCATATGTAAGTACCAGTTTTGCCAAAATAAAAAATAAATAAATGTTCGCGATAAATTTGGTAAACTGCTTCAACTCTCCAATTGCCACCCACGTCCCACTCAAGTTTTCTGTTTGTGCGGATGAAGTATTACTTGATTCTTGAATCCTATAACTTTTCTCTTCTCTGTTCTGCAGGGTCACCCAATTAACCAGGTACGTACGATCCTAGCTTCAAACCCTCCTTTTGTAAATTCATCATGTATACATTAAAAGAGTATATAATATGAAGGAATTGTGACTCGCAATAAGACAAGGAATTTGGTAAATCTGTTTTACATACTTTCGCATTTATGTAAGTCCTTCAAATCTCATAATATAAATATTGCGGGAAAATACCTTAGTACTGAGACCTCAGGAGTTTAATTAGCCCGGTAACTTCATGACATTAAATTTAGTACTACTATATAACATGTTATCAAAATTTTAAGTAGTACTGCACTTGGTGCAATGTACAGTTTTCTGAAAAAAAAAAAAATACTCCGTAAGATATTACAAAAAATCTAAAAGACAGTCAGGACTTATTTGAAGCAAAGCCTAAAGGCTAAAACTGCGTGTCCAGGAATATCTATTCTAACTAGAGGCCGGGTGCAAGTTGAATTTTGTATGTTTTGTCAAAATTTGATCAAACAAACAATAAACGGAAGCAAAATTCGACTTGCACACGCATCGCGTGTGCCCAGCCGGCCTCTAGTAGTATATAATATACGATAGTGTAAGGTTGAAAAACCCAATAGTAAGGGGATGTTTTTTCTGCGAAAGTGTGAAGTGATTAGCTTCATAATTTTCAAGCAAGAGTATTTTTTTTTTTTTTTTATGATTAGCTTCACACACATGTACGTACGTACTTCGACAAAGAAAAGAGGAATAGATACAAAGCAAAAATCAGAACTGGAACCACATGGTTTAATTACCTATGAAATCAGCTACTGTTTGGCCGTTGCTATAGCGATTGGGTGCACCACGGAGAGGTTCAGTGAGATCGACTCCATACAGAAATGGCATATGGAAGTTTCCGCTGTCAATGGTTGAGTCGCCAAAGACGTAGAGTGCCGGGACCAACTGCACATTTGCTTCACTTTGAGTTTGAGGGACCGGTGTAGTGAAAATGAGAAAACAAAGTGCCAAAAGCAGAGTTGCATGACTACGATTACGAAATAGGGCCAGTTTCTTGGCTTAATACTTCTATTGAATTTTTAATTTGAGTTAATTGAAATTGTTTTCCCCTTTATAAGTTTTGAGCCACTTTTTTTCCTTTCTAAATTATAGATTCCTCTCAACGAAAGTAAAATAAGTAAACTAAATGTAAAGGATTCTAGTTTGAGTTCAGTTTGCTCAGGAACAACTTCTGCCAGCTTGGCTTCTGTTGACTCAAGTCAACTAAGTCATCTCAAGTCTTCTCCACGTCAGCTTGATTAGTTCATTTGTTTAGTTAGTTGGTTATGATTATTGAGTGGTTAATGGTTGTATTTGTTGGTAATTGGGAGAGATGTAACTTCGGAAAACAACATTGCTTTGAGATTATCGAAACAAAATGAAATGAAAGAATATCTATTCTCTCTCTCTCTCTATCTCAGTTTATCTCTTCAGTTCTTGAGATTTGTTTACGGTTTTCAGGATTTCTTCTTGCTATCAGAGCCCTAAGGGCGAAAGTCTATAGATCCTAAGGTACAATTTCAATACAGATTCAATTTCAAGACTCGATATCTTTTTCAACTTAGGGTTTCAAGGTTTGAACACAAATTCAATTTCAAGAATCAATTTCTTCTTCAACTTAGGGTTCAAGGTTTGATCGACGAAATGTCTGCAAATTCAAGCGATACAACAATTACAATGCCACCGTCTCTGGCTTTCTGGTCTCCAACTTTCACACACTCGTCAAAATTCAGTTAAGTTCAGATAACTATCTTTTATGGAATACTCAAGTCTTGAATGCTCTTCGAGCGAATGGATATATTGAATATGTAGATGGAACTGTTAGTTCACCGCCTATACAGATTCGTGATGCTAGTAATAATCTTGTGACAAATTCTGCTTATTTGCGTTGGAAGCTCATTGACAATCAGCTACTGTCTTGCTTGACTGCCTCTTTATCTCCTTCGACATTACCTTTGGTCTTAGGGTTAGAACATGCATTTGAAGTAAAGGTTTTGATTGGTTGAGAGTTTAGTTTAGTTTAGTTTAGTTTTGATAGTGGGTGGAGAGAGAAATAGAGTAATGAGTAAAGATACGGGTAATGATTGGAGAGAGATAGAGAGAGATGATAAAATACTAAGTAGAGAAATAGGGTAATGATTGAAAACAAAACTAAAACTAAAACTAAATCGTTAATCGAACAAAGCCATTGTAGTTGGGCTGCCGGCAATGTTTTCCGTTACAACACCGTCTAGGGACCGAGGAATTGGGCCCAAAAATACTCTATGGTATACTTGTAAATTTGAGAATTAAATGGTCCATTTTTATCAGCAAATTTATCTTACTAATTCGAATTAAGTTTTCCACAGTAAAGATCATTGACTAAGGAGGTTTTTGTTTTGCTCGGCAAAACAAAATTATTAATCATTGAAAGTAATTTACACAAAATATTAAAAAAATAAATATGACAACTTGTCCCATTATATTAATTTACTCATGTTGTTCTGTGTCCGTGCTTTTTTCGTGCTCATGCTTGTTCCGTGCCATTGTCGTGCTTTTTTTGTGCCCGTGCTTGTTCCGTGCCGTTTCCTTGCACGTGCCACGTTTTTCAAAACAACACATCAACCACATTCACCTATAGTTATTGGCGACACACTTTCTTCACTGACTTGATCGAGTAAGTTCCTGATATAATATTTCAATATCTCATTTTAAATTTAGGATCCTAATTTTTAATAAAAATTTATATAACTAAATAAAGCAGTATAGTTACTGATTGAATTGATTTTTTTAATGTCATTCAAAAAAATATTCTAACATTAATAAACACCTCGAATAATTATTCGAACATTAATTAATGCCTCAATGTGCATGAGATGAGGTTTTATAGCGCTTCCAAAGATTCTCATCGTAATCCCAAAGCCTAAATTAGGTTAATTGTATTTACTACTTGTCCAAGGAATTAGCTTACCATATGCATTGTTTGAAATTCTAGGAGGGAATTCAATTTAATTAGTATCTCAGACAGGCATGCATGTGCTTTTTGTTTCTTGAGCCATTTTTACCACCTTAACTAGCTAGCTCTCAAATGCATATTTGTGTGCATTAATTTGCGATATTGATATACGAACAAACAGCTCACACGCACATTTGTGTGCATTAATTAATTTGTTTTAATGGTTGATGTTGATATATAATGAATGAGATCGGTGATAAACTCTGAGAATGTTATTGATAAAAAGTTAACCGCAAAATTAGGTTACAACCCCTTTTATAAAGCCTAACCCTAAAAACAAACCAAAAAATAAATATCAGTGCAATATATATTTTGTCTGTGAAATTTGGGTGAGCTCACACTATTGTATAAACGGTATTTTTGTCCAAAATACTCACTAGTATCCAGGACAACTCATTTTTCTTAGCTTTATTCTTTGAATGATATTTCTTTTGCAAAAGCAAGTGGTATATTTGAAGACAAAAATGCGTATAACGTGAACTAGATCACTATTACATGTTCTATATTACGCAATAGTAAATCAATCTAACACCTCACCATTTGTAACTACACACCTCGTAGCTACCACAACAACATATTATTTGTATATATAAGAGAGCTCATATAGTTGGAAAAGCTTGAGAAGAGCTATAGGCCTGAGGCCTTATTAATATCTTTCCAGATTTCTTAAGTCGACCCTTAATTTTTGGAAAGTATAAGAAATTTTGTTGTTATCTAGAGTTGAACCTAGAGTTGAACCCAAGCCCCTTGAAGACCCTTTTGGACTAATTATGCACACATTAATGCATTGGGAGAGTGATATATTCAAGTTTTGAGTACAATATCAAGTTGTAGTTGTCCCACAATAGTTCTGTTGAACTTCAACTTTTCAAATAATAGATCATCTTAATCAACAGTATAGGATAAACGCCTAGGAGAGGAAATTGAACATCTAAAACATTTAACCACCATAAATACTAGTTGGGGCCTTAACATGCATGCAATGGCCTAACATTGGCAAAGTTCTTGAAAAACAAATAAAATTACCCTATTCAAGAGTACTTAAAAGGAACCCTATACAACGACACCCCCTCTTGGCAAAAAGCCTAGGCTACTCCAACAACAAGTCTTAACACGTTTGGTGAGCACATTGAGCGGTTGAAGCATGCGAACGAGAACACCCGGCTTGCGGCCTCGGTGAGATGCAAGGAGTCAACGTACAGGGAGTGATCCACCTCCACGCCACATTGCCAATTACATGCATCCTTGGTGTTCGTTCTCCTTACGCATGAAGGGAAAAAAACCAAAGCGATCAAGTTTTTTGTTTGGATGGAATTACGCAAATCAAGTTGAAGAATAAAATCTTCTACAATTTCATACGTGAATGTTTAAACTTACCAGAAGTTGGGCTCTGCTTAAGGTTTGCCACGAAGGCAAAGTTATCCAAGAAAGAGAACGATGTGCCAATTAGGTTTGACTTCAGCCCGTTTAGTAGTTGCAGGAGCCCCGTGCTATACGGGAGCACCTTTTAATTGACAATTTCGTTATAGTAGGCGGAGGAATTAAAAAATATTGGGCTGCATCCCAAGGGCCGTATATTGTTGATCAGCATTTTGCGAGCTCCAAGCCCGTGCAACATCTTTCCGAAAGCAAAAAAACAAAACAAAAATAGTTGTTAGAATAATAGAAAACAAAAAATTATCCTTGTTAGTTTCCTCTGTTTTTCAAAAAATAAAAAACAAATAGAAAATAATTCCTTCTTTTTGTACCTTCAAGCGTTGAGCAAGAGCTTCCAAGAGGAGTTCAGAAAACACTTGGGGAGTCAATTGGTTCAACGTCCCCTTGCTCGGTGGGAGGAAATTCAAGTTAAAGTCGTTTGTACCGAATGACACAAAGAAAATCGATTTGGATAGATGATTCCCGATCTGCTGCTGATTCAAGAGTTTGGACAGATACATCGTCATTGTGACATTGAACAACTCGATTTGACAGTCGAAGTCCCAATAACTCGTCTGATTAGGGTAGGCGGAGGGGGAGGGAGAATTGTACGAAAATGTTATTTTCAGTAGACCGAAAAGAAAAGGAAAAAAACAACCAGAGAGTAAAAGCTAATGTAACAAATTATCCTTGATTATGTACATTGTTTCTGTAGTAGATCTCAGTTTCAAGCAAAATTCCAGTTCCAGCTACGGCATAGTTGATTCAAATTATGGTCGTAGCATTCAACTTGTCCGTCAAACTTTTGATTCCAGTTATGGTCGTAGCATTCAACTTGTCCGTCAAACTTTGGAATGGTTGGGCATCTGGAAGCCCCAAGAGAGAAGCTGCAACCCGAAACCAAAAACGAAAAAGTTAGTCATGATTAGGAAGCAGGGACTGATTTCATCACTTCAAAAATAAAAGTTAATGAAGGAGAGTTAGGGTAATTTTCACCAAAAAACTAAGCAATGGTTTTCCCGTACGGGGAATGATTAATTGCCTCCCTATGCATTGCCGTTGTCAACTGTTGAGTCACCTAACACGTAGATACCCAGTGCCATTTGCACCAGATTATGGTCATCCTGCTTGTGAGATGCAGGGGAGGTGGAGAGGATCACCAGGAACGTGATGAGGAAAGGACAGAGGGAGGGCAGCTAAGCCATTGGAGATCTAGTTTGAAGGAACGATCAAGAAAGAAAGGAATGAAGGAACAAAGGGAGGAAGAGATTGAGAGATGATGAGAATATTGCGGTGGTCGAGCAAAGAATGAGTGTAACAAAATTTATAGAGGAACGGAAAAGGGGATGGAGCTCTGGGACGTTGAAATTTAGCCATGGCTATTGGAAACTTCAATAACAAGTTGTAGTTATACCACAATAATTCTGTCGAACTCTAACTTTTCAAATAACAGATCATCTTCAGCAGTACAGGATAAATGCCTAGAAGAGGAAATTGAACCATCTAAAACACTTATAACCACCACAGATACTAGATTTGGCCTAAACATGCATGCAACGGCCTAACACAGACAAAGTTCTTGGAAAACAAATAAAATGACTCAATTCAAGAGAACCTCCAGTAATCTTATTAATTTATTACACATGATGGATAGATGTGTATCTTATTAATTTTTTTTACTACTAGCCTTATCATTTACTTCTTTATCATTTACTTCTTATAAGATAAGGGATTGAAAGTGATTCAAAATTATACCAACCTACAAAGAGTAAGCCTATGCATTTATAGTTCCAATACCGAAAAGTCAACACAAATTAAGTAAATTCTGCTCCTTCCGTGTCATTTGTGCTGAACGTGCATTGGTCTGAGAAGTGTATGTATGTATTACAAGGTAACAATATATAATTTTATATTGATCTAAAATTGTTATTAACTAATAACTATGACAATAAATTGAGGTTTATATTAAAGTGTTCTCCTTATTTATGTAGAATGCCTACAAAAAGCGCAAGACATGTGGAGAGTGTAGCAATCTACCTACTTAGTTTTCTGGAATTGTCACGCGTTTAATTGGAGTTTTCGACGATTTAGTTTTTTTTTTTTAATATTTCGACGATTTAGTTAAATTGAACAAATATGCTCAAGCATTTTAGATTGTTTATTTTTTGAATTGCTAAATAAATCTATGAACAAACAGAGTGTCATCTTTTATTTGTTCGGGTCTTTAAATCTACTCTGTGCATAGTCCGTGCATAGCACGTGCATAGTCCGTGCAAAACACGGACTTTATGCTAATTAAGGATAAAGTCAAAGCATAAAAAAAAATACTAAGCCTGCAAACAACTGATCAACTTAAATTACAAACAAGCTAAGAAAAATTAAATCAAATGTAATATCAATAAATCATTTTATGAATTTCAACTGTAACATAATAATGTCAACAACAACAGATTAGGTAATCCACATGAAGTCTTGACCCTAATGCAACTTGTCATTATGCACTAAATAGGAAAGAGATTGATTTATTTATGGAGACATTTGCAGATCAAATTAATAAGTTCAACTTGACTGTTGCCAACAACCTCACAAGACGTTGGACGGACCCCAGTTAACCCAATACCTAAAGGATTCTATCTTTTTGGTGTCCTTTGGGATCAATGACTACAATTCCAATTTGTTCTTCCCGACTAATAATACTTTAATCAGTTTAAGTCTGGATGTATTCTCTCAGTTCCTCCTAAATGAACTAACGAACCGGCTCAAGGTACATGTTTTGGGATCATTTTATTTAGAATGTTACTGTATTGTATTTGGTGATTAATTTCAATTTTTTTTTTACTATTTTGCAGACTTTGTACAATTTTAGGGCTCGAAAATTCTTCGTGAACAACATTTGGCCATTGGGGTGCAGCCTAATGTTTACGTTGAACCTTCCCGCTCCTCTAATCAATTGTTGTAATGAGACGGTAAACCAGATTTTACTTCCTTACAACACCCTTCCTCTAGTTTTGGACAAACTGGAGTTGAGTCTCATGGGGTCCTTCTTCTCTTACTCCGATAATTTTAAATTTGTTAGGGAGTTGAAGGAAAATGTGGGGAAATATGGTAAAACCTTATTTTGTTTCATTACCCCATATGTCCTTGAAATTTTTTTTCCTCTTTGTTTATTTCATGATGCTTGCGGCCTAATCTATAGTTTTTGTTTCCAGAGATAACTAATACAACTGGAAAGTGTCTTAGCGACTGGTTCAATGGAACTATGTGTGACAACCAAGACCAATATTTGTATTTTGATTTTGTGCACACTATAGAGGTCGCAAATGGGATATTTGATCTCAAATGTTTCAATGGAACCTTGTGTGGACCGAAAAATATTTTTCGTCTTACTACAGCCTAGAACATATGATGCGTGCAGGCTTCTATGGGGGCTGGGGTTGTTAAATAATTATGTCAAGAACTATTCTGAATACTTAATGGTTTGTAATTTGTAATTCATATGTGCAGACCATCTGGCCAATTCCATATTCTTGATCTCATTTGGTATCGAGGATTACACTAAAAATTATCTTCTTCCAAGTAATGGAACCCTGAGCCACCTGACTTTTGACATTTTCACCAAACTATTGATAGATGTACTGGCTATTCGTTTCACGGTATCTGGAAAAGAAAAAAAGAAGAAGAAGAAGAAGAAGAAGAGAGAGATAGAACTTGCCTAGAAATTTGTCAATTCAATAAGTACATGAACTACTAATCGTTAGTTTTTGTTTGTTGAGATGTTGCATTTGTACGTATTGTATGAAATTGGTGCAAGGAAGATGGTGAAAAATAACTTATCACATTTTTTTAAAACTTATCAAAAAAGATGGTGGTGAATAACATATCTCATGGCATGCACTCCTGCATTTGCAAACCCGGTCATCAGAGCCGACGTCTTTTTGTTGTAATGACACGGTTAACAAAAATTGGTTCATCCATACTGTGAGGGCCTAGCTACCATCGATGCTTAATCAATGAAAGTCCAATCTGATTGAGGCCCATGAATTCAAAATAATGTGTTTGAAGTTGCATGCATGAATTCAGGATAATGTGTCAAGTAGTTAAGAGTGTTAGTTTCGTTTCTATGGCGGAGAAGTTGATCTAGTTAGTTTTATGTTGTCTGAGCATCTTAAGTTTATTAAGATGTCAAGGGAAAAAAATTAATGGTGGTTGTTCTTTTCAGAAGGAATAGAATGGATATGAGTAATGTTGGTAGACTTGAAAGAGCAATGCTGACGGATAAGCTTGTTGTTAGGTTTTTGTTGCTTATAATTTTATTATTTCTTGTTGTGGTGGTATTAACGTCAGCTTCAAAGTCATTCGTTGGCCTAGTACCCTTCCTCTATTTCTGGACAAATTAGAGACGAGTCTCGCGGGGTCTCTCTTCTCTTACTCCATAATCTCAAATTTGTTATGGAATTGAAGGAAAATGTAGGGAAATACGGTCAAAAAACTATTTTGTTTCATTACTTCCATACTAGCTTGCAAAAACTCGTGCTATGCACGAAATATTAATGAATTTGTATATGTGCAACCAATATAAATTCATGGAGCACATATATTTGTTTTATATAAGGGAAATTTATATAAATGGTCCTCTTAGTTTCATTCGAGTCCCATTTTCATCCTCTAAGTATCAATTACAACTCGTTTGACCTTCAAGTTCAATTTTCGTACCAAATTAGTCCAATTGATAACTTCAGACAACCAAACTGGATAGAAAAAATAAAATTGAAGGCAATTTGGATGTTACAATTTGTACCAAGTTAGTCCAATTGATGATGTATGCCCTCAATCTGATTTTTTTCATCCAGTTTGGCTGACAGACATTATCATTGGACCAACTTGACACGAAAACCAAACTTAAAGGTCAAAAGAGTTGCAATTGATACTTGAAGGACGAAAATGAGACTTGTGTGAAACTAGAAGGACCATTTCTATAAATTTCCCTTTATATAATCATCAAAACGTAAAAAATTATTCACAAGAACATGCTAATTGTCATATATGATTAATGAATTTTTTTTTATCACTCATAATGAATGAAATTTTTTAGTGTCTCTCCCATGCATCGTCCCGAATTACCATCTAAAAAAAGCAAACATGTTTGGTTGATGGTCAACAAACTTGCATTCAGTGAATGGTTTTGTATTCCGAAGCAGTTTTTGACCAGGGTTAAGAACTCATTTTGAGAACAACCAAACGTTAGCCACATAGATTGTTAGCCCATTGATTCATTTCAAACCTTTGCGAACATTTCCAAATGTACATAGGAAGGATAGAACATAACAAAATGTACCAAATAATACCAAGTAAAGCAACAAATAGTCAACATCATTTTATTAGAATCCTAGAAGCCTAAACCAAAAAACCATGAAATACCAAACCGAGTAGCAGAGAGGCAAGCAGAAATCTCAGTTCACGAAGTGAACTAGCCCCTCAAAATTAAGAAACTTGGTACTATTTCATTTGATAAACAAAAACAACTAGCTTAATACCATTTATAATAAAACAATTATATGATGTACGTTAATAAACTTGAGCACCAACGAGGTTTATGATGTTTCTAGGATAGCATTGCGTGCCATTGAAGCAGTTTAACAAAAACACGTAGTTTGCCCGAAATTGGGACCAACTACAGAAACAATGTACGTAATCAAGGATAATCTATTACATTAGTTTTTACTCTATGGTTGTTCTTTTCCTTTTCTTTTTCGATCTATTGAAAATAATATTTTCGTACAATTTCCCTCCCAATCAGACGAGTTACTGGGACTTCAACCTTCAAATCAAGTTGTTTAATGTCATAATGACGATGTATCTGTGCAAATTCTTGAATCAGCAGCATATGGGGGATCATCTATCCAAATCGATTTTTTTTATGTCATTCGGTAAAAATGACTTTGACTTGAATTTCCTCCCAATGAACAAGGGGATGTTGTGCCAGTTGGCTCCCCAAGTGTTCTTCGAACTCCTCTTGGAAGCTCTTGCTCAACGCTTGAAGGTACAAAAAGAAGGGACTGTTTTCTATTGGTTTTTTGTTTTTTTTTGGAAAACAGAGGAAACTAATGAGGATTATTTTTTGTTTATTCTAACAACTGTTTTTATTTTGTTTTTTTGCTTTCGGGAAGATGTTGCACAAGCTTGGAGCCCGCAAAATGCTGATCAACAATATATGGCCCTTGGGATGCAACCTGATGTTTTCGAATTCCTTCGCCCACTGTAATGAAGCTGTCAATCAAAAGGTGCTCCCGTACAGCACGGGCCTCCCGCAACTGCTAAACGGGCTGAAGTCGAACCTAACTGGCACATCATTTTCTTTCTCAGTTAACTTCGCCTTCGTGGTGAACCTTCAGCAGAGCCCAACTTCCAGTAAGTCTAAATATTCACGTATGAAATTGCACAAGATTTACTTCTTCAACTTGATTTGCGTAATTCCATCCAAAAAAGAAACTTGATCGCTTTGGGTTTTTTTTCCCTTCGTGCGTATGGATAATGAACCCAAAGATGCATGTAATAAAGTTCGTGTTTTGCACGTGCTATGCACAGAATATGCACGGATTATGCACGGGAAGATTTAAAGACCCGAACAAATTAAAAACCACACTCTGTTTGTTCACAGATTTATTTAGCGGTTCAAAAAATAAACAATCTAAAATACTTGAGCATATTTGTTCAAATTAACTAAAAATGTCGAACACTCCAATTAAGCACGTGACAATTCCAAAAAACTAAGTAGGCAGGTTGCTACGCTCTTTTTCACATGTCTTGCACTTTTTGTAGGCATCCTACATAAATAAGGAGAACACATTAATATAAACCTCAATTTATTGTCATAGTTAATAACAATTTTAGATCAATATAAAATTATATATTATTACCTTGTAATACATACATACACTTCTCAGACCAATCCACGTTCAGCACAAATGACACAGAAGGAGCTGAATTTGTTTAATTTGTGTTGACTTTTCGGTACTGGAACTATAAATGTATAGGCTCACTCTTTGTAGGATGCTATATAATTTTGAATCACTTCCAATCCATTATCTTGTAAGAAGTAAATGATAAGGTTGGTGGTAAAAAAATAATAATAATAAGATACACAACTATCCATCATGCGTAATAAATTAATAAGATGTACTGGGGGTTCTTTTTAAGTACTCTAGAATTGGGTAATTTTATTTGTTTTCCAAGAACTTTGCCTATGTTACGCCGTTGCTTGAATGGTTAGACCAAATCAAGTATCTATGGTGGTCAAGTGTTTTAGATAGTTCAATTTCCTCTCCTAGGCATTTATCCTATATTGATGAAGATGGTTTGTTATTTGAAAAGTTGGAGTTCGATAGAACTATTGTGGGATAACTACAACTTGTTATTGAAGTTTTCGATAGCCATATATGGCTAAGCTTCAACGTCCCAGAGCTCCCTCCCTTTCTCTATTCCTCTATAAATTCTGTTACACACATTCCTTGCTCCACCACCGCAATATTCCCATCATCTCTCAATCTCTTCCTCCCTCCCTTCCTTTCTTTCTTGACAAACTAGATCTCCAATGGCTTAGCTGCTCTCCCTCGATATGTCCTTTCCTCATCACATTCCTAGTGATCCTCTCCGCCTCCCCTGCATCTCACGGGCAAGATGTAGCAACCCGGTGCAAATAGCACCGGGTATCTACGTGTTCGGCAACTCAACAGTCGATAGCGATAATGCATGGGGAGGCAATCCCCCCCTGTACGGGACAACCAATGCTCAGTTTTCTGGTGAAAATTAATCTTGCTCTCCTTCATTAACTTTTATTTTTGAAGTGATGAAATCAATCCCTGCTTCCTAATCATGACTAACTTTTTCGTTTTTGGTTTTGGGTTGCAGCTTCTCTCTTGGGGCTTCCAGATGCCCTACCATTCCAAAGTTTGACGGACAAGTTGAATGCTTCGACAATAACTGGAATCAACTACGCAATGGCTAGAACAGGAATTTTGCCCCAAATTGGGATCAACTAAAGAAACAATGCACATAATCAAGGATAATCTATTACATTAGCCTTTAATCTCTGGTTGTGTTTTTCCTTTTCTTTTTCGGTCTACTAAAAATAACATTTCTGTACAATTTTCCCCTTTAATCAAATGAGTTACTGGGATTTCAATCTTCAAATCGAGTTGTTCAATGTCACAATGACGATTTATCTACGAAAATTCTTGAATCAGCAACAGATGGGGGATCATCTATCAAATTGATTTTTTTTGTGTCGTTCGATGAAAATGACTTTAACTTGAATTTCCTCCCCAGCAAGGGGACGTTGTGCTAGTTGGCCCCCCAAGTGTTCTTCGAACTCCTTTTGGAAACTCTTGCTCAACACTTGAAGGTAAAAAAAGAAGAGATTGTTTTCTGTTTGTTGTTTTTTTTTTGGAAAACAGAGGAAACTAACAAGGATTATTTTTTGCTTTTTGCTATTCTAACAACTATTTTTGTTTTGTTTTTTTGCTTTCGGGAAGATGTTGCACAAGCTTGGAGCCCGCAAAATGCTGATCAACAATATATGGCCCTTGGGATGCAGCCCGATGTTTTTGAATTCCTTCGCCTGCTGTAATGAAGCTGTCAATCAAAAGGTGCTCCCATATAGCACGGGGCTCCCGCAACTGCTAAACGGGATGAAGTCGAACCTGACTGGCACATCGTTTTCTTTCTTGGATAATTCGCCTTCGTGGCGAACCTTAAGTAGAGCCCAACTTCCGGCAAGTCTAAACGTTCACGTATAAAATTGCACAACATTTACTTCTTCAACTTGATTTACGTAACTACATCCAAAAAAGAAACTTGATCACTTCGGGTTTTTTTCCCTTCGTGCGTAGGGATAACGAACCCAAGGATGCATGTAATAAAGTCCATCTTTTGCACGTGCTATGCACTGAATATGCACGGACTATGCACGGAGTAGATAAAGACAAGAACAAATAAAGAAATCACACTCTGTTTGTTCACATATTTATTTAGCGGTTCAAAAAATAAACAATCTAAAATGCTTGAGCGTATTTGTTCAATTTAACTAAAAACGTCGAACACTCCAATTAAACGTGTGGCAATTCCAAAAAAACTAAGTCGGCAGGTTGCTATGCTCTCCACATGTCTTGCGCTTTTTTTAGGCATCCTACATAAATAAGAAGATCACGTTAATGTAAACCTCAATTTATTGTCATAGTTAATAACAATTTTAGATTCAATATAAAATTATATAGTGTTAACTTGCCCAATTTGCTTGCTGAACGTCTCATGGACCATCTGGCTCATTCTATATTCCTAATCTCATTTGGAATCTAAGATTATGTCTGGAATTATCTTCCTCCTAGTAATGGAACCCTGAGCCACTTGACCCCTGACATTTTCGTTGAATTACTGATAGATGGGTTGGCTATTCGTCTCACGGTATCTAGAAAAGGAAAAGATGGGTTGGCTGTTCGTCTCACGGTATCTAGAAAAGGAAAAAAAAAAAAAGGAAAGAGAGAAAGAGTTTGCCTAGACATTAGTCAATTAATTAAGGACATGAACTAACGCTCATTAGTCTTTTTTTGTTTTGTTGGAATGTTGCATTTGCAGGCATTGTACAAACTCGGAGCCAAAAAGATGGTTCTCAATAACCTATGGCCAATGGGATGCACTCTTGCTTTTGCAAACCCATCAGACCCCACAGCGTTATGCTGTAACAAAAGCATCAACAAAATGGTTCGTCCATTCAGTGAGGGCCTTCCATCGATGCTGAATCAGTTGAAATCCAATCTGAGCGGGGCCAGTTTCTCCGTGTCGAATGACTTCCAGTTTGTGGCCGACCTGAAATCCAACCCCAACAAATATGGTGAGTACCCAGAATTGATGTTGAAATGTTTTCCATCTTCGAATATTGAAACTTGCTTCATAGATTTTTGTTGTTGTTGTGTGTGTGTTTTTGCTTTTGAAGGAATCACAAACACCGTGGATCCATGCTTCAAGAATGATACCAGTCGTTGTGACAGTCCAGACCAG
The DNA here is from genome assembly GCA_019656835.1 of Rhododendron ovatum. Lineage (NCBI taxonomy): Eukaryota > Viridiplantae > Streptophyta > Magnoliopsida > Ericales > Ericaceae > Rhododendron > Rhododendron ovatum. Next base: position 9,349,653 of record CM033799.1, on the reverse strand, counting down.
TACCTCTACTGGGACTGGGTTCAAACCACGGAAGCGGCTAATCATGTATTGGCGATTGATTGTTTCAATGGTACAATTTGCTCCCCAAAGAACATCATAGAGCTTGTTAGAGCTTCCAGTTCTTAGTGTGTCAAGTGGCTTGTTGGGGTGTTATTGGAGTACTAGCTAGTAATAAGTCCTTTGGCCCCAGCTGGTTGTGTGTGAGTTAGTATTAGTGTGGGTCTGTTTGCAGGAGGCCTGGGGTGTGACTATGAGGTGCCAGGACGTGAGTGGGGCAGGGGTATTTGTTAGTGTTAATTTCCTGCTGCTGAAGATCCAATGTAAGAAATGTATGTAGTGCTGTCTAATTAATATGGACGTGCTAGATCCGGAATTGTTACTGTTTCGGCTTCTGCTGCTGTATTCCTATGTTTTCTACTGATGTTGGGCATGGTACTTGGGTCATTTCTTTTATTTTTTTGGCAATCGGTATCCAATTTATTCATTACTGCGAAACTGAAACGTCAACGAGAGCTTCCCTACGAACACAGTCTGGAAAATTTCCATCTCAGATTGTAGGTAGCTCGACGGATAGAAAAAAAAAAAAAACAATGAAGGAGAAGGTACTATGGATTTGGTCATCCTTTTATTTCCAAGAAAGCCATGCTTCGAATCAACTACTGTCTATAGAGTTTGCAGTGGGATATATCAGTAGAACAAAGCAAATGCGAAAATAGTTAGTTACCAAACAAAAAAAAATGTGAAGATAGTTGTAGAAGCAAGTGATTATTCAGAGAGTGTTCCTGGAGCACCACTTGACCCTTGTTAATCATACATTAGTCAATAGTCAGTGTAGGAGTCACACATTTGGAGATGAAACCCACACCATTGTGTTTAAGCAAAGCCTATCGGCACAAAAGAAACATCCCACTCCGACAAAAGGTATTTTAAACCAATGCCACATTCATTATTTGAAGAAAAATCCCTTCAAAATCAAAACTGAAAGAATACAGTTGAGTTTCGGGATCGAAATCGTTTTCCATTATGTCAAAAACGATCGAGGGAAAACAATTTGTATTGCACCCACGAAGGGTCACCCCTGATTCACTAGTTGATTGATGCTATACGGCGCACAAATGCCATCCGAATTAGCATTAACACATTTATCTACTATGATTCCATTAGCTGCTTTGGTCAGGTGAAGTTCATCCCAATAAAGAAATGATCCTCTGTCCTCGCATACATCTCCGGTAGGTTTCCTAGTTAGCTCTCTGGTTGCAACGTCAATGCCGGAGGAGGAGGAGGAGGGCTCTCTATGCAAAGATAATCCCTTTTATATCCTTCAAATCGATCTTTGGGTCGATTTTCCGCCATCTCTTTGGGTGAAAGTAAATGTATCTTAGTCGGTTCGCATAGCCCTGTTCCGTTTTCTTGAGTTGCACAACATGGAAATCTAGTTTCTCTCAACCCTGGAGATCGAGGACATAGAGACGATGGTTGAGCAAAGTACAAACTATAGGACAACAAATAACTGGAAAGTGTTTGTGTCCTAGTGCTACAGTTTGCGCCAAATATATATAAACAACTCACCGTAATCACCGGGTTTTTCAACCATGCTCTTAATGAGATTGAACATTCTCGCGGTCACGAAAATTGAACCGTCTAGCTTCTCGCCCAACTCTTTGAGCTTAACTTTAAGATTTTCATTGAAAATTGAGGCCAACTTGTTGGTATCCTCATCATATCTGGTATCTTGGTTTTCTCTGGTTTATTATGTGTATGGCAAGCAACCGAGTGGGCCAATTTCAAAAACTACCATCTTCCTTGCCCCGAGGTTGTACAGTTCCTACACAAACCATACAAATTTACATGAAAAAAACAAAAGAACAAACTTTCTTTGCACCCGGGGCCAACCATATATGCATGCAATAAGTTTCATTTTTCAAGGTAATACAAGGTGTCTCAAACCACCTTGTGCACTCCTCAAAATCTTGCATGTTACAAGTTATCATCATCATTTCAGATTTAACTAGCGTATAGAACAACACCATGTAGCATAAATAGTAAAGACAAACAACTAGCTCGAGCGATATCATGATGATAGAAGGCTACAAGTAGTTTGATGGAAACTAAATAGGATCGTAATTAGAAGATCATAGAGGGACTAGTTATATACCTTTAAATGGTCTCCAAGTTTGGTTGTAAGGAGTTGAGCAAAATCTTCACCACTGTATTGCCGGCTCCTATTATAGTCATGTGGCTGGAGATAGTTGTGAATATAGTTGCTGCTGTCGATATTGATGAGATTGAATTTGACAAGTATTTGGAGAGCTTCTCGGCGGATTGATACTTGGGTCGCAGGTATTTTTCCAAAGTTTCCTTGAAAAATCCAATTTGTTCCTCGAAACAATAGTTTGTTCCCTTTCCAATTAAGTAGTATCAACTAATTAGTTCTACAGAAATATGGTTATTGTATACAACACACAAACAAAATTAACAATATAAAACAATTTCAAAATTAATTTGGTTCGAATTAATGTCTACAAATTGAATGTGCTACCATGCTTTTGTCCACTACATTTGTTTTATGTCCTATATAAATAAACTTACGAATGTACTCCCTATGTTTGGAAGAATGTCTGCTGATGCAGATGCGTAAGTAACTCCGTGCTCAGGATGAAATGTCAATTCATCAAATGATGCTGGCAACTTCAATTTGAGTGAGACGGCTGTAAAAAAACGCGTGAATATCTTTAGTTCATAACCTTTTGTACAAATCACCGCATTGTTATAATTAAACTGTAATAGAAAAACCTCCTGAAGATGATTTAATGACGACATATATTTATTCCGAAAACCTCTATTATCTAGCACAAGTGACATTGGTTTCCATTATATTAGCTAACGTTGTAGCATATCTCCAAATTCAGAAATTAAGCAAATAATTAAATGAGATGGCCATATCCAAGTAAACCCTAGGGAAATTAAATAGTGAAATGTATTTGCTTTTGAGTACTACCTATCATTTCTGGAATTGTCCTCCCATTCGTGAACTTGAATTTGTCATACCAATGACACTCAATGCCATAAGTCGAGTAGCCTGTTCGCATTCCTGAGACATGACTACACTTGACGCCATTGTCAAATATGGTGTCTCCAAACACATATAAATTCGAAAATTCTTCTGGCAGACATTTCTTGGTGAATGACATAAGATACAAATAAAGAAAAAGATAACAAAAGCGAACGGAAACTGGTAACGTTCTCGTCATCTTTGCTTTGAAGTAAACCTACAATCGCAACACAAGATTTGAAGTTAACTCGATTCTGGTAACAATGGTATAATAGACTTCACTTACAACCAAATATACACACTCTGTTTTTTTGCAGGGAAAATTTGTACTTTGAAATAAGATAGAGTATATACCAAATAGTCAATTGCCCGGCCAATTACGTATAATTTGATAATTACTGAAACAAACCTGCATACATATGATTCAGGGTCGTTAAAGGATCATTATCTAGGCAAACAAAAAGAAATATCTAACCCACAAAAAAAAAAAAAAGATAGAAGAAAAGTAATGAAAATAAAATATAAACAAATTTTTTGAGTGATTGAGAGACAAAAAGAAATGTCAGAAACAAATTAAAATGAGAAAGGAAATGCACCTGAAATGTTAGTAGAAAGATAACCCTTATTGTCCTCTTACAGCTAGATATAGGCTACAGGCAGAGGTTCCTTAATTACGTATTAACCTTGTGCTTATGTGAATTAAACTGCCACATCAATTACAGATTAATAAAATTGATTAGATCCAATCCAACGATTAATTAAATATAAGAAGGAACCCTAAGAGACATTCATGGTGATTAATAGAAATAGAGGTAGGGATTCTAAATGTCTTCCAATTAACAAAACATATTGCGACAGTTTCCATCACATAGTAAAAGCTCAATGGATTATCTATCTAGTTTTCTTACTTACTAAGTTATAGCATCCTAATGACTCTGCTAAAGAGTAACATATACTCCAGGTTTGCGAGCTTAATCAAACCGAATACTGTCTGGTTTAAGTTATGCTCATTTATTAAATGAGCCTAAAATTAAGGTTCAGGTTCATCTTGTTTAGCACCCAAATCGAATTCAAATGAGTTTTTGCCGAGTCAAGTCTCAAACAGTTTACGAACAGCTCGACTCATTTGCAGCCCTTTTGATAACAAAGTAAAACTTTTACGTGCAGTGAGATTGGCCCAACATTCCTGAACCAAGTCTGCAATCTGGTATATACTTTACCAAACTTGGGCCTTCTAGATGGGCCATTGTTTGATCTACCTTGTAACCTGTAAGCCTGCCGAGAAAACAGGCCCACAACATCTAAGAGGAGAACTCCCGATTTTTCATATCTTTTTATCCAGAAATATGTGACATAATAACTAATTAAGAACTATTTTATATGTGTATTAAGATTTTGCAATTCATTATTTATATCTGTCGTAAAATATTTACCTATAGAATTCAGAAGTCTTGACATCTACTAATTTCTTACTAAGTAAATGCTCATCACGAACTTAAAAACTTTCGCTTTTGATAAATTCCTCAAGGAATATCTGGCTGTTAATTTTAAGCTCTAAAAGATATTAAACAACCGACGATACATTGTATCCTATGGATGGCATAGACGTTTTCATTTTCATTTTTCATGTTGCTCCTCGCACAATATTTGGAGTTGTTTGCAATTTTTATTGGCCGTGGAATTAGAATATTGCTATAAAGACCAGGTGAGAATTCTTCAATATTAAAAGTTTAAAACTATAGTTACGTGAAGTTAATTCTAAGTATGTAACAGAAGAAGTCGATTTGAATAGAACCAATACCACTAGGAATTCTCCTTAATTACATTTAATCTCAGAATTAAATTAATTAAATCTCTAAAATTGAAGATGACAGTTTTAACTAAGCACAATCGCAGAAACTTAGCTTATAGTTACTATTTATGAGATAGGTTTCCCACATTCATTTTAGAGATTGTACGTGAACAACCAGGTTAATTTCATCTTCTATCATTCTTTTCAGGTAAGTTTTCTTCTATCGAGAAACCATGCTTAGTGAAATGGTTTGCTCATGTCTCCCCTCGAAGGAAACCAAGGCCCAATCCCCACGATGGGCGGGGTTTGGGGTTTCAGTTAACTATAAAATATGCCCCCACCCCAAAAAAAAAATAAAAATAAAAATCATCTTCTACCATTCTTTTCAGTTAAGTTTTTTTCATCTTATTAATTTGATCCTTACATCTCTGGTTTTCTTCCTAGGCATGAATATTTTGACCGTCAAGTTTTTACATTCAATCTAAAAATCTACTATCATGACTATACTTCCAAGGGACTTTAACATCTTTTTGCTTGCTAGCTAGGCCTAGGATCATGAAAAAGTGAACAACTTGCGTAATAATCCTCCGTTTGCTGCCTACCATCTGATAAAATAGCAAGTTCCCAGTTAGAAAAACAACAATGGAGGTTTCTGTATCATGCATTGAAATACTGTACTTTTTGTAGGAATAAATTGAAGCAAATTAAGATGGCGAGGGCGTTCTCCATATTAGTTGTTTTCCAATGTGTACTGCTTAATGTGCATTTTCTGCTCTTCATCAAGACATGCCATGCGAAGAATATCTCGAATATATATGTATTTGGAGATTCAACGGTTGACAACGGCGTCCAATGGAGTGATGAATTATCAGGAATGAATACATGTTACGGGCCTTATGGCATGGAATGCATATGGTACACCCCTTGCAGATACTCAAATGGAAGGACAGTTCCGGAAATGATAGGTAACTATCACCAACAGCTTAGTCTTCCATTGATTTTATTTTTTTTCAAAAAGGAAGTAGATACTATATATTGCTTAGTCGTGGGAAAGAATATTACACAGTTTCCTTTTGACCCATTTCAAGTAATTAACAACGATATTAGTAAAATAAAATAGATAATTCTTTAATACCCTTTGTGCGCCACAGACATCTCTTCATATTTTGGGACTAAAAAATGTCATAATTAACAACATTTTGCAGCTAACTCATTCGAATATTTAAGGATGCCAAAATCATTTGATGAATCGGGGTTATATCCTAAATTCGGAGTTACCTATGCATCTCCATCAGCAGGCATTCTTCCTGAGACCGGAAGTGCATTAGTAAGTCGATCCCCTTCATTCTAAAATTTGATATTAATAATATAAACGGCAGGTTCAAAATTTATTTTGGACGTCACACCATGTTCACTAGATACCTCCCCCTCCACCACAGCAGTTGTGCCCCAAAACAGCACTACCACCACCATTTTCGCCACCACATGCAGCTAGCTGCTAGCAGAATATATGCCACCACATCCACCAGTTATTCACCACTGCCACCATCCCACCACCATTTCTCCACTACATTGCTAGCACATCCTCCTTGTTTATCAATCAAAAGTACACCTCTGCTATCTGTCGTTGCCACCTACATTTTATCTCCATCGTATAGAAAAATGAAGGAGAAAAACTAAAAACGTGGAGATAAAGTGTGGTAAATTTTACCTTTTATTCTTTTAAACAATGTCTAAACCTTCGACCAGCGACTTATTGCGACACCTTAAGCGCGAGTCTGCTACATAAATGTTTTCAAGGTGTTGGTTACAAATTAATCGGCTTAATTGTGCAGGGAAAGAACCATTGTATGGAGAAACAAGTGGGTTTTTTCAACGAGACGTTGGAAAAATATTTGCGGCCAAAATTTCAATCCAAGCAAAACCTATCCGAATACTTGTCGAATGCGGTATTTTTCATTAATATAGGTAGTAGAGATTACAGCCACAACTATCTTCAGCCTGAAGACTATAATAGCAGTCGTCAGTACAATGGTGAAGTTTTTGCTGACCTTCTTATGAACAAGCTTGCAAACAACGTAAAGGTACCTTCAAATTCTTTAGGATGTTTTCAATTTTTTTTTTTTTCTTTAGGATGTTTTCCAAGTATAAAGATAATAGTAATGTTTTGCAGCTCCCTCTTTGTTGTAATTCAAATTTCTATATACTGGTGCAGGATCTATACAACCTTGGTGCAAGGAAGATGGTTATTTCTGAACTTGGTCCACTAGGTTGTTTCCCGTACGTAATAAACGGCCTTAAACCTAGAAGCAGATCATGCGTCGACGATGCAAACAAGTTGGCTTCCATTTTCAACGACAAGCTGAAGGTTAAGGTTAAAGAATTGGGTGACATGCTGAAAGGATCAACTTTTGTGATAACCAGAATTTTCGATCTCATTAAGAGCATGATTGAAAATCCTATCGCTTACGGTTAGTCAGTCAACCTCTAGTTTGTTGTTCTTTTGATCAGTCCTATTTTCCATGTCTCATTCGCATTCAAAAGAATTCCTTTTGAAAGAGATCGAATAAGAATTCCTTATGACTAGAATAAGTCTTCAAGCTGGTGTCATATTGTCAATCTTCAGGGCTAAAGGAAACGAGATGGCCATGTTGTGCAACTCAAGAAAACGGGCTATGCAAAGTCGATAAAACAGGGCTGTTGCCCCCCAGGAATCCTTTTTGTCCAGAAAACGCTCCTACTCCGCCCGAATTTATCCAGCCAAAGAGCTCGAGCAGAAAGACCACAGAAGGTTTGTGTGAGGACAGGACATCTTATCTCTTCTGGGACGAGCTCCACCTGACCAAAGCCGCTAACAAAATCATAGTTGATAAATGTGTTCATCCTGCTTCAGGCGGCATTTGTTCTCCATATGATATCAATCAACTGGCCAACATATGATTTCCCTCTTGATCTCGGCAAATCAGAAATAATGCAAGCAATTGGCTTAATTGGCATGTTCCCGGCTTGTCGTTTACAGAGTGGAAAACAAATTGGACTACTAGACTTCAGATTAATTTGGGGAATTCGTAGTTTGTATTTATGCAAGATGGAACAGTTTTGAATCGGGTGATCATATTGAAGAATTTGTGAAATTGTTAGGGTTTCACCTTTAAGAAATCAAATCAAGATCAAGAAAGAGAGAACAAAGTAAATGTAGAGAGAGGAGGAATCTCAGGGTTTTCCCAATTCATTTCTGTTTTGATGTTCTCGGCAACTGATTACAACCAATATAAAGCTAACAAACTATTTTCTCCACTAACCAACTCTCCTCTCCACTCACTCACTAACCAACCTCACTTAACCAACTTTGTTAACTACAAAACAGACCCACTAGAACCAGCTGACGTGGACACCTCTTTATCAGTTGAAGAAGAGTTGAGATCAGCTGCAGCTATGTCATTCTCCTTCTCCTTTACACCTCCCCGCAAACGAATGGGAGGATTAGCTACCATGAGTTTGGACTTTAGAAGCTGAAACCTGGATACAGACAAAGCCTTGGTGAAATGGTCAGCTAGTTGAGCTTCGGAACTAATGTGATATAACACAATTTGCCTATTCAGCACTTGTTCACGAATGAAATGATAATCAATCTCTATGTGTTTAGTCCTAGCATGGAAAACGGGATTGCAAGCTAATGCAATGGCAGACTTGTTATCACACCATAAGACATGTGGAGTAGAAGATGGAATATGCAATTCAGAAAATAACTGTTGCAACCAAACCAAATCACTGGCCGTTTGTGCCATGGCTATATACTCAGCCTTAGTAGAAGAGCGAGCCACGGTGTGCTGTTTCTTGGCACACCAAGAGACTAAATTATGCCCCATGAAAACCCCAAAACCTGTTGTGGACCTTCTATCGATTGGATCCCCTGCCCAGTCAGCATCTGCAAAAGCTGTGAGGGTTAAGGGCCCTGGAACAAAGTGCAACCCTTGATGAACAGACCCTTCGATGTATCGAAGTATGCGTTTGACAGCCAGAAAGTGACTCAGCTTAAGAGAATGCATATGTTGACATGCCACATTCACAGAAAAGGATATTTTAGGCCTAGTCAATGTCAAATATTGTAAAGAACCCACCAAAAGTCTATATAAGGAAACGCCTTGAAAAAAAGAATCACAATCTGGTATGCTAGGCTTAACTGAGGTAAGAGAATCAACAGCTTTATAGTCTATCATGCTAGCTCTAAGGAGAACATCAGAGGCATATTTAGCTTGGGAAAGAAAAAGACCAGAAGGTAAAGTGGTAACTTCAATACCCAAAAAATAATGAAGTGGTCCCAAGTCCTTCATAACAAACCTTTGACTGAGCTTGTTAATAAGTGATGTGATGTAAGAAGAATCGCTTCCTGTGATGACTATGTCATCTACATAGATCAATACTAAAGTAATATGTATCCCTTGAGTGAAAATAAACAGAGAAGTGTCTGTTTTGCTTGACTGAAAACCAAGTTGAACCAGATAACTAGAGAACATAGAATACCATGCTCTAGGTGCCTGTCGTAGACCATAAAGAGCTTTGGAAAGCTTACAGACATAATCAGGATGGACTGAATCTTTGTACCCCAGTGGTTGTTTCATATAAACATCCTCAGAAATCATCCCATGTAAAAATGCATTAGAAAAATCCAATTGTCTAAGAGGCCACTGATGATGTACAGCTAGACTAAGGATAACTCGCAATGTGGGCTATTTAATAACAGGACTAAAAGTCTCAGAGAAATCCATGCCCTCTGTTTGTTGGTTTCCATTAGCTACAAGCCGAGCTTTATATCGTGCCACTGTGCCATCTGAGTGTTTCTTGATTTTAAAAATCCATTGAAACCCATAACATTCCCATGTGAAGGTGGAGGAACAAGAACTCGGGTTCCCTGCTTAACTAAGGCCTCATATTCCTCTGCCATAGCCTTTTGCCACACATAGTGATGTATTGCCTCAGAAAAATGTGTAGGTTCAATAGTAGGTAAAGAAGAAGATGAAGAAGTTGAAGTAAGTAAGGTAAGAGGCTGTCGAGGCTTAAAGATACCATTTTGAGACCGTGTTCTCATAGAATGAGATGGACTTGCAGAAGGAAGAGACTCAGGAGGAGAAGGAATACTCAAAGAAGGAGAAGAAGAAGGTAGAACTGAATGGGAAGAATGCTTCGTTCTCCAAGATAATATGGAATAATACCCCAAGCGTAGGGTTTAACACGTCTATTGAAGCATAATAAATCGAAAATCCGGGATCGTACCCAAGGGAATAATTATATGGCTCGATCGGATTTGTAGATGCAAGTAAGGGCTTTCGGCCTTTAGACGGCCAACTTTGTTTTACTTTAAAAGGTGGAAATAAAAGGGCTAAATTAAAACGAATTAACTAAAGAAAAGATAGGCTAGGTCTAGGAATTATTAGCGCCCAAGACTCGAGCTAGATCACACCCTTCACCCAACTACACAATTTAAAATACTTGATTATAGTTCTCAAATCGGAAAATAGAATGATTTGAGAACCAAGCTAGCTCTAGAATTCATTTGACAAATACCTCGTGCGAAAGAGCTCTAAGCATCTTATGTGGTGGGTAGACAACGCTCCCACCTACACAAGATCAAAGAGGTTAACATCTCGGTGATTTATCAAACAAACCCGAACCCCACATCAATTTTCAAATCAAAGTTTAAAGCTTTATTGGGTGTAAAATGCAATTTTCGCCCGAGCCATGAGATGCTAATCATCCCATGACCTAACCTTTGAAACTACTCACCCATATCTAGAGAGATAGGAGCAAGCAAAAATCTAGCTAACATAATGAAATAACAAGACTTGAATTAAACTAAAGACTAAGATAGATCAGGAGAAAATAAACAACTTTAATTAATGCAACAATAACAAAAATTAACAACTAAGAGCAGAAAATTAAAAGATGAGTGCTGAAAAAATGAAGAACAGCAAGAACAATTCAAAAAGCAAATTGAATCTAATCCTAGATCTAGAAAAAGGTACTCTTCAATCTATGCTACTTGTTTGTACAAAATAATGACATAAGCTTCTATACTCCGGGGATCCGCGTCTGGAATATTCCCAAGATGCTCAGAAAATTCGCCTTTATGGCCCTCGGTATCGATGGAGAAGACCTTAAGTTGCTGTGCGAATGACCTCGGTATTGATAGATGCCCAAAAGTGGTACCAATACCGAAGCTATTAAGGGGTTAACACTATGCCACTCGGTATTGATAGGAGAAATCGCAAGGTATCAATACCGAAGCTATTAGGGGCTGCTGCATGTTGACCTCGGTATTGATAGGAGAAATCGCAAGGTATCAATACCGAACCAATTAGTGTCCAGCACCTACTTCTTTGATCTTTGGCTTGCTTCTTTTGAGCCGACGGGTCCCTAAATTCTTGGGCTTTGATTCCGATGACTTCGAACTTGGTTACTTTTGAACCTCCATTGTCTTAACGTGCTTTGGCTTTAAAAACCCTTGCTTAGAACGATTTCCTACAAAACGGAACCAGAATACCTTACGAGCAAAAAGCAATTGAAACCTACTAAATTAACGAGAGAAATAACTAAAACTAGATAACTAGCGCACCCTTAATGTCATTGTCGGGTGCTTATCAAAGAAACAGGAACAGAACAAGGAGGAGGTAAACTAAGAAGATCAGTACCAACACTAACTGTAAAGGGTACAGAATCAAACACAGGAACAGGAGTAGGAATAAAAGAATTCTGAATAGGAGATGATGGAATAATTGGATTTACAGTCACTATGATGTCTGAAAAACTAGTAAGAGGGATAGAAAAAGTAGAAAGCTGAAAAACAGGATATTGGACAGAGGAGGTTTGAGAAACAACAGAGAACAAAGTAAACGTAGAGAGAGAAGAGGAATCTCAGAGTTTTCCCAATTCATTTCTATTTTGATGTTCTCGGCAACTGATTACAACCAATATAAAGCTAACAAACTATTTTCTCCACTAACCAACTCTCCTCTCCACTCACTCACTAACCAACCTCACTTAACCAACTCTGTTAACTACAAAATAGACCCACAAGGACCAGCTGTCGTGGACACCTCTTTATCAGTTGAAGAAGAGTTGAGATCAGCTGCAGCTGTGTCCTTCTCCTTCTCCTTTACACATATCTAATGGGATGCATGCTGATCACCTTGGCTGTGCCGAGAAATGATGCAAAATTGAGTGACTACCTTAAAGAGAAATGATCTCTTAAATATGGAGAAAATTTCATGAAATACATTAGTACCATCGATCATATTGCTAATTTAGTTTTTGTAGTCCATGTGCAGATAAAGGGGAAATTATAGTAACCCCCCTTTAACTACCATTTGTCCACGCATTGCCCCCTTCAACTATAAAATCCAACACTTAACCCCCTTTAACTACCATTTCGTTGAAATCGTGAGGATGCCGTTAACAAAAGTGTTGGATTTACCTTATTACCCATTTTCTTTTGCATTACATATACCTACTCTGCATTGTACAGACTGGGGAATGCGCAGGATTTCAACCTCACCACTCTCCGAAAACTCTCACATGTCAAAAGCATAAGGAAACACGGATTTCACAAACGTGAAGAAATCAGCTGTGATAGACTACAATGGTTTATCAATGTGTGTTCTAATTTGACAGCTAGGGTTTATGAAATTAGGGTTTACCAAGGGGGGAGTGAGAAGGAGAGGGGAGAATCCGCTGCAGTTGTTTGGTATTGTGAAGACCAGGACATGAGTCGACTCAATCAAGTGACTCGGATGGAGCACGAAATCAAATATCAAGATGAGACGCAGATTTCAATGAGATTCTAAGCAAATTGGCAAGAAAAAGTGCAAATTTTTCCTTTGTCTAGACACCAAATAATTTCACCACCCAACAGCCTAACCAAATGACTATTCAAATCACAAAATTCTTTTGATAAAAAAATAACCATCCTTGAAAGGCTGAAACCAGCCCAATCTGAATCCCGCTCCATTGGAAACCCAATCGGAAACACTACAACAAAACCTAATCAAAAACCCAATCAGAAATTGAAGCACAAACCCATAAACGCTGATGATGTCGACAACGGCGATGATGATGACGCCGACGAGGTAGAACTGTGACGATGTAGAACCGTTCGAATTAGCCTCTGTATCAATGAGAGAGAGAGAGAGAGAGAGAGAGAGATGGTCTAGTGATGCTCAAAAACCTCGCCACACCCAGCGAGGTCTGTACGAGCTTCGCTCCTTCGATTCAGCTCCCAATGCTAGAACAGTGCTTGGGCTCATGCAAGCTGTGGAAGATCAAGCGGTTCTTTCGTAGAGAGAGAGAGATGAGTCATCAGTCTGGTGGAAGATTGAAACGAACGATTAGCTACGTCGTCATTTTGCCGACATCGGAAGGGAGTTCAAGGAGAGGAGGATGGGGGAAGGGAGTAGTAGCAGGGGCCGGTCAGACAGGTAGGTTTTCTCGATGGTACCGCCGCTTTTACCGAGGGCATGTTTTGTTTGCACAGCTTAAGGTGGGGTTTGAAGGGGGAGTTGAAGAGTTGATGAGAGAGAGAGAGAGAGAGAGAGAGAGAGAGAGAGAGAGAGAGAGAGATAGAACTGCAGTTGTAATTTAGAGAGAGATGGGTTTTTAATATGAAAGGGGAGATGAGGGCAAAGTAGTCCACTATTTGAGTTCCTTCGAAATAATTAACAGACTTCAAACGACATCCTCATGATTTCACCGAAATGGTAGTTGAAGGGGGTTAAGTGTTGGATTTTATAGGTGAATGGGGCAATGTGTTGCCGAGTGGTAGTTAAAGGGGGGTTATTGTAATTTTCCCACAAATAAATACAAGGGTATTTCATTTAGGGCGCTGCTATTCGCAGCCCTTTATTTCTCCCATAACCTACTACATTTCGGTAAATGGTTGTTGAAAATCATAAATAACATTTCGGTAAATTGCTGTTGAAAACAAAGTTATATTTCGGTTACTACATGGCGAAAATATGTTCAACTTTCATAAACAACTGCCAAACATACATTTTTGGTAAATAGTTGTTGAAAAAAATATTATATTTTGGTAATTGGATGCTAAAAATATATCTCAATTTCGATAATTAACTGTCGAGTATAATTGGAAATTTTTAACGGGTTATGGGAGAAAATAGAGGGCTGCGAATAGCAGCGCCCTTCATTTATTGCCATCTGTCTCCCTGGTTAGTACTAGCTACGCTTATTTTGTGCCAGCTTTGTTTTTTCATTTTTTTTTTTCTTTCTTCTTTCAATTACATCTCATTGGTATATTTTTGTTCGATCGTCTCTCCATTGATGCATGGAGGCACTACTGGACCAGATCACCAATTTACCCTGATGTTTTAGTTTTTACCATCAAACCCTTAACTTGGATTCATTTTATCACCAGCTATCCTAAATCCAATGATAAAAATTAACGGATGTATAAAAGAAAATTGATTTTCGCACTCGAAAATGTATCATCAATACTTCGAAAGTGGAGTACGAAAATTGCATATGTGGATTGATTTTCACACTCCTCTTATATAGTGCAGATGGTAAATTTTGAAGTGCAAAAATTAACGTCCTAAATAAAGTCCCCACGAGACTAGCTATCAATTAATGACGACTAGCCATGCCAGTATGTTTTTTCACGACATTTACTTAGTGTTGTTAGCCCCATGGTTTTAGATTTTGATGATAACAAACACAACCTAATTGGACTTACGTTAGTTAATCGGGTTTTATTGGAATAATATTTTTCTATTGGGCTAATTATGCTATCACTCATTATTATAGGGACTTATAAGCAATTCCCTCATATCTATTGGTGTGCTTTATACAGGATAGCATTTTTTCCGAAACCTAGAGTTCTATGTTTTTACGTTAAAGGCAAGAACGACGGAAGCTATCGAAGGAAGGAAAATTGTCACTTAATAATCAAACGGATTCCGCTCTATTGAAGATACAGATTGAAGTGATTCTCTTCTTCACAATTCCTATCTCCAATAGGCTAGTAAATTGAAGAAGGAGAGAGATTAAGGAAAATCTCTCCCTAATTTTTAACCGCTGGAAAAGCTTTGCAAGGAAAGAAGAAATCTGCTGGGAATACAAAGATTGAATTAAGGAGCAAATAAGGTAAGATTGTGGCTGATTTCTTGCAACGGCTAAGAGAAGAAATTCTAACGTTCAATTGGGTTTCAAGAATATAAAGCAGAGAAGACCAAGTGCAGAAAATTGCACTCCAACTGTTTGAAGAAAAAATCCAGTGAGCTCTCACTTGCAAATTTGTCTACTGATCATTCAATTCTAGGCTTACATCTTGAATATCTACTCTAGTTTGAGTTTTGTTCTTTGAACCATATTGTAAAAGGGATTTCACACCCTTGTCTGAGATTGAAACCATTTTTCTGAGTGATTTTTTGGTAGAAAAATCATTTGGGTTTAGGTGTGACTAGCGCCGGAGTCTTAGCTAGTTGGGAGTGGATTTGGAGTAATCGCTCGGTGTAAGGTTTTCTAGCACCCGCGAAGCTAGAGGTTTGTAACGACTATTGGAGATAGTGCAACAATTCCTGAGTAGGACACTTGGGGAGTGGAGTAGGCCGTGAAGTTGCGGACCGAACCACTATAAAATCCTCGTGTTAATTTTCTCTATCCCTTACTCTTTTACTTTCAGTTTTGCTTATCATTATCGCATAAGAAAATTGGTATAATTCTGAAATCACACTTGGGGTAGAAAAGCTTGCATAATTAGATGATTTCGTGCTTATTTGCAATAATAGAATCTGTTGAGTTGTTATATGCATCTGCTGTGTTTCTAATCTTTGAGCTAGTTCAATCTATTAAGCTTACTGGTGTACTTACTAGTTGAGTCGACTCAATTGTGTTGCAGCGTTGTCTTTGTTTCTTTCTTGTAATTAATTTTTTTTAAATTGTAAATAGTTAGTGAGAAACCCAATTCATCCCCCCTCTTGGGTTGCTTTTGGACCAACAATGGCCATATGATTTTCACCATACAATAAGGTAAAGGCAGTAGACTCTTGGATTTCGGTTTCTTCCTAGCCAAAGTCGTTTTTAGGCTTCGGTTTATTCATAGAAGTTGTAGAGGGCATCGAGTGCTTCAATTTCAACACAAGAATCACCCAAAATAGTTGAGATTTGATAAAATTGTCATGGTCCAAAGTTCAGTAAAAATATCGGATTATCATTCCAGACAGCACGCAGGACTTGTATATATTAAGAGTACTGCTATTGGTACCGACGGTACCGTAGGGAAAATGCACCGACCGTCACCGGATGGCCGTCTCCGGCCACCAGACGGCCGATCCGAGCCGTCCAAAAATTTTAAAAAATAAAACAGAGTGGGCTTGCGCGAGAATCAATGGCATCCGAGGTGTGTAGGGTACTTGATCCGAGTACCCCTTTTTCGTGTATATACACGTATATACAAATATACACGAAAAAGGGGTGCTCGGATCAAGTATCCTACACACCTCGGATGCCATTGATTCTCGCGTAGGCCCACTCGGTTTTATTTTTTAAAATTTTTGGACGGCTCGGATCGGCCGTCCGGTGGCCGGAGACAGCTGTCCGGTGGCCGTCGGTGTATTTTCCCTATGGATACCGTCGGTACCAATAGGATTTCTTATTAATTACCTTTTCATCCTATTTAGAGTGGTTTTTGGGTTTAGAAATCTTCATGGAAGTTGAAGGGCGTTCCAAGAATAGTAGAAAATGGTCAAGACCTACTTGATTTGTTTCCATTTTCATTATACTAAGTTGATTTGTTTCAAGTGCATGTCAACATCCTACAGAGCAGGAAAAAAGTAATGCAAACTGCATCTTACATTTGTTCATATTGCAGCTGGAGCTAAATCAAGCTTCCAACTGGACTAATCAAGCCCATTTTAAGGGTCAAGAGAAGCTGGCAGTTTTTTTTTTTTTTTTGGTGCCTAAAATTACCTATGGAAAAGGGTCCAGCCTTTTAATCCCTTTAAAAATTCTCAGTTGAGAAGTCCCAGTTTTCCTCAAGCCCACTGTTTTATGGGACAAACCATCATATATAAGTGATGTTATTGAGTCCTTCAAGTTCAGTAGCACAAGCATGACATTCAGAAATCCTTGTGTTAGCCCAACCCCATAAAGCCAACACCAATAAATTATCTTTCTTGGCGTGCAGTTTATGCACAAACCATCTAAAAAGCATTGGACAGCGGCCGAAAGACTCCTCTCTTATCTCAGAGCAAATTTTTTCTAAAACGCCAAACTACTCCATTTTTACATGCCTACTCAGATGCCAATTGGGCCGAAAATCATGACGATCACACTGCCACTACAGCTCATTATTGTTTATCTTGGTGGAGCTCTTGCAAACAACGTTCTGTTGCTCGATCATCTACCAAGGCTGAATATCGCACCGTGGCAGCCACCGCTGCTGAGCTATTTTGGCTACTGTCTTTTACTTGGTGAGCTTGGGGTCTCTCTCACCAAAGCTCCGGTGATCTATTGTTCTATTGCTTGATCATCTACCGAGGCTGAATATCGCGCCGTGGCAGCCACCGCTGCTGAGCTATTTTGGCTACTGTCTTTTACTTGGTGAGCTTGGGGTCTCTCTCACCAAAGCTCCGGTGATCTATTTGGGGCCACTTATGTCTGTGCAACTCACATGAAACATATTTCTATCGACTTCCATTTCATGCGTGATTTGGTTTCCAAAGGACTACTTCAAGTGTCGCATGTGGCTACCACGGACCAGCTCGCTGATGCCCTCACCAAACCATCGTCTTGACCACCGCCTTTCTCTTCTGAGGTCCGATATTGGTGTCTCCAATGGGAGCACCATCTTGGGCCGGGGGGCGTGTAAATGGTAAGGATATAAAAGAAACCCTCCTTCATGAGAAACCCTTTCAACTAGATCATGTAGATATAGCTAAGGATAGTTTTTCAAATGTATTGTATCACCTGTAATCTGCATCTCCTGTAGCCTATTTAATGGATTGTATAGATCAATACAAAGCGTGAGAAAATATTTCTTAACTCCAGTTAAGACTAAAAGCATTTATAACTACGTACCACATCAGGCAAAAAAGCAATGTCAATGTAGATCAAAGAATGAATGAGTACGTAACAGAAACGGAGATCTCTTCTCACTGATTTCTTAACTGCTTGAGTTACAATGGTACAACTGCCACATTATAAGGCCAGGCTCAGCTCACATCTTCTTAACAAACTTTTAATCAAGGCCACTAAGGTCTAACCACACAAGCTACATGCAGCTCTGCAACAGAACAAACAACTGACTATTTTTCCCAGCTAACTGAAAACTAAACACTCCTTAATGACCCTTATTAACAACCAACACTAGAAAACACAAAAACAGCAAGACCGGCAGTAGACCACTGAAGTTATTCCTCGAATGATTAATCAGCTAGGCGTGGGAGGCCCATTCACCAACCCAATCAGGTTCACCGGGGAGCACAGACTCCCCTTGAAGCACTTTTCGGCGAACACACGGTTCGCTGCCTCTGTTGTTCGTACATCATCGATGTACAAAAAGTGTTCACAATTTGTCCCCCTACATTGTCCCGTAGTGTCTGTTATGCCTGCATACAAAAATAAACACACATATGTTACACGTGCCATAAAGGTTATGAGGCAAAAACTTAACTAAGCATATATAAGATTTGATCATTGTTAGACTGATTACCGTAGGTTGCCGGGTTTTTCTTCAAATCTCTCACAAACTCGAAATTATCCGAGTTTGAGAAAGACGAACCGGCGAGAGATGAGGCCAGACCGCTAAGCATTCCGGGAATACCGGTGCTATAAGGTAGCAGATATCGATTCACTGTCATGTTGCAGCTGTCCAAGGCGTCTGATGAGTTGATGAAATGTGGTGTGCATCCGAGTGGCCAAACGTTGTTTACGACCATCTTCCTCGCTCCCAACTTGTAGAGAGCCTGCAAGTTTAAGAATGATGCATTAATTCATAAAACCGATAGAAGTTTTTATACCTGCAAGATGTTTAAATTATTCATTTCATAGGTGAACTACCGTTAGCCGAATTGAGAATGCATCCAGAAGCACTTTCCCAAATGTTTCCGGCAACAAAGTGCTGAACGTGCCGTTGCTCGGTGGTAGGTAGTTAGCCATAAAATCATTGTTTCCAAAGGAAACGATGAATATGGAATGGGACATGTGGTAAAGAAGCTCCTCTTGGTCCATGATCTGGGGCAGATCATTCCGCAAAGTTTGGTTAAACTTGGACAACTGTCCATCGAAGCTCCAGTCCTCCTCAAACTGTAAAGCGAAACAATATTTTAGTTCAACTAGCATACACAAAATGGCGGAAAATGAAGTTGATTCTTCCTCCTTACAATATTCTTGCCCGGGTATGGAGTTTCGGGAAGAATGCCCGCACCCGGGTAGGCATAATTGACTCCAGTCGCGTTACTCATTTTGGAGTGATCTCAGTATATACTGATGTAACCCGGAACTATTGGAATTCCGAGATAAGAAGCTGCAACAGCAAGAAGAAATGATTTGAATTTCGGAAAAGAAATATTGCAAATCTAATTAGGCTTTTTAAGATGAGTTCAAAGGAACAATAAAATATAGGATTTTAGAAACGAATACCCATGGAGTCAGCTATATTGTTGCCATAGATCGGATCACGGATGCCAATCATGTTGCCAGGATCTACGGTTGAGTCCCCAAAAACATAAACGGCCGGCACAATTGGAACATTATCTTGCGGAGTCCCAAATGGGATCAAGACTAGTAGACAGATGATCAATATCATGAGGAGTCTCATTGTTTCTTGAGTACTCATCAAGCCTTTCTTTTATCTCTCTTTGCTTCTCATTTCTTTTGCTTCCGTGCCCATATTTATAGGTGGCTTAGACCGTGAAAATTTGAAAACCCTTTGCATTAGTAATTGTTGATGTTACTGCCAATTGACCTGTGGCTTTAAAGAGAAGAGCCAGAGCATGCATGTGACTGGTTCTATCCTTTCTTTTTCTTTTTCCTTTTTGGGATCTCCTAATTTATTTCTTCATGAATGACCACAATAGTATTCTCTCTCTACAAGTCTCATCAACCAATGGATTAAAGTCACGTTTTCTCTGAGGATAAGACTATATATATCAAGATCAATTTCTTAAGTTCTCCCGTTGGGTCTGTAATTTCAAAGGTGAGATTGTTGTCATCCTATCAAATTAAGCCTCCTACTTCTTTTGATAATTAACTTAATTAATTAGGGTGCTTGAATTAACTTATGTTCACCTTGATAAATTCCTGATGACTCAAACCTCACCGTCCATCATAATTGGTAGCACATGAGAGGTATCAAAACCTGAATCATTAGTAGGAACAAACCTCTATCTTTCAAGTCTTGACCACCAGGCTAACCCTTTATTTCAAAGTAAGACCCTTATTTCACTTACGAGGATCTTTAGTTAATTAGGTGATGATAAGAGGAATGGACAAAACAATTTTGCTAACATCACACAAAAACACTAATACACACACTCACATGATGGGGGGCTGCACACACACGTCAACTTGTAGTGTAAGTGTTTTGTGTATGGTTTAACAATCTTCATGTGACTAAAATGCACAAAATATTTTGGTGGCCATCTACTATTTATCATTTTTTCCCATCTACCACGCAATTTTGTTATGCAAAGAAGTCTTGGGACTAATACTCAAAATTTATCCCTCAATCAAAACTATCAATTAAGGACCACCAATCTTACATGAGATCCCTGTAATCACACTTGGCTTCACATGCATATACTGCACCCACCTTAGGTTTTCTCCTGCTTAAAAAGTCAAGGTCGTTTTCTAAGTTCTATTTAAAGCAAAATGGTTGATTTAATACGAATTAAGGTTTAGTCTCCACCTCATATTGGTAACTTTGACACATGCAATTGCAGTGTAGTAAGTATGGGAAGCTGACAGGAGCAAGGGTTTAAGTGCAGTGTAATAAGTATGGGATGCTCCATCCTAAAGTCTTAGGTTCAATTCTTCTGGCTGACAACTCTTAGGGTCATGTCACCCCCACACGTAAGCATGTAAAAACGGCTGTGGGAGGGCCTGTAGGGATTAGTTCGAGGTGCGCGCAAGTTGGCTCAAGACACCCTACATAACCAAAAAAAAATGTGTTACCAAGACTAACTAGTGTGAAGTGTTTGTAGCTCAAGAGCTAAGGTGTAATTCAGCTTACTCCATTTCTGGCGACTTATCAATTGGTATGAGAGCTAGCCAAATGTGTTGAATCCAACGTACAACTAGGGATCCTAATTAGTACTTCGTTCCAATTAAAGTAGAGGACAAGGCTAGGATAAAAACCCCTAAAAATTGGTCAACATGCCCATTTGTATATTGAGCCACAAAAATTCGAAAATCACCACAAAATCAAGTAAATGCAAATCCAAAAAATTGGTATTAAACCACAAAAACTCATAAATAACACTACAGAAATTCATAACTTTGAGCTATCTTTTTTGTGCTTGCACCATCTTATTTTACCAATAAGTGAGAAAGAAAAATTGTCAAGCGTCAAAACGAAAATTTATGACTTTGAAACCAGAAAATCATCCATTACTTAACTCCATACTGTAAAAGAATTAATGCTTCAACATCACTATTACATTAGTTGTTTTTGAACTGAAAAGTGATTTATAAACTACTTAATAACAAAGAAAAATCGGAAAGCACTGCAGGGACCCCTTGCCCTGTTTTTTGAACAGAGCCTATTAATTCGTTACATCAATCATCAAATTACAGAAAGTCTACTCAAACAAATTTTGTGCACAACAATTGTGACAGATCACTATGGGGGGCCAACTTTGGGTTTCACACAAAAGATCCGAGCCGTTCATTAAATCTAAAACATTTTTTTGAAAGCCCTCGCCAAAAATTAGCTCAATCGGATACCTTTAAGTGCTCGATCCAATCATTTAACTTTTTCAGGATCCTAAAATCTAAATGAAAAGTTAGATGATTGGATCGAGCACCTAAATGTATCGGATTGAGCTGATTTTTTCGCAAGAGCCCTTAAAAAATGTTTAAAATTTAATGAACAACTCAGATTGTTTGTTTGGGCCCCGAAATAGGCCTCACGTCATGACCTGTGCATAAAATCTATGTGGATAGCATCTCTGAATTAAGTAAGAGTACTCAACGTAGTACCTTTTAAATGTTTATAAGAAATTAAAAAACTGAACCAAAAACCCACGTCACCCCCCTTCCCAAAATTAAATAAAAAAAAAAGTCTTAACTTGTTGACTTCAAATTTCATTACGTTTCTCAGCAGTCAGCAGCAAGCTACGAACGATATACTATTAGATATTCATAACTATCTATAATTGTAAAAAAAAAATTGAAAGCATATTTCCTTAATTGCACATGAGTACCTATAATTTACAAATAAAAAAAATAGACAATTATGGATTTGGATTGTCTCGATAAGTTCAAATTAAAAATTGAAGAGGATCCAATTCATTAAAAAAGTGATAATTAAATTCGACAAATCTTTCATAAGCACTATCATAAGAGAAATTATTACAAATATAGAACTGTAAAAAGAGCCACTACCTTCATGCAAAAGCAAATTAATAATCAAAATCTTAACCTTTTATTAAGATACAAAAACTTTGGCCAACTAAAAATAGCCTCGCTGGTCATCATTGTATATATGTTGTTATATGGAAGCCCATAGTAAAGTTAATGTAATCCTAGGAATTTTTCTATAATATATGCTTTTGGTTTGTAGAGTAGTAACTGCTAAACCATCAAATTGCACATGTGTCTCTTATATTTTACTATGCAATTTGGGAAACCAACATCACACATGCAAGAAACCTCTCCTAGCTAGCTAGCTATAGGAAGCCAATCAGAAGATAAATGTTATGAAGGCAATGGAATATATATCTGCGGATTTGCTAACACCAATTTTGACACCTTTTGTTTTAGAATCCTAGGAAATGGTCGGGAACATTCAATGTGTTTAAAACATGTTTTTAAAAGTTTTCGTAAAAAAGCAGCTCATTTTGATACTGATAAGGCTTTGATCGGCTCATTCAGTTTTTTCCTGTAAAACTTGACAGGAACCAAAATGTCGCATGTGCAGAAGATAAATGTACGTTATGAAGGCGAATGAATAGAAGATAGCAACCCAAAAATCACACATGCCCAAGATAAATGTTATGAAGGCAATTGAATAGAAGACATACTCGCTAACGGGTTTGGCTGTTTCTTTTGTCTTTAAAAATTGTGAGGTGATCTGTAGTGATAGGTTGAGCTTGTTTCCTTTGTGTAACGCTCTTTGGTGTATTACTACAGAATTTCTTTTCGTATCATTATTATTAATAATAGGGAAACCTTTTTTTGCTGATAAAAAAAATAGAAGACATACTGACGTAGCAAATTAACCAAATGTCACGCATCAGTGAAAGCCTCATAAACCTCTCCTGGGGAGTAATCAGGAAAATTAGTGCGACTTAAACACACAAAAAAAGGAATTTTTTTTTTCGATAATCGGATGCCCTAATTAACTTGCACGCATGTCAATTAATTTCGGGGTCCTGAAGGTAATGATCAGGCATAACTCCCAGTGGCCGGCCCCAAGGTTTGGAATAGTTGGCCTCTGTGGGATTCGAACATGCAATCTCATGGTATATCCAACGTTCCTAAAACAATGAACGATTTAGATCACAAACAAAAATTATAGAGAGCTCAAAATCAAGGGCACTACAGGAACCCAAGGTCAATGGCATGTTGTAGATATTCAAAAACCTCATAAAGATTTGAGAGGAAACTGCAAAATTCATTCACTCTACACTTTTTCGCTGTTGTGCCCAATGAAAATAGAGAGAAGTTGTAGTTACAAATGGTAAGATATCTCTGGCGAAAAGAAGAACTGAATGCGGAAAACTTCAGAAGTACTTAATTAAGAGATGTTCTTTATTGTCTTAATCGCACCAATTTCACATGTGATTAGGATTTCGGATATTTTCTTTCCACTTGATAGATGTTTAGCCTATTTCTAAGAGAATGAGAATGGGGTACCGCTAAGCAACAAACGGCTGGGGCAAGTCCAAAGGGTATCAACCACCACACCAAACACCAATGTTCTAAATGGCGCTTGGCGCTAGTAGGGCGGAGACCCACCTCCAAGCGCCAAGCCGCCTAGGCGGCCGCCAAGCAATTCGGCGTTTTTTTTTTTTAACAAACTATTATCCAATCAAACTATATTCTATGTATCCATAATACAAGTTCAAAGTTCTACATAACCATAATGCAAAGTTTAATGTACAAACCCAAATGAAATTAAGTAGTAGCAACTAGCAAATAAGTTGAATAAGACAATAAGTAGAAATAAACGAGATCGGAGATCCTTAATGCCAAGTTAAAAGTTCATCTCCTTTCTTTAACTCTTCTCCTCCTACCCTTTCAAAACTTGATCTACATTAGTTTAATACTATACATTTTAGGCCGCCAAAGGCCTCCAAAGTCGTCGATGATGCCGCCAAGGCCCGCCAAGGCCACCTAGGCGGCCGCCAAACACCTCCAAACCTCCCTGGGGGCCAAATCGCCGAGACCGCCATGGCCGCCAAAGCCCCCTAGGTGGCCGCCAAGACCGCCAAGGCCTCCTAGGCGGCCGCCAAATACCGCCAAACCTCCTTGGGCGCCAAATCAAACGCCAAGAGGTATTGGCGTGGCGGCAGGGTACCTCCAAGCGCCTAGGCAGCTTCGGCGGCCGCCATTTAGAACAGAGCCAAACACCCGCGCTCTTGACAAGAATTAAATAAAATCTAAGAAACAGACCCTAAATAGCCCGGGCCCAAGCCCGAGCCCAGATATGTGAGGACCTCGGGCTGGAGCTGTGCCTGGGAATTTTGACATTGGGCGGGCCCAGCCCAGCCCAAATTTTTGGCGGGAGCCCGATGGACTTGGGTGGGGATAGCCCGAGCTCAAATTTTACGGGTCAGGCCGGGCCAAATTTACACCCCCTACCAACACTTCACACAGTATATATGTGGGTGTTTAACTAATAACACCCACAGGGCCACACGCATGGTGAGGAGACCAAGCTTAATTTGTATGTAAATCTATTGTAATGGATTTTTTTATGAAACTCTTTTTTGATCAACCTTTGTATGAAAAATATAGGATGAGACTCATTCAAGTAATTCGCTTCCAGACCCCAAAAGTTATGAGCCGGATTTAGGTTTGATTCTTTTTGGGGAAGCTTAATATTCCCAGCTCGATTTTTGTTAGGAAATTTCATGTTTCAGGACCAATAAGGTCCAATTATACTTGTTAGCTTTCATTCCTTTCTCTACATCATAATCTACATTTATTCCTTGTCATTTTCTTTGTGCTGACTCTATCTATAAAAATTAAACTTTATCACATATTCTTTTGTGAATTTTGACTTTTCTCGTTTAGTCTTTTTACTGTAATATTCTTTTTTGCAAAAATTAATTAAAATTTTTAAGAGAAAATTAATCACTGATTTTATTTTATTTAAAAAACTTTTTCGAGAGATGAATCGATCAGGGCCTTAGTAATTTTTCTAAACTTATTTCTTCTACTTGAATTTTTATATTTCCGCGTCCCATATGAAAGAATTTTAGTCCCGCCACTGCACTTAAATCGGCTTTCCATATTTAATTGTCTGTGTCAAAGTAGAGGTGGATTACTAATTCCTTGCTACTAGTCTACATCCATTAATATTTGGCTTAAAATAGATCTTAGAGAAAAAGACCTTTCACTTTTTAAGCAGGAATACCATCATACTTATGTGCATTATTAACCACTTGGATTGGAGAGCAGGTACTAATATTGCGGATTGATGTATTTCAATTAAAAGAAAACCCATTGAAGATGGGTGCAACATTTGCATGTGAAACCAATTGTAATTGCGTACAGGGCTCTCTTTGTTTAAGCAATTGCTCCTTCTTATTATGCCTAAGCATGCACGAAGAATTGGGGGTCCTTGATACAGTAGTTTTGACTGGGGGATAAACTTCGAGTGATAGAATGTGCTGAGAATGAGAGTATTAGTCCCAAGACTACTACTTAAAAACTTACCCCAAAAAAAAAGACTACTACGTACTTAAAAACTTCTTCCGTGGTTAGACGTAAAAGAGGATAAATAGGATCCATCAGAATATTTTTAATTTGTATTTTAATCCCACGAAAAATCTAAAACTGCACACAAACATTTATACCCACGTGGCAAATTCGAAACAGTTGATTTTTAGATTGAATTTAACAACTTAACAGTCAAAATATTCATGCCTAGGAAGAAAAACCGGGATGTAAGGAACAAATTAATAAAATGAAGAACACTTAACTGAAAAGAATGATAGAAGATGATGGCTTTTTTTTTTTTTTTTTTTTTTGGGGGCATATTTTATAGTTAATTGAAACCCCAAACCCCGCCCCTCATGGGGCTTGAGCTTTGGTTTCCACAGAGGAGGACATGATAAAACCATCTCACTAAGCAAGGTTTCTCGATAGAATTAATAAAACTTACTTGAAAAGAATGATAGAAGATGAAATTAACCTGGTTGTTCACGTACAATCTCTAAAATGAATGTGGGAAACCTGTCTTATATATAGTTACTATAAGCTAAGTTTCTGCCATTGTGCTTAGTTAAAACTGTCATCTTCAATTTTAGAGATTTAATTAGTTTAATTCTGAGATTAAATGTAATTAAGGAGAATTCCTAGTGGTATTGGTTCTATTCAAATCGACTTCTTCTGTTACATACTTAGAATTAACTTCACGTAACTATAGTTTTAATATTGAAGAATTCCCGTCTGGTCTTTATAGCATTCTAATTCCTCAGCTAATAAAAATTGCAAAGAACTCCAGATATTGTGAGAGGAGCAACATGAAAAATGAAAATGTAAACGTCTATGCCATCCAAAGGATACAATGTATCGTCCATTGTTTAATATCTTTTGGAGCTTAAAATTAACAGCCAGATACTCTTTAAGGAATTTTTCAAAAGCAAAAGTTTTTAAGTTCGTGATGAGCATTTACATAGTAAGAAATTAGTAGATGTCAAGACTTCGGAATTCTATAGGTAAATATTTTAAAACAGATATAAATCATGAATTGCAAAATCTTAATACGCGTATGAAATGGTTCTTAATTAGTTATTATGTCACATATTTCTAGATAAAAAGATATGAAAAATGGGGAGTTCTACTCCTAGATGTTGTGGGCCTGTTTTCTCGGCAGCGACGGCAGGCTTTACAAGTTACAAGTATGAGTGGCAAACAGGCGAGTTTGGGTCAAATTGGGTAAGTTGCTAGTGGGTTGGGTCTTTAATGGATCATTGACCCATTTAGACCCATTAACTATAAGTCTAATTACCCATACCCAACCCGACCCATTTATTTTTAAGCAAACCGACCCGCCCATTAACCCAATTACATATATACTAAAAATTATGATCGAAAAATTAGAAAAGTAAAAAAAAATTATGATCGAAACTCATAAATTTTTTCAAAAAGACGAGAATAAGTAATTTTTTTTGTCTTATTGATTTTTTTTATCTTTATTCAAAAAATTATAAGTTTCGATCAAATTTTTTTACTTTTCCGATTCCTCTCATCAAAACAAATTAATAAGTCACAAAAATATAACACAAAACAAAAAAAAATGCAAAAAAAATTTGAATAAGGACAAAAAAATAAGTCAATTTTTTAATCCAAACCCTTTGCGAGACTACCATGAGAGAAATTTATTCACGGCAGAGCACAATTTCACGGGTCCATTCGCGCAATTAATGGATGAGATGTGTTTTCAATTTTGACTGGTCAAAATAATTGTTACCGGTCACAATTGATTTTTAATTCGGATCATTCAAAATATTTTTGGACACGTGTGATTTAGGACAAAACAATTAAATAAAAGAGAAAGAGAAGGCCATGCTCCTGGAGGTTCGGGGGGAGAGAGAGAGAGAGAGAGAGAGAGAGAGGGAAAAGAGACCAATTGATGGGTCTGGGTTTGGAAAAGAGACCAATTAAGAGATGGAATTTGGTGGGTTACTTTCATTGCCCATTGGGTCATTTAAATTGACCCAATTGATGCCCAATTATGACCTAACTAATAATGGGTTAGTTGGATTTGAACCCATTCTTACCCAACTAATAAATGGGTTGGGTTGGGTCTATTTTCTAGTTGATGGGTCTGGATTTGTTAATGGGTCTGGGTTCAATTTGTCACCCCTAGTTACAAGGTAGAGCGATAGCCCATCTAGAAGGCCCAAGTTTGGTAATTTACCGGATTGCAGACTTGGTCCAGGAATGTTGGGCCAATCTCACTGCACGTAAAAGTTTTACTTTGTTATCAAATGGCTGCAAATGAGTCGAGTCGTTCGTGAACTGTTTGAGGCTTGACTCGGCAAAGACTCGTTTGAATTTGATTCGGATGCTAAACAACCTGAACCTGAACCTCAATTTTATGCTCATTTAATAAACGAGCATAACCTAAACCAGACAGTATTCGGTTTTATTAAGCTTGCAAACCCAGAGTATATGTATATATCTCATAAAATTTTATGTAAAACATTGAATATCTATAAACTTTTACATTTACATTATAATTTTGTAACTTGTACATGTATAAACTTTTAAGAGTACTATAAACTTGAATTTTAGTTTTTATTATTATTATAGTACATTGGGATCGGCCCACCAGATTGGGCCCACAATTTTTTTGGCCCAAAATAAGGCCTCCATTTTAAAGATATAATAATTATTAGTTAGTTTAAAAAATGGTAAATACATAACAACATCTCAGTGGTTTACACCTTTACCCATCCAGGGATTGAATTTCATTATTGTTTCTGGTCTTATATAAGGACTTTAATGTCTATTATATAAGGACTTTAATGTCTATTAAGCAGATAATTAACAAGGGGCCTAGTTGGAAGATTTAGATAGTTAAGTTGTCAAGTAAGGAGTTTAGTAGTTTATGGGATAATTTGAAAAAGTGTGATTGTTCAAGATGTAATTAATCCGTCATTTTCAAATTTTAATTGCTATCCGGGTATTTTCATTTCCGTAATATTTTCCGTTACTCTTTAATTAGCAGAGTCATTAGGATGCTATAAATTAGTAAGTGAGAAAACTAGATACATAATCCATTGAGCTTTTACTATGTGATGGAAACTGTCGCAATATGTTTTGTTAATTGGAAGACATTTAGAATCCCTACCTCTATTTCTATTAATCACCATGAATGTCTCTTAGGGTTCCTTCTTATATTTAATTAATCGTTGGATTGGATCTAATCAATTTTATTAATCTGCAATTGATGTGGCAGTTTAATTTACATAAGCACAAGGTTAATACGTAATTAAGGAACCTCTGCCTGTAGCCTATATCTAGCTGTAAGAGGACAATAAGGGTTATCTTTCTACTAACATTTCAGGTGCATTTCCTTTCTCATGTTAATTTGTTTCTGACATTTCTTTTTGTCTCTTAATCACTCAAAAAATTTGTTTATATTTTATTTTCATTACTTTTCTTCTATCTTTTTTTTTTTTTTTTTGTGGGTTAGATATTTCTTTTTGTTTGTCTAGATAATGATCCCTTAACGACCCTGAATCATATGTATGTAGGTTTGTTTCAGTAATTATCAAATTATACGTAATTGGCCGGGCAATTGACTATTTGGTATATACTCTATCTTATTTCAAAGTACAAATTTTCCCTGCAAAAAAACAGAGTGTGTATATTTGGTTGTAAGTGAAGTCTATTATACCATTGTTACCAAAATCGAGTTAACTTCAAATCTTGTGTTGCGATTGTAGGTTTACTTCAAATCAAAGATGATGAGAATGTTACCAGTTTCCGTTTGCTTTTGTTATCTTCTTCTTTATTTGTATCTTATGTCCTTCACCAAGAAATGTCTGGTAGAAGAATTTCCGAATTTATATGTGTTTGGAGACTCCATATTTGACAATGGCGTCAAGCGTAGTCATGTCTCAAGTATGCGAACAGGCTACTCACCTTATGGCATTGAGTGTCATTGGTATGACAAATTCAAGTTCATGAATGGGAGGACAATTCCAGAAATGATAGGTAGTACTCAAAAGCAAATACATTTCACTATTTAATTTCCTTAGGGTTTACTTGGATATGGCCATCTCATTTACTTATTTGCTTAATTTTTGAATTTGGAGGATGCTACAACGTTAGCTAATATAATGGAAACCAATGTCACTTGTGCTAGATAATAGAGGTTTTCGGAATAAACATATGTCGTCATTAAATCATCTTCAGGAGGTTTTTCTATTACAGTTTAATTATAACAATGCGGTGATTTGTACAAAAGGTTATGAACTAAAGATATTCACAGATTTTTTTTACAGTCGTCTCACTCAAATTGAAGTTGCCAGCATCATTTGATGAATCGACATTTTATCTTGAGCACGGAGTTACTTACGCATCTGCATCAGCAAGCATTCTTCTAGACATAGGGAGTACATTCGTAAGTTTATTTATATAGGACATAAAACAAATGTAGTGGACAAAAGCATGAGAGCGCATTCAATTTGTAGACATTAATTAGAACCAAATTAATTTTGAAATTGTTTTATATTGTTAATTTTGTTTGTGTGTCGTATACAATAACCATATTTCTGTAGAACTAATTAGTTGATACTACTTAATTGGAAAGGGAACGAACTATTGTTTCGAGGAACAAATTGGATTTTTCAAGGAAACTTTGGAAAAATACATGTGACCGGCAATACAGTGGTGAAGCTCTCCAAATACTTGTCGGATTCAATCTTTCTCATCAATATTGGCAGCAGCGACTATATTCACAACTATCTCCAGCCACATGACTATAATAGTAGCCGGCAATACAGTGGTGAAGATTTTTCTCAACTCCTTACAGCCAAACTTGGAGACCATTTAAAGGTATATAACTAGTCCCTCTATGATCTTCTAATTACGATCCTATTTAGTTTCCATCAAACTACTTGTAGCCTTCTATCATTATGATATCTCTCGAGATAGTAGTTTGTCTTTACTATTTATGCTACGTGGTGTTGTTCTACACACTAGTTAAATCTGAAATGATGATGATACCTTGTAACATGCATGATTTTGAGGAGTGCGCAAGGTGGTTTGAGACACCTTGTAATACCTTGAAAAATGAAACTTATTGCATGCATATATGGTCGGCCCCGGGTGCAAAGAAAGTTTGTTCTTTTGTTTTTTTCATGTAAATTAATTTGTATGGTTTGTGTAGGAACTGTACAACCTCGGGGCAAGGAAGATGGTAGTTTTTGAAATTGGCCCACTCGGTTGCTTGCCATACACATAATAAACCAGAGAAAACCAAGAACCTGATGTGATGAAGATACCAACAAGTTGGCCTCAATTTTCAATGAAAATCTTAAAGTTAAGCTCAAAGAGTTGGGCGAGAAGCCAGACGGTTCAATTTTCGTCACCGCGAGAATGTTCAATCTCATTAAGAGCATGGTTGAAAAATCCGGTGATTACGGTGAGTTATTTATAAATATTTGGCGCAAACTGTAGCACTGGGACACAAACACTTTCCCATTATTTGTTGTCCTATAGTTTGTACTTTGCTCAACCATCGTCTCTATGTCCTCGATCTCCAGGGTTGAGAGAAACTAGATTTCCATGTTGTGCAACTCAAGAAAACGGAACAGGGCTATGCGAACCGACTAAGATACATTTACTTTCTTCACCCAAGGAGATGGTGGAAAATCAACCCAAAGATCGATTTGAAGGATATAAAAGGGACTATCTTTGCATAGAGAGCCCTCCTCCTCCTCCTCCGGCATTGACGGTGCAACCAGAGAGCTCGACTGGGAAACCTACCGGAGATCTATGCGAGGACAGAGGATCATTTCTCTATTGGGATGAACTTCACCTGACCAAAGCAGCTAATGGAATCATAGTAAATAAATGTGTTAATGCTAATTCGGATGGCATTTGCGCGCCATATAGCATCAATCAACTAGTGAATCAGGGGTGACCCTTCGTGGGTGCAATACAAATTGTTTTCCCTCGATCGTTTTTTTAATTTTTTTGGTCAAACGTGTAAGTAAGTGTCATTAGTGTAACAAATTAGTGATTAGTTTGTGAGTTGTAACAGATTAGTTAGTGGGTTAGTTAAGTTTGTTAATTGGCCATTTGGTAAGTCGGTGGACTTAAGCTCAAAATGCTGAGCTGTCATTCAGTTGTAATTCCAAGTATAAGGAGTGGACGTATCACCACTTTGTAATCCAGTTGAGGAATCACAATTAGCAAA
The DNA here is from genome assembly GCA_019656835.1 of Rhododendron ovatum. Lineage (NCBI taxonomy): Eukaryota > Viridiplantae > Streptophyta > Magnoliopsida > Ericales > Ericaceae > Rhododendron > Rhododendron ovatum. The sequence continues at coordinate 9,317,472 of CM033799.1, read as the reverse complement.
TGAAATCCATTTCTCTTTCTACTCTTCTCTCCTCTCGTTCTCTCTCTTCTCTGGTTTGACTCATGAATTTCTTTATGGTATCAAAGCCAGCATAAGACAGACGTCTCCTCATCTTCGATCCAAGGGTTTTACCCGCAGTTCTTTGCTCCAAAATTTTCTCAGTTTTCAACATTTCTTCAGCTGCGAGCACCGTTTTATCGATCAACAATGGCAGATTTCAACACCTACACTGCCGCAAATCGTTTTTGATTCTCGGATTTCATATCACGGTTTTCAATTCTGAGGATCTGGTATATCAATTTTCTCTTTTTCAAGCAAGCCATTCTTTGTTTGTTTCTTCAAATCGATCTTGATGGCATCAACGACGGTAACATTTCCTTCTTCACTCATGTTTCTTATGTCCAATTTTCACAATTTCATCACAATTAAGTTGGACAATACAAATTACCTGTTATGGAGGATTCAAGTTGAGAATATTGTGAGTGCTAATGGCTTCTTTGAGTATCTTGATGGTTCGGTTGCATGTCCTGCTTCCCAAGTTCGTAATGACGAAGGGAATTTGGTTCCTAATTCTGCATATACTATGTGGAAACTCATTGACACTCAACTTCTTTCTTGTCTTACTGCTTCTCTTTCTCCAACGACCTTGCCCTATATTTTAGGGTTACATCCTGCTTATGAAGTTTGGGACTCTTTGTCCAATAGATACAATTCGTTGTCCAAAAGAAATGTTCAGGATCTTAAGAATAAGCTGTAAACCCTCACCAAGACTTCTACTATTGAATGCTATGTTGATACCATTAAAGAATATGCTCAGAAGCTTGCTGCAGCTGGTAGTCCAATTGATGAGGATGATCTCATATTTCATACACTTAGGGGTTTACCTGGTGTTTTCAATGGATTAAAAACCACAGTTAGGGCTCTGCAAACAAGTGGTCAGAATATCACTTTTAATGAAGTGGTGAATATGCTCAAAGGAAAAGATATTCAGTTACTTCAAGACACGCATACAGGAGTTGATACTAGTTCTGTTCTTGTTGCAACTCATAATCATTCAACAAGCCATGGCAAGTCAGTCGAATCTACATCTGTTATTCCATCAGTTTTAAATTCATCTGGTGGACAACTTGGTTTTTCTCCTCAACTTGGTCCTCCACAACAGGTTGGATTCTCACAGTTTGGTTATGGGCCTGGTTATTCTCAAACTGCTTCTGTGCCTTTTCCTTATCAGTTTGGCCCCTCTCAGCAGTATAGTCAATCTGGATCATCTTTTATGCCTCCTCAAAATAGGTCACAGCAATATTTTCAAGCCTATCCAAATCAGTTTAGAGGTTTTAACAGAGGTAGAGGCAGAGGTCCAAGAATGCCATGTGAAATATGTGGTCGCAGTAATCATTCCATTAATTACTGTTACTATAGGTCTCAACCTCCACCTTTTTCTTCACCTCATCAGTGGAGATCACCTGGACCTTGGATGAACAATTATCCAAATGGCTTACCAATGTTTCAACCTTCTTTTCTTACAAATCAGCAACCTATGGTTTCCTCACAACAGCTTGGTCAGAATATGGTTTCTTCACAACAGCATGGTCAGAATATGGTTTCTTCACAACAGCATGGTCAGCATGGCCAGAACTTTGTAACACACTCCTCACAAAATGTTGCCTCTCCACATACATTTGCTGGGTTTACTGAAGCTTATTATGTTCCCAATATGCCTTATTTCCCTGGTTATTGCACAAGAACAAACTTTACTGGAACATAGTTTACTCCTGGATCTCAGTTACCTTCTTCCTCAGTGGTTGGTGCTTCTACTTCTATTGGTCAACCATGGTACTTTGATAGTGGTGCTACCAACCGCATTACCAACAATCTTCAAAATTTGACTAATCCTCAACCTGCAAACACACAAGATGGCATTATAGTGGGCAATGGTTCTCAACTTCAGGTGTCTCATACTGGCAAAGGTCTACTTCCAACACCTTCAGGTCATTTTCAATTGTCTCATATTCTTCATACACCACATATTACTCACAATCTTATTTCCGTTCATCAGTTTGCTAGAGATAATCAGTGTTCTCTAACTTTTGATTCTTCTGGTCTTGAAATCCAGGACAAGAATTCTCACAGAATCTTGTACATGGGACCTTGTCACAAGGGCCTATATCCCATTCTGACCTCCTCTGAGCACTCTCTTGGTCATTTTACCTCAGCTTTTGTAAGCACTTCTTCTCCTTCCACAATGCTTTGGCACCAAAAAGCTTGGACATCCTAGTCTTCCTTTATTTCAAGCTTTGATAAAACAACATGGCTTACCTGTTTCTAAGCCTCATTTGGTTAACTGTAGATGTTGTAATATGGCCAAAAGCCATAAACTTCCATTTCCTCTTTCCACTACTACTACTGCTACTCCTTTTCAATTGATTCATATGGATGTATGGGGACCATCTCCCATACCTTCACATAAAGGGTTTAGATACTATTTGTTGCTTATTGATGATTACTCTAGATTTACTTGGCTTTTTTCTCTTCATTATAAATCTGAGGTTAAGCACGTGATTGCTCATTTCAAAGCCTATGTGTCCACTCAATTTCATACTACTGTTCAGAATTTTAGAAGTGATAATGGAGGTGAATTCATAAACCATTTCCTTCTTAATCTCTTTCTCACTAGTGGCATAATACATCAAACCTCGTGTCCACACACTCCAGAACAGAATGGTCTTGCAGAAAGAAAGCATAGGCATTTTATAGAAACAACAATAACTCTTCTTTTGCAGTCTCAATTACCCACTTCTTTCTGGCTTGAAGCCCTGAATACAGCTGTTTATCTTGCGAATCGATTGCCTCATACTAGCCTTAAATATCAAGTTCCTAATACTTTGTTGTTCCACACATCACCTGATTACAAGTTGCTCAAACCATTTGGATGTTGTTGCTACCCTTGGTTAAAACCATATGTTTCTAATAAATTGGCTCCTAAATCCAATCCTTGTATTTTTCTAGCTTATTGTCCTCATACAAAGGGCTACAAGTGCTATGATCCTAGTATAAATAAGGTTTATATCTCTCGGCATGTTAAATTTGTTGAGTCAGAATTTCCTTATTCTGATCTTGTGAAGACTGATCTAACCTCTTCTACTAAATCCACAGTATCTTTCAATGTTCCTCTAACTACTTTTAATGATATTACTATTTCAGTTCCTTGTTCTTCTTCTCTTTCTGCCCTACCACACCTTACTTCTACTGCTCCTGACATTCCCACTCATTCTCTTTCACAAATGCCTCATACTCTTGCTTCTGAACCTACTTTTTCTGTTTCTATTGATTCTGAATCTACAACTTCTGCACCTGAATCTTCCACTTCTGCTCTTTTTGCTAATAATTCTTCATTTCCTGATTTCTCTTCTTCTCCTTCTTCTATACCTGTTACTGTTCCTGATGAGTCTGTTGTTCCTGCTATTCCTCTTAATGATATTCTTTCTATTCCTTCCTCTTCTACTCAGTTGATTCCTTCTGTTAATAATCATCCCATGGCCACAAGATCTAAACATGGGATTGTTAAACCTAAAATCATTTTTAGTATGAATGCTGTTGGTACAGTTTTTCCTTTGCCAGAAAAGGAACCTAGCCATTACTCTGAAGCTATTAAAAGTACTGCGTGGCAACACGCAATGAATGAGGAATATCAAGCTTTGGTTAACCAAGGTACATGGACCTTGGTTCCTCTTCCTTTAGGAGCTCATATAATAGGCTGTCAGTGGATATATAAGATCAAACGCCATTCTAATGGAGGTGTGGCAAGATATAAAGCTTGTTTGGTTGCCAATGGAAATCAACAAATTGAAGGTCTGGATTTTACCGAAACTTTCAGCCCTGTGATCAAACAACCCACTGTTAGGGTGGTTCTAAGCCTTGCTGTACATCATGCATGGCCAATCAAGCAATTGGATGTATCCAATGCCTTTTTACATGGTGTGATTGATGATGAGGTATTTATACGCCAACCTCTTGGCTACGAGGACCCTTCTCATCCTAATTATGTATGCAAGTTAACCAAGGCTCTTTATGGTTTAAGACAAGCACCAAGGGCTTGGTTTTCTGTCTTTTCTGGTTTTCTGATTCAACAAGGATTCACACAGAGCAAAGTTGATTCCTCTTTGTTCATTAAGAAAACAAATTCTGATATCACTTTGGTTTTGGTATATGTGGATGATATCTTAATTACTGGGGGTAATGCTGCATATATTTCTAAATTGATCTCAGTTTTAAGTTCTAAATTTGTGATGAAGGATCTTGGATGTTTGAGCTATTTTCTTGGGATTGAAGTTCTATATCATGGTTCATCTATTATTTTGTCTCAAACCAAGTATGCACATGATCTTTTGATTAAGGCAGGAATGCTTGAATGTAAATCTAGTCCATCTCCTACTTCATCGAAATCTGCTATCTTTGATCCTGATCTTGATTTTACTGACACTCATTGGTTCAGAACAGTGGTAGGATCACTTCAGTATCTTACTCTTACTAAACCTGAGATTGCTTATGCTGTAAACCTTACCTGTCAGCACATGCATAGTCCCAAACATAGTCACTTTGTGGCAGTTAAACGAATTCTTAGGTATATTCGAGGTACACTTCATCAAGGGTTGATTTTTACTCCAAGTCCATTACAGTTAAGTGCCTTTTCAAATGCTGATTGGGCAGGGAATCCCTTAGACAGGAGATCAACCTCTGGATATTGTTTGTTTCTTGGTTCCAACCTTGTGTCATGGTGTGCCAAGAAACAGAATACTATTGCAAGGTCATCTACAGAGGCTGAGTACAGGTCCTTAGCACAAACAGCTGCAGATGTGACTTGGGTTCATCAATTGCTTCTGGAACTTTTAGTACCTTCTATCTTGCCTTACACAATCTGGTGTGACAATCTTTCTTCCATTGCTTTGGCATCAAATCCATTTTTCCATGCTAGAACCAAACATGTGGAAAATGACTATCATTTTATTAGAGAGAAGATGCTGTCAAAGCTGATTGCAATTCATCATATTGGTTCCATGGAGCAGGTTGCAGACATTTTTACGAAACCTTTATCTGTAGCTCGATTTCTTTTACTAAAAGCCAAACTCATGGTTGTAAATACACCCATGAGTTTGCAGGGGACTGTAAGTAAGTGTTGTAACAAATTAGTGATTAGTTTGTGAGTTGTAACAGATTAGTTAGTGGGTTAGTTAAGTTTGTTAATTGGCCATTTGGTAAGTCGGTGGACTTAAGCTCAAAATGCTGAGCTGTCATTCAGTTGTAATTCCAAGTATAAGGAGTGGACGTATCACCACTTTGTAATCCAGTTGAGGAATCACAATTAGCAAATGAAATCCATTTCTCTTTCTACTCTTCTCTCCTCTCGTTCTCTCTTTTCTCTGGTTTGATTCATGAATTTCTTTAAAACGGAATTCCAGCCTTGATCATTTTTGACGAAATGGAAAACGATTTCGATCCCGAAATTCAACTTTATTCTTTCAGTTTTGATTTTGAAGGGATTTTTCTTCAAATAATGAATGTGGCATTGGTTTAAAATACCTTTTGTCAGAGTGGGATGTTTCTTTTGTGCCTTTAGGCTTTGCTTAAACACATTGGTGTGGGTTTCATCTCCAAATGTGTGACTCCTATACTGACTATTGACTAATGTATGATTAACAAGGGTCAAGTGGTGCTCCAGGAACACTCTCTGAATAATCACTTGCTTCTACAACTATCTTCGCATTTTTTTTTGTTTGGTAACTAACTATTTTCGCATTTGCTTTGTTTCTACTGATATATCCCACTGCATACTCTATAGACACTTAGACAGTAGTTGATTCGAAGCATGGCTTTCTTGGAAATAAAAGGACGACCAAATCCATAGTAACTTCTCCTTCATTGTTTTTTTTTTCTTCTATCTGTCGAGCTACCTAGATGGAAATTTTCAAGACTGTGTTCGTAGGGAAGCTCTCGTTGACGTTTCAGTTTCGCAGTAATGAATAAATTGGATACCGATTGCCATAAAAATAAAAGAAATGACCCAAGTACCATGCCCAACATCAGTAGAAAACATAGGAACATAGCAGCAGAAGCCGAAACAGTAACAATTCCGGATCTAGCTAGCACATCCATATTAATTAGACAACACTACATGCATTTCTTACATTGGATCGATCTTCAGCTGCAAGAAATTAACACTTACAAATACCCCTGCCCCACTCACATCCTGGCACCTCATAGTCACACCCTGGCACCTCATAGTCACACCCCAGGCCTCCTGCAAACAAACCCACCTTACTAATACTAACTCACACACAACCAGCTGGGGCCAAAGGACTTATTACTAGCTAGTACTCCAATAACACCCCTACAAGCCACTTGACACACTAAGAACTGGAAGCTCCAACAAGCTCTATGATGTTCTTTGGGGAGCAAATTGTACCATTGAAACACTTAATCACCAATACATGGTTAGCCGCTTCCGTGGTTTGAACCCAGTCCCAGTTGAGGTACTGGTCTGGACTGTCACAACGACTGGTATCATTCTTGAAGCATGGATCCACGGTGTTTGTGATTCCTTCAAAAGCAAAAACACACACACAACAACAACAAAAATCTATGAAGCAAGTTTCAATATTCGAAGATGGAAAACATTTCAACATCAATTCTGGGTACTCACCATATTTGTTGGGGTTGGATTAATTTCAGGTCGGCCACAAACAGGACGTCATTCGACACGGAGAAACTGGCCCCGCTCAGATTGGATTTCAACTGATTTAGCATCGATGGAAGGCCCTCACTGAATGGACGAACCATTTTGTTGATGCTTTTGTTACAGCATAACGTTGTGGGGTCTGATAGGTTTGCAAAAGCCGGAGTACATCCCATTGGCCATAGGTTATTGAGAACCATCTTTTTGGCTCCGAGTTTGTACAATGCCTGCAAATGCAACATTCCAACAAAACAAAACAAAACGAATGAGCGTTAGTTCATGTCCTTAATTAATTGACTAATGTCTAGGCAAACTCTTTCTCTCTCTCTTTTTTTTTTTCCTTTTCTAGATACCGTGAGACGAACAACCAACCCATCTTTTCCTTTTCTAGATACCGTGAGACGTACAACCAACCCATCTATCAGTAGTTGAACGAAAATGTCAGGGGTCAAGTGGCTCAGGGTTCCATTACTAGGAGGAAGATAATTCCAGACATAATCTTAGATTCCAAATGAGATTAGGAATATAGAATGAGCCAGATGGTCCATGAGACGTTCAACAAGCAAATTGGGCAAGTTAACAATATATAATTTTATATTGAATCTAAAATTGTTATTAACTATGACAATAAATTGAGGTTTACATTAACGTGATCTTCTTATTTATGTGGGATGCCTAAAAAAAGCGCAAGACATGTGGAGAGCATAACAACCTGCCGACTTAGTTTTTTTGGAATTGCCACACGTTTAATTGGAGTGTTCAAAGTTTTTAGTTAAATTGAACAAATACGCTCAAGCATTTTAGATTGTTTATTTTTTGAACCACTAAATAAATATGTGAACAAACAGAGTGTGATTTTTTTATTTGTTCTTGTCTTTATCTACTCCGTGCATAGTCCGTGCATATTCAGTGCATAGCACGTGCAAAAGACGGACTTTATTACATGCATCCTTGGGTTCGTTATCCCTACACACGAAGGGAAAAAAACTCAAAGCGATCAAGTTTCTTTTTGGATGTAGTTACCTAAATCAAGTTGAAGAAGTAAATCTTGTGCAATTTTATACGTGAATGTTTAGACTTACCGGAAGTTGGGCACTACTTAAGGTTCGCAACGAAGGCGAATTATCCGAGAAAGAAAACGATGTGCCAGTTACATTCAACTTCAGCCCGTTTAGCAGTTGCGGGAGCCCCGTGCTGTACGGGAGCACCTTTTGATTGACAACTTCATTAATGCAGGCGAAGGAATTCAAAAACATCAGGCTGCATCCCAAGGGCCATATATTGTTGATCAGCATTTTGCGGGCTCCAAGCTTGTGTAACATCTTCCCGAAAGCAAAAAAACAAAACAAAAATAGTTGTTAGAATAGCGAAAAACAGAAAATAATCCTTGTTAGTTTTCTCTGTTTTCCAAAAAAAAAAACAAACAGAAAACACTCTCTTCTTTTTGTACCTTCAAGTGTTGAGCAAGAGTTTCCAAGACGAGTTCGAAGAACACTTGGGGAGCCAACTAGCACAACATCCCCTTGCTGGAGGAGGAAATTCAAGTTAAAGTCATTTTTATCGAACGACACAAAAAAAATCAATTTGATAGATGATCCCTCATCTGTTGCTGATTCAAGAATTTTCGTAGATAAATCGTCATTGTGACATTGAACAGCTCGATTTGAAAGTTGAAATCCCAGTAACTCATTTGGTTAAGGGGTAAAATTGTACGGAAATGTTATTTTTAGTAGACCGAAAAAGAAAAGGAAAAAAACAACCAGAGATTACAGGCTAATGTAATAGATTATCCTTGATTATGTGCATTGTTTCTTTAGTTGATCCCAATTTGGGGCAAAATTCCAGTTCTAGCCACTGCGTAGTTGATTCCAATTATTGTCAAAGCATTCAACTTGTCTGTCAAACTTGGGAATGGTAGGGCATCTGGAAGCCCCAAGAGAGAAGCTGCAACCCAAAACCAAAAACGAAAAAGTTAGTCATGATTAGGAAGCAGGGATTGATTTCATCACTTCAAAAATAAAAGTTAATGAAGGAGAGCTAGATTAATTTTCACCATAAAACTGAGCATTGGTTTTCCCGTAGGGGGGGATTGCCTCCCCATGCATTATCGCTGTCGACTGTTGAGTTGCCGAACACATAGATACTTGGTGCTATTTGCACCGGGTTGCGTCATCCTGCCCGTGAGATGCAGGGGAGGCAGAGAGGATCACTAGGAATGTGATGAGGAGAGGACATATCGAGGGAGAGCAGCTAAGCCATTGGAGATCTAGTTTGAAGGAACGATCAAGAAAGAAAGGAAGGGAAGGAGGAAGAGATTGAGAGATGATGGGAATATTACGGTGGTGGAGCAAGGACTGTGTGTAACAAAATTTATAGAGGAACAGAGAAAGGGAGGGAGCTCTGGGACGTTGAAGCTTAGCCATATATGGCTATTTGAAACTTCAATAACAAGTTGTAGTTATCCCACAATAGTTCTGTCGAACTCCAACTTTTCAAATAACAGACCATCTTCATCAGTATAGGATAAATGCCTAGGAGAGGAAATTGAACTATCTAAAACACTTGACCACCATAGATACTTGATTTGGACTAAACATGCAAGCAACGGCGTAACATAGGCAAAGTTCTTGGAAAACAAATAAAATTACCCAATTCTAGAGTACTTAAAAAGAACCCCCAGTACATCTAATTAATTTATTACGCATGATGGATAGTTGTGTATCTTATTATTACTATTTTTTTACCACCAGCCTTATCATTTACTTCTTACAAGATAATGGATTGGAAGTGATTCAGAATTATATAGCATCCTACAAAGAGTGAGCCTATACATTTATAGTTCCAGTACCGAAAAGTCAACACAAATTAAATAAATTCAGCTCCTTCCATGTCATTTGTGCTGAACGTGGATTGGTCTGAGAAGTGTATGTATGTATTACAAGGTAACGATATATAATTTTATATTGATCTAAAATTGTTATTAACTATGACAATAAATTGAGGTTTATATTAATGTGTTCTCCTTATTTATGTTGGATGCCTACAAAAAGTGCAAGACATGTGAAAAAGAGCGTAGCAACCTGCCTACTTAGTTTTTTGGAATTGTCACGTGCTTAATTGGAGTGATCGACATTTTTAGTTAATTTGAACAAATATGCTCAAGCATTTTAGATTGTTTATTTTTTGAACTGCTAAATAAATCTGCGAACAAACAGAGTGTGATTTTTTATTTGTTCGGGTCTTTAAATCTTCCCGTGCATAATCCGTGCATATTCTGTGCATAGCACGTGCAAAACACGGACTTTATTACATGCATCCTTGGGTACATTATCCCTACGCACGAAGGGAAAAAAAACCCAAAGCGATAAAGTTTCTTTTTTGGATGGAATTACGCAAATCAAGTTGAAGAAGTAAATCTTGTGCAATTTCATACGTGAATGTTTAGACTTACTAGAAGTTGGGCTCTGCTTAAGGTTCGCCACGAAGGTGAAGTTAACCGAGAAAGAAAATGATGTGCCAGTTAGGTTTGACTTCAGCCCGTTTGGCAGTTGCGGGAGCCCCGTGCTGTACTGGAGCACCTTTTGATTAACAGCTTCATTACAGTAGGCGCAAGAATTTGAAAACATCGGGCTGCATCCCAAGGGCCATATATTGTTGATTAGCATTTTGCGGGCTCCAAGCTTGTGCAACATCTTCCCAAAAGCAAAAAAACAAAACAAAAACAGTTGTTAGAATAACATAAAATAATCCTCATTAGTTTCCTCTGTTTTCCAAAAACAAAAAAAAACAAATAGAAAACAATCCCTTCTTTTTATACCTTCAAGCGTTGAGTAAGAGCTTCCAAGAGGAGTTCGGAGAACACTTAGGGAGCCAACTGGCACAGCATCCCCTTGCTCCGCGTTGAGTAAGAGCTTCCAAGAGGAGTTCGGAGAACACTTAGGGAGCCAACTGGCACAGCATCCCCTTGCTCGTTGGGAGGAAATTCAAGTTAAAGTCATTTTTACCGAATGACATAAAAAAAATCGATTTGGATAGATGATCCCCCATCTGCTGCTGATTCAAAAATTTGCACAGATTCATCGTCATTATGATATTAAACAACTTGATTTGAAGGTTGAAGTCCCAGTAACTCGTCTGATTGGGGGGGAAATTGTACAAAAATATTATTTTCAGTAGATAGAAAAAGAAAAGGAAAAGAACAACCACAGAGTAAAAACTAATGTAACAGATTATCCTTGATTACGTACATTGTATCTGTAGTTGGTCCCAATTTCGAGTAAACTACGTGTTTTTGTTGAACTGCTTCAATGGCACGCAATGCTATCCTAGAAACATCATAAACCTTGTTGGTACTCAAGTTTATTAACGTACATCATATAATTGTTTTATTATAAATGGTATTAAGCTAGTTGTTTTTGTTTATCAAATGATATAGTACCAAGTTTCTTAATTTTGAGGGGCTAGTTAACTTCGTGAACTGAGATTTCTGCTTGCCTCTCTGCTGCTCAGTTTGGTATTTCATGGTTTTTTGGTTTAGGCTTCTAGGATTCTAATAAAATGATATTGACTATTTGTTGCTTTACTTGGTATTATTTGGTACATTTTGTTATGTTCTATCCTTACTATGTACATTTGGGAATGTTCGCAAAGGTTTGAAATGAATCAATGGGCTAACAATCTATGTGGCTAACGTTTGGTTGTTCTCAAACTGAGTTCTTAACCCTGGTCAAAAATTGCTTCGGAATACAAAACCATTCACTAAATGCAAGTTTGTTGACCATCAACCAAACACGTTTGCTTTGTTTAGATGGTAATTGGGGACGATGCATGGGAGAGACACTAAAAAATTTCATTCATCATGAGTGACAAAAAAAAATTCATTAATCATATATGAGAATTAGCATGTTCTTGTGAATAATTTTTTACGTTTTGATGATTATATAAAGTAAAATTTATAGAAATGGTCCTTCTAGTTTCACACAAGTCTCATTTTCGTCCTTCAAGTATCAATTGCAACTCTTTTGACCTTTAAGTTTGGTTTTCGTGCCAAGTTGGTCCAATGATAACATTTGTCATCCAAACTGAATGGAAAAAATCAGATTGAGGGCATACATCATCAATTGGACTAACTTGGTACAAACTGTAACATCCAAATTGCCTTCAATTTTAATTTTTCCATTCAGTTTGGTTGTTTGAAGTTATCAATTGAACTAATTTGGTACGAAAATTGAACTTGAAAGTCAAATGAGTTGTAATTGATACTTGAAGGATGAAAATGAGACTCAGATGAAACTAAAAGGACCATTTATATAAATTTCCCTTATATAAAACAAATATATGTGCTCCATGAATTTATATTGGTTGCACATATACAAATTCATTAATATTTCGTGCATTGCACGAGTTTTTGCTAGCTAGTATGGAAGTAATGAAACAAAATAGTTTTTTGACTGTATTTCCCTACATTTTCCTTCAATTCCATAAGAAATTTGAAATTAACGGAGTAAGAGAAGAGGGACCCCGCAAGACTCGTCTCTAATTTGTCCAGAAATAGAGGAAGGGTACTAGGCCAACGAATGACTTTGAAGTTGACGTTAATACCACCACAACAAGAAATAATAAAATTATAATCAACAAAAACCTAACAACAAGCTTATCCGTCAGCATTGCTCTTTCAAGTCTACCAGCATTACTCATATCCATTCTATTCCTTCTGAAAAGAACAACCACCATTAATTTTTTTCCCTTGACATCTTAATAAACTTAAGATGCTCAGACAACATAAAACTAACTAGATCAACTTCTTCGCCATAGAAACGAAACTAACATTCTTAACTACTTGACACATTATTCTGAATTCATGGGCCTCAAACAGATTGGACTTCAATTGATTAAGCATCGATGGTAGCTAGGCCCTCACAGTACGGATGAACCAATTTTTGTTAACCTTGTCATTACAACAAAAAGACGTCGGCTCTGATGGCCGGGTTTGCAAAAGCAGGAGTGCATGCCATGGGATATGTTATTCACCATCTTTTTTGATAAGTTTTATAATTTTTTGATAAGTTATTCATCACCATCTTCCTTGCACCAATTTCATACAATACGTACAAATGCAACATCTCAACAAAACAAAAACTAACGATTAGTAGTTCATTACTTATTGAATTGACAAATTTCTAGGCAAGTTCTATCTCTCTTCTTCTTCTTTTTTTTTCTTTTCTTGATACCGTGAAACGAATAGCCAGTACATCTATCAATAGTTTGGTGAAAATGTCAAGAGTCAGGTGGCTCAGGGTTCCATTACTCGAAAGAAGATAATTTTTAGTGTAATCCTCGATTCCAAAAGAGATTAAGAATATGGAATTGGCCAGATGGTCTGTACATATGAATTACAAATTACAAACCATTAAGTATTCGGAATAGTTCTTGACATAATTATTTAACAACCCCAGCCCCCATAGAAGCCTGCACACATCATATGTTCTAGGCTATAGTAAGACGAAAAATATTTTTTCGTCCACACAAGGTTCCATTGAAACATTTAAGATCGAATATCCCATTTACGGCCTATGTAGTGTGCACAGAGTCGAAATACAAATATTGGTCTTGGTTGTCACACATAGTTCCATTGAACCAGTCGCTAAGACACTTTCCAGTTGTATTAGTTATCTCTGGAAACAAAAACTATAGATTAGGCCACAAGCAGCATGAAATAAACAAAGAGGAAAAAAAATTTCAAGAACATATGGGGTAATGAAACAAAATAAGTTTTTACCATATTTCCTCACATTTTCCTTCAACTCCCTAACAAATTTAAAATTATCGGAGTAAGAGAAGAAGGACCCCGTGAGACTCGACTCTAGTTTGTCCAAAACTAGAGGAAGGGTGTTGTAAGGAAGTAAAATCTGGTTTACCGTCTTATTACAACAATTGATTAGAGGAGTGGGAAGGTTCAACGTGAACATTAGGCTGCACCCCAATGGCCAAATGTTGTTCACGAGGAACTTTCGAGCCCCAAAATTGTACAAAGTCTGCAAAATAGTAAAAAAAAATTGTAATTAATCACCAAATACAATACAGTAACATTCTAAATAAAATGATCCCAAAACATGTACCTTGAGCCGGTTCGTTAGTTCATTTAGGGGGAATTGAGAGAATACATCTAGAATTAAACTGATTAAAGTATTATTAGTCGGGAAGAACAAATTGAAATTGTAGTCATTGATCCCAAAAGACACCAGAAAGATAGAATCCTTTAGGTATTGGGTTAACTGGGGTTCGTCCAACGCCTTTGTGAGATTGTTGGCAACAATCAAGTTGAACTTATTAATCTGATCTGCAAATGTCTCCATAAATAAATCAATCTCTTTCCTATTTAGTGCATAATGACAAGTTGCATTAGGGCCAAGGCTTCATGTGGATTACCTAATCTGTTGTTGTTGACATTATTATGTTATAGTTGAAATTCATAAAATGATTTATTGATATTACATTGATTTAATTTTTCTTAGCTTTGTTTGTAATTTAAGTTGATTAGTTGTTTGCAGGCTTACTATTTTTTTTTATGCTTTGACTTTATCCTTAATTAGCATAAAGTCCGTGTTTTGCACGGGCTATGCATGAGTTATGCACGGACTATGCACGGACTATGCACGTGCTATGCACGGAGTAGATTTAAAGACCCGAACAAATAAAAAATCACACTCTGTTTGTTCATAGATTTATTTAGCAATTCAAAAATAAACAATCTAAAATGCTTGAGCATATTTGTTCAATTTAACTAAATCGTCGAAATATTCAAAAAAAAAAAAAAACTAAATCGTCGAAAACTCCAATTAAACGCGTGACAATTCCAAAAAACTAAGTAGGCAGATTGCTACACTCTCCACATGTCTTGCGCTTTTTGTAGGCATTCTACATAAATAAGGAGAACACGTTAATATAAACCTCAATTTATTGTCATAGTTATTAGTTAATAACAATTTTAGATCAATATAAAATTATATATTGTTACATTGTAGTACATACATAACTTCTTAGACCAATGCACGTTCAGCACAAATGACACGGAAGGAGCAGAATTTACTTAATTTGTGTTGACTTTTGGGTAAATTTCACTTACCTCCCCTGAGGTTTCTGACAATGACAGACACCTCCCCTCAAGTTTTAAAAATTGCACTTACCTCCCCTCTGCTTCAGTTGTCGACTGCAGATTCCCCCATTGCCGTTAGAAGACTGTTACTAGGTAACGGAAAATGCTTACATCAGCTACTAAATCCATTTCATTACCAATTTTACCCTTTAGAATGATTTTGTGAAATGAATTCCCTTCTAGACTCAATTTAAAAGACATTAATGTTCCTAATTAAAACTATTTAAAAGAGATTAAGTTATTATACATATCTTATATGCACGTGTATCTTTAAAATTAAACACATATATACATTGATTTTAAATTTGCGTGTATAAGCATTTATTTTACAAAACTTTGAAAACACTTTTGATTTTTTGAAGTCAAATACATATTAGGCATAAATATAGAGATTAAGTTACAATTTTTTCCTTAATTTTTTTTTTAGGAAACTTGAAACAACTTTTGACTTTTTTGAAGTCAAATGCAAATGTATGCATAAATACAAAGCAATTGCAATTTCTTTCATTTATCATGTAACTTCAAATGTCTCTCTTTTTTTTTGTGTGTGCATAGAATAACAAAAATTTCTAAAAGAAATATGGCTTTAAATTAAGGTAAAAAAATTTTGCCGACCCTATCCCTTATCATGATACTTCAAAAGTCTTTTTTTTCTTAGAATTACAAAAATTTCTAAAAAGAATATGGCTTTAAATTAAGGTAAACGTTTTCCCCCAACCCTACACCATGCATCTTTATACCAAAATTATTATGTTAAAAGTTTTAGTCAAATATCTTTTTTCTCCAACCGATTTCTTTTTCGATTTTTTCAATTACATATATACATTTGATTTTAAATATGCATGTGTAAGTATTTTTTTCTATGGTGATTGAAAAAGATTTTGAATTTATGTGAAGACAAATGCTACGTAAGCACTACAAAGAAATTACATAAAGCTTCAATTTTTATTATTTTTGTAAAGAATAACAAAAATTTCTAAAAGACATGGTTTTAAATTAAGGTTACATGTCATCCAAACTGAAAAAAAATTGATTGGAGTAAAAAGGCATATTTTGGCTAAAACTCTTGCACTGTTTCTTAGCCAAACCATATTTTTTCTCCAACCGAATTTTTTTCGAACTTTAGGATCTTGTAAAATAAATTTGTGATTAAAAGTTTAAAAGTTTCATGGTACTAAAAAATTCTATGGTATATAGAATATAGTTGCTAATTGAGGTCGGTTTAAATTAGCAGTACAAATGTCAATTTTTTTTTGGTCAAAATTAATCTTCTATTTTTCAAAAAAGGGTTTTATGGCTACATGATTTACCCATTTGTTTTTTTCGATAATGATATTTATGATAGGATATTCTTATCAAATTCAATTTAATTTATAAAGTAACAAAATTATAATTGGAAAAAAAGGTAAAGGGGCTCCCAATACAAATACCTTTAGAATTTTGCTAGAATTAAATTTTCACAACTTCAATGAAACTAAAAATTTAAATTTTTGAAAATAGGCAAAAAAATTATACTAATTTTAAAGTTTGTTTTCACTAGAAATTTAGAGATAAGATGAAGTAAACTTTCATTTTTTAAATTCTAGACTAGATAACTATTGCATTAATTCCAATATCTTAATTAAATTATAATTTAAATTATATAGGCAGAGAGAGACCTAGGGGAAGTAGCTGCAATTGTTAGAAACCTCAGGGGCGGTCAATAAAAGGGTAAAATTGTACATTTACGCACTTTGTTAACGTCTGTTAGCCGACAAGTCTGACAGGGGAGGTAAGTGCAATTTCAGAAATGTGAGGGGAGGTGTCTGTCATTGTCAGAAACCTCAGGGGAGGTAAGTGAAATTTACCCTTGACTTTTTGGTACTGGAACTATAAATGTATAGGCTCACTCTTTGTAGGATGGTATATAATTTTGAATCACTTTCAATCCCTTATCCTGTAAGAAGTAAATGATAAGGCTAGTAGTAAAACAAAGTTAATAAGATACACATCTATCCATCATGTGTAATAAATTAATAAGATTTACTGGAGGTTGTTTTTAAGTACTCTTGAATTGAGTCATTTTATTTGTTTTCCAAGAACTTTGTCTGTGTTAGGCCGTTGCATGCATGTTTAGGCCAAATCTAGTATCTGTGGTGGTTAAGTGTTTTAGATGGTTCAATTTCCTCTTCTAGGCATTTATCCTGTACTGCTGAAGATGATCTGTTATTTGAAAGTTAGAGTTCGACAGAACTATTATGGGATAACTACAACTTGTTATTGAAGTTTCCGATAGCCATGGCTAAGTTTCAACGTCCCAGAGCTCCATCCCCTTCTCCGTTCCTCTATAAATTTTGTTACACCCATTCTTTGCTTGACCACCGCAATATTCTCATCACCTCTCAATCTCTTCCTCCCTTTGTTCCTTCATTCCTTTCTTTCTTGATCATTCCTTCAAACTAGATCTTCAATGGCTTAGTTGCCCTCCCTCTGTCCTTTCCTCATCACATTCCTGGTGATCCTCTCCACCTCCCCTGCATCTCACAAGCAGGATGACCACAATCCAGTGCAAATGGCACTAGGTATCTACGTGTTCGGCGACTCAACAGTCGACAACGGCAATGCATGGGGAGGCAATCATTCCCCGTACGGGAAAACCATTGCTTAGTTTTTTGGTGAAAATTACCCTAACTCTCCTTCATTAACTTTTATTTTTGAAGTGATGAAATCAGTCCCTGCTTCCTAATCATGAATAACTTTTTCGTTTTTGGTTTCGGGTTGCAGCTTCTCTCTTGGGGCTTCTAGATGCCCAACCATTCCAAAGTTTGACGGACAAGTTGAATGCTACGACCATAACTGGAATCAACTATGTCGTGGCTGGAATTGGAATTTTGGATGAAACTGAGATCTACTACAGAAACAATGTACATAATCAAGGATAATTTGTTCCATTAGCTTTTACTCTCTGGTTGTTTTTTTCCTTTTCTTTTCGGTCTACCGAAAATAACATTTTCGTACAATTCTCCCTCCCCCTCCCCCTACCCTAATCAGACGAGTTATTGGGACTTCGACTGTCAAATCGAGTTGTTCAATGTCACAATGATGATGTATCTGTCCAAACTCTTGAATCAGTAGCAGATCGGGAATCATCTATCCAGATCGATTTTCTTTGTGTCATTCGGTACAAACGACTTTAACTTGAATTTCCTCCCACCGAGCAAGGGGACGTTGAACCAGTTGGCTCCCCAAGTGTTTTCTGAACTCCTCTTGGAAGCTCTTGCTCAACGCTTGACGGTACAAAAAGAAGGAATTATTTTCTATTTGTTTTTTATTTTTTGAAAAACAGAGGAAACTAACAAGGATAATTTTTTATTTTCTGTTATTCTAACAACTATTTTTGTTTTGTTTTTTTTTGCTTTCGGAAAGATGTTGCACAGGCTTGGAGCTTGCAAAATGCTGATCAACAATATATGGCCCTTGGGATGCAGCCCGATATTTTTTAATTCCTTCGCCTGCTATAACAAAATTGTCAATTAAAAGGTGCTCCCGCAACTGCTAAACGGGCTGAAGTCAAACCTAATTGGCAAATCGTTCTCTTTCTTGGATAGCTTTGCCTTCGTGGCAAACCTTAAGCAGAGCCCAACTTCTGGTAAGTTTAAACATTCACGTATGAAATTGCAGAAGATTTTATTCTTCAACTTGATTTGCGTAATTCCATCCAAACAAAAAACTTGATCGCTTTGGTTTTTTTCCCTTCATGCGTAGGGATAACGAACACCAAGGATGCATGTAATTGGCAATGTGGCGTGGAGGTGGATCACTACTTGTACGTTGACTCCTTGCATCTCACCGAGGCCGCAAGCCGAGTGTTCTTGTTCGCATGCTTCAACCGCACAATGTGCTCGCCAAACGTGTTAGGACTTGTTGTTGGAGCAGCCTAGGCTTTTTGCCAAGAGGAGGTGTCGTTGTATAGGGTTCCTTTTAAGTACTCTTGAATAGGGTAATTTTATTTATTTTCCAAGAACTTTGCCTGTGTTAGGCCGTTGCATGCATGTTAAGGCCCCAACTAGTATTTATGGTGGTTAAATGTTTTTGATGTTCAATTTCCTCTCCTAGGCGTTTATCATGTATTGTTGATTAAGATGATTTGTTATTTGAAAAGTTGAAGTTCGACAGAACTATTGTGGGACAACTACAACTTGGTATTGTACTCAAACTTGAATATATCGCTCTCCCAATGCATTAATGTGTGCATAATTAGTCCAAAATGGTCTTAAAGGGGCTTGGGTTCAACTCTAGATAACAACAAAATTTCTTACACTATCCAAAAATAAAGGGTCGACTTAAGATACGTGGAAAGATATTAATAAGGCCTTAGGCCTATAGCTCTTTCTCAAGCTTTTCCAACTGTATGAGCTCTCTTATATATACAAATAATATGTTATTATGGTAGCTACGAGGTGTGTAGTTACAAATGGTGAGGTGTTAGATTGATTTACTAATGCGTAATATAGAACGTGTAATAGTGATCCAGTTCACGTTATACTTATTTTTGTCTTCAAATATACCACTTGCTTTTGCCAAAAAATATCATTCAAAGAATAAAGCTAAGAAAAATGAGTTGTCCTGGATACTAGTGAGTATTTTGGACAAAAATACCGTTTATACAATAGTGTGAACTCACCCAAATTTCACAGACAAAATATATATTGCATTGATATTTATTTTTTGGTCTGTTTTTAGGGTTAGGCCTTATAAAAGGGGTTGTAACCTAATTTTGCGGTTAACTTTTTATCAATAACATTCTTTGAGTTTATCACCGATCTCATTCACTATATATCAACATCAACCATTAAAACAAATTAATTAATGCACACAAATGTGCGTGTGAGCTGTTTGTTCGTATATCAATATCGCAAATTAATGCACACAAATATGCATTTGAGAGCTAGCTAGTTAGGGTGGTAAAAATGGCTCAAGAAACGAAAAGCACATGCATGCCTCGAAAAGCACATGCATGCCTGTCTGAGATACTAATTAAATTGAATTCCCTCCTAGAATTTCAAACAATGCATATGGTAAGCTAATTCCTTGGACAAGTAGTAAATACAATTAACCTAATTTAGGCTTTGGGATTATGATGAGAATCTTTGGAAGCGCTGTAAAACCTCATCTCATGCACATCGAGGCATTAATTAATGTTCGAATAATTTTTCGAGGTGTTTATTAATGTTAGAATATTTTTTTGAATGGCATTAAAAAAATCAATTCAATCAGTAACTATACTGCTTTATTTAATTATATAAATTTTTATTAAAAATTAGGATCCTAAATTTAAAATGAGATATTGAAATATTATATCAAGAACTTACTCGATCAAGTCAGTGAAGAAAGCGTGTCGCCAATAACTATAGGTGGATGTGGTTGATGTGTTGTTTTGAAAAACGTGGCACGTGTAAGGGAATGGCACGGAACAAGCACGGGCACGAAAAAAGCACGACAACGGCACGGAACAAGCACGAGCACGAAAAGAGCACGAAAAAAGCACGGACACGGAACAACATGAGTAAATTAATATAATGGGACAAGTTGTCATATTTATTTTTTAATATTTTGTGTAAATTACTTTCAACGATTAATAATTTTGTTTTGCCGAGCAAAACAAAAACCTCTTTAGTCAATGATCTTTACTGTGGAAAACTTGATTCAAATTAGTAAGATAAATTTGCTGATAAAAATGAACCATTTAGTTCTCAAATTTACAAGTATACCACAGAGAATTTTTGGGCCCAATTCTCCGATCCCTAGATGGTGTTGTAACGGAAAACATTGCCAACAGCCCAACTACAATATTGGTAAATTTTGTTCCCATCATTCATTTTTTGGCAATTTAATGTACTGATGTAAAATCTTCCTAACAAAACAGTAATAACTTCTGTTAAATTAGCAGCCACATTTTTGGGCTTCCACTTGTCCCTTCGTACAAGAACCTTCCACAAGCTAGCAGTTCCACAATTGGAGTGAATTACAGGTATGCTGGGTGTGGGATTCTGCCACGAATTGAAAATGTAAGTGTTAGTAGTACTTTATCTCGTCGATCTTCTCCAAACATTCAAGTGTTTTCAAATTGCTTTTGACTTTTACATTTTTTAATTTTTTCAGGGCTATTGGATATCTTTGATGTCCAAATCAGTAATATCAACCCCTCCTTGAGTAATGATTTGAGCAAAATGTTCAACCAAGTAGAGCTTCAACATCTACAACACTTCATTTTCCTTATTTAGTTTGTCAATGACTACAACCTGAACTACATTCAACCCAATAATGGGACACTAAGGACATTGATGCCTGAGGTCTTTATGCAGTTTCTACTGAACGAACTTTCGTGTAACGGTAATCGACTCGCGAGCTCTCCTCCCAAATCATTTGTCTTGTACATGATTAGTTTATTGCATATAAGTAAATGGATTAACAAATATTTTCTGTTTTGATAGACCTTGTACAAATTGGGAGCAAGAAAGTTTGTAATGGACAATATTTGTCCCCATGGGGTGCACACCAATGTACGCGAATCAGTCTAACCCATTGGCTATTTGCTACAACAAGAGCATCAAGCTATTGCGGATGCCGTACAACAATAGCCTCCCCACCACTCTGATGAAGTTACAATCTAATCTATTCGAGTCTATTTTTTCAAACTCCAACGACTTCCGTTTTGTTTCTGACTTGAAGTCAAATGTCGGAAGATATGGTAAGGGTCGTAAGTGAATTATAATCATTGTTAGCACCACTTTTGAAGCTTTATTATATTTTGGTGTCTCATCATTCTGTTGCTTATAGGCTAACTTCATGTGTTTGTTGTTGGGCGCTTCCAGGGACAAGCAACACCACATGAAATTGCCTTTCAGAATATTTTGTTGTATACCATTCATCGATAGGGATAGATACCTCTATTTTGAAGTGGTTCACACCACCCAAGCCACAATATATGTGTTTTTGTTGAACTGCTTCAATGGGATGCTATGCTATCCGAGAAACATCATAAACCTCATTGGTGCTCAAGTTTATTAACGTACATCATATAATTGTTTTATTATAAATGGTATTAATCTAGTCGTTTTTGTTTATCAAATGAAATAGTACCTAGTTTCTTAATTTTGAGGGGCTAGTTAACTTCGTCAACTGAGATTTCTGCTTGCTTCTCTGCTGCTCAGTTTGGTATTTTATCATTTTTTGGTTTTGGCTTCTAGGATTCCAATAAAATGATATTGACTATTTGTTGCTTTACTTGGTATTATTTGGTGCATTTTGGTATGTGCTATCCTTACTTGGTACATTTGGGAAATGGAAATCTATTGAGAGAAGTTAGAGTCCAGAATGATGATACTCTTGTGCTAGAAGTTTATGGCAAGAAAGATCAAGATATTTGCATCAAAAAAGACTTGAAGAGTTTTAGGACACTTTGTTATAGAGTTGCAAGAGGGGGGAAGAACTATACAATGCATAAAGTTGGTTGGAAAATTGCGCGACGAGGCCCAACTAAAACCATATGAAAAAGAACTGAGGTAACCTTAATTTCTTAAGTTAACCTTAATATTACTCCATTTAGGAGTTCATCCTTAGGTTGCTTAACTACTTGTTTATGTTGTTTTTTTAATTGTACGGA
Organism: Rhododendron ovatum; assembly: GCA_019656835.1. Taxonomy (NCBI): domain Eukaryota; kingdom Viridiplantae; phylum Streptophyta; class Magnoliopsida; order Ericales; family Ericaceae; genus Rhododendron; species Rhododendron ovatum. Next base: position 9,294,942 of record CM033799.1, on the reverse strand, counting down.
TTTTGCTTTTTTCATTTATAGAAATGCTGCATTCTTCAATCCTGGGCAAAAACTCTGTTTCTTTTCCAGATTTGGGATTTTATCCGAACTAATTTCGCCAACTCCCTGAAGATGATGAGTTTGAGAATGGTGAAGGCATGGGGGGTTAACTTCCAACATGGACGTAATGTGATGTGTATCGAGCGATCAATCCAAGCAAAATAAGGATCATGCAAACCACGAATATGTATGACGACAGACCATCGGGTCTTCATCAACACAGAAATGCCTTGGTGCATTTGTCAGAACAGGGAAGTGTAACAGACACAACTGGAGCATGGAGGGGGACAGACTGCAAATACTTTTTGTACTGCGATGATTTAGAAACAACGGCGAAGGTAGTTAGCCATGAAATCGTTGTTTCCAAAGGAAATGATAAATATGGAATGGGAAATGTGGTAAGGGAGCTCTTCTTTGTTCATGATCTGGGGTAGATCATTCAACAAAGTTTGGTTGAAGTTGGACCCATCGAAGCTCCAGTCCTCAAACCGTAAAGAGAAACAATGTCAAGTTCAACTAACATATACAAAAATAAGTTAAAAGTCAAAATACTCAAACAAAATGGGAAAAATGAAAGTTGATTCTTCCTCCTTACATTTTCCATGCCCGGGTATTGAGTTTCAGGAAGAATGCCCGCTCCCGGGTAGGCATAGTTGACTCCAATTGCACGTTATTGACTTTGGAGTGATCTTGGAATATACTTATGTAACCCGGAACTTTTGGCAATTAGAGATAAAAAGCTACAGGACAAAAAGAAATGATTTAATTTCGTAAAAGAAATCTTGCAAATCTAATTAGGCTTTTTAAGATGATCAAAGGAAAAATAAAATACAGGATTTTAGAAATGGATACCCATGAAGTCAGCTATATTGTTGTCGCAAATGGGATCAGGGATGCCAATCATGTCGCCGGAATCTACAGAAGAGTCCCCAAAAACATATATGGTTGGCATAATTGGAATATTATCTTGTGGAGTCACGTATGGGATCAAGAGTAGTGATCTGATCAGTAGGAGGAGTGTTCTCATAGATTCTTTAGTCATATTGGTATGCATGCAAGCCCCTCTCTCTCTCTCTCTCTGTGTTGATGTTACTCTGAACTAATTGACCTGTGGCTATTAAAGAGAAGAGTGCAGTGCATGTGACTGAATTCTATCTTCTCGTTTTCTTTTTTCTCTTTTTTGGGATCTCCTAACTTATTTCTTCATGAATGACCACAATAGTATTCTCCACAAGTCTCATCAACCAACGGATTAAAGTCACGTTTTGTGCGGGACTATCACATGGATGCAAGGACGGATTCAGAAGTTTAGTCTAGTGGGGCACCCTTTTTTTTTTTTTCATATTAATCATAATCTTGGGATTTTTTTTTTCGAGTCAACCATAGTAAGATCATGCTAAATTAAGACATTCATTATTGACTATAAAATTTCTAATGCAAATGTTTTATAAAAAGATCCAAAAATATGCACACAAATCTTAGACAAAACTTTTAGAATATGTTTTACATTGACATTGACAAGTCTATAGATTGATCGAGATGGTTTTATTGATACTTTTTTTAATATATTTCTCCATTTCAGATTAAAATAAAGAGAATCAAGAGCTAAAATCTTTAAATAAATGAACTATTTATAAACCAGCAATAATAAATAAACCAGTCAACAAAAGTTGAAGCACACACTACAAGAAAAATGAAATTTGGTGACGAAAAAATGGCGACGAAATTTAATTTTGTCACTAAATGAGTATATTTGGCGACGAAAAATTAAATTCGTCACTGTTTTGACAACTTCCGTGACGAAATAATTTTGTCACCAATTATACCTATTTAGCGACGAAATACATTTTTCGGAGTCACCAATTATACCTGTTTAGCGACGAAATACATTTTTCATCGCTGAAAGCTTAAAAAAGGTGACTAAATTATTTTTTATCACCAAAGATAATCATTTGGTGACAAAAAATATATTTCGTCGCAAAATGGGACCAATTTAGTTACGAAATATTTTTTTCGTCACCAAATACTTAATTTTGGTGCCGAAAAATAATTTCGTCACCATTTTAATGCTTTTGGCGTCAAAAAATATATTTTGTCGTCAAATGGGTACCTTTGGTGACGAAATTTATGAATTGTGTTTTGTCACTAAATGTATTTTGGACATAACTCTTTACTAAGAACTCCGATTGAGATAATTCAAGTTGGGTTTGAACAATAACTCAAATGCCTACATCCTTCATGATTATCAAAATTGCTAATTTTAATGTTTAAGGGTTCAAAACTATATTTGAAATATATTTACATGTTAAACATATATGTTATATATTAGATATTTCAAATATATATTGAAAAATGTGTGCGGTGCAGTTGGTTGAAACTTGCGTGAAAACTTATGACTCATGTTCAAAATCCAACAGGAGCAAGAAAGAGAGATTTTTTTTCCATATAAAAAGGTCTTTTGCAACGAAAATTTTCGTAACCTATTTCTTATATTGGTGATGAAAATTTTTGTCACCGATATGACCCATCGGTGACGAATTTTTTCGTTGCCAAAAGAAATAATTGATGACAAAAAATTTCGTCATAAAAAAACACAATAGATGAGGGAAAAAATTCCATCACCAATTATTCACTTTTTGGTAACGAGATATTTCGTCATCAAAAGGCACTATAAGTGACCAAAAATAGATTTCATCACCAGGTAGAAATCATTGACAACTTTTAGTCGACAATTTTTTTTTCGTCACCTATATTATTTGTTACGAAAAATATGCAATTTGTGACGATTTTCATTCGTCACCCAATGTAATTTTTCTTGTAGTGACATAACTAATTATACATTTCTATTTTTGAGATATTTATAAGTGTGTGTATGCTAACTTACTCGCGCACCTTGATAAATGACTTAATCTCACCATCCACAAGTTGTGAGTTCGATCAATTAAAATTACGAAAAAGTTCCTTATAGAGTAAGAGAGGTCCCATCAAAATTGGAAGCACACGAGGTATCAAACCTGAAATATTAGTAGGAACAATCTAAGTTCCAAAAGTTTTGTGTATGGTTTAACAATTTTCATGTGACTAAAGTGCACAAAATATTTTGGTGGCCATCAAAATGCACTGGCCGGCCACCGCACGCCGTGTGAGGCCCATTCTGGGTCCTGCACGGATGATCTGAGCCGTTCAATATTTTTTTAAAAAAAAATCGAGTGGACATCGTGAAACATCAGCTCAATCCGATATGTGTAGGTGTTCAGATCAAGCTTCTCATTTTTTATTAGAAAAAATGAAAAGATTAATTTTCTTGTGTACAGAAATATGAGAAACTTGATCGGAGCACCTAAACATATCGGATCGAGCTGATGTTTCATGATGCCCACTCGATTTTTTTAAAAAAATTATTGAATGGCTCAGATCATCCGTGCGATGGCCGGCCACCACATTTTGGTGCGGTGGCTGTAGACTTTTTGTGATTATTGTTCAATATAGGATCAAATAATCAATTACAAGGTCTAGCTTTCCACATACAAATACCAAAATCTTGCAAATCCGAAATTACCAAAGTGTGTACAACATTTGCCAATATACGAATAAAGAGAAAATCACAAACTCAGCCCTAAACCGATTAACTTCTCATTGAATATCTTCAACGAGACCTTCCACAGGGTAATCAAAATCTGAATCAACTACTGCAAGTCCCCGTCCTCCGTATGTGAATCCAAACCCAACAACTTAATTTGCAAGGCGTTCCTGCGTGCCATGGCTTAATCAACACATTGAATTGACGACTCCCTCCCCAAATGAATCGATCGAAAAGACGATCCAACTGGTCTGATTTGTCATTAGACAGCCATCACCGCCAAAGAACCATCACTACCACCATTGCCGAAACCCTAAACCCTAAACGGCACCTCCATGATTAAGGAGAAGCCAAGAGAAAAGAAAAAAGAAGGGAAAACACAAAATAAACCTTTAAAATATGAGATCGAGAGAGAAAATCTTCACTGGACAGATACAGTTATTGAACGCAAAAAACTTGATATGACAAACCACCCATCAAGGGTAAAGCCTCCCTCCTCCGCCGCATTATGGTGGTAAAACCTTAGGAGGAGGGAGCAGAAGGAAGAGAGAAGGCGGCTAGAATTTTTTTGCTTGGAGAAAGAAGCTGAAGCTCTAGTACTTTAAGGAGAGAGTTTTATAAAGAAAGTAAAGTAGGAGGTCAAGAAATATGCAATTTTCAACCTTGGGGTGTTTCGCTTTTGCCCCTTAAAAATAAGAATTTATTTGCAAATTTCAAGCTAAAAAATAATAAGCTTACTACAATCGAAAAATATATAATATGGATCTTGTTTGATATCAAACCCTACAAAAAAAATTTAAAAATTAATTTTGTAAACTCATTATTTCTAAGTTTGAAAATAAGTTTTTATTTTTTAAGTACTTATTTGTGAAAGCGAAACAAGGATCATCCTCCAATGTGGTAATCTAACTATTCTAGCAATATTAATTTTCGCCGGAAAAAAATTCATCTATAGCAAGAAATAACTAGAATAAAGCAATAATAAGAAATTAAAGACCACAATAATTAATGTCCACAATAACCAAGTTCCCCTAATCCAAATGCATTACCGCATCAACCAGAAGGCCAAAAGTACAACACGTGCAACATAATAACCAAGTTCCCCTAATCCAAATGCATTACCGCATCAACCAGAAGGCCAAAAGTACAACACGTGCAACATGACTACATGAGTGGCAGAACCGCTGATGGGGTGTTCCACCTTCTCCAAAAAGTACTTTTTGAAAAAAGAAGATAATTTTAAGTTTAAAAATTATATATTTATACAAATAATTTTCTTATAAATATAGATCTTATTTGATAGATCTCGTTAAGATATTTCAAATAGTGCAAAAAAAATTAAAAAAATATTTTTCATTTTCATTATATTTGAATTTAAAATTACATTTCTTTTTCTAAAAAGTATTTTTTTTTAAAAAGGGCATTAATGTGTAAGGTTTTTTTTTTTTGAATTGTTTTCTACACCCTTTTTTTTTTTTATATCCATACTCCCTTTTTCTATATTTTAGCAAAAAAATACATATATTTTCAACACTAAAATTCAAAAAAGAAAGTATATAATTATTTAAAAATGGAATGTAAAAATCAATTTTTTTTTGGTACACACTTTGGGTGGGGTAAAAAAGAAATGAAATGAGAGAGAAAGAGAATCTTATTCAGTTTTCTTACTGAACGGTACAATCCAACTGATGTGACTTATTATATTCAACTTATTACGCAATTACATCAAGCCTTCAACTAAGGCCCCGTTTCAGAAAGTCAAATAAGTACTTATTTTTTAAGAAGGTAATTTCAAATTCAAAAATAATAGGTTTCTTGAAATCTAAAATTATACAATATGGATCTTGTTTAAGAGATCTCAATGAGATCTATAATACGGTGCAAAAAATTTTGAAAATTTATTTTTCGTTTACATTATTTTTGAGTTTGAAAATGTGAAATAAGTACTTATTTTTTAAGATGGTGTTCTGGAACGGGCTCTAATTCTTGTTTTTTGATTATTCAAGGAAGTGTTGTAAATAGAATTTTTGCAGAGGCAAATCGCAATTAACGGTCAGGTTTTTTAATGAAATTTTTTGGGAAAAAGTTTAATTCTTTTCTGAAAATTTTTGTTTAAAATCTGCACCATCCAAAATATTTTGGACGTACGAGATTCATCTAATCATCTCTGTAAACAGATATTCGTGGAGTGAAAGCTCTGTGAAGTATTTTCCGCTTGACCAAAAAAAAAAAGAAAGCTCTGTGAAGAAGATATTATCCAGTGCTACTCTCGTATGGTAGATGCTCATGTACCACTGCCATAGCAGCTGATCAGGAATTGGGCCTTGCTGAGGCATTGGGGGCCTGAGTTGTAGTGGACTGCCTGGGCCCACTAACATGGGGCACCATGTATCCTTATCCATAAAACAACTGAATAATCTCTCTTCATTGATTGACTCAAAGAAATTGATAGCAAATTGAAATCGTTGCTAAATTTAATTTTTGTTGACTTCGAGAGAAAGTTGAGAAAGTATAAATATTAGAGCATCTCTAGTCCTTGCTAATGTTTTTGCTAAATTTGAATAAAATTTTGAGTAAAAATAAGTTTCATTGGGTATGAATCAGTCCAATAAATAAACTCAAATCGATCTACACTCAAACTTGAGAAAAATTTCATTCATGATTGTAAGAGAAGGAGGAAAAAAAACCCGTACAAATTCAAAATTTGAGGGAAAATTCTGAGGCTCTAATGAATTTAGTGAAAAAATGAGTAAAAGTCCATTTCACCATTTGTATAGCCTTGAAAAAATGTGTGGAGTGGATTTTCACTCAAAACTTTGAACTTAAGTAAAATCAAAGGTAAGGGTTGAAGATGCTCCATCTTAACTGTAATAAAGATGGAAAGGTTCGAGAAAGTTTAGAGAAATTAAGTTTTGGAAGTGTAAAAGAATAATAGGTACGTACCTTCTACTTAATTTTCTTAGTTCTTTTGCTTTTCTCATACATACTCTCAAAATGACAACCGAACATGCATGAAAAGGGTAAACCCGTTTGCTACTCTCTCTCTCTCTCTCTCTCTCTCTCTCTCTCTATATATATATATATATATATATATTGTTGCATGGACTTGCAATAATGCACACAAGCGGAGGACATAATTGGCAGATTGATGAGTTTGGAGTACAACAAATAACAGATTGATCATGAGCATGCATGGAGTGTACGTACGTGTATAATACGTGCAATAGAAATAAAACTTAATTTGCTATAAGTTGCGTCCATAGTGGGGACGTTCAAGTTTAGAAAAGACAACAAAACAGTATTATTTTTAAACTACGAAAACGAGAATTCATATAAACTAGGAAACGACATGCGACATAGTGGGTTCAAGTTTAATTAGAAAAGATCATTACAGACCACGTAAGGATAAAACAGGAGGTTAACCTAATACCTGCCTAACATTTAGGCTCTCCCTAATGACAAATTCCCTAGTAGAAATGGGCACATCAACATGCAGCAATGACAAGTTCTAGCTTTTTTTGTGTTCTCAACTTCCAAGGCAAAGTACTATAGACCTAATTATTGAAATCTCTGGTTCTGTGGAGCTCTATATAGCCACGAGCTTTATGATGTTGGGGGCGCAGAGGGTCCCGTTGAAACAGTTGTAGCCAAACACACGACTCGCCCGGCTAGTGATGTGAAGATTGTCGTAATACAAATAGTGGTCCTCATCATTGCAATGCGTGAGCCCAACATTGCAAGGTGCCCTTGTGTTTGTTATTCCTGCCACAACAACAAAATGAAATCAAAATAAGATCCTAATCCCGTACCAATGAATCACTATATTTTTTTATTATTATCTCACACATACATATATATATGTGGAGCAAAAAAAAATTAAATTAAACAGTGCGTATAATTAGTATAACTTGGCTTACCATATACCGACGGATTGTGCTTCAAATCCGCCACGAAAGCAAAATCATCTGAGTGCGAGAAAGAAGCACCAGATAGATTTGCTTTCAACTGTGTCAGCATGGCCGGGAGGCCAACGGAGTAAGGAAGCACCATTCCATTAACAGTCTGATTGCAGCAATCAGCCGTAGGGTCAGAAGCATCGGAAAACCTTGGGGTGCACCCCAAGGGCCATATGTTATTGACAAGAAATTTGCGAGCACCGACATTGTACAGAATCTGCAAAAACCGTGTCACATAACAAGATTATATTAGCGCTTCATGTTTTTTTCGGAGACAAAAATTAGTTTGGAAGAGATTTTACCGTCAGGTGCGAAGCCATTGAGGCCAAAAGGAGCTTAGCAAAAGCCTCGGGCTCCAAATGACTAAGAGAGCCGTTGCTGGGGGGAAGGTAGTTGAACTGAAAGTCGTTTGTAGCGAAAGAAATTAGGAAGATGGAATCGGAGAGGTGAGCAGAGAGGTGTTGAGAGTCCAGATTCTTGGCAAGATTGGTATTTATCGTCTCCTTGAAGAAGGTGATCTGGTCTTGAAATCCCCAATACACTGTCTGTAAAAACCGAGAGGAAGGAAGAGCCAATTAAACACAACAAGAGAGATCGAGAAGAAACCACTGGATCTGAATGCTTATTTATTCGTCATAGATATAACAAAAGCTTACAGCCGCATCGTAGGCATTGCGGGTCTCCGGAAGCATGCCGACACCGGCGAACGCGTAGTTGAATCCGGTTAGCGAGGTGGATTTTTGCTCGTCGCTTGAGAACCTGAAGGGAGGAGCACTTGGTAGACCCAGAAGAGCCGCTTCATGTAACCAAATTAGGAGTACTTGCATGTGAGTTTACACATATCTACATACACACACTAACGGGGAGAGAGAGAGAGAGAGACGTACCAATCGTGTCCGCAATAGTCTTGTTCCACGCCGGCGGATATCCACCGTATGCGTTTCCCGCATCTACACTGGAATCACCGAAGATATAAATTGCAGGAGCGATCACCGGGGGGGTCTCTTGGCATTTTGAGGTCAGTACTGAAGTGGAAAACATAAAGAGACATATGAGTAAGATCTGACCAGGAGTTGTGGTGGTTGCCATGAGGTATCACGGAGGAGGAGATGGAGAGATCGAATGGGTTTGATTTTTGTAAGTGAAAGATTAAAAGATTTGGCCGGAATATATAGTGAGGGAGAGGAACGAATTTCGTTCATTGTGGTGTCGATTGGGGAAAGATTTATTACCTTCACGTTTCGCTCTCAAGATTCCCAAACTGGAAAAGAAATTTGCGGATGTGTAATAGAGAGAGAGGTGGAGGAGGAGGAGGAGGAGGAGGTGTATGGATTGTGGGTTTTTTTTTAACTGGCAATCACTAATCGTCCTCAATTCTTTTAGGATTATAATTGCAGTAGGATTATAATTGCAGCGAGTCAAAAATCTAGGAACACATTTTCGACACAATTTCGGATAGCTGTGTGTTCGGAGCAGTGACTACTCTAGAAATATCTAAGTGTGGGGGTCAATTATAGGGTTGAAACGAATTGAGCGATTTTTAAGTTCAACTCGTTAAGTTTAGAAAAAGCTAGAGCCATAACATCAAGCTCGATTGATAAAGCTTGAGCAACTCAAAGCTCGACTCGACTTGGCTCAATAATAAGTCGATAAATGATTGATATGCTCTATAAAGGCTCGATAATTAAAAATTTGACAAGGGCAGTGCTTAATGTTTGATGTACAATCTTAATAAAAGAACATAGGATTTTCAATTTCTTTAGAATTAATAGAGTATTTTCTTAAACTTCTATATGTATTTATACATCTAAATTATTTGTATGTCGTTAGCGCTCATAAATTATGAAGGTTGTATTTTCCGCGTTGTGTTTAATTGGACTGCGTTTTGAGCTAGATTGTGAGCGATGAATTTTAAGAGCGATAAATTATCTATTGTGGTATGGGTCACAAAATTCGTTGGAATTATTTATGAACTGACAAGAAATTTTTGTACAATAATAAAGCAAAAAAAATTCCCTTGGGTTCGTGCGACCCAACACCCTATAGGGTAAAGTTGCCTTTGGCTTGATGCCATCAGGTGCATGCACGTGGACACTATAGTGCAGTATGCCGATTGTCCATATCATTAATCAATAGTTCGAATTTAAAAAAATTCTTACGATTTTGAATAGAAGGAAGTATTTTTTTAAATTCAGATATTGAAACACTTCTAGATGGTTTGGATGAAATTCTATAGCGCGCGATGTAGTATTACTCCAATGTGATCGATGAAGAAACCTCGACAGTCAATTTATATTATTGACATCAGATTTCAACCGTCAACATTATTTTCTTCTCTTTTCCTTTGAACTTTCTCGACTTCGAAGGGAAATGAAGAACTCCAAGAGATATGATTATCATTTTTTTTTTTTTCCGTTTTGAACTGATTTGATAGGATCACTTCATCACTATATAAAACGGCCCATTTATGACCTGATATGGAAGACATACGTGATATTAGCATAGATAAGATATCCGAATTTGTTATATTTTGTGGTAATTGTCACTCGAACATGGACGACGGATTACCGCGGATCTAATCAACGGTGGAGGGAGTGTAGCCAGGACCGGTGGAATGTTCTTGGATGTTTGGGTCGGATGGAATTAAATTACCTGTACTTAACTAATTAACTAGATACGACTAGCTTGCCAATATGGTTTATTCATAATATTTACTCAAGAAAAAGGACATTTACTTCCTTCATACATCATACATGTGCTAGTAAATAAGAGGTATGGTCTCATGGACATTGATGGTGTACGTGTTACCGAGTGACTTCCTTGTCTGGATGCAAAATGATTTTTGTAAATATGGGTACGAATTCTGGAAGGATATTAATATTACACTGCCGGTTTAGTTATTGCAGTCCATGTGCTAATTAAATTTTGGGGGGGGGGGGGGGGTTTCATTACCATCTTAAATTCTATGCCTATTTTACACTGTACTAGGTAGCTAGTCTTCTTTTTTACTACTCTTCCTTTAGTGTCCACTTAATTACTAGCTTCTACACGGTTGCTATATTTGGTCTCTCTGGTGACTTTTACCAACAATTCTTTATGTAAGCATATTAATTGACTCAAGCATGTGACGTACGTTTCACCATCAAACCTTAAATCCAATGTTTAAAAGTACTTCAACGAGAAGTAGGCCAGATGTAACATCCTACTGATCAACCTCAAGGGGTTGCCGAAGTTAGACATGAAAAAGTAATAAGTGTTTTGATTATAAGATCACATGTTCGAATTCTATGGAGGCTAATTATCTCAAACCACGGGGCCAACATATGTGTTCACTCATGTACACATATGTATACAAAAGCATTTTCAGTAACTTTCGAAGTAGCTTGTAAGAAATTTACCCTAAGGCGAGCAGACAATCCGTTGAGAAGGAACTGAGCAAAGTGATCTGGTGTCAACATATTTAGCGTGCTGTTATTGTACCAAGCTAATTTTCGTTGTAGTCGTTTATCCCAAATGAAATGAAAAACGGATTGGACAAATCAAAATGATGGACCAGCTCTTCTCGCGTGAACGCAAAAATTGGTAGACTCTGTTTATCAAAGCTCTAGCAGTCGTTTATTCTGTTTATTTTTTTCCAGAACTGTTGGAGCTTTGATAAACAACTTGGTTATTTCAATTCTACCGTTTCTGATAATTTGACATCATCCTTCACGCAAGAAGAGCTTGTCCATCATTTGACAAATCTGTCTTCTTCATATCCTTCGGCATAAACGACTACAATGAAAATTAGCAAGAACAGAGCACAGGTTGTTGTTCCCACTTCCCATGAGCTCCATAGTGAGGACTGAGGTAGAGAAAATAGTCAAGCAATAGAGAAAGAGAGAGAGAGAGAGAGAGAGAGAGAGAGAGAGAGAGAGAGAGAGAGAGAGAGAGAGAGAGATTGTGTAGAAACGAAACTGTGATGGTTGGGATTTTATAGAGATCGAGCAACATGCATGGCACTCTAAAACTTAAAATAATATAAATACATAAATTGGTTTAACTAATGAGATAGATCTTGATGTATGTGTCTTGTTTTTCTTTATTGTTCATCTTCTTTTTTTTCATTAATCACAACTGGACGAATTTGGTACATAGACTTTTATGTTACTTGATTTTACCAGTCAAAAAATAAAGAATTAAGAGAAGTCTAAAATAACAATTGGGAAACATACCTACAACTTAAATTTTACCAAAATTACTCAGGGTTTCCAAAATATCTTATTCTTTGTCTCTATTTCTCGAAATTGTCTTTGAAGTCTTAATAATTGGAGATTTTTGGGGATTTTTGTCATTTTGTGCCACGAGAGAGAGAGAGAGAGAGAGAGAGAGAGAGAGAGAGAGAGAGAGAGAGGATTTGGTGTGCCATTGAGATTTTAGGGCAAAAAGAAATAAAATTGTAAAACACTAAACCTATTTAATGAAAGGTAGAAGTTTATTACTTGAATATTCACAATATTAACCCTATAGTTTTATTTTTTGTTATATTTTAGCCCTTAGCCTTTAGTAATTAATGTTAGTATCCTCGTAGTTCAAAGGTTACAATTATATATATTTTTTCAAAATTTTACATAGGGGTGAGCCTGTCACACCCTAAAATGCATGGGAAGTGACCGGCCATGAATCACAAGACTGAAACTCATAGAACGTGCAGCCTAAAAAGAAATTTGATTAAAAACCAAGACAATGAACTACTAAATGGTCAACATTTTTTTTATTAAAAACAACTCCAACCAATTAAGTTCAACAAAAATTATGGGGCACAACCATTCTATGAACTAATCAATAGCTAGAGATCCAACAATAATAAAGAGGAGTCGTTATCTGACAATTGTCTCGAATGTGGAAGCAATTTATTAAAATAAAACTAAGATGAGACACCCCAAGGAGGTCGAACAAAAATTGAAAAAATATACAGATGGAGAGAGAGAGTGTGAGAGAGAGAGAGAGAGAGAGCAAAGAAGGGAAGTAGCTGATAGCTTCAATGGAGGTTGGATTCCAGTGATTAGGAAGCACAGGAATCAAGGTCCCTCTAAGGTAGGAATCAGGGGTATTGTGACCCTCTTCGTGGATAATATACCTGATCACAAGGATCAGATTTGGCTACAAAGAACTTTCAATAAGTTTGGTGTGGTTAAGGATGCCTTCATTCCAAGGAAAAGGAGTAAACGGTCAGGCAATAAATTTGGGTTTGTTAGGTACGATTGTTTTGTGTCAGCTGGTGTGGCGGTATCTCGGATGAATGGTGTGTGGATGGACAATGAAAGATTGTTTGTCAAAGAAGCCTCCTTTGGGTATTATGAGAATACAGCCAAAAAGCAAACTCCAGGTTTTCAGTCTGGGAAGGTACAGATGAATAAGGATAAAGGGATTGAAACACCGCTGAGGGGGCTAGACAGAGCTGAGCCTAGTGGAGCTCTCCGCAGCCAAGGCTACTCCTTTGCTCAAGCTCTGAAAGGTGAATCCTCGAAACTGGCTTCGGAACGAAAAATCAAACTGTGGTAATGGGTGGCTGCTTAGGAGTGTGGTAGCAGTTATGCATAGAGTAGTATCAATGAAGTCCCTCAAAGTGAGTTTTAGCTTGGCAACTGATGGGGTGGCTCAGTTTAGGCCTATGGGTGGGAGGGAGGTATTGGTAACTTTTGGAAGCCAAGGGTGTAGGGATGTCCTCATTCGGCATCCATGGATGAAGCTTTGGTTTGAGTCAGTGAAACCGTGGACGGGCGAGCCGGCGAGTCTTGAACGGTTTATTTGGCTCAACTGCCGTGGAGTGCCATTGAATGGGTGGCATGCCAAGACCTTTCAGCAGATTGGAGAGATTTGGGGAGCTTTCATCAAGTTGGATGAAGCCACTTTGCGAGATGAATCCTTTGCAAAGGGGAGAGTTTTGATTGCTTCTAAGGAAATCCATCCAATCGATCAGTGGATTCAACTTCAGGTGGAGGGGATTGTGTATGAAGTTAAAGTCTCTGAAGACTCTTCCTTCGTTAGTCCTGAGGAAGTGGTAGGGCTTGATCCTCTACTGAATCTCCAGCTGGAGAAACCTCGGTGGGAAGTGCCCATGGAGCCTGGTTCAATCGAAGGGCAGGGTGAAGATGATGACGTGGAAAGGGTTACAGTGGGAGTGCCCAATAGAAAAGGGGTGGTAGGTGCAGGATGGGACAGCGAAGCTGGTGGGGCAGCTGTGCATGGGAAAGATAAAGAGGGGGCTGGTTGCAGGGCTTCTACACACGTAAGACCAGACAAGCATTTATTGCTTGAGGAGACTCCTATGCTTGCTATGCCTGGGGAGTTTGAATCCCAAGTGGGTGATTCTGTGGACTTGTTAGCTGTTGGTGTGGTTTTGGGCCCTCCAGCCCAACCGATAGCCCAGTTGGGGGAGGCAGAGCCTTTTGTTGGAAATGGGCCTGGTGGGCCATTTTTTGAAAATGGGTTGGGGGGGAATGAGACACAGATTTCTCATGTATCTAACTCTTTTATCTCTCCTCTGCTAGTCCATTCCGTTGAAAGTGAGAGGGTTCCGTGTGGAGATGGCTCCCTGTTGGTGAGGTGCTCACAGGTACCGAGTATCAACTTGATGGTCGATCTCAATAATGCTGATTGCAGGAGAAGGAGACGCCGTCAACTATCTAATCTTCTGTCTCTTCGGGAGGAGGCTGATCGAGATTCAGTGGAGAATGTTTCCTCCCCGTCCGATGATTCAATCCAAACCGATTCTGAAGTTTACAGAGAGGTTAGAGCGACGATGGCAATTGGAGGTGAGTTGGGTGTTAATTTTTTACCTAAGGATGATATTATTCTAAATTCAATGATAGAGTTGGAAGCCAGGGAGTACTCTCTTGCGCTGGAGAAAGAAGCAGAGGGTTAGTCGTTACTGTAACTGTGGAGATATTGGTGGGTAGGTCAAGTTTCTATGCAAATCATTTCTTGGAACATAAGGGGTTTGGGGAGTTCGGTAAAAAGGAGATTCTTGTCTAAGTTAATTAAAAAGAGGAAGCCTTGCATGGTGTTTGTTCAGGAGACAAAATTGGAATGCTTGGATAGAATAGCGATTCTGAAACTTTGGGGCAATTCTGATGTAGATTTCGCTTGCTCGAGTGCTGTGGGGGCTTCGGGGGGGGCTGTTAACGATTTGGCGTAAAGAATTTTTTAGCGTTGTGTCTGTTACTTCTCACAGATCCTTTATTCTGATGCAAGGTGTGATTAATGGTGATTGCCCTTGTATTTTTGTTAATGTTTATGCCCCGAATGACGTGGTGGACAGAAGAGGCGTATGGGATGAACTCCTACGGCTCAAAGGGAATTCGCAGATCCCGTGGTGCATGGGGGGAGACTTTAATGAAATCAGAACACCCAGTGAAAGGGTGGGCTGCACATCGATGGATCGGGGAATGAGGGATTTTGTGAAATTTTGTAATAATATGGAATTGGAGGATCTCCCAATGTTGGGAAGGAAGTATACGTGGACGAACTACCAAGACCAAGCTATCCTCAGCCGGTTGGATAGATTTTTGATGTCGCAACAATGGATTCAACAGTTCAAAGTTTTACAATGGGGATTGGAAAGACCAATTTCTGATCACTGTCCGGTTGCAATCATCAATGACAGTAGGGATTGGGGTCCGCGGCCTTTCAAGTTTATGGATATTTGGTTATCGCACCCGGATTGCATGAGGATAGCCAAGGAAGCATGGGAGAATACTCAGATGTTTGGTTGGGCGGGTTTCCAATTATTTCAGAAATTAAAGGCAATGAAACAGAGGCTAAAGGTATGGAATAAAGAAGAATTTGGAGACGTAAATTCTATGTTACAAGTAATTGAAGCGGAATTACACCAGTTTGATCTACTTGTCGAAGAAAGGCAGCTTACTCCAGATGAGAAAGCAGCAAAGTGCAAAGCCAAATCTGAGTTTTGGAGGCTCTCCCGTTTAACGGAGTCGTTGTGGAGACAAAAATCCCGGTTGAAATGGTTCAAGGAGGGGGACAAAAATACGAGATTTTTTCAGGCTGTGGCTAATAATAGGTACAATAGGAACTTGGTGGGTTTGATCTATGTCTCTGGTGGACTAGTAGAGGACCCTCAAGAAATAAAGGCAGCGGCTGTGGATTACTTTAGCCACAACTTTTCCGAAGAAAGAATATCTAGGCCGTCTTTGGGGGGTTTGTTCCCTAGGAAGCTGAGTGTGGATATTTCTCTTCTTCTTGAAAAACAGTTTGATGAGGGGGAGATTGTTGCAGCTTTGAAGGGTTGTAGTAACTTAAAGGCTCCAGGTCCAGATGGATTCAATTTCTCCTTTGTGAAGAAGGGCTGGGATTTTATGAAGAGTTTGGTCTTGCTTTTCTTTTCTGACTTTCATGCAAATGAGAAGCTCACTAAAGGTATTAATTCTACTTTTGTGTCTTTAATACCTAAGGTGGATTGTCCTATGACTTTCAATGATTTCAGGCCTATTAGTATGGTGGGGTGGGTTTACAAATTGCTTTCTAAAGTTTTGGCGAATAGAATTAAATCCCATTTACACTTTGTTATTGGTGAGTCCCAAGCTGCCTTTATTGGAGGCAAACAAATTCTTGATGGGGTCTTGATAGCTAATGAGGTAATCCATAGTTGGAAGATAAGGAATCTGGGAGGTTTAATTCTGAAAATTGATTTTGAACGGGCCTATGATTGTGTTAATTGGGCTTTCTTGTTGGATCTTCTCTCAAACTTGGGTTTTGGGGAGAAATGGTGTAGATGGATCAAGGAGTGTTGCTCCTCAGTATCCATGTCTGTGTTGATTAATGGCTCAGCTTCTAAAGAATTCAAACTCCAGAAAGGCCTTAGGCAAGGGGACCCGTTGTCTCCCTTTCTTTTTAACATAGTTGTGGAAGCTCTAAACATTATGTTGGAAAGAGCAAGGGAGCGAAATATAATCAAAGGTGTAAGAGTTGGTGCAAATGGAGTAGTGGTGTCCCACCTACAATTTGCGGATGATACTATCTTTTTTTGTAACAATGATAGGGAAGAGGTGGCCAATATTAAAAGGATAGTTCGGTGTTTCCAACTCATGTCTGGGCTGAAAATAAACTTTTCCAAGAGTTCGTTGTGTGGTGTCAATATTCCTCAAACAGATGTAATACTCCTTGCCGAGGTTATGGGCTGTAAGATTGAATCTTTGCCAATCAAATATCTAGGTCTCCCCTTGGGGGCTAATCCGAGGAGGACTAAAACTTGGGAGCCAGTTTTAGACAAGATGGAGAGAAAACTAAATGTGTGGAGGAGGAGAACAAACTCTACAGGTGGGAGACTCACTCTTATCAATTCATCTTTCACCAATTTGCCAACCTACTTTATGTCTATCTTCAAGATTCCCGTGGCTGTGGCAAAGTCTATTGAAAAGCTTCAGAAACAATTCTTTTGGGGGGACACAGTGGAAAAGAAGAAGGTGCATCTATTGAAATGGGATATAGTAGCCAAGAACAAGGAGTATGGTGGCTTGGGAGTTCGGAGAGTGATTCAACAAAATTTGGCTTTGTTGTCCAGATGGTGGTGGCGATTTAATGAGGACAAAGACTCTCTTTGGGTTAAAGTTATCAAAGGAAAGTACAATTTGCCTCAGGGAGCTTTGTTACCTGCTTTACCTAGGTCCGGTCTCATTACAAACATCTGGAGGGATATTTGCTCTCTAAGGGACCCCTCTTCTAGTGTTGGATCGATTCTTTCTGAGGGCTTTCGAATTCAAGTTCATTCGGGCACGGAGACCTCTTTTTGGGACCATGTCTGGATGGGGGATAGGTCTCTCAAGGAAGAATTCCCCAGACTATTTCTTATTTCTAACCAAAAGGAGAGTTCGGTTAGGTCAGTGAAGGAAGAATCAGGAATTCTGCTTTGGAAGTTACGGTATCGAAGGAGGCGGCTAAATGTGTGGGAGAACAACTAATCAGAGGAATTACATCGTAGATTGGAGTTGATGCATTTAGATCAAACCAAGAGGGATGTGCTCCAATGGAAGTGGACTGATGATAAACGCTTCTCATCAAAATCTGTGTACATTCAATGGGAAAAGAGTGTTCATTCCAGAAACCAAGTCTTGGGGTCTCTTTGGAAGAACCTCTGCCCTCCTAAGGTGGAAATCTTTTCGTGGATGGCAATTCAGGATAGGATATCAACTAGATCAGTGCTATCCAGTAGGAATATCATACAAGAGGGCCAATCGCTTTCGTGCCCTTTGTGCTCTTTGCATTTGGAAACTCCGGATCATTTGTTATTGCATTGTCAATTTTCTTGGAAAATTTGGTCTATTATTTTGGATTGGTGGCATGTTTCGTGGGTATGTCCAAAATCGTTATCAGATTTGGCTTTGTGGTGGTTTGATACCAAGTTTAGAAATCTGGAGAAAAATGTGTGGGAAGCGTCTTTTTATGCTACACTGTGGTCTCTGTGGCTGGTTCGGAATGACTATGTGTTTAACAATGCTACTATGGGTTTTGAGGCGGTGGGGGAATTGGTTAAAACTAGAGTTGCAATGTGGATGAAGGCCAAGTTCGCGATCAAGATTTATTCGGTGGAGGAGTTTAAGGTGTACCTCGATGGCATTCGTAAGCTTAAGTTGTAGTTGTAGTTTTTGTTGAGGTGTTTTGTCTGTTCAACATTGTGTTGGATGGGCTAGTTTGTTTGCTTTCTTTTATTTTGCCCTCGATGTACCCTTTCGAGTTTTTATAAAATGTTTCGTTTGTCGAGCAAAAAAAAGGAGGTCGAACAAAAGAAATCCCCGAGATGCCGCCAGAGTCCTTGCCTAAATTCTCAACTTGCCTGAAAGAGAAGTTGGAATAAATCCGCCAGCTGACGAGTTCATTGAATAACAAGTATGTATAATAAATAAAGTTGAAAGCGGGGATTAAATTAATTTACCATTAAATCATAGTTTGGCATACGAGGTGTCCAATAGAATAATAAGTTAATCAATGAAGCATTTAACCAAATAAACAGTCTTGGTGGTGATCACAACAATAACTCCATCAATAATGGGGAACCACAATCAAACAATACCATGGTCAAAATAATTCTCATCAAAATTGGATCCAATATCAAACTTAGAGTCATCAGGGTTGGCAGCCCGTGGTACTTTTCCCTAAGACGATCCGGCAAAAGAAAGCCGTTGAGCATTAGGGTCACCGGCCTAACACGGTCTTTTCCCTAATGGCCAGGGTCACCGGCATGAGAAGGAATAATTTCCTTGGACTTCTGAAATAAATGTTCTCATTAATATCCACCAAATTCTCACCAAAATGAATATTAACAATTGATCTCAGAAAATTCATCGCATGCTAATTTATAGAACAACTTATAAACAATTTTGAGTTTCTGAATAACATTTATATAAATTTCTGAAGAAAATACTTTTAAGGGACACATGGATCTTTCGAAAATACGTAACATACATAACTACTCACCTGAATCCAAAGATAATGTAACCGAACGACGCGGAATGAAGTTAACCTGAACAAAAGAATAATACAAAATAATTAACTAATCTACACTTACGCTGGCCATGTACTAGCTAGGGAACAATGTGTCAATAAACTACCCAACCTCAATCTAAGTTACTAGTTCGATCAGAGTACCAAACCAAAGCTTTAACCCGAACTTTGGATTTCAAATCCCAACAATTTATGATCTCCTACGAAACCACCTGTTCTCCAATCCCAAACTCTTACCAAAAAGGCTTTGTTCACATAAGAATAACTACATAATCTACTCATCAATAGCACACGCACACAGCCTTACCAATTTAAATATTTAACTCCTTTGCCACATGTAGAACTAGTATCATGATTCCCCTAATCTTCAACACTACCAATTCCCAACAAAAACAGATCAATGCAACGTGGTGATCGACTCACTTTACACAATCACGATAGCACAAGCACACCCATCTGCCGTGCTCTCTCTCTCTCTCTCCAAAATCAAGATATATCAATATCCAATCCATGCACCCTATTGCTATGTGAAAAGGTAGATGAACAGAAACGAGAGAGATGGAGTATACTATTACCTTAGGAGAACTCCAAGAAAACCCTCCTTCAAAGTTCGGTTGTTGCTCTCTCAAAAGTCAGAAGTTCTCTCAAGTTTATTATCTCATCAGACGTTCTCTTAAACAAAAACCCTAATAACCTCACTACAAGAAAAATGGCCATTCGCGGCATTTTTCTTCCCGGCATTTTAATTAATGCCGGAAAAGCCACTATTACCGGAAGAAAATACCGGCATTTCTTCTTGAAATGCCAGAAAAAAATAATTATTACCCGCGTTACTTCAAAAAAATGCCGGCAAAAGTCAACTTTTCCGCCAAAATAAGTACCGCCAAACTATTACCGGCATTTGTTGAAAAAAATGCCGGGAAAAATCAATATATAATATAAATATTTTTCATTGTGCATTGTAACCCAATATGGTGGCTAGCCTAGTTGGTAGCTACACGCACGCGCGAGACAAAGGTCACGAATTCGAATCTTGGGGCAAGCAAATTCTTTACAAAATTTGCTTGACATGCGGGCGCCATGCAAGCGACACGCAAGCGCCACGTGGGTGACACTTGGGCGACACGCAAGCGCCACGTAGGCAAACACGCAAGCGCCCACGTGGCATTTTGTCTTATATGGTATCATTTTTCCTAGCATTTGTACAAATGCCGCAAATGAGTCCATCTATTCCCGGCATTTATAAAGACCTTTCCCGGCATTTGTACCATTACCGCACACTCCTAGACGGCATTTGTTATAAATGCCGGTAATACTTGACAAATGCCGGTAATACTCTTTACCGGCATTTTTTGAACTTTTAGCGGCATTTATAACATGCCATGAAAAGCAAAATTTCTTGTAGTGCCTTTTGAATATCTGACCAAGTACAACTCTTATAACTACCCCTAATAACGTGGTACCCTAAACTATAGCTAATTAGTATTAGATAGAACGTAACAAAATTTATAAAATTACCATTCAGTTCCACTATTTTACCCAAAATCAATCTTATACCCCAAATATTACAATCGTGTCAACAATATCCATAGCGCTTGCAAGTAATTAATTGGGACCCAATTATAACACCAATTAATAACGGCAATATGACTAATTAAATAAATGAAAATGCTAGGCCGTAACATCCTTCCCCCCTTAAAATAAATTTTGTCCTCGAAATTGCATACTAACCTCATCCATACAAACATGATATACTCTTTATGCTCCAAAGTAGCTTTATAAACCGTGTGTGCACCACAACACTTCAACCAAATGTTTTTTTTTTCTTTTCTTGTGAAGTACCTTTCCCTTTGTATCAAGTATCTCGCTGGGTTGCTCATCGTAGGCTAAATCATCCTGAACATGAAGTGGATCGTAATGAAACACATCGTACAGACTATGCACATGCTTCCTCTTCATCAATATATGAAAAAAATTATGAACCGGAACCAAACTAGAGGGCAGAGCTAAACGATATGGCTCCTCACCAACCACCTCAAAAAGCCCAATCTAGCTAGGACTCAACTTCCTCTTTTTGCCAAACCGATGAACACCTCGATCTCCATGGGGATACCTTAAGAAACATCATATCTCCTATTGTAAACTCCAAATCCTTCCAATTACTATTCAAAAAAAAAAAAATCTCTTGTAATATGACCAGAAATTGAACTTTCCCAAATCTATCGAAGAAGTTAATCAACCAACCTCGTCAATCAAATTAAGATTACCAGAATTGTAAAAGAATGTCAAAGTAATAGCCACCACCCAGTTTTTCCAAATAAAATTCTATATCAAATAAAAGCATTTTTTTTTTTCCGTAAACATTTAATCACAACAAAAAGTATAGCAACGTGAAAAGAAATCAAAAGTACCACTTCAAATAAAATAGTCGGGGCATCAATTCCTTATCCCAGTTAAAAGTTTGGACCTAAGAATTGGTTTACCATTATAGTACATTCTTAACATAAGAGAAAACCGGTATATCTCATTCGCCACACATTTTGACAAAAATAAAGCTTAGCACAACCGTACTTGGAATTGAAATTGTCCAGTAAAAAAAAATTTCCTTACTCCCTAAAATTTGTATGGCACACAACAAACATTTTTCAACGTTAATGCCGATAAAAAGAAATACTTTGAAAGTTAAAATATACATCTTTCAATGCAAACTCCAATAATCCCTTCTCTCTTTTTTTTTTTTTTTTTTGTAGTTAGTCATCAAACCAAAATACAATTCCCATCACCAGGAATATGAAACCCAAATTTGCAATCACCATAAGAATTCCCGAATTCCCATAAGATTAAACTAGTCAATTTTGAGTAAACTCCCAAACTATACCAGCCCATTCAATAATTATAACTTAAACCAATTACTTCCTCATTGTATTCCATAGCATTGCATCTAAATGTATCTAATGTAGCTTCTAGCTAGTAGATCAAAATCTGGCATCAATAAATTTACTCACACCATATCTAATAATATCAAGCCCTCTAACAAAAATCGAATCTCCATAACTTGAATCGGTTTGCTCATTCTTCTATTAAATTAAATATATAACTAACCACCTATTAAACCTTACCAAATCACTTAACCAAATCTAATTCTCAAAGATCTTAACAAACTGCTCCACCATAAAAAGAAAACACGGCATTATCCATACTCCACTATGACATACACTTCAGGGACCACCAATGCATAAAAATCCGGCATCAATATAACAATTCAAACAAAAGGATTATTGTAAGCAACAACATCATCTCTTCTAAAAATCCAAAATACCGTAATTTCAACCCAGGACTCATCTTCCAATGCACATTCATGGTTTCGAGTAGGCAATCAAGCATATCACATAACCTTAATGGAACAGTTCCATTAGACCATTATAATACGACCATATTCGCAAAACTCCAAATTCATTATCTTAATCCATAGTGCATCCCCAATCCAAATTTTAGCACTTAATATATATACTGCCAACTCTTAGTGTTCCACCTAAACATTAACCACACTCCTACAATGCAACGTACCGCATACGCTTCTAGAACCACCAATCAATGAATATATGTTGCACCGAATATTTATGGCTCACAAAAAAAAATTATTAACCAAAACAGAAATCAAATCCATAAAATTGATTACATCCATCGATTCTAAATGTATAGCTGTAAGGCTCCCTCAGTGCTAGCACAACAAAGAAGAATCCATCCCATTCTTTTCTCATTTTTTTTTTTTTTTTACTAAAGTGATATGTCAAGGTTGAATATTTTATTTCTAGCTAGCAAATTTTTCTTTCCCATCCAACTCCATAGTAGTCAAGTTTTCAAAATACATATGGGTCCTCCCAAGGTAAGGGGGGTTTTTTTTTTTTTTTTGACCTCCATAGGATGTTGCATTTAGTATAAAGATTTTAATCATCGCTTCCGCACTTTGTATAGCTTTTGAGTAAAATGGGATTACTATATTGTTGATGGTAAATTTTTATTGGCTGGTTCATGGGATGGTTTTGTCCCATGTTTATGATTGGGATTTATTTTGGTTTTGAATTTATTTAATAAAAAAAATCATTATTGTTTGACAATTTATTTTATTCTAGGCTACGTGTTCCATGAGTTGCCTTGTGATACACAGCTGGTCACTTCTTATTTTTGGGGTGTGACAGAGCCTATATACTTTCATAGGAATTTTTTTTTACATATAATAATAGTGTTTCTTTTTCTTCTTGCAGGGGTGATCACCCCTACTGACCCCTTCCTGGCTCCATCCCTGCAAACACCCTTCTTTTTAAATTAGAAACCAGAGAAAAGAGAAGATTTTTTTTTTCTTTTTATGGGCAAAGCCATCACATGATATGTGCTTTTTTTGTTTTTGTTTTTTCAACATCAAGCAAATGGGAACTCTAAGATACGGGGCTGAAGTTGAATTCTTGATTAAGAGTTATATATTGGTCATGATTGCATATATAAATGCAAAAATGACATGTAAACGAACTTGGAGTGAGAAAAGAACAGTGCATGTGATGGTATTGGTTGATGAGAGAGAGAGAGAGAGAGAGAGAGAGAGAGAGAGAGAGAGTGTACGTAGGGTGCGAGGTGCAAGCAACATTGCATCTGAGAGAGTGTACGTAGGGTGCAAGCAACATTGCATGTTTGGTTGATGGGTATATGTGTGGTGATTATAATTTTTTCAAGTCTTGATGAGTTAATTCAGGGCCAGTATTTATGGAGGGGAAAACGAAATAGGAGTAGTGCATGTGTGTGTGTGTGAGAGAGAGAGAGAGAGAGAGAGAGAGAGAGAGAGAGAGATTCGGCTGAGTATGGCTGTATGGGATGCGATGTTTGTGTGTGCAACGGTGCATGTGATGGATGGATGGGTATACTATGAGTCATCAGTCATGTGCTAATAAGTTACATGATTTGCGTGCACTTATGTGAGCAGTATTTGACACTCATCTCAAACTATTAGACTCCGCACGAGCAAGGATTGAAAATGCGTAAACAATACGAGGACTGAAAGCGAGACCATGGTGTATTTTGAACGTTTATGTAAATGGTCTAGTCAAGTGTTTTAAAGCCGGAAGTGTGCTAGTTATGAGTTGATTGATTAGAGGTTTTTATGGTAGAAATACCGTATGAATTCACAATTTTGTATAGGAAACTAAGATGGCAAAAAGGCTACTGATTAACTAATTAACAATTTGAATTCAACGTAAACTATTCATAGTATATCGATCTTGTCACTGTCAGCCCACTGAATTGACGATAAACACTCTAAAGACGTATTTGACACACATCTCGAACTATTAGACTCCGCACGAGCAAGGATTAAGAATATGTAAACAATAAGAGGACTGAAAGCGAGAGCATGATGTATTTTGAACGGTTATGTACATGGTCTAGTCAAGTGTTTTAAAGCCGGAAGTGTGCTAGTTATGACACTACAAAAAAATTGGGATCTAACAACGGTCAAAAGCGTTACTAAAAAACACAAAAAACGTTGCTAAAAGCAATACCAACGGTTCACCAACCGTTGCGAGATATCCGTTGGTGTAGACATATAGCAACGGTTTTGTCGAGCGTTGGTACAGATTTTTTTTTAGTAACGGTTTCTTTAGCAACGGTTGCAACCGTTGCTAAAGGCAAATTTTTTTTTTTTTAAATCTGGGGTAATTTTTTAGTAATGGTTTCTTAACCGTTGCCAAAGGCAAGTTTTTTTTTTTTTAAATCTGGGGTAAAAAATGACATGGCAGCCACGTGGCGCTGACGTGGCCCCCACCTGTCTCCCACGTGGTGCTGATGTGGCGCATGGAAGGCAACACAATAATTTTGCTTCTCCTGGGAATCAAACCCAGGACCTCGCGTATGTGCGCGCGAGTACGAACCAGCTAGGCTAGCCCAGCACCTGTGTAATATTGAGGGCCTTTTAATATTTATACTATGCAAACCGGTTGGGCTAATTTATGTCATTAGAGTTTTATCAATTTATTCTTAATCCAAGTTTTTAAATTCGGTTTATACTATACAAACACCTACTCTCTTTTTTTCGATTGGAACCGTCTATTTTTTACATAGTAAAGATAGCTACGCTTGTTCGGATTATTCTTTGTTCTTATTCAATTTTTTTTTTCATTTGTTAGTTTCTCGTCAATTTTTTTGGGAATATTGCTTCATTATGACGAGGGGAATCTAAAAAGTAAAAAATTTCAATCAAAATTTAATTTTTTTGAATAAAGACAAAAAATAAGCCAATAAGCTAATTTTTTCGTCTTTATAGTCCGATTTTTAGTAACGGTTATGGAAAACCATTGCTATAGTCCGATTTTTAGTAATGGTTATGGAAAACCGTTGCTATAGTCCGATTTTTCTTAATGGTTATGGAAAACCGTTACTATAGTCGGGTTTTTAGTAACGGTTATGGAAAACCGTTGCTAAAGTCCGGTTTTTAGTAACGGTTATGGAAAACCGTTGCTATAGTCTTGTAATCTAGTAACGGTGGCATGAAAACCGTTGCTATAGTCTTGTTTCTAGTAACGTTTGGAAAACCGTTGCTAGACACCATCTATACCAACGGTTTTTTTAACCGTTACTAAAAAACCGTTGGGAGATCCCAAAATTCTTGTAGTGTGAGTTGATTGATTAGAGGTTTTTATGGTAGAAATACCGTATGAATTCACAATTTTGTATAGGAAATTAAGATGGCAAAAAGGCTACTGATTAACTAATTAACAATTTGAATTCAACGTAAACTATTCATTATATATCGATCTAGCTATTGTCAGCCCACTGGGTTGACGATAAACACTCTAAAAAATAAGAAAAACATGTATTTTTATGTATTTTTCACACTCTTTAATACATATTCACAAACTTATTATTGTCAGCTAATTGGGTTGATTTTAGAATTTTTTTATTTAATAAAAAGTGTATATTTATTATTATCAAAAAGTATATTGATTTGAATTTGTGGGTCCCATACAATTTCTTTTCTCTAAAAGTCCTCTTAAATTCCTGAACCCAGATTTGCTTATCTTTGTATCTAAAATTTAGGATGAAATCGGATCGGTTCGATCGGTTTTTCACCAATATTTCAACCTATCCGAACCAATCGGTTTTCGAAAATCAAAAACCAACACCAATTGTATGTAGGTGACTAAGCTTTTTTTGATATAGGGTTTTCTAACTTTACTCATTGGTTCGTGGAGAGCAAATAGTCACTTACTAAACATTGGGAATAATAAAATCAAATGGAGAAGACTTAAAGTGTCGGTTCGGTTTGGAACATTATGGTCCATTTCACTTAAAAACCGAAACCTAGCCGAAACTAATTTTCTTCAAATGGGTTGAGAGGGATAGAGAATCAACATCCAAGTCAGCATCTAACGGAAAAAAAATTAATTAAACCTAGTCAACAAGTTATCCTACCTCTACTAAAGAAGAACCAGTTTGGCAATTCCATCGCTTGCCAATTTTTGGCTTATTTGGACAATTTTGCCCTTTAATTGGAAGACATGTAGTGTTAATCAGTTGGATAATTTTGTCATTTCGTATTTCCTAAGTCTGGATACGTGGCTTTACAGCCTTTACCAAGACCAGGAGTACGTGGCTTTACAGCCTTGGTAACAGGAGTACGTGGCTTTACAGCCTTTACCAAGACCAGGAGGGAGAAATCCCCTTCAACTTTACTCTTTTTCCCTTCTCTCCCTCACCAATTTTTACCCCATCCCACCGATTTATCCACCCCCCCTCCACGCCATTATTTCTTCTTCTTTTTCCCCCAGCGCCCCCCCCCCCCCCCCCCCCCCCCGCTCTCTCTCTCTCTCTCTCTCGGTGGAATGAAATCATCAACGCCATCACGCCAGTGCTCCTTGAGTCGGAGAAGATCAGGAACGTTGTTTTCGAGAGATTTTGGGAATGGAAATAGCAGATCTCAGCTTTGGCAAGATTGTCGTTGTTCTGGCCTCTGTTCTTCTCCTTTACTCCCGCATAGCATCACGCTCTCGCACACCACACCATCCACCCCAGCTTCTTACCAAAATTATTTCACGGCATCAGCGGTCGACGGAGAGGGTTGGTCCAGTTACTGTGGCTTCGACAAATATCGTCGTCTAAAATCGTAAACGTCGCTCGCTAGGTAAGTTCTTACTCGGTGTGGGTTTCGATTGGCTGATTGTTGGGTTTAGTAGTAATTTGTGATAGTGGGTTTCGATTTGTGAGAACCAGACTTACAGAAATTGCATAAGGTATACAGATTTTCTGTGGGTGTTAATCCTTTCTGGTTGTCGATCTAGGGCTTTGTTTGAATTTTGTTTCTATATATCTGATTTGCCCGCTTTGCATGCGTTTGTTAGTGCTAATTTCTCTGGGTATCTGGTTGTCGATCTAGGGTTTTGTTTGAATTTTGTTTCTATATATCTGATTTGCCCGCTTTGCATGCGTTTGTTAGTGCTAATTTCTCTGGGTATTCGGATTGTGATTGTTGGTGTTGATTTTGCAGAGAGGTAAAGTTGGTTCTATGGTTGGTGAGGGGGGTCAGAAGCGGAGAAGAAGAATTGAAGGAACGAATTTGGATTGTCAAATCTTGATTTGCTTCTCTTGGTAGGATGTTACGTACTCTACCTGCCAGTTTGATAGTAGATTGTGTTCCAATTCTTCGTTTCAGTGGTTTAATTTTTTAGGATCTATAATTAAACCATCATAACTTGGGTTAAGATATTATGTAGTTAGATTTGGTGGAAATAGCTAGAACTTAACTTGAAAGTGCAGAAACTATGGGTTTTCATGGATTAACAGGTTTTTATGTTCCACCTTAATATATTTTTACTTTCTATGTAATAATAGTTGTTTAGATGTCAAAAATTATGTCTAGAAGACAAAAAAAATCATGCTCTACAGTTTTAGGGTGTCCTGATGATATATATTTTTTGCATTAGACATTAGACAGCAATAACATTTCAGTTTGATGATTGCCTTCATGAATTCTTGTAAATATTTGTTACCTTTTCCGTTCAATATGTTAAGCAAAGGAGTTGGACAACTTTCCGCATGATTTGAGTAACAACGCAAATGGGTTTTGTTTGAATTTTGTTTCTATATATCTGATTTGCCCGTTTTGCATGCGTTTGTTAGTACTAATTTCTCTGGGTATTCGGATTGTGATTGTTGGTGTTGATTTTGCAGAGAGGTAAAGTTGGTTCTATGGTTGGTGAGGGGGGTCAGAAGCGGAGAAGAAGAATTGAAGGAACGAATTTGGATTGTCAAATCTTGATTTGCTTCTCTTGGTAAGATGTTACGTACTCTACCTGCCAATTTGATAGTAGATTGTGGTCCAATTCTTCGTTTCAGTGGTTTAATTTTTTAGGATCTATAATTAAACCATCATAACTTGGGTTAAGATATTATGTAGTTAGATTTGGTGGAAATAGCTAGAACTTAACTTGAAAGTGCAAAAACTATATATGGGTTTTCATGAATTAACAGGTTTTTGTGTTCCACCTTAATATATTTTTACTTTCTATGTAATAATAATTTTTTAGATGTCAAAAATTATGTCTAGAAGACAAAAAAAATCATGCTCTACGGTTGTAGGGTGTCCTGATGATATATATTTTTTGCATTAGACATTAGACAGCAATAACATTTCAGTTTGATGATTGCCTTCATGAATTCTTGTAAATATTTGTTACCTTTTCCGTTCAATATGTTAAGCAAAGGAGTTGGACAACTTTCTGCATGATTTGAGTAACAACGCAAATGAGTATTAGTAGTATTGGAGGATATGAATTATTCTTTTTCCAAATTGCTCTCTTATTTGATTCAGTGTTCCCCCTAAATACTACTTGGGGTGGTTCGTTTTTGTGTCCCCAAGGACTTTGGTATTTTCTTACTCTCTGTTTATTCAGTTTTCCATTCTCCTCTTAAATACTGATGACTTTGAGAGTTGAATTGTTGTTTCACATTGCTAATCAAGTTTTAGTAATAGCCATTTCAGTAGTTTGATTGCCACCCAATGGCCACATCAAACCTATGATCGTTGAATTGTGAATTTGTGATTTCACATTGCTTATTGAGGAAAAAGGAAAATGTGTTACCCTTTCACTCTCTATCTGACAGTTTCTACTTTCTTAGTTCAATGTATGGAATGGTTGAAGTAGGTCAAGAGTGATTGTTTTTTTTTTGTTGAATTATGGGCCTACATCTATTGGGTGCTTAATGGATGGTTCGGATTGACTAGCACCTTTTGCTCGAGGGCTGAGATTGAGAGCAAGAAAAAGCAAGGAATGAGATGAACTTCGAACCTCTAATTTTTCCCGCCCATGACACTACACATGGCATTTCCACTTCCAGTGGAAGACTCACCCACGTTCGCCACTCATCTCTCTCTCTCTCACTCACCCACACACCCACACACACGGTAGTTTAACTGTTTCCCACACCCCTGCTCCTGAACCAAAACAAGCTCGAATTGACACTCCCCCTCTCACCTGAATCCCAGAATCTCTCACAAATAAGAAGGAAAAGAAAAAAGCCCGAATGGAAAATGAATCTGCCACCATGGAATTGTAGTTTGTCTCAATTGATGGAGGTACCCGATTCTAGGTTGAGTTCCATTTGATGGTCGAGTTCTTTGAGAAGGGCAACTCATATTGAAGGTACTAACAGCACTTGTGTTGATTGCCCTTTACTGACTATTCTTTTTTATGCACGAGGTTTGTTTTTGAGTGCTTCCTAGAATGACACTACCTTGCCATCTGTAAATACCATGTGCAATATAAAATATGCATGTAATCAGCTAAACTTTATGCTACTTTCTATAATATCTGAAACTCAAAATTTTTTTGCTTAGAGGAAACTGTAAGAGCCAGAAACTTCATAATAAATGAGAGTTCTCTGGTCCTTTTGAAAGATAAGGACACTTTAAAGTTAAGAATTGCTTTTTTCATGAAAAAACAAATGACACTCTGGGGGTTAAACCTGCTCATTGTTTCCTGGCAACATCTTGGGTAGTTGGTTTTGGTTAGTTGGGGGTATCTTGGATGGCTGTTGTTGTGTCTCGTATCCTTTAGGGTGGTGTTTGCAGCCATTAGATAGTCTTAGTACCAGTGGGGTGCATCTGTTTCTCTGCTGCTACTTCTACACTTTATTGCTCACTACTGCATATGACGGATCTTATTGCAACCAATTTTTCCAACACAAAGTTAATGCTGAAAATATTTTGAAGTTGCATGTATATTCTGCTGTCACTATATGCTACAGCATTGTTTGGAGTAAACTACACCGCTGATTGGAAAAATGCTGATCATGATTTTGCTATTTTGCTATCCTTTCATGCTATTAGGTAAAATCTACTACCATCACATGGATGGCATGGCTGCTACATTACCATGACCATGTTACAGTGAAGAATTGCATTATGCTTGAAGGATTGGATTTTGCTGATAGTCTTACCAAGGCATTCCTTACCTGACTAAACTACGCCACTAATTGGAAAATCTGAATGCTGAAGCACTATGCTACTAGCATACCATACTAGCCTCTTTCAGTTTGATGATTGGCTTCATGAATTCTTGTAAAAATTTGTTGCCCCTATTTGGTTTTTGCCATTAATGATGTTATCTGTGTGAATGTTATCCTTAGGTTTACAATACGTGCTTTCCCAAATTGGTCTTTTCAACGGGCATTGCGGACGTGCCTTGCACGTCGCGATGTACCTAGTGTTAGTAAATTTGATGGATTTGAAATCCCAGCTAGGGTGGACACCACCTGCCCATGGGGAATTGAAGATCAATGTGGATGGTGCGTGGGTTCAGAGTTCGGCGGGTGGAGGTATCTCAGGTGCGGGAATGGTGGTTCGGTATTCATTGGACAGATTTGTGGCGGCGCGCTCAGTTAACCTTGGTTCGACAACAGAGTCAGTACTTTGTGCAGAGGCTGGGGTGCGAAGAGAGGCATATATAAGGCATTGGGGTTTGCATTGGTACTGGGCATGAGTATGATCACCATTGAGCGTGATCCGCTTGGTTATTAGGTTTGTTAGAGCGTGATAATCATCTGTTTTAGCTGTTTGTTTCTTTGTTATCAATAGAAGCCCGTTATTGCTTTGACAAAAAAAAATTTTTGATGGATTTAAATAGCAGGAGCCCAATTGAATAACTTCTCAATATTTTAGGTGTTTACTTGAAGTTGTAAAGAAAGTTTGAGAGACCTTTTATGTCAAAGTTTAGGGATATTTTGAAAATTTTCCATTCTTGGATGGGCCCAAGATTTGTTTTGAAGGTTTGACCAGTTTTGACTTGAATTAATCAAAGATCTTTTTTATTTATCAAAATTAATGGGATTGGGTTTAAACAACTCTTTAATTTTAGTACCAACAGTGTGTATACAAGTTGCAAATCACGAAATTTTCATTGGTCTAGATTTTATGATTTTTTTTCTTTTGAATTTGAGCCATTAAAATTTTTACTTTCCTCTAAAAACTGATCATAAATCATAAATACTCCAAATACTCGCTCAATTAAAAATTCTACGTACTGTGAACATTTGAAGACCCAGTTATTTGTAATTGAAGGGATAACTAATCTAATTGATGAAATCTTGTTTGATCTTTTGGAAAAGACAACTTTAGCAGTACTATTATAAATGAGTCCATAACTCTTTTGCGATATAATGTCTTTTTTTGAGTATCTTTCATTATTTTCAACAAAAAAGGTGATTGTTAGGAGCCTTTTTGGTAAGTCAAAACTAATGCTATCATCATATTTATGTCAAACAAATATCGTTCGATTATTCCATTAAAATAAGCCTATTCTAATTAAGAATATTAGTCAAAATAGAGCATTTTTTTAAGGGAAATTATCTATGATCTATATATATATTATCATAATAGAAATAGAATATCACATGATAAAAAAAAAAAAAAAACATTCGCAAATCGTAGATAAAATAACTAATTAGCCCAGTAGTATTAGACATTATCTTTCCTTTTTAACTAGACCATTTTTATCAGAACTACTTCAGTGTTCGGCGAAAACTACGCTTTCGTTCTTTGAAATACAAACGAAATCTTTTATAAATGATCTCGTTTACCAATGAAAGGGACTCTTTACCGTTGGTAATTTCCTTAATTTTCTAGTCGTGTGTGCTTATGTATTTGAAATCTGTTTCCCCAACTCGCTTCTAGCTCAATGGTATTGTCCAAAGCTCCATTAGTGTTTGGACTGCTCTTTGGGTCTGTGGGGGCTTTGGTTTCTGTCTTGTCCTGTTTCTTTGGTTTGGGCTTTTTTTTTTTCTGGGCTTGCTGTGGGTTTGGGTCTGTTTCTCTGCCCTGAATCCTTGTGGGTTGTATCACTGGGCTTGGCCTATGTCTTCTTTGGGCCTTGGTAATGTTTTTGGAGCAGGACTTTATTTCTGGGTTTTTGTGTTCGATCTTCTTTGGGTTTTTGTGTTGGAACAAGTCTACTGGCACAGCAAATCTATGCACAGATCGTGCACAGATTTCTATGTAGGGTCCACTACAGATCCCACACAAGTGATTCGAGCCGTTCATTATGTTTAAAACATTTTTTCAAGGACCTCCGCAAAAAAATCAGCTCAAATCAAGTACTTATAGATATCGGATTGAACTAAATTTTCGCGGGAACCCTTGAAAAAATGTTTTAAACATAATGAACGGCTCGGATTACTTGTGTGAGACCCTTAGTAGGCTCCACATAGAAATCTGTGCACAGCTTTGTTGTGCCAGTAGACTTTTTGTTTTGTGTTTTTGTTTGGAGTACGATTTTTATTTCTGAGTTGTGTCTGGAGTCTGGTCTACTCAGGTTGGTGGGTACGAGTACATCTTATAAGGATTTTTCTGGCCCTTTTCACTCACCTCTAAGGTTTCGCCCTTTTGGACCACAAACGCCTCATACGAGGATTGAACACTGACCTCTATTGTCGAAGGATTAGGAGATAACCGCTAGGCTACAAGCCGTTTGGTTTACGATAATGTAGTTTAAGGCCCTGTTTTCTTTAATTATTGTTGTGTTATTTTGTACTAGATCATTTACTTTTTGCTTATCTCCTTTTTTTTTCTTTTTAAATTTTCATCATAACTTTTATTATTTATTATTATCTCGACGAGAGGAATTACTGAGAAAAGCATAAAAATATGGAGCAAATGTGCAAAAGTACATATAAGTCAACATTGAAGACGAAAAAAACAGTTGTTTCAGCAATTTTTTTTCTTTAATAAACTTTTTTGTGTTTTTTTTTTCTTTTGGTTACTAACTTTTTTTTTTGTCTTTTGGTTGTAATTGTTTTATTTTTAGGTTCCTCTCATTGAGATGAATGAGTAATTCACAAAAAGAACAAAAATTTAACAAAAATTCAAAAAGGGCGACAAAAAATATCTAAAAAAAAAGTTTAGAAAGAACAGAGCCTACCGTTGGAAATGCTCTAAAGAACTCGTGAGGTGAGATCTTTGATCGAACGGTGAGACGATGGCGATGAAGAGGCAAAGCTTAGGACATTTATCGTGCAACAAGCAATAAGCATAAATACATGGATGCTCTAGCTATCAAACAAATGGTGTATCACTTTACTTGAGTAATAGTATACGGTAACACAAAATATAGTTTATTTCTCTCTTCCACTTCAGTCGCTTCAGAGTGGAGATCTCGATCTGCTCCGCACTTAAATTTAAGGTATTTCCTAATATTAGTAGTTTCTTATTATTTATTGTCATTACAAATGTGATGTTGCTCAATTAGTGAGAAACTAATTTGTCGCTATAAAAGAGGAAGAACTAAAGAATAACGTCGACTTGAGCCAATTAATACATCCAAAAAGCTATAAAAAAAAAAATCAATTAGATTAATAGTTTGTTACCGGACTACTTTTTATGTTCTTCCTAATAAATGTGTATATTACACTAATAATTTTTTTATCAGAGAAAATAACACTAATAGCGATAAATCCGAAATGATATACCCAATATCTCACCGGTGTAGGTTCATACCCTAGGCAGTTTTGACTCCTAAAAACCGAACATTTAAAGCAAAAATTGTTCCAATATTTCACCAACAAAAAAGGTGAGTTTGTTGTTTGTCCTTTTCGTTCTTCATTTTATCTGAGTAATTCAGATGTGTAGCCGATGAAAAAAGTGCCTAATGAATTATATTAATAATATGGGGTAAAATTACAAAAGCTCCATTGATACTGTGAATGTGAATGTAACTGCAGCAATATATTGTGGTTGTATCAAGTTTCAGTTCCCTTTTTTGGGTCAAACGGAATGGATCAAGTTTCAGTTCCCTACCTCCGTATTAAACTCACCATGAATTTGATCCAATATATTTATGAGGCTCAGTAATGGTATCTTTCTTAATTTACCCTATAAATAACTCGATAACATTGATAAT
Organism: Rhododendron ovatum; assembly: GCA_019656835.1. NCBI lineage: Eukaryota > Viridiplantae > Streptophyta > Magnoliopsida > Ericales > Ericaceae > Rhododendron > Rhododendron ovatum. The sequence goes on along the minus strand of CM033799.1, from coordinate 9,260,434 downwards.
GCAAATGAACAATTGGAATCATACGTTCATTTCCAGGTAGTACTTTTTATTTCTCATTTCTTGCTTAGATTTTTGTGCACACAATTCTTTAAAACATTTATTCTTGAGGAGTGTTTTTAATTTGTGAAGTTACCGAAACACCCTTTCACTTTTCAATCCTTCAATTCCCTTTTGTTGTCATCCAAATTGGTGTGCAAAAATCACTTCCCATTATATCTATATGCATCTATATTTTGGGCACCTATAGATTGATGGATATATATTGTTCTTCATGAGGAGACCCAACCTTTATTCACAAAAAATTATTAAGGACACCTAGAGCATCAATCGTACACATGTAGAAATATTTTATCCATATTTTCAATTTTTTTAGAACCCATTGGAGTCTGGAGATGCTCTAAGTCAAGACTCCTACCGTCTCAATTCGTTAGTCATTTTTTTTTGGAATGCTGTGCCGTGATTTATGATATTTTATGTCATTTTTGAATTTTTTGTTCAATTAAAATTAATTTAGAGCAAAGCACATATCAAATGAAAATAGTTACTCCATCAAGTAGTACCAATTCTCTATCCGATAAGAATATAACGAGGGACAACAAATGAGGGCGGTGAGAGTATTTTTTATTTTTTGAAATCCCAATAAATATTGTACGTGATATGGACCTTATGAGATTACTTAATAGGTTTCAATTCAAAATTTTCTAACGCCTGTGTATCCTGTGCAAAATTGGTTCGTATGTTCCTAATTTAACCAGTTTTGTTTTCGTTTTTTTTTTTTTCGTACAGGTTCGCAAATTAAGATGGCAAGAACATTCTTCTTGTTGGTTAATGTCCTGCTCTGTGTCCACCATATCTGTTTGTCCAAAACATGTCGTGCAGAGGAAGAAGAAAAGCCTAGTAGATACTTATTTGTATTTGGAGATTCAATAGTGGATAGTGGTCCAAAGAAGGATCATGAAACAGGAATGAGAGCAGGTCACTCGCCTTATGGCATTGAGTGCCAATGGTATGGTAAATTCAGATTCACAAACGGGTGGACAGTTCCAGACATGATAGGTGAGGGAACCAAAAAAAACACAGTTTGTTTTTCCTCTATTTTTACACCATAAGGAAACATATCCGGGGTTGCCCCGGCGGTCAACACTTGAGACTTAAAAGGTTAGCTCATCCTGAGGTCTCATTTTTTAGACCTCCCACGTTCTATTAACCACTTTTGAGGCCGGTTCAGACAGATTTTTGCCATGAGTTCAATTGCGGACGCCAAGAATGGTTCCTAAAAAGTAGTAGTTGAAATGCGAGTAAGCTTGCACGGACACCTCATTTACCAAAAAGACACATCTGTGATCTTGAAAAAACTATTTGCCCTCAAATTTTCTGTGCAATTCAATTATTTCTTACTTTCCAATGTTGCTACCACTACTAACGCAACTTCTTTTGTATTTTGTGCAGCTCTCAAACTGAACTTAACAGTACCTGTATCATCTGTTGAAGTGCAGTTGTTTCCTAGATATAATGGAGTTAACTATGCCTCTGCATCTGCAGGCATCCTCCCAGAGACAGGGAGTGCTCTAGTGAGTGACTTTAAAATGTGAAGGATTACTTCAATTCGTTACAAATACACTAGTTTTTTAAGTGAAATATTCCATATTTGCAATTTTTTTTTACTTGGGTGCATAGAAGTTCTAGATCCAGAGCTTAACTTATTAGGTACAGAGATACCAACATCATAGGATTACTCATTTTATAGTACCCTGCCAATGTGGAACTTGTATTTCCTTGCATCTCCTCCCTCACTTGCAGTTGCTTTTGAGCTTTACCGCTTGTGGCCTTTATTGTTTCCTTTGTGTTTGTGTACTTGGTTTGTAAGTTGAACTCCATAGTCCAAAAATCGCAGCAATAACCATCTCTCATGGCATTTGTGGCATGTTGGCCTGTTTCCAATGCATGCTAGTAATGTTGAGGACAGGATCGAGAAAGCATTTTTCATATAGCTTTTAGTCTTTAATTAGAGTGCGAGAGGACTACAAGAAACAAATCAGCTGAAAATATGACAAACTTGATGCTTCTTTGTTGACTTCTTTCTTGTGCAGGGAACGAACTATTGCATGGAGGAACAAGTTGGATTTTTCAAGGAAACTTTGGAAAAATTCTTAAGGCCTAAGTTTCCGTCCCCGGTGGAACTCTCAAAACGCTTGTCTGATTCTGTTTTCGTTATTAACATCGGGAGCAGTGACTACATTTTCAACTATCTTCAACCTAGTGATTATAATAGTAGTCGCCAATATAACGGTGATGCATTTGCTGAACTCTTGATAAGGAAACTGGGAAACCATCTCGAGGTACTAGTTATAAACCTCTCAAAACTTGTCGCGCGCGCCTGGTTCTCATGTAGTTTTTCTTTCCACGATATGCTAGCGCGCTGTTAAAACTTCGTCGATCTACTTTCATTGTAGGATCTCTACAACCTTGGCGCAAGGAAGATGTTAATTTTCGAAATTGGCCCTCTTGGTTGTTTGCCATACATTATAAACAAATTCAATCCTAGAGATAGATGCTTCGAAGACGCAAACAAGTTAGCTTCCATTTTCAACGAAAAACTTGAGACGAAGCTCAAAGAGTTGAGCGGCAAGCTTAAAGGATCAACTTTTGTGACGGCAAAAACTTTCCATCTCATTAAGGATATTGTTGAAAATCCATTTGATTATGGTGAGTCATTCTCTGAAGGTATAATTGGTTACGGTTATTCGATATATATCATCAATGCATTAACGTTCTATATATATGTTTTCTTCTAATTAGGATTGCAAGAAACAAGATGGCCATGTTGTGCAACTCAAGAAAACGGGACGGGACTATGCAAAGAACCTAAAATACACTACATGTCACCGGAGATGATGGCAAAACTCCGGCCGGCGGATCCATCATACTATGAGAAGCAATTTCGAAAGGATTATTTTTGTACGAGGAGCCCTCCTCCTCCTAAAGTGACGCGGCCAAGGACCTCAATCGGAAAACCAGAAGGAGATGTGTGTGAGGACAGAGAAGCATTTGTCTTTTGGGATGAACTTCACCTGACCACAGCTGTTAATAGAATCATAATGGACAAATGCTTTCATCCGGCTTCAGGTGGCATTTGCTCTCCCTACGATATCTATCAACTGGCAAACCAGAGATGATGGTATAAGCAATAGTTGAACTTCCCATGGCCTTAATTTACTTAACGGCAAATAATTTAGACTAGCTATAAGTCTAATTTCGAATACCTTTAGTTTTTTTAATTTACTTCTATTTTCGAGTGTTTGACACTTGCACTTGGTTTATGAAATGTGTTTTCTTTTTCCTTTTTCTTTGTTTTTGTTTTGTTTGTGTGTGTGGTGCTAATACGCCAATTTGTGTTGATATTGCACGCGCTATCGATCTCTTTCGTAGCATTTAGCCTTGTTAAACTAAGAAGCTTTTTGGCTTTTATTTTTTTTGTTTTATCCTTATTTTAAAAAAAAAATCGCGTTTGTTTGTTTTGTGACAAACCGACTTTTTCGGCTTTATCTTGAATATTTTCAAAAATATTTGGATAAAAATCATAATTTTTTACTTTTTCGATTCCTCTCATCGAGAAGAATTTATAATCTACAAAAGTATATAGTATATCGCAAAATGAACACGCGAAATTTTTGAGTAAGGACAAAATGAAAAAAGAAGCCAAAAAGCTCTTAAGATGAACAAGGCGTAGATCTTTTGCTGGAACAATATGCCGGGTTCGTCTTCTCCGTCGTTGTGATGCTCCCACATGCTGGTGCTCCAGTCCTTCACATTGGGGCCAGTTAGCACTTAGGAGTGCAATGTCCTAAATTAACCATTTCATATCATATTACTCCCTCCGTTCCATATTGATAGTCCAGTTCGGTCTCCAATGCAAAAATTAAATTGTTAATATCTTTCAATTTACAATGTTTTTAAAGATTTTAAAAATATTATATAATAGAACTAATTGAGATTTATCACATAAGATCCATATTGCACATAAAAATCATTATAGATTGAAAGATATTAACAATTTAAATTTTGCATTGGAGACCGAACCGGACCTTCAATTTGGAACGGAGGGAGTAATACCAAAGAACTTACCCATTTTCACATATTAATCATCCTCGTATAGGACGGAATTAGTTTAGCAATCGAGCAAAATGGAATTAGATGTTATTTAAAACCAAATTTTGAAGAAATTTCTCATAAAGAATGAATTTTCTGTTGAATAGGACTGAGAGGGAACAACTTTTCTATATAGTGATAGAGTGTTTTTGCAACTTTTCTACATTTTTCTCTTTCTATTATTTTTGGAACAGGGGGTGGCATGTTCCTTACCTCAATCCGTTCTCAACCAAACAATATTGGTTTTACTCTCTTACAAAAGCTTGAGATCTTGTCCCGAATCTTGACCGTTGAGAATTTTTTTGGTGCCGGGTGAGTATATCCCACGTGGTACCTGCTCAGCACATCTGGATCATTCAATATACTTTTAGACGGCTCAAATTGAAACCCTCTCTCTCCTCTTACCCCAACACTTTCTCTCTCTCTTTTTTCTCTCTCCAAATTCGAGCTATACAAAAACACATTGGACGGCTCGAATGCACCAACCGAGTATCACGTGGTACCCGCTTGGTATTGAAAATTTTTCCCTTGACCTCAAGTTATTTTTATCCTTTCGACGTGGGTCTCTATTTTTAGGTTGAGCAATTGACGGGCCGGTCCAATCAAGATTGAGGAGAGCCACGTGTTTGGGCTAGTTTCAACTTTCTTTAGAAAAATGACGGCCAATGATGTGTTTTGATAATTAATATGAATATCCGCCAAGGACATTTTCAGCATTAACAAATGTTTTTAACATATTCTTGGCGGGTATTAATTATTAAAACACGTCCTAGGTTGTCATTTACCTAAGGGAAAATGATAGCTAATGACGTATTTTGACAATTAATAACCGTCAAAAACATGCTGAGAACATTTGTTAATATTGAAAATATACTTGGCGGATATTAATTATCAAAACATATTCTGGGCCGTCATTTTCCCTAACATAAACCTACCGTAGGCATCAGGATTGTACTAATAAAAATAAGTACTAATTTTTGAATTAAAAGTAATGTATTATGAGAGAATGACATGCCTTGTAAAACAAAAAAAATATATATTAAAAAAATAAGAACTTTAGCGAAATAAAGCCTTACAAACTAGGTCTTCACAATCTTCACCGTAGATTTTTTAAATTGAGTGAGTGCTTGGAGTAATTTCTGACTTATGTTGAGTATTAGGACCAAAGTTAAAACATTTTAACTGGCCAAAATTGCAAAGTAAATTTTACACCCATAACAGTTGCGAGAATTACTTGTAATAGATGAAATGATCTTAATTAAAAATTGGTCAAAGCTTTCAAACAAATCTTGGGCCTCCATTTTCCCTTTTCCCTTTATGTTAACGACCTCGTGACCAGCCCATGGTAAGAAAACAATCTATGGACCCAACCCGAACGGCTTTTGAACAGCCCATGGTTCAAAGGACCCAACCGACAGAGAGATAATTGGGCTTCAGATGTGGAGGTTTATACGGCCCATTCTTTGTCCAATCGTTCTTAGCCCTGCCATGTATCATCCATTCAAAATAACAATCTTCCAACATATCCACCAAATATTTCTCTTTCTCTACTTTGTAATTAATTGTCACATTGGTTAAATATGAAATTAACATACTAGAAGGACTTTCATGAAACTCGGCCAATTCACTTTTAATAGGAATATCCTTTTTTTTTTTGGCTCGGCAAGAATACCCTTTTTCAATGAGAGATTATTCTGTGCTTCACAAGCAGTAATGTTCCTCTCTCTCTCATGCAAGTGTGTGGGATCCACACACTTGGAAGTGAGACCGAAACACTTTTGTGAGATGGATGAACATTGCTCTTGAAGCACAAAATAATATTCCCTTTTAAATAGCCGAGGTTTTTGGATGTGGTCAATATTTGTGCGAGAAAAGGTTTATTAATTCCTCAAAGCCTTTAGTTCCCCAAGTTTTTGGCCCAAAAAGGGAGAATTTTTTGGTTGCAAATTAGTTATAGGGTACCACTCTTAAGGTGGGCCGACTTTGAGAATTACATGACCTACGGCGAATTTTTTGAATGGACCTTAAAATTTCAATCTTTTTGCAACCATTAGCAACCCAACAATTTGAGATTAGTAATACCCCTAATCAATAACCCAAAAAATTACTATCATTTAAGCGTTACATTTCTCACAATTTTAGCTACAAGTGTACTAATTAAGCTTGCACAATATACCTGCAATTGTACCGACTAAAATCGCAAATTTTTCAGGATGTTATGTCTTTAACCTCATTTTTCTTAGGTAATACTACTTCTAGTACTACATTATAGATGACTGACAATGACAACTATCAAGAACCAACAGTTAAGAATAACTAAATTAAACATTAAGAACTACTTTTGATGTAGAAAAACCAAAGGTGGAATTTTGGACCAGTTTCTATTATCCAGCCAAGGATGAGAAGCTTATTTACAACCATTGCTATCAAAGTTACTATTAAATCTCTGCTAGATGATAGATACCATACGGAGAGCAAATGCCTTCTGAGGTACTATTAAGGCATTTGTTCACTAGAAGTTTGTAAGCGGTTGACGTTAGGTGAAGTTCGTCGAAGAAAAGATAATAATTCCTCTCCTGGCATATATACTTCACCGGCATTCCAATTTGCGATTGACTCGAATTCAATCTAGGGGATGGGACATCCCTACACATATACTCCTTTTCAAATAACATCTGATTAGAAAGACGAGGCATAGGCACATCCGATCCAAAGTACTTAGGTCCTCTGTCACATAGCCCGGTTCCATTCACTTGAGTCACACAACATGGCCACCTCGTTTCTGCAAATTCTGAGGAGGAAAACCAAGTCTGATCAGTCTTTTTCATATACGTAAAGAGCTTGACAAGGAAAAGGACTGAAGATATAAACGAGAACCCAAATAGATTAACTCACCGTAATCAGCAAGATTTAAAACCAAGCTTTTTATGAGATCAAAAGTTTTTACAGTCACGAATGATGATCCGTCAAGTTTCTCACTTAATTCTTTGAGCATGACATTAAGCTTGTCATTGAAATTGGACACCAACTTGTTTATGTCTTCGGCACACCTACTTGTTGGCTTAAACTTGTTTATTATGTATGGACAGCAGCCAAGTGGGCCAATTTGAAAAACTATCATCTTTCTCGCGCCAATGTTGTACAGATCCTAAAATTTCATAGAAACAGGCAAAGAGAAATATTAAACTCATGTGCTTTAATCTTTTTTTGAAAATATGTCTGTTGTGTTTTTGTAAGGATACCTTTAAATTGTTTTTGAGTTTCTTTGTAAAGAGTTCAGCAAAATCTTCACCGTTGTATTGGCGGCTACTTTTATAATGATCAGGCTAGAGATAGTTGTGAATATAGTCGCTTGTGCCTATATTAATCAGATAAACCAAAGTTGACAAGTATTTTGAGAGTTCGTCCATGGGTGAAAATTTGGCCCTTAATTCTGTCTCCACAGTTTCATTGAAAAAGTTAACTTGCTTCTCCATGCAATAGTTAACTCCCTACATATATAGCAAGCCAATGAGTTAAAAAAAGGCTTAATAGCAAGAACACCCTCTAAACTATCACTTTTTTGCAACTTCACCCCTTTAAGTTTAAATTTGTGCAACTTCACCCCCCTAACTACCAAATTCAAGCAACTTCACCCCCTCCGCCATTTTCTGTCCAATTCTGTTAGGGATTTGGATGGAAAATTATAAAATTGGATGGAAAAGTAATTTAACATATCAAAACGCCCTTTATACACCCATTATAGACCCCCTTTCTCTCTCTCTCTATCCTCCCTCTACAGTACATGATCTCTCTCTCTCTCTCTCTCTCTCTCTCTCTCTCTCATTGCACATGGGAGGCGGGAGATGGGGAGATTGGTTTCAGGGTCTCGGTTGACCTCGACCCATGACGAAAAGAGCGAGAGAGAGAGAGAGAGAGAGAGAGAGAGAGAGAGAGAGAGAGAGAGAGATGAAAAGGTGGTGGGAGTGATCAATCGTGTTTTCTTCCAAGTATAAACCATGTGTTTTTTTTAAACCTTAGGAGTACGTTGGTCTTTTTATTTCAGTCCATCCAAGAATTGGACGGAAAATGGGGGAGGGGGTAAAGTTGCCAAAAAGTGATAGTTTAGGGGGTGTTCTTGCAATTAAGCCTTAAAAAAACTACTATCATTTACCGAATAAACTTATTTAATTTTTTTTTGGACAAAGAAGAAGGAATTTCGTATGGCTACGGTGAAAATTTGATATGAGTGTGTGTGTATACTCATGTAGAGTTTTTATTTTTATTTTTGAAATTTTGCACAAGTATATATTGCACGACTCAACAAGTAAGTGTGTGTGTGTGTGCGCATGTGTGTGTGTATATATATATATATCCTCTTAAAAAAAAGTATATATATGTACCAAATTCATTTTTATTTGACTTCTGCAAGAACAATCGTTAACTTCTAACTCTATATGTTAAAAAAGAGCACTTTATTCATGTTAGGATATAATTAATGATCGATATTAACTTGATTACCAATGCTGTTCCTGTCTCCGGAAGAATACTAGATGATGGAGATGCATAATTAATTCCGAGTTGCTCTTTGTTGAAACGTTCGTCCATTGACAGTGGATTAGATACATTGAACGCTGTAACTGCACACGCACACTCACAGAAAATTTCAACGACAATATGAAAGTGATCTTTTATCTTCATTCTTCCTATTGTGTTTTAGAGAATGAACTTAGGCATTGGTATAGTTCATATCATACCTTAAATATTTATCATCTGATCAATTACTACAAATTAGCTTTATGTCATGGTCAAACGGACACGTGATGTAATTTTCTTTTAATTGGGTGAATCAACACATGATATATATAAGTTATTCTTAAGAAATATCAAGATTGATATTTTCGATCATGTAGTTCATCGTATCATACAAATGGTGAATTCACTGTGGTTTTGTTCAACGATATATATGTGCCATTTATTTTTTAGCACTTTAAATGTTAACCACCCATTATAAAAAAAAAAAAATAGGGAGAGGGAGAGAAAGAGAGAGGAGAGAAGACATAGATATAGATGTAATCAGGAATGACAACGGGGCGGGGCGGATTTTGCCACACCCTGACCCCGTTCGGAAAATTTAGCCCCGCCCCTGACCCTGGACCGGATAATTTATGGGTACCTCCATCCCATCCCTATCAGGTTTTGGGTTTACCCGCCCCTGCTCATATTTTTTTTCATTGAGAAAATATGTTTTAGATTCTAAAATAAGTGAGTACAAATAATAAAAGTTTACGAAATAACTATTATAATTTAACCAAAATCTATTATACTATCTAAAAGCAAAATGAAAGAAATAGTTACTACTATTTTTATGTGGTATTTAGTTGCAAGAGTAAAAATACAAGAATAAAAAGTTTTTTATGCATAAATAATTTTGGGGCGGGCGGGGCGTGTACCCGAATGGGGTAACGTCAACCCGACCTCAACCGGGTTTCATGAATTCTCCCCTGACCATGACCCGATCCCCGAAAAATACTACAAAACCCCGCCCCAATCGGGCCCGGGCGGGTTGAATTGCCATCTCTAGATGTAACTTAGTCCAAGATAAGTACAGGGGTACTACAATCATTTACTTTAAAACCATAAGGAGGTGAATTGGTCACGAGTAAAACTCAGAGAGGTTATCTACCAAATGACCAAATCATAGAGAGGTAATTTGCATTTCGCCCTTCATTTTTTATCACATGATCGGTGAGACTACATGAGATCATCACATAAGAGCATTTTGATTTCTTTTAAGTATACTCTCCACGTTGCTATATAGTCCTATAACCCAATAGATGTTAATACAGTGTTCATCAGCAGAAGTAAAATAGTCCCCTCACACCATCTCTCTCTCCCCAATCCTCCCCTGTCTCAAGACATCCCCTAGCCTCTATATATTCAACAGAAAATAGTCCCCCTCACACCATCTCTCTCTCTCTCTTTGAAACATGGCTGTATCCAAACAGCAACAGCTTGCTCTTCTAGTCTTGATCTACGTTTTCCTCACTGATGCTTCCGCAAATGCTCAGTACAACATCAAGCTTGCGCCGGCCTTGTACATATTCGGGGACTCCACGGTTGACGGTGGAAATCGGCTCCCTCCCAACGGTGCATATGGCATGGATCTGAACTCGACTGTTCGCCCGCGCTGGAGCAATGGCCTCAACATTGCTGATTTTCTCGGTAAGTAGTTAAACTTGAAACATTTCTTTTTCTTCTTCGTCTTCTTCTACTCTTTTTTTGTTGTAGGGAATGACCAGCTGGTTGATCTTTTCGTTGCAGCAGCTGTCCCCGTCCGGCTGGCTGATCGAAAAGCCCGGGGTGCAACCCATGGGCCAAATGTTGTTCACCACGAATTTTCTACCTCCCAACCCGTGCAAAATCTGCCCAAAAAATGCAACCATCATTTCTCTCTGTTAGTACACATTCGTTTTCTGCAACTTTTTCCTGACAAAAACTTTCACAAAAAGAAGTGGTGAAACCCCTTACCGTCAAACGGAACGACAACTCATTCAAGACATACTTGGCAAACACTTCCGGCTCCAGCTTTGCAAGTGATCCATTGTACGTTGGCCTCAAGTAATTGAACTCGTAGTCCTTTATGCCGAAGGAGATCAAGAAAACGGAATCCCTTAAGTGTTTGATCAAATCTTCGTTGTTAAACAACGTTGTCAAGATATCAAACACGGTTCGGTTGAAATACACGATTTGCCGGTCAAAGCTCCAACAATTCTAGGAAGATCAAAGCAAAAGAAAGTTCAATGTGCTGGATAAATGGAAAAGAAACTTAAAGCGAAACATTTATTTGTATTAATTTACCCCATTCTCGGGAATGAGCTGGCCGGTTTGCGGAAGGATTCCGCAGCCGGCTGAGCCATAGTTGACTCCCGTGGTAGAACCCCCCGCAATGGACATGTTAGAGTAGGGGGGAACAAGGGGCAACTCCAAAAAATTTGCTACAAAAAAACGAAAGGAAAAACAGAGACCAAAGAAAAATATATAGATTAGTCAGAATTTATTGTAAAGAGAAAGCGAAACAAAAAAAGAGTAGAAGAAGACGAAGAAGAAAAAGAAATGTTTCAAGTTTAACTACTTACCGAGAAAATCAGCAATGTTGAGGCCATTGCTCCAGCGAGGGTGAACAGTCGAGTTCAGATCCATGCCATATGCACCGTTGGGAGGGAGCCGATTTCCACCGTCAACTGTGGAGTCCCCGAATATGTACAAGGCCGGCGCAAGCTTGATGTTGTACTGAGCATTTGCAGAAGCATCAGTGAGGAAAACGTAGATCAAGACTAGAAGAGCAAGCTGTTGCTGTTTGGATACAGCCATGCATGTTTCAAAGAGAGAGAGAGAGATGGTGTGAGGGGGACTATTTTCTGTTGAATATATAGAGGCTAGGGGATGTCTTGAGACCGGGGAGGATTGGGGAGAGAGAGATGGTGTGAGGGGACTATTTTAATTCTGTTGAATATATAGAGGCTAGGGGATGTCTTGAGACAGGGGAGGATTGGGGAGAGAGAGATGGTGTGAGGGGACTATTTTACTTCTGTTGAATATATAGAGGCTAGGGGATGTCTTGAGACAGGGGAGGATTAGAGAGAGAGAGAGAGAGAGAGAGAGAGAGAGAGAGAATTCAGTACCAAGTATCAACTGCTCAACGAAACCTTCTCAAAATGTGCTTTTTAGTTGAATGCATAATTCAAAATCACCCTTGATGGTGTATATTCATCAAGGAGATAACAATTCTATTTAACCCTTACAATAATCATTGTTACAAGATTCTTGTCAAAAGACCAATTACTTCCCCCCCTCCTTAATTAGCCAACACACCAAATTTAAAAATTAAAAAAAAAAATAAACCTAGCATTAGGATCTTGTTTGTAAGTTCCAGTAAAAAAGATCAAGGAGTTGGCCTAGTGGTTATGGCACTCCTTTACCAAGTATAATGCTTGGGTTGAATCCTATCACTGGGAATTACAGCACTCTTTCTCTATCACCCCACCTCATATCGATTGACACAAAAAAGAAAAGAAAAGAGAGTTCCAGTAAGATAGTACGTACCCTTATATTCGTTCCTTCACTAATGGTCGTTATTAATAGAAAATATAATTGATTTTCTATTTTATAAAGTTATTTCTCAATTAATTATTTTCGTAATTTTGGCTTGTGGATTATGGATTATAATTTGAGAATATGTGGAAGTGCCAGTTGGGTCAATATGTGCAAATGTTCATTGCAAAGTGGTTTTGTGACCGAAATTATAATCACAATTCAAAAAGTTCCTTTCAAGGGTGATTTTGAATTATGCATTCTCCAGTTCAATTTTCAGAATGAAATTTAATATAAAGCATTTTAAAATCCGTGGCCACACGCTTAGGATGTAATTCTACATAATACATCATGCAAAACCCAGAGCCATACACCCTCTTAACTCTGGTGAAATAAGAACTGCATTGGACATGCAAGAATTTTTTGTTTCCCCCCGCGTTTTGAACTACTACCTTATATAGGCATATATGGTATTACCCTGGACAACATATCTGAACTTCTTATATTTTATGGTTCACTCGAATATGAACACGGATATAATCAACAGCGGAGTGAGTGTAGGGCGGTGAGACCTAGCCCCCTATTGAATTTCCCTTTAATTTTTTAAGGTTTGCATTCCGCCTCATAAATTCTTTCACAAACCATTTTCTTTTAATTAGTCTAATATAATTTGTGTATATCTCATTTTTCAACTTTTTTTGCTTATTACGATTTTTTTTTTTGGCAATGTGTATAAAGGGTGCCTCCGCTAACGTTTATTACTGGATCTGCCACTAAATATTATAACCCCAGATCGTTTATCTGCCTGTGGCCGGATAAAATAACAACCTTCTTCCAGAAGACAGGTTAATCACAAAGTTATAGGAGTAAAAAATAAAACTCTGAGAAAACAAGGAGACACCGATATATGGGCTTAAGGCTATAAAAGGAATGTTATAAAGACCGTTAACGATTTAATTCATGTTGGTAGATTTTCCCTAATCTCCCGCTAACCCACCAACTGATACTAGCTGAGTTAGTTTTACTCTGATATTGCTAATTAGTTTAGTAATATAGTCCATTTGAATTTTGGATATAGTTTTATCATAGTAGCTTCCTTTATTTTCTTTTATTACTAATTGCCGGCCATTCGGTCTCTGTGGGTAATATTTTGTCTTCTTACAATTAAATGGTTCTTCTTAATTTTATAGTGGGGAATTAATTATGGGAACAGAGCATTATGAGCATAGCTAGCTGCATCATTAAGTACGATATGTACATCCCAACTTCCTTTCTGAACTCTAACGTGTCTTAATAAATTGTACTAATTGTCAGCATGCATATTTACTCATTATTAGTGTGACGTTCTAGTTTCTACCATCAACCCTAAATTGTTCTTTGAATATTGCCAGTGATCCTTAAATCGAATGTTCTTGGATGTTTAGGTTGGATGAAATTAAATTACCTGTTAGACATTATGGTTTTTCATAACATTAATTTACTTCCTTTTTATACAAGTGCTAGCTAGTAAAAATTTGAGGTATGGTATCATGGGCATTAATTATGATTAGGCTAAAAAGGACCGGAGTACTTATCAGTTTTTCATCTCGTGCATGGTTGGATTTGTTTAAGGTCAAGTTCGTTTTGAGGTCTCAAAATCCCTTAACATAGTCTCCAATAAATTAATCAATTTTTTTTATCTGTGTCTCTTCACTCATTATTCTAAAAAAACCGTCCTAAAAACACAAATTCAATCAAAACAGCATGTACATTCTTTGTGAAAATAAATTTGATCGAGACAAGATTAATTTAGCAAAGCCATCTCTATACTTCGTGAAATTTTTAACACGCTATTTAGTGAGATCATGGGGGAGTATATATCACTAGAGTTCTCTCAAGTTTTTTATAAAGTATGTTTTGTTTTTTTGGTCAGTAATAAGACAAAAGACAAAAGTAAATGAGAAGTGGGCCCGGCCAGATGCATGTCACATCCTACTCCAAACAAATCACATAGCCCGGTTCCATTAATTCGATCATCGGCCCGATGTGGGGGGTCCATGCATCAGCGTTCATCATTTACGGGTGACAAAATGGAAAGGAAAGAGCACATGCAGGGTTAGTAACACCAAATTTCAAAATGGAAAGGAAAGAGCACATGGAAAGAGTACATTTACGTTGGACTTTAATACAAAGTCTATTGTTTTGCAGGAGCCAAAAGTAAATGTACTGGATCATAGATCGACTTGTGAACTTGTTGGTTCAAGTGAATAAGGGCCGGGTGAGCTGGAGTTAATTGGCTTTAAATAGCTAGTCACAGTTATCCAAGTTAGTTAACAACCAAATAAATTGGAACATTAAGCAAAATATTTAAGAAATTAAGTAGACCGTACCGGTCCTAATTATGGCATCCATATTAACAATGTTTCTAAGTTTGAAAATTTTATATCCATCTCAAAACCAATTGACAATGAGTGGAGAAGTCCCAAATGTTATTAAGTGATCATCCATTCCACTCCCAAGCGATGTGAGATTCATTTCCTCGACACTAAGCCTGTCATTTTCTCAAAGGAAACCTTAAGAAAGAATAGTGGAAAATCAAATCCTATGCACTCACTGCCCTTAAATAACATAACGAGTTAATTACTTGTTTAATTGATGATCTAGCTGCCTGTAGAAATGCCATTAGAAGCTGCGAAAACATTTTATATAAATACTAGGTGGAGCTAGCCCATACTAAGTGTTTGAGTACTATGTGAACGTAAGTCCGGTGATGATGGATGGCTGTGGAGCACTACGTACCGGTGCTTTAGAACACTGTATAAACACTCCCAGAGTATGGATCGAGAATTCGCAGACTAAGCACATGCAATTTAATTCTTTTGCAACTCCCATTGTAAAGAGAGCCATCCATTGTGAAAGGTAAATCTTTCTGAAAATAACATAACCACCGAAATTTTTTTTGAGAGAAAATAGGGTAAAAATTTATGGGATGAAGAATATATATGTCTCTTGTGCGAGGTGTAAACTTTAACTTTGCTATTACAAAAGTAGGTATGTATTTATGCTATCAAGGATATGAGAGAAGCAGATCATATTTAATGCTAAATTTCTGATCCACGTAAATGTGATCATAGTTTATATTCATGAAGTCCCCTACGCAGTTAATGCTATTAAGATAATAATATTTACGTATCTTTCTTTTAATTTAATTTAACTTATTTTATTTACTTTTCTTAACCACTCACAAAGGATTGGAAACACCAAGAATTGAGACAGGATTGGAGAGCCGAGGCAATTTATTTTTATTTTGAAAAAAAATGTTTAAGAAGTTGTATTTTTATTTTTATTTTTTAAATTTTTTTCTGAAAATTTTTTTTTTGAAAAAAAATTTGTATTTTTTTTTGCTAAAATTTTTGAAGTAAACAAGTTTTCGGAACGGATTCGGATTTTCGGATCGGATCCAAAATTTTCGGATTCGGATCTAGATTACCACTATCGGATTCGAGTCTTATCGGATCCGGATCGAACTTGGGTCTTATCGGATCCAGATCGAATTTGGATCTGTTGGATCCGGATTAGATTTGGCCCATTGACAGGCCTACATGCAATTCTTAATGGAGACAGGGTACTTTCATTGTTCGAACATCAGAATTTTGAAATGACACTGATTTTGGCACTCAAAAATGCATGTAAGTGCTCCACTTTGTACAATATTCAGTACAAAGTGGAGCGCCTACACGCAAAAGTGAAGTACGAAAATCAATTTCCTTTTGAAATTACATACTGTACATCACGCCAAATGAAGTTATATATGGGAATCCGAGCTCATTAAACAATTATGGGTCCATGTGTTTAAAAAGTGTGTGGATGTTAATTGGATAGAACCAAAACCGAACTAGTATTGCGATTTGGTTTTGGTTAGGTTCTACACATATATTATGTATTGGTTAGGTTTGGTCCCTTACTTTTTAGAACCAGTTGGAATTATAGTTTGATTGCTGATTTTCTTGAGAACGGGACTAATATGGTCAATATGCACCCCTAACTATAACCGCATTCGCCTAAACGTGAGTTTTACATCAAGCTAGACAAACACAGACTCTAATAGTAGCACGTATTACAAGCAGATACATAATAAAATTTAAATTACTTAGGAAATAGATCCAGCCATAATTTGGACCAATAACCTTGATAATGTAGCATGACATCCATTTTAACAATGTTTCTAAGCCTGTCATTTTCTCAAAGGAAACCTTAAGAAAGAATAGTGGAAAATCAAATCCTATGCACTCTCTACCCTTAAATAACGTGTTAATTACTTGTTTAATTGATGATCTGCCTGTAGGAATGCCATTAGAAGCTGTGAAAACATTTTATATAAATACTAGGTGGAGCCCATACTAAGTGTTTGAGTACTATGTGATTGTATGTTTGGTGATGATGGATGACCATGGAGCACTACGTATCGGTGCTTTAGAACACTGTATAAACACTCCCGGAGTATGGAGAATTCGCAGACTAAGCACATGGAGAATTTGCAGACTAAGCACATGCAATTTAATTCTTTTGCAACTCCCATTGTAAAGAAAGCCATCCATTGTGAAAGGTAAATCTTTCTGAAAATAACGTAACCACCGAAATTTTTTTGAGAGAAAATAGGGTAAAAATTTATGGGATGAAGAATATGTCTCTTGTGCGAGGTGTAAACTTTAACTTTGCTATTACAAAAGTAGGTATGTGTTTATGCTATCAAGGATATGAGAGAAGCAGATATTTACAATGCTAAATTTCTGATCCACGTAAACGTGATAGTATATATTAGGGGTGGCAAATGGGCGAGTTTAGGCCAAAATGGGTAAATTATAAGTGGATTGGGTAAAGACGGGTCATTGACTCATTTAGAACCCATTAGTTATGAGTCTAATTACACATACCTAACCCGACCCATTTATTTAAAACCCAGCCCGACCTGCCCATTAACCCAATTATTTATTTAAAAATTACATTTGGTGATTTTGCGTCAAACTTTTGTGAATTATGGCTTCGTTTCGACGAGAGGAACCGAAAAAGTAAAAAAAATTGAGTAAAGACGAAAAAAAGTCCCTCCCTATTTTTTAATCCAAACCCACCCTAAATATAAACACATATGCGTGCATTTATATATGTACAACTGTGTGTCACTTACCCAAAAATTGATTTAGTTGGAATCTTGAATCTTTGGAGGGATTTACGGCGGAGTTGTGAATACGCACAATTTCATCCGTTCATTTGCGCAATCAATTGCTGAGATGTGTTTTCAATTTTGACCAGTCAAAAATAATTGTTACTGGTCACAATTGATTTTTAATTCGGACCGATTAAACAATTTTGAACGCACAAGAAATAGCGCCGTAAATAATGGCGTACATGGAAGAATTGAATAAACAGGATTCAATTGAAATGAACGCCATTTAAATCAAGTGTGAAACCCATATTATGTATTTTTGGGAAACAACTATCCTGAGAAGAATTGAATGAACACTACAAAGAAGAGAGAGAGAGAGAGAGAGAGAGAGCTCCTTCCCATTGGAGAATCGCTCCAGTCGGTTGATGGACAATGGAGTACATAAACAGTGAATCTGATGCCGTCGGAGAAAATGAGTCCCGTTCAGCACTATTTTTTTGTTTTTGGTATTTACATGACTTATTGGGTCATTTAAGTTGACCCAATTGAAACCCAATTAAGACCCAACTAATAATGGGTTAGTTGGGTTTGGACCCATTATAACCCAACTAATAAATGGGTTGGGTTGGATTGGGTCTATTTTTTAGTAGGTGGGTATGGGTTTGTTATTGGTCTGGATTCAATTTACCACCCCTAGTATATATATTCATGAAGTCCCCTAACGCAGTTAATGCTATTAAGATAATCATATTTACGTATTTTTCTTTTAATTTAATTTAACTTATTTTATTTACTTTTCTTAACCACTCACAAAGGATTGGAAACACCAAGAATTGAGACAGGATTGGAGAGCCGAGGCAATTTATTTTGTAAATCCTCCCCATTAAAATCACAAACTTAGTGAAAAGTCGTAGTGTGCCTCTATTTCTGTATAACAATTTAATGACCTATTTTAGAATAATGGGTGATATTGTATATATAGAAATTACTAACTTTTAACATCATCTCAAAGAAAGTTAGTTTCTATAGACTCTTCTTTCATATTTCGGCATTGTTCTTAATTCACAATCTTTTTAGGATTTATATGTATATTATATTTTTAATATTAACTCTATTTTCTATGATTTACTAGAAGAGGTTATCCCTGATTATACTCCAAGAAAATCTAGAATTTGCTATGAAAGAAACTTTGTGTAAAAGAAGTACGGACAAAATATATTTCGATCGAGATATTATCAATTTATTATTTAAAAAGGAACTTTATAATTAATGGATCAACAGAGATATTCCAACATTTACTTTAGCTCCTTCCAAAGAATAGACTTTGTATTAATTAAGGCCACCATAAATATACAAACGGATCGATATTGTAGGTATTTTGAGTGTGATCGATGTTTGAAATTTGGTGTTACTAGCATGTGCTCTTTCCTTTCTATTTTTTCACATAAATAATGAAGGCTGATGGTTTCCACATTGGACCGATTGTCTAACCAATTTCACGGTCCTAAAGATAACGATCATGTATAATTTTCAGTGACCCCAAGGTTTGGGATAATTAGGCTTCATAGAAATCCCTTAAATCCTTGTAGTGAAAAATATACAGTGAATCCTTGCACTTCGTGAGGCAGTAGTGTTGTTCATCCAAATCATTACATGCAGAATCAACAGCTAGCTAATTTAAAGCAACCACTTGAGTACTTCAATAGAACTTGGAAGTACTAGACCACCAACTACTTTTAAGTAGGGAAAACCCGTAAAAGGTGGGATCCTAATGAATACTCCTATCCTATGTGCATGTGAAATTACAGGGGTTTATAATTTGTAGGTAAGCTCCAGCTCCATTTGAATTTGTTCTACATACCTATCAATTGGAGACATCGATCTCAAAGAACAAGAAACCCCTCATGTGACTGCTTTAATTTTCTCTGTGCATACTAGCCCTGTAGATGCCATGTGATGGCTTTACTCCTAGAAAGAACATTTTTTCTTTTTTCTTTTTTTTCTCTGGTTTCTAAGTTCAAAAGAATTCGAGAAAGCCAGTTAGTGAGAACCCAGGGACACGAGTCTTCTGTTGTGCACAGTCTCTGTTACATAGTGATGAAATGTAATTAACCAAATTGTTCAAATAAAGTCCTTAATTTTGTTTATTTCGCTTTACTCTTCAGTCCTGATTGCATTAGTTAAGTTCAGCAGGTACTACTAGTGCATCTTTGACATCAATATGCTCCCAAGTTGGCATAATGCCGACCCTTCATTTGCATATTAATCGGACGCTTATGGTGGATAAAAAATTACTAATCAAGTTGCTTGACATTTACTCAGTAAAAGCCCTTTTGAGGCTGACTCGCTTGAAAAACTAGGCAAACTTGAATATATTGTAGCACTGATCATCTACAATATTATTCACATGCACTAATATTGCAAATATAAGAAATACACTTACTCTTGCTTTTACTCAGCTTCCGCCTTTTCTCTTTTTTTGTGATAGATGCCAAAGTAATTGATTTTATGGCGTATAACTCGATCAAAGTCTTAGTTTGTGAAGGGGGAAAGGCTCGTTACGCCTTTAAATTTTATCCAATACTACTTAATTTGATACGGAAAAAAAAAGTCTTAGTTAACTTGGTTTTTTGTGAATATATTTAACAATACTTTACTTTTTTTTATTTGGTGCGCAACGCCTCTTTCTAGCATCAAGAGTCAAGACGTATCAAATTAGTACTGGCTTCGAAGGGAAGGTTTAGTGCGGGTACACCTTTGTTTGTTGAGAGATATTCACAGAGCCGCTGTAAATATATTATTTACGGAGCCGCATGATCTCACCCGTCCATAATCAATGGTCCGGATTTTAAAGAATTTTTCTGGGGAAGATTTAACTCTTTCCCGAAAAAGTTCTTTTAAAATCCGGACCGTATCCAAAACCCTTTTGGACGCACGTGATCTACCTCCATTAAACTTGTTTACAGAACCTTCCGTAAATAAGTTTTTCTCTTGTTCGTTACCCACTAACTCCCTTCTAATCATCTATTGCTGTATACAATAGTGGACATAGAAAAACTAATAATACGTTTTACTGGCCCAACTTAAGAAAAACTATTGAGCAGGAGGCAGCTCAATCAACATAAAATGGTTTCTTTTGAAAATGGATTTGGGCCCAGCGGGGGTGCCTATATACCTCAACTGGCTGCTATATGAGATGCATATGTGTAATTTTCTTAGGGTGTAACAAGCAAAATAGGGAGTGTGCCATGTTGCTCGATCTCTATAAAATCCCAACCATCACAGTTTAGTTTCTCACACACACACACTGTCTCTCTCTCTCTCTCTCTTGATTGCTAGACTATCTTCTCTACCTCACTATGGAGCCCATGGGAACACCCACCTGTGCTCTTTTCTTGATAATTTTTCTCTCTGCTTCACCCTTCAGTTCTCAAGGAAACGTGCAGCTAGCCCCAGCCCTTTATATTTTTGGAGACTCGACCGTTGACGGGGGCAACAGTGTCCCAGACAACAAGGCTTTTGGCATTGACCTGAATAACCCATCAGTCCCACCCCGGTGCACCAATGGCTTGACCATCGCGGATTTCTTCGGTAGACAAGATATATTTCTCTCATCTTTTTCCCATTATTTTGTTATCAGTCTCTTCCTAATCTGTGACTTATGCGTGTACGTGTGTGTTCATTAAATATTTGTAGCAACATTTCTGGGGCTACCACTCGCCCCCCCCTTACAAAAACATGTTAGAAGCTGGGACATCAAAATCCGGTGTCAACTACGGCTCGGCGGGTTGTGGTATCCTACCACAAACTGGTGGCAAAACTGTCGGCAGAACGGTAATGTTGATGCACATTTGCTTTGATACAAGACTTGTACCATCTAGAATCTTAATTATATCCTCTCTCTTTTTTTGCATTGACATAAGAGTTTTGGCATTATATATCATTTGTCTTGTCTAATTTTATGTTCAATTAAGTTTAATGAAGACTATGTCTACAATTATGTTTTGCTATTCTGTTTTATTTTTTTCCAGTACTGCTGGAGTTTCGACAAACAGATTAGTTATTTCAATTCTACCATTTTCGATAATTTGACGTCATCCTTCACCCAAGAACAGCTTGTCTATCATTTGGACAAATCTGTCGTCTTGGTATCATTTGGCATCAATGACTTCAACATCAATTATCTTCAGCCCAATAACGGCACACTGAAGACATTGACACCAGATGTCTTTGCTCAGTTCCTTCTCAACGAACTGTCTGCTCGCCTTAGGGTAAATTTCTTACAAGCTATTTTTTAAAATTACTGAAAGTGCTTATTTACATATGTGTACATGTGTGAAAATTGAACAAGCTGTCATGGTTTTACAGACTTTGTATCTCATGGGAGGAAGGAAGTTCTTGGTGAACAATATATGGCCGCTCGGGTGCAGCCCTGGCTACTCGTCAGCCAGTTGTTGTAACGAGACGATAAACAAGTTGTTGTTTCCATACAACGACAATCTCCCCGCTGTGCTCATGAAATTACAAGCTGAACTCCATGGATCCTTCTTCTCTTGTAGCAACGACTTCCAGTTTGTTTCTGATTTGAAGAGTAATGTGACGCAATTCGGTATGTTACAACTGCTATTATTCATTCGATATTTAACTAACTTAGTGTATTAGAAAATTCAGCCTCTTATATTCTACCATATTTTATGGCTTTTTCTGCTCGTAGCATGTTCGGTCTTTATTCAATCAGAATTGAGAATACACAAGGCTTTGGAAAATTGGAATCGACTCATGATTGTTGATCTGTCTTTCATTGCTCAAAACTTGGATGTTCTTGATGACTAAAAGTGTTTCTTCTTGGGCTGTTCTGTTGTGCCACTCAAACTTCATAGGCTACTCAGTTTTTCGAAGAATTAGAATCTCTCTTTTGTTTTGTGTGACAGATTCTTTCTGATGCCTTTCTTCAGTACTTAGTCTATTTGATTGCAATACTATTCGAGTTTTGCCTTGTCTATTACGGTTTTGGGTTGTTTCTGTTCCTCAATTTAGACTATCACATTCTTTTGTAGGGATATCAAACACAACCGCTGCCTGCCTTTCGAACTTCTGGAATGGGATACCATGCCAAAATAGAGATGAATACCTGTATTTTGATGGTGTCCACACAACTCAGGCTGCCAATAACATTTTCGCTTTGAACTGTTTCAATGGTTCAATATGCTCGCCAAACATGATTACACTGCTTGGAGCCTAGAAGTACCCAACGTGTGGTTAGATGACTGAAGACTGAAGTGGTCCTAATTGATCGAGCTAGTGTTTATGTAGTTTATGTAATCAAGTACTTTATCTCGTGGCATTTATTCAGTGGGAAATTAAAACCTTCTTTCCTTTTGTGTTGGTTGTGTAGGTGATGGTTATTTTAAGTGTCTTAACGGAATGGTATTTACCTTAATTGGCCTAAAATCTGATGCCATGTCTTTGTTATCCCATTATTCCATTGGAATGTAACTTTTTACAGGCCAACTGGAACTGTAGGAATTAACAGCTCTCCGGCTATACAAACAAGGCTAATGCATGGCAACAAAACTTTATCCATCTACTGATGGGAAAAAGATCTGTTAACACAATTAAAACAGCATCATTTTTAACTTTGTTTCTAGCTAGTTACAATTTTTTTCTTTTTAACTTGTGGAGGCATAGTCATTAATTTCAGCGTAGTTCTTAATCCAATCTTTTCATGAACTTATGTCCTTGCAACCTTATTTTTTCGATCGTGAAATTAGTGTCTTTTAGTTCATACTCCCTCCATCCCAGTGTCTTAATTTGTTCACTTTTTGAGTTTGCATTGTCACAAAAAGTTTCCATTTTGAAAAAATATTCAGTCACACTCGATTTATAAAGTTACTCTGTTGCCCACTCTTTTTTGAATTAAAGTAGCATCGTTGCCTTGAGAAGTCAAATTAGACAAACAAATTGGGACGAACAAAGTATTAGAAGCTAGCTAGAAAAGTGAGAATGACATAGATCATGCAGAAAACACATGCTTATAGGCAACTAAGATTTAGGAACTTCTCTGAAGTACTACTTTACTAGAAAGCCAAATGTGGGAATCTGGACCTTTATTTTCCATCATACCAAGGATGATCATAACTTATTTACAACAATTGGATTCAGAGTTCTAAATTTCTGCAAGTTGGTAGATACCATATGGGGAACAAGCACCTTCAGAAGTAGTGTTGAGGCATTTGTTCACTATAAATTTGTAAGCTGCTTGAGTCATGTGAAGTTCGTCAAAGAAAAGATAAAAATCCCTTTCTTGACAGAGGTATTTAACTGGTTTTCCAATCTGTGATTGATTTGAATTCAATTTAAGAGGCGGGACTTCCATACACGAGAACTGCCTTTGCATTCCCCTTTGAGCAGATTCTCGAGGCAAATCAGGAGGCAAATTTTCCTCATGGTCTTCTTTACAAAGCCCGGTTCCATTTTCTTGTGTTACGCAACACGGCCACCTTGTTTCAGCAAAACCTAAAAGAGGAAATCAAAGAAGTTTGATTATTCGCTTGGTATACCTGAACAACTTGACAAACCGAAAGTAGAATCCAAAAAGAATATTTATCGCAGATTGACCCACCGTAATCAGAAGGCCTCAAAATCGTGCTTTTTAGCAGATCGAAAATTCTTGCTGTCACGAACGTTGATCCGTCAAGTTTCTCACTCAATTCCTTAAGCTTGACGTCAAGCTTGTCATTGAAAATAGACACCAAGCTGTTTACGTCTTCGGCACATCTACTGCTTGGTTTAACCTTGTTTATCACGTATGGATAACATCCAAGTGGGCCGATTTGAAAAACTAACATTTTTCTCGCGCCAATGTTGTACAAATCCTACAAGAGTGCATGAATTTTGAACTATAAGGGTAAAATATTTATGATTGTCAATGGCATGTGTCAAAACACATTCGGCCATGTAATTGTGATTATTTATTTATCGAGTTGTAATTTTTTTTTCCTCAAGAGTGTCTATTTAAAAAGTGAAAGGAAATCAATTAATAATGTATAATCGAGAGGCCTCATTTGTTGGGTTGAAGAAAATCAAGAAAGATTGGCAATCAAGGGAATATGGCAATATTCCGTGATATCCCATTTTCGGTATATGGCAATATTCCGTGAGATTTGATACAAGGCCGTCAGGATTGTTTTTCTCTAACACGTCGTATGCAATTCACATTAGACTTAGAGAAAGGAGGGTTTTTACTTTGGATCTTGGAGAAAAATGGGATCGATGGATCATTGAGCATACAAAACATCTTCAAGAGATTTCAGTATCTTCTTCAACTTATTTGAGAAAAGCCCTAAGGAGGATTCCTAGGCAAGTTAAAGTCCTTCGGTGGATTTCCGGGAGGCAAACGGAAGACTTGTGGATTCAAGGCAGCGGTGGTCAAGCACTGGATATAGTGAACGTGGACTCGGCAAGTAGATCTTGGGCTCAATTGTGAGGATTCAAATCGTAAGGTAAGATTACTTATAACTACACAGTATTTATAGTGTTTGATTCATTCCCGTGATTTGTTTTCCGTTTTTGGGTTTTCCACGTATATCTTGGTGTTCTTCTGTTTATTGCTTTTCGGTGATTCATAGGGTTTATATTGAAAAAATTTATGTTCCTAGGCGAGCTAGGATTTTTCATGAACAAATAGAGAAAAAGAATAAACACAGCTTTCCATTGATCTTTAAGAAAACAGGAAGTTTGTGTTTAAGGAAATGTGGATGCCATGGTAAGCAACACCACAGAGAAACCGAAGAAACAAATTCAAGCTTCCTCTTCGTTTTATTATGCATAAACATAGCTTCCTCGATCTTCACCAACAAATTTTAGTTGTGGAATTTGTTTTTCGGTTTCGATTTGTTGTTGATTTATTTGTGTTCAGAAAGTTACTTATATAGTATGTTTATTTGGACTTACAATGGGGCCAAAAAAGCCAACGGGAACGACAAGATGATTTGAGATGGAGTTCTTATTAAGTACTTACCTTTAAATTGTTTCCAAGAGTATTTGTAAGGAGTTCAGCATAATCTTCACCACTGTATTTGCGGCTACTGTTATAATGATCAGGCTGCAGATAGTTGTATATATAGTCGCTTGTGCCTATATTAATTACGTATATCGAATCGGACAAGTATTCTGAGAGCTTGTACTTCGATGGAAATCTAGGGCGTAGGTTCTTCTCTACAGTTTCATTGAAAAAGTTAACTTGTTTCTCCATGCAATAGTTATTCCCCTGCATATATACAAAAACCCAATCAGTTTAAAAAAAAAAAAAAAAGCAATATCCTTTGGTTTTCTAATAAACTCATTTTCACTAAATACGGGTAACCATTAAGGGAATGGTTTTAAACATACTGATTTAAGGTTAACTTACCAATGCCGTTCCAGTCTCAGGGAGAATACCCGATGATGCAGACGCATAGCTAATACCGCATTCAGCATGTAGATTGAGATCATCATTCGACAGTGGCGGGTATAAATCGAGTGCTGAACCTGCACGAAAGCGAACAGATTGAATGAAAATAAAAACAATATATATGTATGAGATTGGCCATTTATCTTCATTTATTTCTTTTCTTCTTCAGAATATCCAATTTTAAGTTTCTTGATGTAAAATCCTTTTTCTTCTTGGAAAAGCAGAGTTTGACGTACTATTTAATAAAATAGTGAGAAGGTATATAACACCCCCTTTCACTGCAAAAATAAAAGTAAAAAAAACAAAAAAAACAACTGTATGTGATTGTTGCTTACTTATGTATTCTGGAATTATCCCCCCATTGGTGAACCGGGATTTGTCCATAAAAAGACATTCTGTGCCATAAGGCAAATAGCCAGTCTTCAAACCAGTTGCATGATAACTTTTGGGGCCATGATCTACTATTGAATCTCCAAATACGTATAAATTTGGGACACTGTTACTTTGACATGTAATGGAAAATGTACCCCAAAGGTACAAGAAAATATAGCAGAAGGGAACTAACATGATTGATGTATTGTACGTTATACCAAATTCTCAATTCTAATTTCTAACGATAATTTACCCGTGAAAGATACGACGTTGAAAGTCACTATGCAAGACGTCCACTCTCAAGTGTGCTTGGCGCCATATATATATAATAGAAAATGCTAACCGATATGAAATGCAATTGAGCAGAAACCTAAAGAGACATAAAGCACATGCAAATACTTGAAAGGCATTTAATTATGAGAGTAAAACCCTCATTTTTGTTGAGCTAAGATGGTGTTATTGCTCGTTGAATTTTATAGAATTAAGTACTTGGGCTTATATAGAAAACTGCCATATTAAGCTTGAAGAAGTTAATTACTAATTTCAATCAATTAGTCGGTTCAATTAGTGCTAACTATCAGTTATAAAAATATATTCATGATCCACTTTAAAGAAATGTTTTTTTTTTCCTTAAAAGCCAAGCCAATTTATGGTTATAGATACTAATGAAATGAATATCTGATGAGTAAAAAACAATTGAAGCTAACAAATTAGACTCTTTCGGAAAGAACGCAGGAAGAGGCCGGGGAGATGAGGGTTTTTGATTGATTTTTGTTACTCCAATTTCTAACCTGTTAATAAAAGAACGTTAAAAGGGTTTGGCCAGTTTTGTCCAATTTTTCCAATTAAACCCCTAAATTGGAGTTGGCCAGGTTTGTGATGATGGGTAATTTGGTCTTTTCAATCTGCGGGGTGTTTTCGTTAAACCGTGGTTCTGCTGGGGGTGTTTTCGGCTCCTTCCACCCGCACCACCAGTCACCTCCTCCACCTCCTCCGGCCACGTTCTCCATCCACCACCGTGAGCCCGACCCACCGAGCCCCCACCTCGGCCGGCCACTCCGCGGCCCGACCTCCTGCCATCACCACCACCTCTCACGGCAGCCACCTCCCTCCCCTCCGTCCGCCACCACCCGTTTCCACCCCGGTGGTCTAAAAAAAAAAAAACAGTGGGTTTCATGCCTACGCCGCCGCCGCGGCCCCGTCAAAGCTCTGCCGTACACCGCCTCAAGTTTTGGAAACCACCACAGCGAACTAGAGACACCGTGCAACACTTACCCAGATTTAAAGTCGTGTTTGAGGTAGTTTTCCGGAAACCCGTAACTCAATTTGTATTTTAATGGAGTTTGGACAAAAACTTAATTCCTCTTGAAGATGGTAACCTGTTTTTAATTTCAGAATTTAATTAATTATTAGTTAGTCCTGTTTTCATTAGTATTTAGTCCTGTTTGTGATAGAAAATCAGTGGTAAGGCCTGAAAATGTTTTTATACGTAGATTGCTGATTATTCACGAGATTATGGTGAATCACTGGCGGAGATAAGTGGTTGAATTGTGTGCAAGAGGACAAGTGCAGGTTTATTGAATCAATAGATGATATAAAAACAAAATGGGGGTTTTAATTAGTAAATAGCATTAAGTAACGTAGAAGGAACTTTTTATAAAAAGAAAAACATGTTTACCAATGAAATTTGTAGAAAGTATCTATTTAAAAATATGAGGATTAACACAAGTGTTTGTTCATATACTATTTATTTTTATTCATTTCATTGTATAGTTAATTAGATTTATTTTAGATTATATATTAGTTAATATTTAACCCTAATAAATATTGATTAGACCAAATTACTCATTATAAAGATTTAATATTAAACATTTACTGTATTTTTTTGTTAAAAAAATAAAATTAAGAAAATGCTAAATTTAGTAATATGCACTTTCGAATAAAAATTAGTTTCTAAAATCTATGAATAAGAATGTAGTAGTTAAATAGATAAATAGTGAAAATGTTTTATAAATTCTAAATCTGAGAAATAGACATAATTTTAAATGTAATAATTAATTGTTTGGCTGAATATTTATTTTGTGATATTATTGTAATTTGAATTGCTACGTGAACGTAGAAATTGGACAAAATGTATCCTGAGGGTATTCGTGCCTGAATTGAAACTAAATAGACGTTAATAAGGCAATTGTCACAAAAATAATCAGTTATTGGAGATTTTTCATTGTATGCGATATTTTCAGAAAATCTCCTTTTTAACAGATTCCACGGGCACGAAATCTTCGTGCTTGCACGATGGCGAAAAACCTAGTCTTATTAAAATTCGAAAGGCACTAATAAGTTTTGGTCAGAAAACAGGGCAATGGGGTGTAATTAGGACCGTTATTTTTGCATGCATTTTTATTTGCAGAAAGTCTACACACACAGCAGATTTGTGCACAGATTGTGCACAGATTTCGTTGTGGGACCCACCACGGATCCCACACAAATCATCTGAGCCGTTATTGTGTTTACGGAGGTGTTGTAAACACTTATTTACAGCACTCAATCGTGATTGTCCAAAATACTATGGTCGGGATGTTATTGAAACTTTTCCGGGGAAGAGTTAAACTTTTTCCTAGAAAAGTTTCATTAAAATCCGGACTGTCTAGAACACTTTTTGATGGCTGTGATTGGTTGGTGCTGCAAACATGCTGTTTACAGCACCTCCGTAAATAAGTATATCTCATTATGAAAATCCATGAGAAGTGACTCAGTGTCTTGTTTGTGCCAATTATCATTTAGCTAATAAGTTCATGGATATTGAGGTTCCACAGGCGATAATTCTTCATACTATATTTGAAGCACTTGTTTGAATATCCAATTGAAATAAGTTCTTTTTAATGGTAAAAAAAAAAAAGCATGAATGTGGAGGCTATTCTTATTTTACTTGATGAATTTGAATTAGCCCATTTTGATCGTATTTTTCCCGAGATGAAAGAAAAAATTGAGAGTCTTTTCAGAGTTATCGCCCAAATAAAAATAAGAGCCCGGATCTCATAACAGAATTGAGTATTGTTATTCAGTAGTTTATAAAAAAAAATGCTTTCATCTACATTTTTTGTATATGCACCTCATTTTAATTTTAGTGGAAGGGGTTTTTTATATATATATTTATATATGCATGGTATATTTTTAATATTAACTCGATTTTCTATGATTTACTAGAAGAGGTTATATATACCTGATTATACTCCAGGAAAAACTAGAATTATGAATATGAAAGAAACATGGTGTCAAAGAAATACGGATAAAATATATTTTGATTGAGATATTATCAATTTATCATTTAAAAAGGAACTCTATAATTAATGGATCAACAGAGATATTCCAACATTTACTTTAGCTCCTTCCAAAGAATAGACTTTGTATTAAGGCCACCATAAATAATATACAAACGGATCGATACGTATTTTGATTTGAGTGTGATCGATGTTTTAAATTTGGTGTTAATTACTATCATGTGCTCTTTCCTTTCTATTTTTTCACATAACTAAAAAAGGCTGATGGTTTTCACATTGGACCGATCGTCTATCCAATTTCACGGCTCTGAAGCGAACGACCGTATATAATTCCTAATAACCCCAAAGTTTGGGATAATTGGTCTCCGTAAAAATCCCATGAATCCTTGTAGTGAAACACACACACACATATAGTGTGAATCCTTGCACTTCGTGAGGCAGTAGTACTGTTGTTCATCCAAATCATTACATGCAGAAGCAGTAGCAGCTAGGTAGCTAATTTAAAGCAACCACTTGAGTACTTCAATAGAACTTGGAAGTACTAGACCACCAACAACTTTTAAGTAGGGAAAACCCGTAAAAAGGTGGGATCCTAATAAATACTCCTATCCTATATGCATGTGAAATTACAGGGGTTTATTAAATAATACTAGTCTAAGCAATGTCAGATATATGATCTAGGATTGAGGGCGGGCTGAAACTTTTGAGTACGTGTAATCTCATTTTCTCCGCATATATTGTGCAAATATTAAAAGTAATCTAGCGTTTTGGTCTCTTTAGAACCTTGAAATTTTAACTTT
Organism: Rhododendron ovatum; assembly: GCA_019656835.1. Lineage (NCBI taxonomy): Eukaryota > Viridiplantae > Streptophyta > Magnoliopsida > Ericales > Ericaceae > Rhododendron > Rhododendron ovatum. The sequence continues at coordinate 9,230,164 of CM033799.1, read as the reverse complement.
TACTCCATAATTGTTTTCTTCTTCTCTACACAATAAGGCAAACGGCAATAGAAACTTGGGCTCAGAATTCCTATTATTGCACAGCGAAGTGTAAGAGGTGTAGCCTAGGAATTGTTATCAAATTTTTTCAGCGATTAGATAGCCTAATCTCATATATATTGAATTAAAATATCTGCCTTCAATATTGGGTTTTCCCTATTGTATAAACGGACTAAACTGTCTAAATTCCACAAGATATGGATTTCGAAGGAGCCAATCAAAATATATCATTTTGTACTTTTCTCTTCATTTCATCAAATTACTCGATCCAATTTAGTGTTATGCCTAGAAACTCTAACAATTTATTTGGTACACTGGTCCGAAATTGCCTCTGCTTTGACCCGAAAAGATATGGTGTTTGAGGCCCACAATAAGGGCCCCTAATGGTACAGTCCTTTTTCAGTCAGAGGCCCACAACAAAAAAAGAATATGGTGTTTGGAGGCCCACAATAAATTGTTTTTAAGTTTGCCGCCATATAAATCAGGCCCAAACACTCTCAAAAAAGATGATAACAATAGTAATAATAAGGCCCCAAAGCACCCAAGGCCCATAATTATTTGGTGTCATTATCTTTATATCAAAGAGTTCTTTTTTTTTTTTTTGGCTGGTGTACTATTATTGAGGAACTTGTAAATGTCGATATAAAAAACGGTAAAGGAGAGTTTTTTCAACGGATTGAACAGGGCAACCACCATGGCCGTCATTCTCCATCACGGGCTCCCCGTTTCAATGTGGAATGGGCTTTTTTTGTTCGTTTGGTCTACTCAAGATCGGAAACAATAGAAATGTTGTTTTCATAGCAAGGGTAAAACTTAGAAACAATTGGTTTTGATCCAATCCTCGTTAAGCCAAAATGTGCATGCTTATTAACACGGACAAGGTAGCACATCCAAGTGTCAAGTGGCAAGCGCGCGTGCTTTTAAAGCATGAGGTGCAGGTTTGATTCCTTCCCTTTGCAATTTTGAATCATCAATTTTAGAACCTTCACAAAAAAAAGTTGTAAAACACTACTTTTGAGACTCAAACTCACAACCTAAAGCTTTAAAGTGATACTAAAATCACTATGCCACGGTTTGTTTTGTTTTCTATATCGAAAAACTAATTACAATACTAAAATTGAGATGCCCTATTTTCAAAACCACCGCCTAGGGCCTCTGAAATCTCAGGCCAGGCTTGAAACTTCATAAATCATTTTGGAACGCATTCAGCATTGACTTCTACCCTGCAGATCGAGTCTTCGAAATTATACTCACATGGGGTACGTAGTTCATGAGTAAGAGAGAATCAATAATAAGAAACCTATTTTTCTAGCACATCAGATCTTTCTGGTATATTCATGATTTCTTATGCCTGAAAACTATGATTGAAACAAATCTAATCCAATTGATAATTGTGAGTATCCGTATCCCTGTTACTAAAATAACCGCTTGTCACGTTGATAGGTATCATTTAAGGTTCATATAGAAGTGAACTATTTTGATGAACTAGGTTTTTTGGCTTTGGCATTAAGTGTTATTCTGAGGTCAGGTTTTAATCCCACCATCAATCTCTTTATCCCCATATGGCGGATTACGTCTGCAAACAAGCTGCGCCGAGCCTTGTTGTGTTCGAGCTCTCGAGTTTTTGGCTCGTTTAATAAAAAAGTCAAGTTTGAGATCAATCAACAGTAAACAAGTAAAAAAGTCAAGCTTGAGATCAATCAGCGGCAAACAAGTTGAGCCTTGTTCATTCACAAAACCAGCCTCTCCATCAATGAGTCGAGCTGAGTTTTGGAGTATTAAACTTGGCTTGTTTACTAAACGAGCTCGAGTTTCGATTACTAAACTGGTCGATTTTTTCTGTGCATACCAGCCCTGTACATGCCATGTGATGGCTTTACTCCTAGAAAGAACAATTTTTCTTTTTTCTTTTTTTCCTCTGGTTTCTAAGTTTAAAAGAATTCGAGAAAGCCAATTAGTGAGAACCCAGGGACACGAGTCTTCTGTTGAGCACAATCTCTGTTACATAGTGATAAAATGTAACCAAATTGTTCAAATAAAGAGAGAAAATAAAGTCCTTAATTTTGTTTATTTCGCTTTACTCTTTCAGTTCCGATTGCATTAGTTAAGTTCAACTGGTACTACTAGTGCATCTTGGACATCAATATGCTCCCAAGTTGGCATATTGCCAACCCTTCATTTGCATATTAATTAATCGGACGCTTATGGTGGATAAAAAATTACTAATCAAGTTGCTTGACATTGACTCAGTAAAAGCCCTTTTGAGGTTGACTCGCTTGAAAAACTAGGCAAATTTGAATATATTGTAGCACTGATCATCTACAATATTATTCACATGCACTAATATTGCAAATATAAGAAATACACTCACTCTCGCTTTTACTCAGCTTCTGCCTTTTCTCTTTTTTTTTGTGATAGATGCCAAAGTAATTGATTTTATGGCGTATAACTCGATCAAAGTCTTAGTTTGTGAAGGGGGAAAGGCTCGTTACGCCTTTAAATTTTATCCAATACTACTTAATTTGATACAGAGCCGCATAATTTCATCCATCCGTCTCAGCAATTAATGGTCCAGATTTTAAAGAATTTTTCGGCTTCAGGTGGCATTTGCTCTTCCTACAATATCTATCAACTGGCAAACCAGAGATGATGATATAAGCAATAGTTGAACTTCCCATGGTCTTAATTTACTTAACGGCAAATAATTTAGACTAGCTATAAGTCTAATTTCGAATACCTTTAGTTTTTTTAATTTACTTCTATTTTCGAGTGTTTGACACTTGCACTTGGTTTATGAAATGTGTTTCCTTTTTCCTTCTTTTTTTTTTGTTTTTGTTTTGTTTGCGTGTGTGGTGCTAATATGCTAATTGGTATTGATATTGCACGCTCTCTCTTTCGTAGCATTTAGGCCTTGTTAAACTAATTAAGGAGCTTTTTGGCTTTTTTTTTTTTGTTTTATTCTTATTAAAAAAAATCACGTTTGTTCGTTTTGCGACAAACCGGTTTTTTGGGCTTTATCTCAAATATTTTCAATAATATTTGGGTAAAAATCATAAATTTTTACTTTTCCGATTCCTCTCATCTAGAAGAATTTATATAGCAAAATGAACACGAGAAATTTTTGAGCAAGGACAAAATAAAAAAAGAAGCCAAAAAGCTATTAAGATGAACAAGCTAGGCGTAGATCTTTTGCTGGAACAATATGTCGGGTTCGTCTTCTCCGTCGTTGTGATGCTCCCACATGCTGGTGCTCCAGTCCTTCACATTGGGGCCAGTTAGCACTTAGGAGTGCAATGTCCTAAATTAACCATTTCATATCATATTAATACCAAAGAACTTACCCATTTCATATATTAATCATCCTCGTATAGGACGGAATTAGTTTAGCAATCGAGCAAAATGGAATTAGATGTTATTTAAAACCAAATTTTGAAGAAATTTCTCATAAAGAATGAATTTTCTGTTGAATAGGACTGAGAGGGAACAACTTTTCTATATAGTGATAGAGTGTTTTTGCGTAGACATGCATTTTGAATTTCCGATTGATAAAAAAAATAGAGATACATTTTTCTCTCTCTATTATTTTTGGACCTAGGGTGGCATGTTTCTTACCTCAATCTGTTCTCAATCAAACAATATTGGTTTTACTCTCTTACACAAGCTTGAGATCGTGTCCCGAATCTTGACCGCGAGAATTTTTTTGGTGCCGGGTGGGTATATCCCACGTGGTACCCGCTCAATACATCCGGATTGTCCAATTCATTTTTGGACGGTTAGATTGAAACTCTCTCTCTCTCCTCTTACCCCAATACTTTCTCTCTCCTTTTTTTCTCTCTCCAAATTCGAGCCGTACAAAAACACATTTGACGGCTCAAATGCGCCGATCAGGCACCACGTGGTACCCGCTCGGTACTGAAAATTTTTCCCTTGACCTCAACTTATTTTTATCCCTTCGATGTGGGTCTCTATTTTTAGATTGAGCAATTGACGGGCCGGTCCATTCAAGATTTAGGAGGGCCACATGTTTGGGCTAGTTTCAATTTTCTTTGGGAAAATGATGGCCAACGATGTATTTTGATAATTAATACAAGTATCCGCCAAGGTTATTTTCAGCATTAACAAATGTTATTAACATGTCATTGACGGGTATCAATTATCAAAATACGTCATGCGCAGACATTTTCCCATTTTCTTTTACGTCTGAGCTGTAATTTCAAATGGGTTAAGCCCAATTCTTCGTTGGGCCCAAGATTTGTTTGAAAGCTTTGACCAATTTTTAATCAAAGATCATTTCATCTAATTCAAGTAATTCTCGCAACTGTTATGGGTCTAAAATTTACTTTGCAATTTTGGCCTGTTAAAATATTTAACTTTGGTCCTAATACTCAACATAAGTCATAAATTACTCCAAGCACTCACTCAATTTAAAAAATCTACGGTGAAGATTGTGAAGACCCAGTTTGCAAGGTTCCATTTCACTAAGGTTCTTATTTTTTAAATACTTATTTTTTGAGACAGATCATTCTCTCACAATATATCACTTTTAATTCAAAAATTAGTACTTATTTTTACTAGTACAATCTTGACGCGTACAGTAGGTTTATGTTAACGACCTCGTGGCGAGTGTAATTTTAACATTACCGTCTTTCTCATTGGTTGAAATGATGTAGACCCTACCACAAAGTTATGTCATGTAATACACTTTTTGATAAGCATGACATCACTTTATGATAGAATCCACATCATTTCAACTAATAAAAAGAAAGGTAATGTTCACCTCTTAAGTAACGAGTGAACAAAATTCAACTCCCTCATGACCAGCCCATGGTAAGAAACACAATCTACGGACCCAACCCGAACGAACTTTTGAACAGCCCATGGTATAAAGGACCCAAACACAATCTTTGTCCAATCGTTCTTAGCCCTGCCGTGTATCATCCATTGAAAATAACAATCTTCCAACATAACCACCAAACATTTCTCTCTCAGGCCCTCTTCTTCTTTTTCTTCCGTTAGGATCCACGAAATCAAGAAATACCCCCACATGTAAACTTATGCTCAAATGGAAGCACGTAAATTCTTATGTTTGTGTTGTGTGATTTCTCATTGATTTAATTTTCTCTACTTTGTAATTAATTGTCACATTGCTTAAATATGAAATTAACATACTGGAAGGACTTTCATGAAACTCGACCATTTCACTTTTATAATAGGCGGATCCTTTTTCAATAAGAGATTATTCCGTGTTCCATGAGCATTAATGTTCCTCTCTCCCACACAAGTGTGTGGGATCCACACACTTGGAAGTGAGACAAAAACACTTTTGTGAGAGGGATGAACATTGCTCCTGAAGCAAAAAATAATATTTCCTTTTAAATAGCCGAGGTTTTTGGATATGGTCAATATTTGTGCGAGAAAAGGTTTATTAATTCCTCAAAGCCTTTCAGTTCCCCAAGTTTTTGGCCAAAAAAGGGAGAATTTTTTGGTTGCAAAATAGTTATAGGGTACCACTCTTAAGGTTGGCCGACTTTGAGAATTACATGACCTGCGGCGAACTTTTTGAATGGACCCTAAAATTTCAATCTTTTTGCAACCATTAGCAACCCAACAATTTGAGATCAGTAATACCCCTAATCAATAACCCAAAAAATTACTATCATTTAAGCGTTACTTTTCTCACAATTTTAGCTACAAGTGTACTAATTAAGCTTGCACGATATACCTGCAATTGTACCGACTAAAATCGTAATTTTTTCAGGATGTTATGTCTTTAACCGCATTTTTCTTAGATAATACTACTTCTAGTACTACATTATAGATGATTGAGAATGACAACTATCAAGAACCAACACTTAAGAATAACTAAATTAAACATTAAGAACTACTTTTGATGTAGAAAAACGAAAGGTGGAATTTTGGACCAGTTTCTATTATCCAGCCATGGATGAGAAGCTTATTTACAACCATTGCTATCAGAGTTACTACTAAATCTCTGCCAGATGATAGATGCCATACGGAGAGCAAATGCCTTCTGAGGTACTATTTCTATTATCCAGCCACGGATGAGAAGCTTATTTACAACCATTGCTATCAAAGTTACTATTAAATCTCTGCTAGATGATAGATACCATACGGAGAGCAAATGCCTTCTGAGGTACTATTAAGGCATTTGCTCACTAGAAGTTTGTAAGCGGTTGACGTTAGGTGAAGTTCGTCGAAGAAAAGATAATAATTCCTCTCCTGGCATATATACTTCACCGGCCTTCCAATTTGCGATTGACTCGAATCCAATCTAGGGGATGGGACATCCCTACACATATACTCCTTTTCATATAACATCTGATTAGAAAGTCGAGGCATAGGCACATCCGATCCAAAGTACTTAGGTCCTCTGTCACATAGCCCAGTTCCATTTGCTTGAGTTACACAACATGGCCACCTCGTTTCTGCAAATTCTGAGGAGGAAATTAAACCAAGTTTGATCAGTCTTTTTCATATACGTAAAGAGCTTGACAAGAGAAAGGACTAAAGATATAAGCGAGATCCCAAACAGATTGACTCACCGTAATCAGCAGGATTTAAAATCACGCTCTTTATGAGATCGAAAGTTTTTACAGTCACGAATGATGCTCCGTCAAGTTTCTCACTCAATTCTTTGAGCATGACATTAAGCTTGTCATTGAAATTGGACACCAACTTGTTTATGTCTTCGGCACACCTACTTGTTGGCTTAAACTTCTTTATTATGTATGGATAGCAGCCAAGCGGGCCAATTTGAAAAACTATCATCTTTCTCGCGCCAATGTTGTACAGATCCTAAAATTTCATAGAAACAGGAAAAAAGGAATATTAAACTCATGTACTTTGATCTTTTTGTGAAAACATGTTCGTTGTGTTTTTGTAAGGATACCTTTAAATTGTTTTCGAGTTTCTTTGTAAGGAGTTCAGCAAAATCTTCACCATTGTATTGGCGGCTACTGTTATAATGATCAGGCTGGAGATAGTTGTGAATATAGTCGCTTGTACCGATATTAATCAGATAAACCAAAGCCGACAAGTATTTTGAAAGTTTGTCCATGGGTGAAAATTTGGCCCGCAACTCTGTCTCCACAGTTTCATTGAAAAAGTTAACCTGCTTCTCCATGCAATAGTTAACTCCCTGCATATATAGCAAGCCAATCAGTTAAAAAAACTACTATCATTTACCGAATAAACTTATTTAACTTTTTTTTTGGACAAAGAAGAAGGAAATTTCGTACGGCTACGGTGAAATATTTGATATATATGTATACTCATGTAGAGTTTTTTTATTTGAAATTTTGCACAAGTATATATTGCACGACTCAACAAGTATATATATGCATCAAATTCATTTTTTTATTTAAGTTCTGCAAGAACAATCGTTAGCTTCAACTCTATTTGTTAAAAAAGAGCACTTTATTCATGTTAGGATATAATTAATGATTGATGTTAACTTGATTACCAATGCCGTTCCTGTCTCCGGAAGAATACCAGATGATGGAGATGCATAATTAATTCCGAGTTGGTACATGTTGAAACGTTCGTCCATTGACAATGGATCAGATACATTGAACGCAGTAGCTGCACACACACTCACAGAAAATTACAACGACAGAAAAAGCTATATGAAAGTGGTCTTTTATCTTCATTCTTCCTATTGTCTTTTAGAGAATGAACTTAGGCATTGGTATAGTTCATGTCATACCTTAAATATTTATCATCTGATCAATTACTACAAATTAGCTTTATGTCATGGTCAAACGGACACGTGATGTAATTTTCTTTTGGGTGAATAAACACATGATATATATAAGTTTTTCTTAAGAATATTAAGATCCTCTCATGTGATGACTTTGATCATGTAGTTCATTGTATCATACAAAATGGTGAATTCACTGTGGTTTTATCCAACGATATATATGTGCCATTCATTTTTTAGCACTTTAAATGTTAATCACCCATGGTAAAAAATAGGGAGAGGGAGAGAAAGAGAGAGGGGAGAAGATATAGATATAGATGTAACCAGGAATGGCAACGGGGCAGGGCAGGTTTTGTCACACCCCGGCTCCGGCCCTAAAATTTAGCCCGGCCCTGACCCCGAACTAGGTAATTTATGGGTAGCTCTGCGCCGTCCCTATTAGGGTTCGGGTTTACCCGCTCATTTTTTTTTTCATTGAGAAAATATGTTTTAGATTCTAAAATAAATGAGTACAAATAATAGAAATTTATGAAAAAACTATTATAATTTAACCAAAATCTATTACTATCTAAAAGCAAAATGAAAGAAATAGTTACTACTATTTTATGTAGTATTTTAGTTGTAAGAGTAAAAATACAAGAATAAGAAGTTTTTTATACATAAAATAATTTTGGGGCGGGCAGGTACCCGAACGGGGTAACGTCAACCCGACCTCAACCGGGTTTCATCAATTCTCCTCTGACCATGACCCAGCCCGATCCCCCAAAAATACTACAAAACCCCGTCCCAATCGGGGCGGGGCGGGTTGAATTGCCATCTCTAGATGTAACTTAGTCCAAGATAAGTACAGGGGTACTACAATCATTTACTCTAAAAGCATAGAGAGGTGAATTGGTCACGAGTAAAACACAGAAAGGTTATCTACCAAATGACCAAATCATTGGGAGGTAATCTGCATCTCGCCCTTCATTTTTTATCACATAAGTGAGACTACATGAGATTATCACATAAGAGCGTTTTGATTTCTTTGAGTACTCTCCACGTTGCTATATAGTACTATAACCCAATAGATGTTTGAAATTTAAGGCAGAGGTCCTACATTCTACATGCATGTATGGCCGTCCCTAATTTTCGAACTATTCTCGAACTACTACACTCCATAATTAAGATAACCCACTGGCTTCTCTCCAGTCACATATCTTCCAAATTTGGTTGGTTCAATTTTTTACCGTCTTGGGTAACCAATTAACCGCAGTAATTAAAAGCGTTCATATCTTTGACGTAGTTGGTTTTGAGAGAAACAGAAGATAATCGAAACTGAAAAAAAAAAAATTTAGTGTAAAAGATGTTGGTGCTCACCGATGTACTCTGGGATTGTCTTCCCGTTGGTGAATCTGAAATTGTCCATAAACATACATTCTAGGCCATATGGCATGTATCCCGTCTTCATGCCAGTTGCATGAGAACCATTGGGACCTGTATATATAATTGAATCTCCAAACGCGTACATTTGTGGGACGCTTTGTGATTGGCATGTCATCGAAAACATACCCCAAGTATACCAGAAAACATGGAACAAGAGAACCAACATGGCGCTCTTATAGTTGCGTTTTTTACTTTTGAAATACAAATACGAAGGTTTCCGAATACGAGGCGTGCTTATATATACATAAAATGCATTGAATGAGTGGCGCTTAGTTACTAACTTACTAATCCTACTTATTTTTTGAGCAAATTAAGATGATCCCCCACATTAAACTTGAAAATCCCCCACATTAAACTTGAAAAAAATTAAACTCTTTCTATTTTTCGGTACGTTCAAGATGAGAATTGAATGGTTAATTAACTGATCAATTCATGGTGCTACGGTGTAACAATTAAAAAGAAAATTGACAATAGCGCTACAGAGAAAATGAAATAACAGTACATTAAAGCATTAGTTCCAATTAAAAGCACTGCTAACGACACATCTGATCTAGCTAGCTATTACATGGATTAAGTAGCTAGGAAAACAACTTAAAACGGCAACTTAAACTTAAAGTAGTAGTACTACTACTACTACGGTTTTGCAATCTCTGGTACAACAGAATTAATCACATCCCAGCAAGTTTAAAGACGTTTCTGGGACTACACAGAGTCCCGTTGAAGCAATTCAGGGCGTAAATGAAATCAGCTGCTTGGGTGGTGTGAACAGAGTCATAGTAGAGATATTGGCCGCGATCTCGGCACGGCTCGGCCCAGTACTTGTTGGAAAGGCAACTTCCTGTAGTATTGGTTATGCCTGCAACGGCAAGAGAAACCATGGTACTCGTGAGTGAATCATTCAAGTATAATTAAACAAGTGAACGAATCAAGGGGGGTTTCAAGTCAATTAACTTACCATATTGTGCCGTGTTCATTTTCAAGTCCAGTATGAACTGGAAATCATCCGAGGCAGTGAACAGGAAGCCGGGAAGCGTCGCCTCCAGCTTCATCAGCATCTGTGGCAGTGAGTTATTGTAGGGAATGACCAGCTGGTTGATCTTTTCGTTGCAGCAGCTGTCCCCGTCCGGCTGGCTGATCGAAAAGCCCGGGGTGCAACCCATGGGCCAAATGTTGTTCACCACGAATTTTCTACCTCCCAACCCGTGCAAAATCTGCCCAAAAAATGCAACCATCATTTCTCTCTGTTAGTACACATTCGTTTTCTGCAACTTTTTCCTGACAAAAACTTTCACAAAATGAAGTGGTGAAACCCCTTACCGTCAAACGGAACGACAACTCATTCAAGACATACTTGGCAAACACTTCCGGCTCCAGCTTTGCAAGTGATCCATTGTACGTTGGCCTCAAGTAATTGAAGCCGTAGTCGTTTATGCCGAAGGAGATCAAGAAAACGGAATCCCTTAAGTGTTTGATCAAATCTTCGTTGTTAAACAACGTTGTCAAATTATCAAACACGGTTCGGTTGAAATACACGATTTGCTGGTCAAAGCTTCAACAATTCTAGGAAGATCAAAACAAAAGAAACAAAAGAAAGTTCAATGTGCTCTATAAATGGAGAAGAAACTTAAAGCGAAACATTTATTTGTATATTACGTACCCCATTCTCGTGAATGACCTGGCCGGTTTGCGGAAGGATTCCGCAGCCGGCCGAGCCGTAGTTGACTCCCGTGGTAGAACCCCCCGCTACGGACATGTTAGAGTAGGGGGCAACAAGGGGCAACCCCAAAAAATTTGCTACAAAAAACAAAAGGAAAAACAGAGACCAAAGAAAAATATATAGATTAGTCAGAATTTATTGCAAAGAGAAAGCGAAACAAAAAAAAGAGTAGAAGAAGAAGAAAAAGAAATGTTTCAAGTTTAACTACTTACCGGGAAAATCAGCAATGTTTAGGCCATTGCTCCAGCGAGGGCAAACAGTCGAGTTCAGATCCATGCCATATGCACCGTTAGGAGGGAGGCGATTTCCACCGTCAACCGTGGAGTCCCCAAACACGTACAAGGCCGGCGCAAGCTTGACGTTGTACTGAGCATTTGCGGAAGCGTCAGTGAGGAAAACGTAGATCAAGACTAGAAGAGCAAGCTGTTGCTGTTTGGATACAGCTATGTTTCGAATTAGAGAGAGAGAGAGAGAGAGAGAGAGTGTGCGGGGATTATTTTTCTTCTGTTGAATATATAGAGGCTAGGGGTTGTCTTGAGACAGGGGAGGATATGGGAGAGAGAGAGAGAGAGAGAGAGAGAGAGAGAGAGAGAGAATTCAGTACCAAGTATCAACTGAGAGAGAGAGAGAGAGAGAGAGAGAGAGAGAGAGAGAGAGAATTCAGTACCAAGTATCAACTGCTCAACGAAACCTTCTCAAAATGTGCTTTTCAGTTGAACGCATAATTCAAAATCACCCTTGATGGTGTATTGGTGTATATTCATCAAGGAGATAACAATTCTGTTTAATTAGCCAACACACCAAATTTTAACAATTACTGTAAAAAAAAAAAAAAAAAAACCTAGCATTATGATCTTGTTAGTAAGTTCCGGTAAAAAAGATCAAGGGATTGGCCTAGTGGTTGTGGCACTCATTTACAAAGTATAATGTTTGGGTTTGAATCCTATCACTGGGAATTACAACACTCTTTCTCTGTCACCCCACCTCATATCGATTGATACAAAAAAGAAAAGAAAAGAGAGTTCCGATAAGATAGTACCCTTATATTCGTTCCTTCGCTAATGGTCGTTATTAATAGAAAATATAATTGATTTTCCATTTTATAAAGTTATTTCTCAATTAATTATTTTCCTAATTTTGGCTTGTGGATTGTGCATTATAATGTGAGAATATGTGGAAGTGCCAGTTGGGTCAATATGTGCAAATGTTCATTGCAAAGTGGTTTTGTGACCGAAAGTATAATCATAATTCAAAAAGTTTATTTCAAGGGTGATTTTGAATTATGCATTCTCCAGTTCAATTTTCAGAATAAAATTTAATATAAAGCATTTAAAAATCCGTGGCCACACGCTTAGGATGTAATTTTACATAATACATCATGCAAAAACTGGAGCCATACACCCTCCAACTCTGGTGCAATAAGAACTGCATTGGACAAGCATGAATTTTTTTTTTTTTCCCCTCGTTTTGAACTACGACCTGATATAGGCATATATGGTATTACCCTGCACAACATATCCGAACTTCTTGTATTTTGTGGTTCACTCGAATATGAACACGGATATAATCAACGGCGGAGTGAGTATAGGGCGGTGAGACCTGGCCCCCTATTGAATTTCCCTTTAATTTTTTAAGGTTTGCATTCCGCCTCATAAATTGTTTCACAAACCATTTTCTTTTAATTAGTCTAATATAATTTGTTTATATCTCATTTTTCAACTTTTTTTGCTTATTACGAAATTTTTTTTTTTGGCAGTGTGTTTAAAGGGTGCCTCCACTAAAGTTTATTCCTGGATCTGCCACTAAATATTATAACCCTAGATTGTTTATCTGCCTGTGGCCGGATAAAATAACAACCTTCTCCCAGAAGACAAGTTAATCACAAAGTTATAGGAGTAAAAAATAAAACTCTGAGAAAACAATGAGACACCAATATATGGGCTTAGGTCTATAAAAAGAATGTTATAAAGATCGTTAGCGATTTAGTTCATGTAATTGTAAGCATGCATATTTACTCATTAATGTGACGTTCTGGTTTCTACCATCAACCCTAATTAAATTGTTCTTTGCCAGTGATCCTTAAATCGAATGTTCTTGGATGTTTAGGTTGGATGAAATTAAATTACCTGTTAGACATGGTTTTTGATCATAACATGCATTTACTCAAGAAAAGGACATTAATTACTTCCTTTTTATACAAGTGCTAGCTAGCTAGTAAAAATTAGAGGTATTGTCTCATGGGCATTAATCATGAGATTAGGCTAAAAAAGACCGTAGTACTTGTCAGTTTTTTTTCTCGTGCATGGTTGGATTTGTTTTAGGCCAAGTTCATTTTGGGGTCTCAAAATCCCTTTGCATAGTCTCTAATAAATCAATGTTTTATATCTGTGTCTCTTCACTCATTACTTTAAAAATCCACCCTAAAAACACAAACTCAATCAAAACTGCATGTACATTCTTTGTGAAAATTTGATCGAGACAAGATTTAGCAATGCCATCTGTACTTCGTGAAATTTTTAACACGCTATGTCGTTAGATTATGGGAGCGTGTGTGTGTGTATATGTATATATATATATATATATATATATATATATATATATATATATATATATATAGGACTTTTCAAGTGACCTCATTTTGTTAAAATGAGGGACTTTCATTTCCTGATCAAATTTTAAAAACTCGAACCGTTCAATGTGTGCAGAACGTAATTTTAAGGGTCCGCGCGAGAAATCAGCAAAAAAAATGACCGGGAAGGGCGTCATCCGAGCAATTTTTTTTGAACCGTTCAATGAAAACTGCTCGGATGAAGCCCTTCCTGGTCATTTTTTTTGCTGATTTCTCACTGGGACCTTTAAAATCACGTTCTGATCACTTTGAGCGGCTCGGATCATCGAAATTCAATCGGGAAGGAAAGTCCCACATTTTATTTTATATATATATATATATATATATATATATATCACTAGAGTTCTCTCAAGTTTTTTACATTATGGTTTTTTTTTTTTTTTTGGGTCAGTAATAAGACAAAAGACAAGTAAATGAGAAGTGGGCCCGGCCAGATGCATGTCACATCCTACTCCAAACAAATCACATAGCCCGGTTCCATTAATTCGATCTTCCCGATGTGGGGGTCCATGCACCAGCGTTCATCATTTACGGGAGACAAAATGGAAAGGAAAGAGCACATGGTTCGTAAGTTAGAAACACCAAATTTACGTTGGTCTTTAATACAAAGTCTATTGTTTTGCAGGAGCCAAAAGTAATTAAATGTTGGAATAGACATGTGAACTTGTTATATATGGGTTCTACACATATATTATATATTGGTTAGGTTTCGTCCCTTACTTTTTAGAACCAGTTGGAATTATGGTTTGATTGCTGATTTTCTTGAGAACGGGACTATTATGGCCAATATGCACCCCTAACTATAACCGCATTCACCTAAACGTGAGTTTTACATCAAGCTAGACAAACACAAACTCTAAAATAGTAGCACGTATTACAAGCAGATACATAATAAAATTTAAATTACTTAGGAAATAGATCCAGCCATAATTTGGACCAATAACCTTGATAATGTAGCATGACATCCATTTTAGCAATGTTTCTAAGCCTGTCATTTTCTCAAAGGAAACCTTAAGAAAGAATAGTGGAAAATCAAATCCTAAGCACTCACTACCCTTAAATAACGAGTTAATTACTTGTTTAATTGATGATCTGCCTGTAGAAATGCCATTAGAAGCTGCGAAAACATTTTATATAAATACTAGGTGGAGCCCATACTAAGTGTTTGAGTACTATGTGAATGTACATTCGGTGATGATGGATGGCCGTGGAGCACTACGTACCGGGTGCTTTAGAACACTATATAAACACTTCCAGAGAGTATGGAGAATTCGCAGACTAAGCACATGCAATTTAATTCTTTTGCAACTCCCATTGTAAAGAGAGCCATCCATTGTGAAAGGTAAATCTTTCTGAAAATAACATAACCACCGAAATTTTTTTTGAGAGAAAATAGGGTAAAAATTTATGGGATGAAGAATATATATGTCTCTTGTGCGAGGTGTAAACTTTAACTTTGCTATTACAAAAGTAGGTATGTATTTATGCTATCAAGGATATGAGAGAAGCAGATCATATTTAATGCTAAATTTCTGATCCACGTAAATGTGATCATATTATATATTCATGAAGTCCCCTAACGCAGTTAATGCTATTGAGATAATCATATTTACGTATCTTTCTTTTAATTTAATTTAACTTATTTTATTTACTTTTCTTAATCTTACGTTTGTCAAATAGAATTTTCAAACTCTAAAATGCACATTGTTACATGTACGGAACTAAAATCATACGTATTTAGAATTAATGGTGCAGTACGTGGGAGCAATTTTTTAAAGAAAAAATTGTCTGAAAACATTTACCCAGAACCACTCACAAAGGATTGAAAACACCAAGGATTGAGACAGGATTGGAGAGCAGAAGCAATTTATTTTGTAAATCATCCCCATTAAAATCACAAACTTAGTGAAAAGTCGTAGTGCACCTCTATTTCTGTATAACAATTTAATGACCGATTTTAGAATAATGGGTGATACTGTATATATAGAAATTACTAACTTTTAACATCATCTCAAAGAAAGTTAGTTTCTATAGACTCTTCTTTCATCTTCCAGCGTTGTTCTTAATTCGCAATCTTTTTAGGATCTTATAATGTCTTTAACCTCAATTTCCTTAGGTGATTACTTTTAGTATTGGTAACTGAGAATGACAATATAAGGAACCAACGTTCAAACATGGCTAAAAGATTAAGAACTACTCTGAAATTGAAACACCAATTTATAAAAATGGAATTTTGGACCAATTTATTATGCATCACGCCAAGGATGAGAAGCTTATTTACAACAATTGCTATTAGAGTTGTGCTATTAAATCTCTGCCAAATGATAGATGCCATATGGAGAGCAAATGCCTTCTGAGGTACTATTTAGGCATTTGTTCACTATAAGTTTGTAAGCGGCTTGAGTCAGGTGAAGCTCGTCAAAGAAAAGATAATAATCCTAAATTGTTCTTTGAATTGCCAGTGATCCTTAAATCGAATGTTCTTGGATGTTTAGGTTGGATGCAATTAAATTACCTGTTAGACATTATTGTTTTTCATAACATTGATTTACTCAAGAAAAGGACATTAATTTACTTCCTTTTTATACAAGTGCTAGCTAGTAAAAATTAGAGGTATGGTCTCATGGGCATTAATTATGATTAGGCTAAAAAAGACCGTAGTAGTACTTAGCAGTTTTACGTCTCGTGCATGGTTGGATTTGTTCTAGGCCAAGTTCGTTTTGGGGTCTCAAAATCCCTTTGCATAGCCTCCAATAAATCAATATTTTATATCTATGTCTTTTCACTCATTACTCTAAAAAACCGTCCTAAAAACACAAACTCAATCAAAACTGCATGTACATTCTTCGTGAAAATTTGATCGAGACAAGATTTAGCAATGCCATCTATACTTCGTGAAATTTTTAACACGCTATTTAGTGAGATTATGGGGGAGTATGTGTCACTAGAGTTCTCTCAAGTTTTTTACAGTATGTTCTTCTTCTTTTTTTGTCAGTAATAAGACAAAAGACAATTAAATGAGAAGTGGGCCCGGCCAAATGCACGTCACATCCTACGCCAAACAAATCACATAGCCCGGTTCCATTAATTCGATCAGCCCGATGTGGGGGTCCATGCATCAGCGTTCATCATTTACGGGAGACAAAATGGAAAGGAAAGAGCAAAGTCTATTGTTTTGCAGGAGCCAAAAGTAATTAAATGTTGGAATAGACTCGTGAACTTGTTGGCTCAAGTGAATAAGGGGTGAGCTGGAGTTAATTGGCTTTAACTAGTCACGGTTATCCAAGTTAGTTAACAACCAAATAAATTGGAACATTAAGCAAAAGATTTAAGAAATTAAGTAGTCCGTACCGGTCCTAATTAACTTTCTTGGAGCTCCAAAGAGAATTTTAGAAAATGGGATCTTTTATGCGGGTTTACAAGAAAAAAATTTGTAAAAAAAAGTATTAGAATCGAAAAGAAAAACTACTCGCGTACACCGACCATCTATTGCAATATTTGAAAAATAGCACACAACTGAATTTTACCACAGCAAATTACCGATCTTCAAGGATAGAAAAGTACGTACATAGCCCAATATTAATTCTCATTAGGGATGAACTCAATTTTTATTTATCTCGATCTAAAGACAGTCTCATGATGAAGATTACCGATTTAGCCTAACTAAATACGATTTCGACAATTAGCTTTCTGGCTGTGACAAAATTATTAGTGCCCCATGGGAAGGAGAATACATGGTTTCCCAACCCTTATTTTCATCACACGTTTGTTTGGTGCTCACCACAATCTACGTGGATCCCATTCAAAGATATATGGTGGAAAATAGGAATTAGGTACCACGTGGTGGAGACTGCATAATTAAAGATAGAAATTAGGCACCACGTGGTGGAGAGGGGGAGATTATTCAGTCTCTCCATCACGTACAAATCAGCCGAAGTAAAATCAGCGGCATGGCGATTGACAAGTAAGTATGTTGCAACTTGCAAGTAGTTCTAACATTCAAAATGCCCCATTCCAACAATTATAGAGTACTACTAATTAACATTTAAGTTTTGTTTTATTTCGATCGTCCCTCCCAAAGAGGCATGCAATTAAGCTTGTCAATGGACCGGATCCGATCCGAAAAATCCGATTCAAATCCGATTCGATAATGTCGATCCGAAAATCCGAATCCGGTAATCCAAATACGGATTCGGATCGGATCGGATTAAATCCGTTATCAATCCGAATCTGAACTTTATTTTTTTTAAATTTTTTAAATTTAAAAAAAAAAGAGTAAATTTTTTATTTTGAAAAAAAATGTTTAAGAAGTTGTATTTTTATTTTAAATTTTAAATTTTTATTTTTTAAATTTTTTTCAGAAAATTTTTTTTTTTGAAAAAAAAATTGTATTTTTTTTTGCTAAATTTTTTGAAGTAAACAAGTTTTTAGAACGGATTCGGATTTTCGGATCGGATCCGAATTTTTCAGATTCGGATCTAGATTACCACTATCGGATTCGAGTCTTATCGGATCCGGATCGGATTTGAGTCTTATCGGATCCGGATCGAATTTGGATCTATTGGATCCGGATTAGATTTGGCCCATTAACAGGCCTACATGCAATTCTTAATGGAGGGGTACTTTCATTGTTCGAACATCAGAATTTTGAAATGACACTGATTTTGGCACTCAAAAATGCATGTAAGTGCTCCACTTTGTACAATATTCAGTACAAAGTGGAGCGCCTACACACAAAATTGGAGTACGAAAATCAATTTTCTTTTGAAATTACATACTGTACATCACGCCAAATGAAGTTATATATGGGAATCCGAGCTCATTAAACAATTATGGATCCATGTGTTTAAAAAGTGTGTGGATGTTGATTGGATAAAACCAAAACTGAACTAGTATTGCGATTTGGTTTTGGTTAGGTTCTACACATATATTATATATTGGTTAGGTTTGGTCCCTTACTTTTTAGAACCAGTTGGAATTATAGTTTGATTGCTGATTTTCTTGAGAACGGGACTAATATGGCCAATATGCACCCCTAACTATAACCGCATTCGCCTAAACGTGAGTTTTACATCAAGCTAGACAAACACAGACTCTAATAGTAGCACGTATTACAAGCAGATACATAATAAAATTTAAATTACTTAGGAAATAGATCCAGCCATAATTTGGACCAATAACCTTGATAATGTAGCATGACATCCATTTTAACAATATTTCTAAGCCTGTCATTTTCTCAAAGGAAACCTTAAGAAAGAATAGTGGAAAATCAAATCCTATGCACTCACTACCCTTAAATAGCGCGTTAATTTCTTGTTTAATTGATGATCTGCCTGTAGGAATGCCATTAGAAGCAGTGAAAACATTTTATATAAATACTAGGTGGAGCACATACTAAGTGTTTGAGTACTATGTGAATGTATGTTCGGTGATGATGGATGACCATGGAACACTACGTACCGGTGCTTTAGAACACTGTATAAACACTCCCGGAGTATGGAGAATTCGCAGACTAAGCACATGGAGAATTTGCAGACTAAGCACATGCAATTTAATTCTTTTGCAACTCCCATTGTAAAGAAAGCCATCCATTGTGAAAGGTAAATCTTTCTGAAAATAACGTAACCTCCGAAATTTTTTTTGAGAGAAAATAGGGTAAATATTTATGGGATGAAGAATATGTCTCTTGTGCGAGGTGTAAACTTTAACTTTGCTATTACAAAAGTAGGTATGTGTTTATGCTATCAAGGATATGAGAGAAGCAGACATTTATAATGCTAAATTTCTGATCCACGTAAATGTGATAGTATATATATTCATGAAGTCCCCTAACGCATGCAGTTAATGCTATTAAGATAATCATATTTACGTATTTTTCTTTTAATTTAATTTAACTTATTTTATTTATTTTTCTTAACCACTCAGAAAGGATTGGAAACACCAAGGATTGAGACAGGATTGGAGAGCCGAGGCAATTTATTTTGTAAATCCTCCCCATTAAAATCACAAACTTAGTGAAAAGTCGTAGTGCGCCTCTATTTTTGTATAACAATTTAATGACCGGTTTTAGAATAATGGGTGATACTGTATATAGAAATTACTAACTTTTAACATCATCTCAAAGAAAGTTAGTTTCTATAGACTCTTCTTTCATATATCGGCGTTGTTCTTAATTCACAATCTTTTTAGGATCTTATGTCTTTAACCTCTATTTTCTTAGGTGATTACTTTTAGTACTGGTAACTGAGAATGACAATATAAGGAACCAACTTTCAAACATGACTAAAAGATTAAGAACTACTCTGAAACTGAAACACCAAATTATAAAAATGGAATTTTGGACCAATTTATCATGCATCACGCCAAGGATGAGAAGCTTATTTACAACAATTGCTATTAGAGTTGTGCTATTAAATCTCTGCCAGATGATAGATGCCATATGGAGAGCAAATGCCTTCTGAGGTACTATTTAGGCATTTGTTCACTATAAGTTTGTAAGCGGCTTGAGTCAGGTGAAGCTCATCAAAGAAAAGATAATAATCCCTCTCCTGACATATATACTTCACCGGTTTTCCGATTTGCGAGTAACTCGAATTCAATCTAGGGGACGTGATATCCCTACACATATACTCTTTTTCCATTGACAATGCGTTAGAAATTCGAGCCACATCGCGAGGCACATCCGATCCAAAGTACTTAGGTCCTCTGTCACATAGCCCGGTTCCATTCGCCTGAGTTACACAACATGGCCACCTCGTTTCTGCCATTCCTAAAGAGGAAAACCAAGTTTGATCAGTCTCTTCATGTAGGTAAAGAGCTTGACAAGAAAAAGGAGTAAAGATATAAATGAGATCCCAAACAGATTGCCTCACCATAATCAGCAGGACTTAGAATCAACCTCTTTATGAGATCGAAAGTTTTTACAGTCACGAATGATGATCTGTCAAGTTTCTCACTCAATTCTTTGAGCATGCCGTTAAGCTTGTCATTGAAAATAGACACCAACTTGTTTATGTCTTCGGCACATCTACTTCTTGGCTTGAACTTGTTTACTATGTATGGATAGCAACCAAGCGGGCCAATTTGAAAAATTATCATCTTTCTCGCGCCAATATTGTACAGATCCTAAAATCACATCGAAATAGGCAAAGAGCTAGGGATATTAAACTTCGTTATATGTACTTTGATCTTTCTGTGAAAACAAGCTCATTGTGATTTTGCAAAGATACCTTTAAATTGTTTTCGAGTTTCTTTGTAAGGAGTTCAGCAAAATCTTCGCCGTTGTATTGGCGGCTACTGTTATAATGATCAGGCTGGAGATAGTTGTGAATATAGTCACTTGTGCCTATATTAATCAGATAAACCGAAGCCGACAAGTATTTTAAGAGTTCGTCCGTGGGTGAAAATTTGGCCCGCAACTTTGTCTCCACAGTTTCATTGAAAAAGTCAACTTGCTTCTCCATGCAATAGTTAACTCCCTGCATATATAGCAAGCCAATCAGTTAAAAAAATATATATACTATCATTTACCAAATAAACTTATCTAACTTTTTTTGGACAAAGAAGAAGGAAATAGTTGAATTTCTCTTAGTAAAAAAGAGCACTTTATTAATGTTGGGATGCAGGTAATAATGTTAACTTACCAATGCTGTTCCTGTCTCCGGAAGAATGCCAGATGATGGAGATGCATAATTAATTCCGAGTTGCTTTATGTTGAAAAGATCGTCCATTGACAGTGGAATGGATACATTCAGCGCTGCAGCTGCACACACACTCACAGAAGATTTTATGAATAACAGAAAAAGCTAGATGAAAGTGGCCTTTTTTCTTCATTCTTCCTATTGTGTTTTAGAGAATGAAATTACCCATTGTATAGTTCAACTAATCAATTACTACAAATTAGCTTTATGTCGTGCTCAAACGGACACATGATGTAATTTCCTTTTGGGTAAATAAACACATGATGTAAGTTATTTTTTAAGAAATATCAAAATTCTCTCTATGTGATGATTCATCGTGTGTTTCTTCGTGTCATACAAAATGGTAAATCCATTGGGGGTTTTGTCCAACGATATGTGCCATTCATTTTCTAGCACTTTATTGTTAATCACCCATGATAAAAGTAGGTCCATAAGATATCAGAAAGAAAAAAAAAATAGTTGAATCGATCATATTTGTATAAAGAGAATTATAAGTAAGGAGTTTGGGTTTTACTCCATATTTCTTTTCCGAAAACTTACGTTGAGATGGATACTGGCATCTAATTGACCTATTTTGTGTAGAGCATAAATATGTTGAGAATTATAAGATGAACGACTCAGATTGTTGAAAGAATTATGGCGAGTTTCATTTTTTGTCACATGACATATATCAATCATCGCATGAGAGCATTTTAATTTCTTCTTTCAGTACTCTCCACGTTGCAATATAAACCAATAGATGTTTAAAATTAAGACAGAGGGTTCTATACATTCTACATGTATGTATGCCCATCCCTCATTTTCAAACTAAAACTATTCTCCAGTCACCTATCTTTCTAATTTGGTTCAGTTTTTTTCACGTGTAGGGCACATTGCGGATCCACAATGATAGTCAAAAATGTTCATATCTTTATGGAATATATTGATTTTGAGAGGAACGGAAGATAATCGAAAGCAAAAAAAATATAAAAGTTATTGGTGCTCACCTATGTACCCTGGGATTGTCTTCCCGTTGGTGAATCTGAATTTGTCCATAAAAAGACACTCCAGGCCATAAGGCATGTATCCTGTTTTCATGCCAGTTGCATGAGAACCGTTGGGGCCTATATATACAATTGAATCTCCAAATACGTACATTTGTGGGACGCTTTGTGATTGGCAGGTCGTCCAAAAAATTCCACAAGAATACAAGAAAACGTAGAACAAGAGAACTAACATGGTGTGTAGCGTATATTTAGTACTTTTGAAACACAATACGCGAGAGTTTCCGAATACGATCGAGGTGCTTAATTATATAGCACATGAAAAGGCATTGAAGATGATCTTATTGTGTGGGTAAATTTCTGCAATTAATTTCTTTATCACTTCCCATAGATTAAAGAAAGGAGCTAGCTAGCTAACGGAATACTGTAATGTAGAAAACCCCCGTATTAAACTTGAAGAAATTA
The DNA here is from genome assembly GCA_019656835.1 of Rhododendron ovatum. Lineage (NCBI taxonomy): Eukaryota > Viridiplantae > Streptophyta > Magnoliopsida > Ericales > Ericaceae > Rhododendron > Rhododendron ovatum. The sequence continues at coordinate 9,207,486 of CM033799.1, read as the reverse complement.
ATAGCCAATTCATGGTGCTACGCTGTAACAAAAAGGAAAATTTGACCAGCGTTAATTACCACCGAAATAACAGTTCACCAATTAAAGCATCAATTTTACAGCTAGCTAGCAGTGCTAATGACATGCACATCTGATCTCTGTTACATGGATTAAGTAGGAAAATTAAAAACCTAAATGCCAACTTAAACTTAAAAGCAGTAGTGTTCGCAATCTCTGGTACGTACTCCAAAATGGAATCACATTCCAACAAGTTTGAAGACATTTCTGGGACTACACAGAGTCCCGTTAAAGCAATTCAAGGCGAAGATGAAATCCGCAGCTTGGGTTGTGTGGGTGTCGTCGAAGTACACATACTGGTCCCGATCCCTGCACGGTGTTCCCCAATACGAGTTTGAAAGACAACGTCCCATAACATGGGTTATACCTGCAAGACATAATAAATAACATGGTGTAATTAGCATTCCCATTAGTTGAACTTTCTTTATCTCAAAGAATTAATTAAGCAGATCAAAACCGGAGTACAATTATGAGCAAATTAAGTACGGGCCAGTCCAAAAAATTGAGGCAAATTCCCACGAACTCCAGCCCATTTCAAATTAAAACTCTAGCAGTAAACTTCGTAAACAATGACCAACATGCTTAATAAAAGGGAAAGACGTCCCGGACTCCTAGTTTTATATAAAATATAAGAAATAAAGAGGAAATTAAGATCGATGTCCATTCAAAACTCAGCCTAACTACGGTGAATCATTATACGAGTAATTAAATACGTGAGCCATAAGAAATCATTCCATCGTACTAGTATTACAGATGATTGAACGAATCAAGGTTTTGAAACTTTCTTTGGTCAGAATAATAGCTAGGCAGGGTTTAAGTCGGCTGCTTACCATATTGCGCCTCATTCATCTTCAAGTCTGCGATGAACTGGAAATCATCCCAGCTACTGAACAAGAACCCCGGGAGCGTCCCCTCCAGTTTCATCAGCATCAGGGGCAACGAGTTGTTGTAAGGAATCAACAGCTGGTTGATTTTTTCGTCGCAGCAGTTTTCCCCATCTGGTTGACGTGTCGAAAAGCCGGGGGTGCAACCCAGTGGCCAAATGTTGTTCACCACGAATTTTCTGCCTCCCAACCCGTGCAAAATCTGCCACAAATGCAACCACCATTTCGATCTGTTACTACAGTACTCTAGTTTTCTACAAACAGAAATTAAATTTCACAAAATGAAGTTGCGAAACACTCACCGTTAAACGGAACGACAATTCGTTCAAAAGGTACTTTGCGAAAACGTCGGGCTCAAGGGCCGCTAGGGATCCGTTGTACGTGGGTTTCAGATAATTGAACACATAATCATTTATCCCGAAGGATAAGAGGAAAACAGAATTCTTAAGGTGTTGTACCAAATATTCATTTCTGAAAAGTGTCGTCAGGTTATCCGACACAGTTCGGTTGAAAAACAAAATCTGGTCGTCGAAGGACCAACAGCTCTACGAAGATCAAAAAAAGAAACAAAAGCAAGTTCAAGGTACTGGATAAATGTCCTGGATAAAAGAAACATAACATGGAACATGTATTAGACAAGTAATTTAGCATTACCCGGTTCTCATTAATCGGTTGGCCGGTTGGCGGTAGGATTCCGCAGCCGGCCGAGCCGTAGTTGACTCCCGTGGTTGAACCCCCCGCAACGGACATGTTAGAGTAGGGGGGAACAAGGGGCAACCCCAAAAAAGTTGCTACAAAAAACAAAAGGAAAAACAGAGAACAAATTAAGCAAAATAAAGTAGTCAGAATTAGAAGAAGAAGAAGAAAAAGAAGAAAGAAATGTATTAAGTTTTATTAATTACCAAGAAAGTCAGCAATGTTGAGGCCGTTGCTCCAGCGAGGGGTAACCGACGGGTTGAGGTCCATTCCATATGTAGGGTTTGGAGGGAGCCGATTTCCACCATCGACAGTGGAGTCTCCGAACACATAGAGCGCAGGTGCAAGTTTCACGTTGATAGATTGAGCCTTTGCAGAAGCATTGATCAGGAAAATGTGTAGCAAGAGAAGAGAAAGCTTTTGCTGTGTGGATACGGCCATGTTTAAGTTCGAATTAGGGGAGGGAGAGAGAGAGAGAGAGAGAGGGGAAATGATGTGAGGCCAGTGAGGGGATGGCTTCTCTTGAATATATAGAGCCATAGAGGGGATGTCTTGGGACAGGGGAGATTAATTGGGGGGAGCTGACAGAGAGGGGCTAGGGAGAATTCAATTTCAACGAGGATCGACCGCCCTTTTGAAACCTTCACAAAATGTGCTAGTAGTGTGAAGGATGTTGATTTTGGCGTTCTACTTTTAACGTAAAATTAATTTTATGTACAAAATAGAGTACTTGTGTGCAAAAATTGAACGCGAAAATTAATTTCCTATTTTGAATCCACACCATCATGTTCTTGGGGTGCTTAAAGTTATGCTTTAACTATGATTTAAAAAAAAAAATTCTGATTTTACCCACACCATAATCGTGATTGTTACATGATTCTTGTCGAAAGATCAATTACTTTCCCTCTGGAATTAACACCCAGACCAAAAAAAAAAAAAAAAAAACTCATTTGTAAAACAGTCCTTATTTCCTCTTTTTCCCTCTTATGCTTAGAGGTAGGCATCGTGTCGTGTCATGTTATGTTCATTTTAAAATTTCTCTCAATCTTAACTTGACCTATTTCGCTCTTCGTGTTATCATGTCATGTATTCGCATTCCGTACCAGAAACAGTTGACTCTAACCCGCTAACTACGTGTCATGTCAGAAATTGCCACCCCAACTTATTGTATTATAATATTCGTCCCACACTAATATGATTGTGATTGTCGTGAACAAGACTAAATGCCTTCGGCTCCCTATTATTTTCTAAAACTGCAACGGGGGTGTGCACGGGTCGGGTATGGCCCGCAACCCGACCCCGATCATGTCGGGTAAGGAAAATTCAAGCCCGCAACCGAACCGACCAATGGTATAGACCCGTCCGCGAACCCGATTTTTTACTTCGGGTTGGTCGGTTTAGCCTTTAAGTTGGTCGGGTCTGGTCTGGTCCCCGTGGGTAAAGAACGTATACACAGACCTGAAATCTGAACCGAAACTCATTTTTTTAATAGAATCCAACCCGTACTAGGCCAAAGCACCTGTTTGGAGCCGCCCGAGACCCTTCGGGTCGGATTACGGGTTTTTTGCACACCCCTACAGTGCAACCCCCAATTTTTATGTAGTTGAGAAGCAGTTGGCTTTTTCACCCTCCCCAACAATGGTGGCCGAGGTTCAAGACCAACAAGAGCGTTGTTGGGATTTAGGACTATAGACAGACTCTCAACCTCCTGTGGATTAATTAATATACTAACATTCCGCTAACCCCGCTGATGTATGTTTATTTGTTTAGTTGTTATTAATTAGGTTTACAAAATCATACGCAATTAAAAGCTCATTATATATGTAGTTTGAGTTTTTCAAGTGCATATCCCGCTTTTGCACGCACAATTATAAAAAAGAATATCTTATTTACAGAGGTGCTGTAAACAAACTTTGTTTACAGCACTCAATCGTGACCGTCCAAAAGTATTTTGGACGGTCGGGATGTTAATGAAATTTTTCCAAAGAAGAGTTAAACTTTTCCTCGGAAAAGTTTTATTAAAATCCGGACTGTCCAGAACACTTTTGGACGGCTATGATTGGTTGGTGCTGCAAACATGCTGTTACAGCACCTCCGTAAATAAGTATATGTCATTATAAAAATCCATGAGAAGTGACTAAGCGTCTTATTTGTGCCAATTGTCATGTAGCTAGTAAGTATGTGGATATTGAGGTTCCACAAGCGATAATTCTTCATACTATATTTGAAGACTTGTTCGTTGGAATTGAAACAAGTTCTTTTTTAATGGTAAAAAAGGAGCATGAATGTGGGGTTGTTCTTACTTGACGATTTTGAATTAGCTCCTTTTGATCGTATTTTCCTCAAGATGAATGAAAAGATTGGGAGTCTTTTTCATAACTATCGTCCCAATAAAATTAAGAGCTTGGATCTCATAACAGAATTGAATATTGTTGTTAAGTAGTTTATAAAAAAATGCTTTCATCTACATTTTTTATATATGCACCTCCTTGTAATTTTAGAGGAAGGGGTTTTTTATATATTTATATGCATGGTATATTTTTAATATTAACTCGATTTTCTATGATTTACTAGAAGAGGTTATATATACCTGATTATACTCCAGGAAAAACTAGAATTATGGATATGAAAGAAACTTTGTGTAAAAGAAGTACGGATAAAATATATTTCGATTGAGATATTATCAATTTAACATTTAAAAAGGAACTCTATAATTAATGGATCAACAAAGATATTCCAACATTACTTTAGCTCCTTCGAAAGAATAGACTTTGTATTAAGGCCACCATAAATAATATACAACCGGATCGATATTGTAGGTATTTTGAGTGTGATCGATGTTTGAAATTTGGTGTTACTAGCATGTGCTCTTTCCTTTCTATTTTTTCACGTAAGTAATAAAGGCTGATGGTTTCCACATTGGACCGATCGTCTAACCAATTTCACAACTCTGAAGATAACGATCGTGTATAATTTTCAATAACCCCAAGGTTTGGGATAATTAGGCTCCATAGAAATCCCATGAATCCTTGCAGTGAAAAATATACAGTGAATCCTTGCACTTCGTGAGGCAGTAGTACTGTTGTTCATCCAAATCATTACATGCAGAAGCAGTAGCAGCTAGCTAGCTAATTTAAAGCAATCACTTGAGTACTTCAATAGAACTTGGAAGTACTAGACCACCAACTACTTTTAAGTAGGGAAAACCCGTAAAAAGGTGGGATCCTAATAAATACTCCTATCCTATGTGCATGTGAAATTACAGGGGTTTATTTGTAGGTAAGCTCATCCATTTCAATTTGTTCTACCTATCAATTGGAGACATCGATCTCAAAGAAAAAGAAACCCCTCATGTGACTGCTTTAATTTTCTCTGTGCATACTAGCCCTGTAGATGCCATGTGATGGCTTTACTCCTAGAAAGAACAGTTTTTCTTTTTCCTTTTTTTTCTCTGGTTTCTAAGTTCAAAAGAATTCGAGAAAGCCAGTTAGTGAGAACCAAGGGACACGAGTCTTCTGTTGTGCACAGTCTCTGTTACATAGTGATGAAATGTAACCAAATTGTTCAAATAAAGAGAGAAAATAAAGTCCTTAATTTTGCTTATTTCGCTTTACTCTTTCAGTCCTGATTGCATTAGTTAAGTTCAGCAGGTACTACTAGTGCATCTTTGACATTAATATGCTCCCAAGTTGGCATATTGCCAACCCATCATTTGCATATTAATCGGACGCTTATGATGGATAAAAAATTAATCAAGCTGCTTGACATTGACTCAATAAAAGCCCGTTTGAGGTTTTAATCAAGTTGCTTGACATTGACTCAATAAAAGCCCGTTTGAGGTTGACTCGTTTGCCAATTTGAGGTTGACTCGCTTGAAAACTAGGCAAATTTGAATATATTGTAGCACTGATCATCTAAAATATTATTCACATGCCCTAATATTGCAAATATAGAAAATACACTCACTCTCGCTTTTACTCACCTTCCGCCTTTGCTCTTTTTTTGTAATAGATGCCAAAGTAATTGATTTTATGGCGTATAACTCGATCAAAGTCTTAGTTTATGAAGGGGGAAAGGCTCGTTACGCCTTTAAATTTTATCCAATACTACTTAATTTGATACGAAAAAAAAAAAGTCTTAGTTAACTTGGTTTTTTGTCAATATATTTAACAATACTTTACTTTTTTTTATTTGGTGCGCAACGCCTCTTTCTAGCATCAAGAGTCAAGACGTATCAAATAGTACTGGCTTCGAAGGGGAGGTTTAGTGCAGGTACACCTTTGTTTGTTGAGAGATATTCACGGAGCCGCTGTAAATAGATTATTTACGGAGCCGCATGATCTCACCCGTCCATAATCAATGGTCCGGATTTTAAAGAATTTTTCTGGGGAAGATTTAACTCTTTCCCGAAAAAGTTCTTTTAAAATCCGGACCGTATCCAAAACGCTTTTGGACGCACGTGATCTACCTCCATTAAACTTGTTTACAGAACCTTCCGTAAATAAGTTTTTCTCTTGTTTGTTACCCACTAACTCCCTTCTAATCATCTATTGCTGTATACAATAGTGGACATAGATAAACTAATAATACGTTTTACTGGCCCAACTTAAGAAAAACTATTGAGCAGGAGGCAGCTCAATCAACATAAAATGGTTTCTTTTGAAAATGGATTTGGGCCCAGCGGGGGTGCCTATATACCACAACTGGCTGCTATATGAGATGCATATGTGCAATTTTCTTAGGGTGTAACAAGCAAAATAGGGAGTGTGCCATGTTGCTCGATCTCTATAAAATCCCAACCATCACAGTTTAGTTTCTCACACACACACACTCTCTCTCTCTCTCTCTCTCTCTCTCTCTCTCTCTCTCTCTCTTGATTGCTAGACTATCTTCTCTACCTCACTATGGAGCCCATGGGAACAACCACCTGTGCTCTTTTCTTGATAATTTTTCTCTCTGCTTCACCCTTCAGTTCTCAAGGAAACGTGCAGCTAGCCCCAGCCCTTTATATTTTTGGAGACTCGACCGTTGACGGGGGCAACAATGTCCCAGACAACAAGGCTTTTGGCATTGACCTGAATAACCCATCAGTCCCACCCCGGTGCACCAATGGCTTGACCATCGCGGATTTCTTCGGTAGACAAGATATATTTCTCTCATCTTTTTCCCATTATTTCGTTATCAGTCTCTTCCTAATCTGTGACTTATGCTTGTACGTGTGTGTTCATTAAATCTTTGTAGCAACATTTCTGGGGCTACCACTCGCCCCCCCTTACAAAAACATGTCAGAAGCTGGGACATCAAAATCCGGTGTCAACTACGGCTCGGCGGGTTGTGGTATCCTACCACAAACTGGTGGCAAAACTGTTGGCGGAACGGTAATGTTGATGCACATTTGCTTTGATACAAGACTTGTACCATCTAGAATCTTAATTATATCCTCTCTCTTTTTTGCATTGACATAAGAGTTTTGGCATTATATATCATTTGTCTTGTCTAATTTTATGTTCAATTAAGTTAATGAAGACTATATCTACAATTATGTTTTGCTATTCTGTTTTATTTTTTTCCAGTACTGCTGGAGTTTTGACGAACAGATTAGTTATTACAATTCTACCGTTTTCGATAATTTGACGTCGTCCTTCACCCAAGAACAGCTTGTCCATCATTTGGACAAATCTGTCTTCTTGGTATCATTTGGCATCGACGACTTCAACATCAATTATCTTCAGCCCAATAACGGCACACTGAAGACATTGACACCAGATGTCTTTGCTCAGTTCCTTCTCAACGAACTGTCTGCTCGCCTTAGGGTAAATTTCTTACAAGCTATTTTTGAAAATTACTTAAAGTGCTTTTATTTACATATGTGTACATGTGTGAAAATTGAACAAGCTGTCATGGTTTTACAGACTTTGTATCTCATGGGAGGAAGGAAGTTCTTGGTGAACAATATATGGCCGCTCGGGTGCAACCCTGGCTACTCGTCGGCCAGTTGTTGTAACGAGACGATAAACAAGTTGCTGTTTCCATACAACGACAATCTCCCCGCTGTGCTCATGAAATTACAAGCTGAACTCCATGGATCCTTCTTCTCTTGTAGCAACGACTTCCAGTTTGTTTCTGATTTGAAGAGTAATGTGACGCAATACGGTATGTTACAACTGTTCTTATTCATTCGATATTTAACTAACTTAGTGTATTAGAAAATTCAGCCTCTTATATTCTACCATATTTTATGGCTTTTTCTACTCGTAGCATGTTCGGTCTTTATTCAATCAGAATTGAGAATGCACAAGGCTTTGGAAAATTGGAATCGACTCATGATTGTTGATCTGTCTTTCATTGCTCAAAACTTGGATGTTCTTGATGACTAAAAGTGTTTCTTCTTGGGCTGTTCTGTTGTGTTGTGCCACTCCAACTTCATAGGCTACTCAGTTTTTCGAAGAATTAGAATCTCTCTTTTGTTTTGTGTGACAGATTCTTTCTGATGCCTTTCTTCAGTACTTATTCTATTTGATTGCAATACTATTCAAGTTTTGCCTTGACTATTACGGTTTTGTGTTGTTTCTGTTCCTCAATTTAGACCATCACATTCTTTTGTAGGGATATCAAACACAACCGCTGCCTGCCTTTCGAACTTCTGGAATGGGATACCAATACCATGCCAAAATAGAGATGAATACCTGTATTTTGATGGTGTCCACACCACTCAGGCTGCCAATAACATTTTCGCTTTGAACTGTTTCAATGGTTCAATATGCTCACCAAACATGATAACACTGCTTGGAGCCTAGAAGTACCCAATGCGTGGTTAGATGACTGAAGACTGAAGTGGTCCTAATTGATCGAGCTAGTGTTTATGTAGAAAATGTAATCAAGTACTTTATCTCGTGGCGTTTATTCGGTAGGAAATTAAAACCTTCTTTCCTTTTGTGTTGGTTGTGTAGGTGATGGTTATTTTAAGTGTCTTAACGGAATGGTATTTACCTTAATTGGCCTAAAATCTGATGCCATGTCTTTGTTATCCCATTATTCCATTGGAATGTAACTTTTTACAGGCCAACTGGAACTGTAGGAATTAATAGCTCTTCGGCTATACAAACAAGGCTAATGCATGGCAACAAAACTTTATCCATCAACTGATGGGAAAAAGATCTGTTAACACAATTAAAACAGCATCATTTTTAACTTTGTTTCTAGCTAGTTACAATTTTTTTCTTTTTAACTTGTGGAGGCATAGTCATATTAATTTCAGCGTAGTTCTTAATCTAATCTTTTCATGAACTTATGTCCTTGCAACGTTATTTTTTCGATCGTGAAATTAGTGTCTTTTAGTTCATACTCCCTCCATCCCAGTGTCTTAATTTGTTCACTTTTTGAGTTTGCATTGTCACAAAAAGTTTCTATTTTGAAAAAATATTGAGTCACACTCGATTTATAAAGTTACTCTGTTGCCCACTCTTTTTTGAATTAAAGTAGCATCGTTGCCTTGAGAAGTCAAATTAGACAAACAAATTGGGACGAACAAAGTACTAGAAGCTAGTTAGAAAAGTGAGAATGACAAAGATCATGCAGAAAACACAGGCTTATAGGCAACTAAGATTTAGGAACTTCTCTGAAGTACTACTTTACTAGAAAGCCAAATGTGGGAATCTGGACCTTTATTTTCCATCATACCAAGGATGATCATAACTTATTTACAACAATTGGATTCAGAGTTCTAAATTTCTGCAAGTTGGTAGATACCATATGGGGAACAAGCACCTTCAGAAGTAGTGTTGAGGCATTTTCTCACTATAAATTTGTAAGCTGCTTGAGTCATGTGAAGTTCGTCAAAGAAAAGATAAAAATCCCTTTCTTGACAGAGGTATTTAACTGGTTTTCCAATCTGCGATTGATTTGAATTCAATTTAAGAGGCGGGACTTCCATACACGAGTACTGCCTTTGCATTGCCCTTTGAGCAGATTCTCGAGGCAAATCAGGAGGCAAATTCTCCTCCTGGTCTCCTTTACAAAGCCCGGTTCCATTTTCTTGTGTTACGCAACACGGCCACCTTGTTTCAGCAAAACCTAAAAGAGGAAATCAAAGAAGTTTGATTACTCGCTTGGTATACCTGAACAACTTGACAAACCGTAAGTAGAATCCAAAAAGAATATTTGTCGCAGATTGACCCACCGTAATCAGAAGGCCTCAAAATCATGCTTTTTAGCAGATCGAAAATTCTTGCTGTCACGAACGCTGATCCGTCAAGTTTCTCACTCAATTCCTTAAGCTTGACGTCAAGCTTGTCATTGAAAATAGACACCATGCTGTTTACGTCTTCGGCACATCTACTGCTTGGTTTAACCTTGTTTATCACGTATGGATAACATCCAAGTGGGCCGATTTGAAAAACTAACATTTTTCTCGCGCCAATGTTGTACAAATCCTACAAGAGTGCATGAATTTTGAACTATAAGGGTAAAATATTTATGATTGTCAATGGCATGTGTCAAAACACATTCAGCCATGTAATTGTGATTATTTATTTATCAAGTTGTAGTTTTTTTTTTTTTAAGAGTGTCTATTTAGAAAGGGGAAGGAAATCAATTAATAATGTGTAATCGAGAGGCCTCATTTGTTGGGTTGAAGAAAATCAAGAAAGATTGGCAATCAAGGGAATATGGCAATATTCCGTGAGATCCCATTTTCGGTATATGGCAATATTCCGTGAGATTTGATTAAGCAGCTTATTTTAAATACAAGGCCGTCAGGATTGGTTTTCTCTAACACGACATATGCAATTCACATTAGACTTAGAGAAATGAGGGTTTTTACTTTGGATCTTGGAGAAAATGGGATCGATGGATAATTAAGCATACAAGACATCTTCAAGAGATTTCACTATCTTCTTCAACTTATTTGAGAAAAGTCCTAAGGAGGATTCCTACGCAAGTTAAAGTCCTTCGGTGGATTTCCGAGAGGCAAACGGAAGGTTTGTGGATTCAAGACAGCGGCGGTCAAGCACTGGGTGTAGTGAACGTGGACTCGGCAAGTAGGTCTTGGGCTCAATTGTGAGGATTCAAATCGTAGAGTAAGATTACTTATAACTACACAGTGTTTATAGTGTTTGATTCATTCCCGTGATTTTTTTTCCGTTTTGGATTTTCCACGTATATCTTAGTGTTCTTCTGTTATTGCTTTTCGGTGATTCATAGGGTTTATATATTAATTGTGGATTGATATGAAAAAATTTGAAACATAGAAAATATTTATATTCCTAGGCGAGCTAGGATTTTTCATGAACAAATAGAGAAAAAGAATAAACACAGCTTTCCATTGATCTTTAAGAAAACAGGAAGTTTGTGTTTAAGGAAATGTAGATGCCAAGGTAAGCAACACCACAGAGAAACCGAAGAAACAAATTCACGCTTCCTCTTCGTTTTATTATGCATAAACATAGCTTCCTCTTCACCAACAAATTTTAGTTGTGGAATTTGTCTTCATAGTAATGAACTGATAATTGAATACTTTCCCCTTTTTCGGTTTCGAATTGTTGTTGATTTATTTGTGTTCAAAAAGTTACTTATATAGTATGTTTATTTGGACTTACAACAATGGGGCCAAAAAAGCCAACGGGAACGATAAGAAGATTTGAGATGGAGTTCTTATTAAGTACGTACCTTCAAATTGTTTCCAAGAGTATTCGTAAGGAGTTCAGCATAATCTTCACCACTGTATTTGCGGCTACTGTTATAATGATCAGGCTGCAAATAGTTGTATATATAGTCGCTTGTGCCTATATTAATTACGTATATCGAATCGGACAAGTATTCTGAGAGCTTGTACTTCGATGGAAATCTAGGCCGTAGGTTTTTCTCTACAGTTTCATTGAAAAAGTTAACTTGTTTCTCCATGCAATAGTTATTCCCCTGCATATACAAAAACCCAATCAGTTTTTTTTAAAAAAAAAGGGCGATATCCTTTTGGTTTCCTAATAAACTCATTTTCACTAAATACGGGTAACCATTAAGGGAATGGTTTTAAACATACTGATTTAAGGTTGACTTACCAATGCCGTTCCAGTCTCAGGGAGAATACCCGATGATGCAGACGCATAGCTAATACCGAATTCAGCATGTAGATTGAGATCATCATTCGACCGTGGCGGGTATAAATCTAGTGCTGAACCTGCACGAAAGCAAACAGATTGAATGAAAATAAAAACAATAAATATGTATGAGATTGGCCATTTGTCTTCATTTATTTCTTTTCTTCTTCAGAATAGCCAATTTTAAGTTTGTTGATGTAAAATCCTTTTTCTTCTTGGAAAAGCAGAGTTTGCCGTACTATTTAATAAAATAGTGAGGAAGTATATAACACCCCTTTTCACTGCAAAAATAAAAGTAAAAAAAAAAAAAAATCTTTATGTGATTGGTGCTTACTTATGTATTCTGGAATTATCCTCCCATTGGTGAACCGGGATTTGTCCATAAAAAGACATTCTGTGCCATAAGGCAAATAGCCAGTCTTCAAACCAGTTGCATGATAACTTTTGGGGCCATGATCTACTATTGAATCTCCAAATACGTATAAATTTGGGACACTGTTACTTTGACATGTAATGGAAAACGTACCCCAGAGGTACAAGAAAATATAGCAAAAGGGAACTAACATGATTGATGTATTGTACGTTATACCAAATTCTCAATTCTAATTTCTGAGGATAAGTCACTATGCAAGACGTCCAGTCTCTAGTGTGCTTGGCGCCATATATATAATAGAAAATGCCACCCGATATTAAATGCAGTTAAGCAGAAACCTAAAGAGACAGAAAGCACAAATACTTGAAAGGCATTTAATTATGAGAGTAAAATCCTCGTTTTTGCTGAGCTAAGATGGTGTTATTGCTCGTTGAATTTTATAGAATTAAGTACTTGGGCTTATATAGAAAACTGCCATATTAAGCTTGAAGAAGTTAATTACTAATTTCAATCAATTAGTCGGTTCAATTAGTGCTAACTATCAGTTATAAAAATATATTCATGTTCCACTTTAAAGAAATGTTTTTTTTTCCTTAAAAGCCAAGCCAATTTATGGTTATAGATACTAATGAAATGAATATCTGATGAGTAAAAAACAATTGAAGCCAACAAATTAGACTCTTTTGGAAAGAACGCAGGAAGAGGCCGGGGTGATGTGGGTTTTTGATTGATTTTTATTACTCCAATTTCTTATTAAAATTCGAAAGGCACTAATAAGTAGGGCTGTAAGCGAACTGAATCGAGCCGAACCCTGTTAAGTTCGGCTCGTGTTCGTTAAGGTATGAGTTCGGCTCGGGTTTGGCTCGAGTTCGATTCGAGCCTCAACAATTCGGCTCGTTAAAATTTTTCAAGGCTCGGGTTCGGCTCGGTTGGGTTCGTTAAGATTCTAGTCTGGCTCAAGTTCGGCTCGAACTTGGACATCTTGGCTCGAGTTTGGCTCGTTAAACTCAAATGAATCGAGCCGAGCCGAATCTAAACTCGAATTGAGCTCGTTAAGACTCAGGTTTGATTCGGCTCAACTCATTAAACTCAAGCGAACCTAAACTCTCTCATTGATCGTATAGAATTTGGGAGAAAAATAAGTATTGAATTATATATTCAACCTTAAAATTTTTTACATTTACAAATAGACCCCTATTGAATTATTAATTAAATTTAAGTATAGATTCGCGAACCTAACCGAGCCGAATACCGTTAAGCTCAGGTTCTGTTCATTTACGAAACGAGCCTAGAATTGAGGTTCAGGTTCAGTTCGTTTAGCAGACGAATCGAACGCAAATGAGCTCTTACCGAACCGAGCCTCGAACAGTTCGCGAATGACTCGGTTCATTTACAGCCCTACTAATAAGTTTTGTTCAGAAAATAGGGCAATGGGGTGTAATTAGGACCGTTATTTTTCCATGCATTTTTACTTGCAGAAAGTCTACACCCACAGCAGATCGTGCACAGATTTCGTTGTGGAACCCACCACGGATCCCACACAAATCATCCGAGCTGTTATTATGTTTACGGAGGTGCTGTAAACACTTATTTACAGCACTCAATTGTGATTGTCCAGAATACTATGGTCGGGATGTTATTGAAACTTTTCCGGGGAAGAGTTAAACTTTTTCCTAGAAAAGTTTCATTAAAATCCGGACTGTCTAGAACACTTTTGGATGGTTGTAATTGGTTGGTGCTGCAAACATGCAATTTACAGCACCTCCGTAAATAAGTATGTCTCATTGTGAAAATCCATGATAAGTGACTGAGTGTCTTGTTTGTGCCAATTATCATTTAGCTAACAAGTTCGTGGATATTGAGGTTCCACAAGCAATAATTTTTCATACTATATTTGAAGCACTTGTTTGAATATCCAATTGAAATAAGTTCTTTTTACTTGATGAATTTGAATTATCCCATTTTGATCGTATTTTTCCCAAGATGAAAGAAAAAATTGGGAGTCTTTTCAGAGCTATCCCCAAATAAAAATAATAGCCCAGATCTCATAACAAACTTGAGTATTGTTATTAAGTAGTTTATAAAAAAAAAAATGCTTTCATCTACATTTTTTGTATATGCACCTCCTTTTAATTTTAGTGGAAGGGGTTTTTTATATATTTATATATACATGGTATATTTTTAATATTAACTCGATTTTCTATGATTTACTAGAAGAGGTTATATATCCTTGATTGTACTCCAGGAAAAACTAGAATTATGAATATGAAAGAAACATTGTGTCAAAGAAATACGGATAAAATATATTTTGATTGAGATATTATCAATTTATCATTTAAAAAGGAACTCTATAATTAATGGATCAACAGAGATATTCCAACATTTACTTTAGCTCCTTCCAAAGAATAGACTTTGTATTAAGGCCACCATAAATAATATACAAACGGATCGATATTGTAGGTATTTTGAGTGTGATCGATGTTTGAAATTTGGTGTTACTAGCATGTGCTATTTCCTTTCTATTTTTCACGTAAATAATGAAGGCTGATGGTTTCCACATTGGACCGATCATCTAACCAATTTCACAGCTCTAAAGATAACGATCGTGTATAATTTTTAGTGACTCCAAGATTTGAGATAATTAGGCTCCATAGAAATCCCATGAATCCTTGTAGTGAAAAATATACAGTGAATCCTTGCACTTCGTGAGGCAGTAGTAGTGTTGTTCATCCAAATCATTACATGCAGAATCAACAGCTAGCTAATTTAAAGCAACCACTTGAGTACTTCAATAGAAGTTGGAAGTACTAGACCACCAACTACTTTTAAGTAGGGAAAAGCCGTAAAAAGGTGGGATCCTAATAAATACTCCTATCCTATATGCATGTGAAATTACAGGGGTTTATTAAATAATACTAGTCTAAGCAATGCCAGATATATGATCAAGGATTGAGGGCGGGCTGAAACTTTTGAGTACGTGAAATCTTATTTTCTCCGCATATATTGTGCAAATATTAAAAGTAATCTAGCGTTTTGGTCTCTTTAGGACCTTGAAATTTTAACTTTTACTCCATAATTGTTTTCTTCTTCTCTACACAATAAGGCAAAGGGCAATAGAATCTTGGGCTCAGAATTCCTATTATTGCACAACGAATTATAAGAGGTGTAACCTCGGAATTGTTATCATTTTTTTTCAGAGATTAGATAGCCTAATCTCATATATATTGAATTAAAATATCTGCCTTCAATATTGGGTTTTCCCTATTGTCTAAACGGACTAAACTGTCTAAATTCCACAAGATACGAATTTCGAGATAGGTCATTTTTCTCACATACATCAACTAAAAATCTATTTAGCAAAAAATAACTTGTTTGAAGCCCTTATATAGGCTATAAACATACTTTTCAGGGGAAACCCACCCTAAGTTGTTGGTGGGTTGAAATCTCAGCTTGAAATTATAAAAATGAAAAAAGATCGCAGTTTTTACCCATGATCTTTTGCTATTAATCACAGTTTTGAAACCGTGGTTTATGGAGAGGTGTGGTTGTTTTTCTTTATTTTTGATCAAGGTTTTTACCCATGATAAAAACCCAAAAGTTGTAATTTGAGTATTTCAATGGCATCGAAGGATAGATACACATATAAAATTGTGTTTCGAAGCGAGAATTGTAATATCAGGGAGACTCATAGTCCCTTTGGATTGTGAGAGAAATTAAAATGGCTAAATAAGAAAGGAGAGTAGTTTCTTACAAAATCTCACCATTTCAAATTTTGTAAGAAATACGAAGGAGCCAATCAAAATATATCATTTTATACTTTTCTCTTCATTTCTCAACAAATTACTATCCAATTTAGGCCCCGTTCCAGAAATCTTCTTAAAAAATAAGCAGCTTATTTCACATTTTCAAACCAAAAATAATGTAAATGGAAAATAATTTTTTAATTTTTTTTGCACCGTATAAAAGATCTTGATGGGATCTATCAAACAAGATCCATATTAGTACAAAAATTATTTACGTAAATATATTATTTTTAAATTTAAAATTATCTTCTTAAAAAATAAATATTTATTTTGAGTTGCGGAATGGAACCTTAGTGTTTTGCCTAGAAACTCCTACAAACTCTAACAATTTATTAGGTACACTGGTCCGAACTTGCCTCTGCTTTGAGCCGAAAAGATACGGTGTTTGGAGGCCCTTAATAAGTGGGGCCCTGATGGTAAAGTCCTTTTTCAGTCATAGGCCCACAATAAAAAAAAAAATATCGTGTTTGGAGGCCCACAATAAATTGTGTTTAAGTTTGCCGCCATATAAATCAGGCGCAAACACTCTAAAAAAAGATGATAATAATAGTAATGATAAGGCCCCAAAGCATCCATGGGCCCATAATTATTTGGTGTCATTATCTTTATATCAAGGAATTTCTTTTTTTTTTGGCTGGTGTAATATTAATGAGTGGAACTTGTAAATGTCGATAAAAAAAAATGGAAAAGGAGAGTTTTCAACGGATTGAACAGAGCACCACCATGGCCGTCGCTCTCCATCATGGGCACCCTGTTTCAACGTGGAATGGACCTTTTTGTTCATTTGGTCTACTCAAAATCAGTAGCAATAGAAATGGTGTTTTCAAATATAGCAAGGGTAAAACTTAGAAACGATTGGTTTTGATCCAATCCTCGTCTAGCCAAAATGTGCATGCTTATTAACACGGACAAGGTAGCACATGCAAGTGTCAAGTGGCAAGCGCGCGTGCTTTTAAAGCATGAGGTGCAGGTTTGATTCCTTCCCTTTGCAATTTTGAAGCATCAATTTTAGAACCTTCACAAAAAAAAAGTTGTAAAAAAATACTTTTGAGACTCAAACTCACAACCTAAAAGCTTTAAAGTGATACTAACACCACTATGCCGCAGTTTGTTTTGTTTTCTATATCGAAAAACTAATTACTATACTAAAATTGAGAGGTCTCATTTTCAACCACCGCATAGGGTCTCTGAAATCTCATGGCCGAGCCTGGACCTTCATAAATCATTTTGGAAGGCATTCAGCATTGACTTCTACCCTGCAGAGTCTTCGAAATTCTACTCACATGGGGTACGTAGTTCATGAGGAAGAGAGAATCAATAATAAGAAACCTATTTTTCTAGCACATCAGATCTTTCTGGTATATCCATGATTTCTTATGCCTGAAAACTATGATTGAAACAAATCTAATCCAATTGATAATTGTGAGTATCCGTATCGCTGTTACTAAAATAACCAGCTTGTCACGTTGATAGGTATCATTTAAGGTTCATATAGAAGTGAACTATTTTGATGAACTAGGTTTTTTGGCTTTGGCATTAAGTGTTATTCTGAGGTCAGGTTTTAATCCCACCGTCAATCTTTATCCCCATATGGCGGATTACGGCTGCAAACAAGCTGCACTGACCCTTGTCGTGTTCGAGCTCAAATTTTTGGCTCGTTTAGTAAAAAAGTCAAGTTTGAAATCAATCAACGGTAAACAAGTAAAAAAGTCAAGCTTGAGATCAATCAACGGTAAACAAGTTGAGCCTTGTTCATTCACAAAACCAGCCTCTCCATAAATGAGCCGAGTTGAGTTTTGGAGTATTAAGCTTGACTCGTTTACTAAATGAGCTCGAGTTTCGATTACTAAACTGATCGATTGAACCCTAAGGAGCCGAGCCACGCAAGCAGCTTAGTTCGTTTGCAGCCTTACGATGCATATTTTAGTTCTATTAGAGAATGGACTATCTAGTTAGGAAAAATTGGTAAGTACTCCCTTTTATATCCTAATCATAACGCCCATTAGACCATACCTCTTATTACTAGTAGCACTAGTATAAAGGAAGAAGTAAATCTCATTTTCTTGGGTAAATGTTATCAAAACCCATAATGGCTAGCTAGTGTTAGCTAGTAAACAGGTAAATTTAATTTCACGCAACCTAAACATGCATCCAACTACGTACATTCCATTTAAGGATTGCTGGCAAAAAACGCAAAATACAATTCAAGGTTGATGGTAGAACGTCACATAGCCATGAGTAAATATATGCTTAAAATTACCATATATTTAGAGTTCAGAAAAGGATGTAGGGATGTTACATGCATGTACATATCGTACTTATGCAGCTATATATGCTCTGAAGTCTGTTCCCAATATTCCCCTTCCCCACTGTAATAAGAAGAAGAACCATTAATAAATTGTAATAAGAAGACATGCAAAATATTACCCACAGAGCCCAAGTAGCAATTAATATAAGAAAATAAAGGAAGCTGCAAAAAAGAAGCCGGGTACTAAGATAAAGCTATATCCAAAATTCAAATGAACTACATTACTAAACTTAGCAATATCATAAAACAACTCATCTAGTATCGGTTAGTGGGTACTTAATTAGCAATATCATAAAACAACTCATCTAGTATCGGTTAGTGGGTTGATGGGAGATGAGGGAAAATCTACGAACTAAATCGTTAATGCTGTTTATAACATTCTTCTTATTATAGCCCATATATCGGTGTCTCATCACTTTCTTGGAATTTCTTTTCTTATTCCTATTATTTTGTGATTAACCTGTCTTTTGGGAGGAGGAGGAGGATGTTATTTTATTCAGCCACATGCGGATAAACAATTCAGGGTTATTATATATCTAGTTATAATTGCCAATGCAGGCAACATTTAAACACACTGCAAAAAATAATAATAATAATAATCGTAATATGCAATTTAAAAAGTTGAAAAATGAGATTATATACAAATTATATTAGCGTAATTAAAAGAAAACAGTCTGTGAAACAATTTATGAGGCGGAATGAAAACTTTAAAAAAAGAAAAAAGAAATTCAGTAATTAAGGGCCCAGGTCCCACTGGCCCTACACTCCCTCCGCCGCAGATCATAGCAGTCCTCTATATATATCAGGTCGTAAAGGGGCCGTTAAGTAGTTATGAACTGGTCCTATCTAATCATTTGAAAACGGGGAAAAAAAAAATCCTATCTAATGCAGTTCTTCATTTCCCCGGAGTTAGAGGGTGTTTGACTCCGATTTTTGCATTATGTATTGTGACATCCTAAGTGGTTGTTCTAAAATGCTTTGTGTTGAAATTCATTCTGAAAATTGAACTGGAGAATGGATAATTCAAAATCACCATTTAAAGGAACCTTTTGGATTATAATTATATTTTCGGTCACAAAACCACACCGCAACGAACATTTGCACATAATCCAAGCTAGCACTTCCATGTGTTATCGTTATAATCCATAATCCACAAGCCAAAATTTGGAAAAATAATTATCTGAAGCACCCCTTTAATAAATAGAATTGAGCAGAAAGTATCTTTTTAAGAAAATCAACTACATTTTCTACCATGGCTTTTGATCCAAACGTGCCTTGAATTAGTGTGAAGTAGACAAATGACCAAATGCGTATTCATTACTGTTAGACTTAATCTCATATCGCACATCTAAGCCACCCAAGTTTCATTAATAAATACTAGAGGTTAATTACTCCACCTATTGCCAATTGGTTTTAGGATGAAACCCTCCAAGAAATCTAACATGGTATCAGAGCTAGGTCTTGGGTGGCCTAACCTCCCGTGGGTCAAGTCTCTGTCGCCCAAGTCAATCGTCTCATCTCATCAATTCATACCTCCACGTACTTCCGGGCTGCACGTGAGGGATCGCCCGAGTCAGATCTCCTAGTTTCCTCAATTCGTACCTCTACGTACATCCGGACTGCACGTGAGGGGGAGTGTTAGACTTAATCCCACATCGCTCATCTAAGCCACCCAAGCTTCATTAATATATTCTAGAGGTTACTTCACCTATTGCCGATTGGTTTTAGGTTGGAACCCTTCAAGAAATCTAACAATTACTATTTACTTTGAGCCACACCAAGCAAAAGTTTGAACTATTAATGTTTTCCTTTATGTGAGCTACATAAATTTGAGAAATTAAATTATGGAAATTATTGTTGGTTTCTAGTAGAGAGATACAACGCACATGTGGAGTTGAACTAACCATTGCTTTTCTGAAGAAATTAATATAACAACAATGCACATGTGGAGTGTCTGAAGAAATTAATATAACAACAATTTTATGTACGCTTCTACATACCAACCAGTACTCCTCTTTCACATATGTGTGGGGCCGCTCAACACGTGTGAGAGAAGAATGGTCGGAAAGTAGAGGTAGGAGTGTTTCTACATACCTAGACTCATTGATAATATAAGGTTCGAGTTTACAGAGGCACGTCCAATTGTTCCATTGTATTAATCTAATTTCACACTAATCAAATTACATATTTTTCAAACACACTAATCAAATTACATATTTTTCAAACAAGAGAAATGACCGATCACCATTGTTTTGTGTTTGGTGTTACTGTAATTAAAGTGCTGACCCTTCCTCGTAAAATACGATACCTAGTCATGTAAATTTCCCTTGCTCATTTATTAAAATATGACAGTTATGCTTAAATTAAATTCAAGAACCAAATTAGGATCCAAGTTATTTCTTTTTCGTTTTAAATTGGGTCAATATACGAACCAAAAAATCACTATTAGGGCCCATAAGGGCCATAACTCAATAGAAAAAGTTCTGTTTTTTAATTTTAAAATTTGCATTAATTAGGTCCTTGGTTAGTTCTCTAGAATTAGTACCCACCATCCACTTTTGTTTGTCCCTTCTAAAAAAAAATTGAATTTTTGTAGACAAAACAATGCACTCTTGTCGTTAATTTGTATTAGTTTTTTACATCAAATAAAACTAAATTAAATCGTTTTGGACAGTGTACGTTCGATTCAACACACTCAAGACATGTGGCCAACTCTCATGCCAATTGATAAGTCCAGAAATGGAGTAAGCTCAATTGCAAGTACCTTAGCTCTTGAGTCTTTGAGTTACTAACACTTCACACGATAGTCCCTTTTTTTAATGAAAGGCGGAGAAATTTTTGGTAAGAGTGAAAAGCATCGCTACGCAAGAGTAACATCTCAACTATGTTGGCACCCTAGCTAGTCCGCGACAATTATGTGCTACTCTAAGTCTCTAACCCAAGCGATGGAAGCATGATATATAAGTGATGAACCAAACCAACAAGATTACAATTGAGATGAGGTAACAAAAAGACACCCTTGAATCTGGTTGGTGACACCATGATAATCCTTGTACAATTCAATCCTTGTACAATTCAGTCTAGATCGAGCTAGCTTTGAGTCCCCAATCATGAGAGTTGGTAGATTCCTCCCAATAATAGTTTAGCAGGGCATTGATGTAGGAGCAGAGTATTAATACAGTGAACACCTCTTCATGCAAAACCTATTGAAGGTGGGATAGTAAATAAATGCATGTGAACGAGCTGCGATTAACGGGGTCTAATTGTAGGCAATTCCTCATGTGATGGCTTTGCTCAATCTGTAAATATATACCAGCCCTTACCAGACCTGTACATGCCATGTGATGGCTTAATTTGCTCATAGAAAGAACAATTTTTTCCTTTTTCTTTTTTCTCTGGTTTCTAAGTTCAAAAGAATTCGAGAAAGTTCAGAGAGAGAGAGAGAGAGGGAGAGAGAGAGAGAGAGAGGGAGGGAGGGAGGGAAGGAGAGAATAATGTCCTTAATTTTGTTCATTTCTCTTTACTCTTGCAATCCTCATTGCCATTAGTTAAGTTCAACAGGTACTAATAATAATGCAACTTTGACAATATGCTCCCAAGTTGGCATATTGCCAACCCATCATATGCATACAAATCGGCTCGGTCAGCTTATGGTATATGAAAAATTAATCAAGTTGCTCGACATTGACTCACTAAAAGCCCGTTTGAGGTTGACGAGCTTGATAAACTAGTCAAACTTGATTATATTGTAGCATTGAACATTTACAATACTATTCACATGGACTAATATTGAAAATTAGGAATACACTCACTCTCGCGTTCACTCAGCTTCCTCCTTTTCTCTTCTTCTTCTTCTTTTTTTTTTTTTTTTGTAATAGATGCCAAAGTAATTGTACTCTTTATGGCGTATAACTCGATCAAAGTCTTAGTTTATAAAGGGGAACAGCACCCACTAATCCCCTTCTAATCATCTATTGCTGTATACAATAGTGGACATAGAAAAACTAATAATAGTGTCAGTACTTGCCCAACTTAAGAAAAACTATTGATCGTAGGAGGCATGCAGCTCAATCAACATAATGGATTAAGGGTTTCTTTGGAAAATGGATTTGGGCCCAACGGGGGTGCCTACATACCACAACTGGCTGCTATGAGATCGAGATGCATATAAATGTGTAATTTTCTTAGGGTGGAACAAGCAAAACAAGGAGTGCCACACATGTTGCTCGACCTCTATAAAATCCCATCACAGTTTCGTTTCTACACAAACTCTCTCTCTCTCTCTCTCTCTCTCTCTCTCTCTCTCTTGCTGCTACCTCACTATGGAGCCCATGGGAGCTCTTTTCTTGATAATTTTTCTCTCTGCTTCACCCTGCTGTACTCGAGGAAACGTGGAGCTCGCCCCTGCCATCTATATTTTCGGAGACTCAACTGTTGATGGGGGCAACAATGTCCCAGCTGACAATAAGGCTTTTGGCATCGACCTGAATAACACATCAGTCCCTCCCCGGTGCACCAATGGCTTGACCGTCGCGGATTTCTTCGGTAGACGATATATATTTCTCTCATCTTTTTCCCATTTTTTCGTTATCGATCAGTCACTTCCTAATCTGTGACTTATGAGTGTACGTGTGTGTTTTTTAAATCTTTGTAGCAACATTTCTGGGGCTACCACTCGCCCCCCCTTACCAAAACATGTTAGAAGCTGGTTCATCCAAATCTGGAGTCAACTACGGCTCAGCGGGCTGTGGTATCCTCCCACAAACTGGTGGCAAAACTGTTAAAGGATCGGTAATGTTGAATTATCATTTGTGTTGTCTAATGTTGTGTTCAATTAAGTTAATGAAGACTATGTCTCCAATTATGTTTTGCTATTCTTTTTTTTTTTTTCCAGACTTGCTGGAGCTTTGATGAGCAAATCAGTAACTTCAATTCTACCGTTTCTGATAATTTGACGGCATCCTTCACACAAGAGCAGCTTGTCCATCATTTGGACAAATCTGTTTTCTTTGTATCATTTGGCATCAACGACTACTACAAAAATTATCTATGGCCCAATAACGGGACGCTAAAGACATTGACACCGGAACTCTTTGCTCAATTCCTTCTGAACGAACTTGCTGCTCAACTTACGGTAAATTCTTACAAGCGATTTTGGAAATTACTGAAAATGCTTTTGTGTACATATGTTTACTTGTGTGAAAATTGAACAAAGATGTCATGGTTTTAAAGACTCTATATCATATGGGAGGAAGGAAGTTTCTGGTCAACAACATATGGCCGATCGGGTGCAGCCCTGGCTACACGTCATCCCGTTGTTGTGATGAACTGGTAAACAAGAAGTTGTTTCCATATAATGACACTCTCCCCGCAGTGCTGATGAAGCTACAAGCCGAACTGCATGGATCCTTCTTCTCATGCAGTGACAATTTCCAGTTTGTTGCAGATTTGAGGAGTAATGTGGAGAAGTACGGTATGTTACAACTATTTTTTTTAACCCTTATGTTACGACTATATTTCCGTTCGGTAGCTATTTAACTTAGTGTTTTAGCAAATTTAGCCTCTGACTTATTCTACCATCTTTTATGGCTTTCTCTGCTCGTAGCATGATCTTTCTTTAATTCAATCAGAGTTCATGATACACAAGACTTTGGAAAGTTGGAATCAATTTATTCTTGTGGATTTTGTCTCCGATTTATGAAATCTATTTAAAGCAGACAACGGGTTTAGAGAAATCTTTCTTCCCTTCAAAACATAGTCAAATGTCTGGGTGAGAATTGTGGCCAGAATCTATATATGTTACTCAAGAAACCAGCACTTGTTTTATTTGAGATTACAATACTATTCCAAATTTTGCCCGTCGTTTATGGTTTTGTGTTGTCACTGTGTTCCTCAATTCAGACAATTTGCTTTCTTTTGTAGGGATATCGAACACAACCGCTACCTGCCTCTCGGGCTTCTGGAATGGGATACCATGCCAAAACAGAGATGAGTACCTGTATTATGATGGTATCCACACCACGCAGGCCGCTAACAACATCTTTGCTTTGAACTGTTTCAATGGCTCAATATGCTCGCCAAACGTCATACAACTAATTGGAGCCTAGAAGATGTCGAATGTGTGGTTTGACGAATGAAGTGGTCCTAAATCGCTTTGGTGAATTATGTAATAATCAAGTACTTTATCTAGTGGTGTTAATTCGGAGGGAAACCTTCTTCCCTTTTGGGGTATGTTGTGTGATGGTTATTTTC
Organism: Rhododendron ovatum; assembly: GCA_019656835.1. Classification (NCBI taxonomy): domain Eukaryota; kingdom Viridiplantae; phylum Streptophyta; class Magnoliopsida; order Ericales; family Ericaceae; genus Rhododendron; species Rhododendron ovatum. The sequence goes on along the minus strand of CM033799.1, from coordinate 9,183,019 downwards.
TGTGCTTCAGTCGAATGGTATTTACCTAATTGGCCTAAAATTTGATGTCATGTCTTCGCTGTTTTTATCCCAGTACACCATTGGAACTGTAGGATTTCACAGCTCTTCGGCTATACAAACAAGGCTAATGGCAACAAAACCAAAACTCTATCCATCAACTGATGGGAAAAAGCTCTGTTATAACACATAACAGCATCTTTTTTAACTTTGTTTCTAGTTACAACCTTTTCCTTTTTCTCTTTATAGTTATGCTATTGTCGTTAAAACCTCATTAAACTATCTGTTAATCAAGGTGAGACGACTAAGATTGGGACGAACAAATTGGGACGAACGAAGTACTAGCTAGAAAAGTGAGAATGACAAAGATTATGCAGAAAAGACAACTAAGATTTAGGAACTTCTATGAAGTACTACTTTACTAGAAAGTCAAATGTGGTAATGATCTGGACCTTATTTTCCATCATACCAAGGATGTTAACTTATTTACAAGAAATGGATTCAGAGTACTAAATTTGTGCAAGTTGGTAGATGCCGTATGGGGAACAAGCACTGTCTGAAGAAGTGTTGAGGCATTTGTTCACTATAAATTTGTAAGCTGCTTGAGTCATGTGAAGTTCATCAAAGAAAAGATAAAAATCCCTTTCTTGACAGAGGTATTTAACTGGTTTTCCAATCTGCGATTGATTCGGATTCAATCTAAGAGGCGGGACTTCCATACACAAGAACAGCCTTTGCGTTCCCCTTTGAATAGATTCATGAGGCAAATCGGGAGGCAAATTCTCCTCATGGTCTTCTTTACAAAGCCCGGTTCCATTTTCTTGTGTTACGCAACACGGCCACCTCATTTCGGCAAAACCTAAAAGAGGAAATCAAAGAAGTTTGATCATTCGCTTCGTATAACTAAACAACTTGACAGCCCAAAAGTAGAATCCAAAATGAATATTTGTTGCACATTGACTCACCGTAATCAGAAGGCCTCAAAATCATGCTTTTTAGAAGATCGAAAATTCTTGCTGTCACAAACGCTGATCCATCAAGTTTCTCACTCAATTCCTTAAGCTTGACGTCAAGCTTCTCATTGAAAATAGAAACCAAGCTGTTTACGTCTTCGGCACATCTACTACTTGGCTTAACCTTGTTTATCACATAAGGATAACATCCAAGTGGGCCGACTTGAAAAACCAACATTTTTCTCGCGCCAATGTTGTACAGATCCTACGGGAGTGCACAATCTTAAACAAATATATAGGAAAAAAGAATAAACATAATTTGACATTGATCTTTATGAAAACATGGAAGTTTCTGTTTAAGGAAATGTGGAGGAATTGCTAAGGCAAGCAACACCTAAGAGAAAACAAAGAAAATTTAAGCTTCCTCTTCGTTTAATGGATAAACATTAGCTTCCTTGATCTTCACCAACAAATTTTAGTTGTGGAATTCGTCTTCATAGTAATGAACTGATAAGAAGATTGCTTTCCCCTTTTTGTCGTTTCGATTGCTGTTTATTTGTGTTAAAAAAAAAGTTACTTGTACTCTTAGTTGTCAAATTGTGAATCAAATCGAGAATCGAAATGGTTATTTTTTGAATCGTGAATTGGTCCGATTCAGTCATGACTTGTACAATGCATTGAAACCTATGCTTATTGATTAGGATAACAACAATATATGCTACAAATGAAAGATTTAGGCCTAAATCAATAAAAACCTTCTTCTAAATGATGATTTGATAATAACGTGGAGTATTAGATATGCTGCTTGTATTGCAACTACCAAGAGATAATGATTCGTAAATCCTACTTATTGTTCTTTTTGTACGAAAGAGTTATTATAAGTACAAAACAAACCCTTAGAAGGTCTCTAGGGTTGTTATATTCCCTTTATCTTTCTCATTTTTTATTCACTCTCGTAATCTCCGTTTTTTATTATCTATCCATATAACATAGACAAAAGATGATATATAATAACAATACTTTAAAAAATAGTTTGAACCCCTTTTCAAACAACAAAAGAAGCAAAACAAGAGTAAAAAACTAAATTTCTAAAATTTTAAGTGAATCGAACAATTCACAATTCACTTACGATTCGTAGTTATTTCCGATTCAGGCAGCCTATTCATATCGATTACCCACCAAATCGTACGATACGAATCGTGAATCATCTGTCAACTCATACTACTTAGTATGTTTGTTTGGACTAGCAATGGGGCAAAAAATGCCAATGGGAACGATATGGAAGATTTGAGATGGAGTTCTTATTAAGTACCTTTAAATTGTTTCCAAGAGTATTTGTAAGGAGTTCAGCATAATCTTCACCACTGTATTTGCGGCTACTGTTATAATGATCAGGCTGAAGATAGTTGTATATATAGTCGCTTGTGCCTATATTGATTATGTATATAGAATCTGCTAAGTACTTTGAGAGCTCGTCCTGCAAAGGAAATCTGGACCGCAAGTTATTGTGTACGGTTTCATTGAAAAAGTTAACTTGTTTCTCCATGCAATAGTTAATTCCCTGCATAAAAAAAAGGCAAAAATTATTATTATTTTTTTTACAAATGGTATATCAAGTTGAAAAGTAGGAGGGGGTGGAAAATTTAACCAACCGTTGAAAAAAAGAAAACCCCAAATGGGGCAAAACCCAAACATTCAGTGGGCCAAGCCCGAAAAATAGCGATATCCTTTGGTTTCCTAATGAACTCATTCTCACTAATAAATAAGGGAATGGTTTCAAACATACTGATTTAAGGTTAACTTACCAATGCCGTTCCAGTCTCAAGGAGAATACCGGACGATGCAGACGCATAGTTAATACCGTGTTCAGCATGTATATTAAGTTCATCCATCGACCGTGGCACGAATACATTGAGTGCTGAACCTATACGAAAGCAAACAGATTGAATGAAAATATAGAGTGTGTGTGTATGTATGAGATTTTAAGAGTTTTCATAAAAAATAAGTTTTTAAGAGTTTTCATAAAAAATCAACTCATTCCAATATCAGTATGTAAGGACTTGATCACTTTATTCAATTTTATCCTATGAAATTTTATAGGAACCAACTGAATGAACTAATTAACCACTTACCGACATCTGAATGAGTTCATTTTTTACGAAAATCCTTGAAAATACGTTTTAAACAAATTGAACGGCTCCGATCATTTCCATTGGACTCCAAAATGGATCCCACAAAAAACTTGTGTTAAAATTTTTGTCTAACTTTTGTGTGAGGGTAACCGATCTATATGTTTGCTGTACTATTTTGACTGCAAAAATAAAAATAGAAAAGAACTTTAGTGATTGGTGCTTACTTATGTATTCTGGGATTGTATGCCCATCGGTGAACCGGGATTTGTCCATAAAAAGACATTCTGTGCCATAAGGCAAGTAGCCAGTCTTCAAACCAGTTGCATGATTATTCTTGCGGCCAGAATCTACTATTGAATCTCCAAATACATACACATTCGGGACACTCTTACTTTGGCATGTAATAGAAAACGCACCCCAAAGATACAAGAAAATATAGCAAAGCAGAACTAACATGATCGATGTAGTGTATGTTAGAATTCCAATTCCTAATTCTCACGTTAGTTTACTCGTGAAAGATTAGACGTGGAGAGTCGTTCTGTGAGACGTCGTGTGCTGGGCGCGGTATATATAATAAGAAATGACACCCGATACGAAATGCTGTGGAGCAAAAACCTAAAGAGAGGAAAGCACAAATTAATACTTGAAGGGCATTTATGAGAGTAACCCTCTTTTTTGTTGAGCCAATATGATATTATTGCTCGTTGAATTTTTTAGAAATTAAGTACTTGGGCTAATAGAAAACTGTCATATTAAGCTTGAAGAAGTTAATTAATTCCAATTAATTCGTCGGTTCATGAGGAAGGAACCACGAATGGAAAACATGGTGCTAACTAATAAGGGATTTATTTCGCAAAAAACAATTTACAGTTATAGATATACTTATGAATTTCTTATGAGTAAAAAACAATTGAACGGGCCTAGTGTACATAGATATACTTTTAACCAACTAATAAGTTTTGTTCAAAAAACAGGGCAATGGGATGTAATTAGGACCGTGATTTTTTCATGCATTTACATTTGTGCATTTCATATTATTCGTAATGCTTTTAAAATTAATATATTAAAATATTTTAATTTGTTATTGCCAGAAATCTAATTGTCAAAATTGCATTTATTGAGGGTAAAAGGATAATCTTCTTCATGAGATTGTCCTCAGAGGTAAATAAAATGAGTAATGCTACAGGTATCGACGAAACCCTTAGGGAAATCGTACCAACGGCCGCGCCTGACTGTCTCCGGTCACTGGACGACCGATCCGAGCTGTCCAAAAATTTTATAAAAAAAACCGAGGGGGCTTACACGGGAATCAACTACATCCGATGTGTATAGAGTGTTTGATCTAAACATCATATTTTTCGTGTATATACATATATACATGAAAAATAAGATGTTTAAATCAAGCACCCTACACACATTGGATGCCGTTGATTTCCGTGTAGGCCCCTCGGGTTTTTTTTTTTAAATTTTTTGGACGGCTAGGATCGGCCATCCGGTGGCCGGAGATGGCCCGGCGCGACCGTCGGTACGATTTCCCTACGGTTTGGTCGGTACCTATATCTTTTTCAAAATAAAATTGAGTTCATCCTTATACAATGGTTATTAATATATATGTACTTTTCTATCCTTGGAGGTAATTTGCTATAATAAAATTCGATTTTGTGCTATTTTTCAAATATTGCAATAGATGGTCAGTGCAAGTAATTTTTCTTTTCGATTTTAATGCTTTTTTTATTTTTCTTGTAAAACTGCATAAAAGATACCATTTTCTAAAGTTCTCTTTGGAGCTTCAAAAAAGTTAGGCCCGGTGTACTAATTTCTTAAATCTTTTGCATGTTCCAATTTATTTGTTTGTTAACTTGGATAACTGTGACTAGTTAACTTGGATAACTGTGATTGGGTGCTTGGGCTTAGGATTGGGTTTGGCCCGTTTGGGCCTTCTATTTGATTTGGGCTGAATTGTATATGTGTGCTTTTTGGCCTTTGTATTGTTCTGAGCTTTACTGTTTAAATCGGGACATTTTGAGACTTATTGGGTGTTTTGGACTTTGTCCCAATAGATGTTTCATCCAATTTTTTGTTGGATTTCCCGTCTCCCTCCCCTAACTTTTTTTTTTTTTTTTGATAAGTCAAATACCCCTCCCCTAACTTAATATACCCTTTGTTAAGTATCTTAATAAAACTTTGTTGTCTTTAAAAAAATTCAAAAAAAAATGTGACTAGTTAAAGCCAATTAACTCCAGCTCACCCCTTAATTCACTTGAACCAACAAGTTCACAAGTCTATTCCAACATTTACGTTTGGCTCCCGCAAAAGAATAGACTTTGTATTAAGGCCACCATAAATGTACAAAACGGATGTTGTATCTATTTTGAGTACTGTGATGTTTGAAATTAGGTGTTTGTGTTACTAGCATGTGCTCTTTCCTGTCTATTTTGTCACGTAAATAATGAAGGCTGATGGTCCCCACATTGGACCGATCGGCTAACCAATTTTGGAGTCCTAAAGGCAACGATTGGACAAAACTTCTGTTGGCCCCGTGGTTTGAGATAATTAGCCTCCATAGAATTCGAACATGCGATCTCATAATCAAAACACTTATCGCTTTCTCATGTCTATCTTCGGCAACCCCTTGAGGTTGATCAGTAGGATGTTACATCTGGCCTACTTCTCGTTGAAGTACTTTTAAACATTGGATTTAAGGTTTGATGGTGAAACGTACGTCACATGCTTGAGTCAATTAATATGCTTGCATAAAGAATTGTTGGTAAAAGTCACCAGAGAGACCAAATATAGCAACCGTGTAGAAGCTAGTAATTAAGTGGACACTAAAGGAAGAGTAGTAAAAAAGAAGACTAGCTACCTAGTACAGTGTAAAATAGGCATAGAATTTAAGATGGTAATGAAACACACCACACACCACACACCCCCAACACCCCCCCCCCAAATTTAATAAGCACCCCCCAAATTTAATAAGCACATGGGCTGCAATAACTAAACCGGCAGTGTAATATTAATATCCTTCCAGAATTCGTACCCATATTTACAAAAATCATTTTGCATCCAGACAAGGAAGTCACTCGGTAACACGTACACCACCAATGTCCATGAGACCATACCTCGTATTTACTAGCACATGTATGAAGGAAGTAAATGTCCTTTTTCTTGAGTAAATGTTGTGAATAAACCATATTGGCAAGCTAGTCGTAGCTAGTTAATTAGTTAAGTACAAATAATTTAATTCCATGCGACCCAAACATCCAAGAACATTCCACTGGCCCTGGCTACACTCCCTCCGCCGTTGATTACATCTACGGTAATCCATCGTCCATGTTCGAGTGACAATTACCACAAAATATAACAAATTCGGATATCTTATCTACGCTAATATCATGTATGTCTTCCATATCAGGTCATAAATGGGCCGTTTTATATAGTGATGAAGTGATCCTATCAAATGAGTTCAAAACGGAAAAAAAAAATGATAATCATATCTCTTCGAGTTCTTCATTTCCCCGGAGAGGGTGTTTGCAGTGATGGAGCCAGAGAGGGGCCAATATGAGCGATCACCCCTGCAAGAAGAAAAAGAAACACTATTATTATATGTAAAAAAAATTCCTATGAAAGTATATAGGCTCGCCCCTATGTAGAATTTTGAAAAAAAAATATAATTGTAACATTTGAACTACGAGGATACTAACATTAATTACTAAAGGTTAAGGGCTAAAATATAACAAAAAATAAAACTATAGGGTTAATATTGTGAATATTGAAGTAATAAACTTCTACATTTTGTTAGATAGGTTTAGTGTTTTACAGTTTTATTTCTTTTTGCCCTAAAATCTCAATGGCACATCAAATCCTCTCTCTCTCTCTCTCTCTCTCTCTCTCTCTCTTGTGGCACAAAATGACAAAAATCCCCAATTGTTAAGACTTCAAAAGCAATTTCGAGAAATAGAGACAGAGAAGAAGATATTTTGGAAATCCTGAGTAATTTTGGTAAAATTTAAGTTGTAGGTATGTTTTTCTCCAATTGTTATTTTAGACTTCTTCTAATTCTTTTTTTTTTTGACTGGTAAAATCAAGTAGCATGAAAGTCCATGTACCAAATTCGTCCAGTTGTGATTAATGAAAACAAAGAAAATGAACAATAAAAAAAAAATAAGACACATACATCAAGATCGATCTCATTAGTTAAACCGATTTATGTATTTATATTATATTAAGTTTTAATGTATTTACGTGATTATGCATGTATATTTATATTTTTTTCTCGCATGCACGGTCGCCCTTATGTGGTGAAATTTCTGGCTCCGTCCCTGGGTGATTGGCTACGGTTTTTGCACTCTCTATTGTGTAGAATTACATCCTAAGTGTTTGGCCACGGCTTTTAAATTGCTTTGTATTAAAACTCATTCTGAAAATTGAACCGCAGATTGCCTAATTCAAAATGGCCCTTGAATTAAAGGAAATTTTTGAATTATACTTTTGGTCACAAAACCAGTTCGCAACGAACATTTGCACATATATATAGTCCCAGCTAGCACTTCCATATATATATATATATATTCTCATTATAATCCATAACCCACAATCCACATGCAAGCCAAAATTAGGAAAATAATTAACTTTGAAGCACCCCTTTAATAAATAGAAGAGAAAAGTAACTATTAAGAAAATCAACTACATTTTCCACCACGGCTTTGGATAGGCGAGCAAAATATAAAAGTCAAAAACCAATCCAAATTAATGAATATCATGTCATGAATTAGTGTGAAGCAGACAAATGATCAAATGCGTATTCATTTACTATTTGCTTTGAGCCATAGCAAGCAAAAGTTTGAACTATTTATTGTTTTCCTTTATGATATGAAAGCTACATAAATTTGAGAAATTAAATAAATTGTGGAAATTACTGTAGGTACTAGTAGAGAGATACAACGCACATGTGGAGTTGTACTTGTAGTAGTGAAACACACACACACACACACACACATATATATATATATAGTGAGCTTCCTGTGAGGACCTTAAATAGGCTCCTTAAGTGCGGACCTCCTCATTTCTCTCATTTCCCGATTGAATTTCGATGATCCGAGCCGCTCAATGTGATTAGAATGTGATTTTGAGGGTACCCCGAGAAAATCGGCAAAAAAAATAACCGGAAATGGCTTGATTTGAGCAATTTTTGTTTGAACCATTTAATAAAAAACTATTCGGATGAAGCCCTTCCCGACCATTTTTTTTGACGATTTCTTGCTGTAGCCCTTAAAATCATGTTCTGATCACATTGAGCGGCTCAGATCATCAAAATTCGATTGGGATCTATGAGGTCCGCACTTAAGCTAAGTAGGGGATCCCTCATAAGAAGGGGACTAATATATATATATATATATATATATATATATATATATATATATATATATATAGTGAATCCTTGCACTTAGTGAGCCAGTAGTGTTCTTCATCCAAATCAATTAATTAAAGTAACCATTTGCCTTTTAATAGAATTTGGAAAACCCGTTAAAGGTGGGATAATAAATTTATGCATGTGAAACTAGCGGCGATTACTGCTGGGGTTTATAATTTGTAGGTAAGCTCCAGGTCCATTTGAATTTGTTCTACGTACCTATCAATTGGAGACATCGATCTCAAAGAACAAGAACCCCCTCATGTGACTGTTTTAATTTTCTCTGTGCATACCAGCCCTGTACATGCCATGTGATGGCTTTACTCCTAGAGAACGAAAAAATTTTCCTTTTTCTTTTTACTCTGGTTTCTAAGTTAATTTAAAAGAATAGAGAGAGAGAGAGAGAGAGAGAGAGAGAGAGAGAGAGAGAGAATAATGTCCTTAATTTTGTTTATTTCTCTTTACTCTTTCAATCCTCATTGCCATTAGTTAAGTTCAACAGGTACCACTAGTGCAACTTTGACAATATGCTCCCAAGTTGGCATGTTGCCAACCCATCATATGCATATTAATCAGCTTGGTCTGCTTATGATGTATAAAATTTTAATCAAAGTTGCTCAACATTGACTCAATATAAAACCCGTTTGAGATTGACTCGCCTGATAAAAACTAGTCAAACTTGATTTTATTGTAACACTGATCATCTACAATATTATTCACATGAATTTTCTTCACGTGGAGTAATATTGCAAATATAAGAAATAGGAGTATAATACACTCACTCTCACTTTCTCTCAGCTCCCTCCTTTTCTCTTTTTTGTAATATAGATGCCAAATAGTTGTTTTTACTCCATCATAGTCTTATTAGTTTATAAAGGGGAAAAGGCTCGTTTCGCCTTTAACTTTGATCCAATAATATACTCCAAGTAATTTGATACAGGGAAAAAAAAGTGTTAGTTAACTTGGTTTTTTGTGAAAAGTAACACTTGGTTTTTTGTGAATATGTTTAACAATACATCACTTCTTCTTTTTTTTATTTGGTGCGCAACACCTATTTCTAGCATCAAGACGCATCAAATAGTGCGAGCTTCCAAGGGGAGGTTTAGGGCCGCATACCCGTTTGTTTGTTACCCACTAACTCACCTTCTAATCATCTATTGCTGTATACAATAGTGGACATAGAAAAACTAATAATACCTGTTACTGGCCCTACTTAAGAAGAACTATTGAGCAGGAGGCGCGCAGCTGAATCAACATAAAATGGTTTCTTTTGAAAATGGATTTGGGCCCAACGGGGGTGCCTAGGCTACATATCACAACTGGATCCTATGAGATGCATATAAATGTGTAATTTTCTTAGGGTGTAACTAGCAAAACAAGGAGTGCCATGCATGTTGCTCGATCTCTATAAAATCCCAACCATCACAGTTTCTTTTCTACACAATCTCTCTCTCTCTCTCTCTCTCTCTCTCTCTCTCTCTCTCTCTCTCTCTCTCTCTCTCTCTCTCTTGCTTGACTATTTTCTCTACCTCAGTCCTCACTATGGAGCTCATGGGAAGTCGGAACAACAACCTGTGCTCTGTTCTTGCTAATTTTCATTGTAGTCGTTTATGCCAAAGGATATGAAGAAAACAGATTTGTCCAAATGATGGACAAGCTCTTCTTGCGTGAAGGATGATGTCAAATTATCAGAAACGGTAGAATTGAAATAACCAAGTTGTTTATCAAAGCTCCAACAGTTCTGGAAAATAAATAAACAGAATAAACGACTGCTAGAGCTTTGATAAACAGAGTCTACCAATTTTTGCGTTCACGCAAGAAGAGCTGGTCCATCATTTTGATTTGTCCAATACTTTTTTTTCATTTCATTTGGGATAAACGACTACAACGAAAATTATCTTGGTACAATAACAGCATGCTAAATATGTTGACACCAGATCACTTTGCTCAGTTCCTTCTCAACGGACTGTCTGCTCGCCTTAGGGTAAATTTCTTACAAGCTACTTCGAAAGTTACTGAAAATGCTTTTGTATACATATGTGTACGTGAGTGAACACTGAATAAAGATGTCATGGTTTTACCGACTCTGTATCTTGTGGGAGGAAGTTCTTGGTGAACAATATATGGCCGCTCGGGTGCAGCCCTCGCAACTCGTTGGTCAGTTGTTGTAACGAATCGTTAAACCAGTTGTTGTTTCCATACAATGACACTCTCCCCACTGTGCTCATGAAATTATAAGTTGAACTTCATGGATCCTTCTTCTCTTGTAGCGACGACTTTCTATTTGTTTCTGATTCGAAGAGTAATGTGGCGCAATAGGGTATGTTATAACTTGACAAACCGAAAGTAGAATCCAAAAAGAATATTTGTTACACATTGACTCACCATAATCAAAAGGCCTCAAAATCATGCTTTTTTTAGATCGAAAATTCTTGCTGTCATGAACGCTGATCCATCAAATTTCTCACTCAATTCCTTAAGCTTGACAGCAAGCTTGTCATTGAAAATACACACCAACCTATTAACGTGTTCGACACATCTACTGCTTGGTTTAACCTTGTTTATCATGTACGGATAACATTCAATTAAGCGGGCCGACTTGAAAAACCAACATTTTTCTCGTGCGAATGTTGTACAGATCCTACCAGAGTGTACAAATTCCAACCAACAGGAAAAAACAATAAACACAATTTTCCATTGATCGTTATGAAAACATGGAAGTTTCGGTTTAAGGAAATGTGGAGGAATTGCCAAGGCAAGCAACACCACAGAGAAACCGAAGAAGCAAGTTTAAGCTTCCTCTTCGTTTTAGGCATAAACGTTAGCTTCCTCTTCACCAACAAATTTTAGTTGTGGAATTTTTCTTCATAGTAATGGACTGATAATGGAGCATATACTTTCCACTTTTTTCGGTTTCGATTTGTTGTTGATTTATTTGTGTTCGGAAAGTTACTTATATAGTATGTTTATTTGGACTTACAACAATGGGGCAAGAAGATTTGAGATCGAGTTCTTATTACTTACCTTCAAATTATTTCCAAGAGTATTTGTAAGGAGTTATGCATTTATCATCATTTATTTCTATTCTTCTTTAGAATATGCAATTTTTAGTTTGTTGATGTAAAATCCTTTTTCTTCTTGGAAAAGCAGAAGTTACTCCAGTGTTCAGGTGCGTCTCTCTGTTTTTTTTTTTTTTTTTTTGGGGTATGATATATATATATATGTGTGTGTGTGTGTGTGTGTGTGTGTTTTGCCGTACTATTTAATAAAATGGTGAGGAAGTCACTGCAAAAAAAAATAAAAAATTTTATGTGATTGGTGCTTGACTTATGTATTCTGGAATTGTCTTCCCATTGGTGAACTGGGATTTGTTCACAAAAAGGCATTTTGTGCCATAAGACAAAACAAAAAGGGATGCTACATACACTATCAGCCCACTACATCATCTACTACATTTTTTATGAGGCTCCCCCCGAGTCCCAAAAAAAATATAGAAAAATGTATCCATAAATTTTAGAATAATATGTTACGACTATATTTCCGTTCGGTAGCTATTTAACTTAGTGTTTTAGCAAATTTAGCCTCTGACTTATTCTACCATCTTTTATGGCTTTCAGTGCTCGTAGCATGTTCTTTCTTTAATTCAATCAGAGCTCATGTTACACAAGACTTTGGAAAGTTGGAATCAATTTATTCTTGTGGATTTTGTCTCCGATTTATGAAATCTATTTAAAGCAAACAACGGGTTTAGAGAAATCTTTCTTCCTTCAAAACATAGTCAAATGTCTGGGTGAGAATTGTGGCCAGAATCTATATATGTTACTCAATAAACCAGCACTTGTTTTATTTGAGATTACAACTATTCCAAATTTTCCGCGTCTTTTACGGTTTTGGGTTGTCACTGTGTTCCTCAATTCAGACAATTCGCTTTCTTTTGTAGGGATATCAAACACGACCGCTACCTGCCTCTCAGGCTTCTGGAATGGGATACCATGCGAAAACAGAGATGGGTACATGTATTATGATGGTATCCACACCACGCAGGCCACTAATAACATCTTTGCTTTGAACTGTTTCAATGGCTCAATATGCTCTCCGAACGTCATACAACTGATTGGAGCCTAGAAGATGTCAAATGTGTGGTTAGACGACTTAAGTGGTCCTAAATCGCTTTGGTGAATTATGTAATAATCAAGTACTTTATCTAGTGGTGTTAATTCGGAGGGAAACCTTCTTCCCTTTTGGGGTATGTTATGTGATGGTTATTTTCTGCACTTCAGTCGAATGGTATTTATTTAATTGGCCTAAAATTTGATGTCATGTCTTTGCTGTTTTTATCCCAGTACACCATTGGAACTGTAGGATTTCACAGCTCTTCGGCTATACAAACAAGGCTAATGGCAACAAAACCAAAACTCTATCCATCAACTGATGGGAAAAAGCTCTGTTATAACACAAAACAGCATCTTTTTTGACTTTGTTTCTAGTTACAATCTTTTGCTTTTTCTCTTTATAGTTATGCTATTGTCGTTAAACCTCATTAAACTATCTGTTAATCAAGGTGAGACGACTAAGATTGGGACGAACGAAGTACTAGCTAGAAAAGTGAGAATGACAAAGATCATGCAGAAAAGACAACTAAGATTTAGGAACTTCTATGAAGTACTACTTTACTAGAAAGTCAAATGTGGTAATGATCTGGATCTTATTTTCCATCATACCAAGGATGTTAACTTATTTACAAGAAATGGATTCAGAGTACTAAATTTGTGCAAGTTGGTAGATGCCGTATGGGGAACAAGCACTGTCTGAAGAAGTGTTGAGGCATTTGTTCACTATAAATTTGTAAGCTGCTTGAGTCATGTGAAGTTCATCAAAGAAAAGATAAAAATCCCTTTCTTGACAGAGGTATTTAACTGGTTTTCCAATCTGCGATTGATTCGGATTCAATCTAAGAGGCGGGACTTCCATACACAAGAACAGCCTTTGCGTTCCCCTTTGAATAGATTCATGAGGCAAATCGGGAGGCAAATTCTCCTCATGGTCTTCTTTACAAAGCCCGGTTCCATTTTCTTGTGTTACGCAACACGGCCACCTTGTTTCAGCAAAACCTAAAAGAGGAAATCAAAGAAGTTTGATCATTCGCTTGGTATACCTGAACAACTTGACATGCAAACCGAAAGTAGAATCCAAAAAGAATATTTGTTGCAGACTGACCCACCGTAATCAGAAGGCCTCAAAATCATGCTTTTTAGGAGATCGAAAATTCTTGCTGTCACGAACGCTGATCCATCAAGTTTCTCACTCAATTCCTTAAGCTTGACGTCAAGCTTGTCATTGAAAATGGACACCAAGCTGTTTACGTCTTCGGCACATCTACTGCTTGGTTTAACCTTGTTTATCACGTATGGATAACATCCAAGAGGGCCGACTTGAAAAACTAAAATTTTTCTCGCGCCAATGTTGTACAGATCCTACAAGAGTGCATGAATTTTGAACAAATAGAGAAAAAGAATAAACACAGCTTTCCATTGATCTTTAAGAAAACAGGAAGTTTGTGTTTAAGGAAATGTGGATGCCAAGGTAAGCAACACCACAGAGAAACCGAAGAAACAAATTCAAGCTTCCTCTTCGTTTTATTATGCATAAACATAGCTTCCTCTTCACCAACAAATTTTAGTTGTGGAATTTGTCTTCATAGTAAGGAACTGATAATTGAGTACTTTCCCTTTTTCGGTTTCGATTTGTTGTTGATTTATTTGTGTTCAAGAAGTTACTTATATAGTATGTTTATTTGGACTTACAATGGGACCAAAAAAAGCCAACGGGAACGATAAGAAGATTTGAGATGGAGTTCTTATTAAGTACGTACCTTTAAATTGTTTCCAAGAGTATTTGTAAGGAGTTCAGCATAGTCTTCACCACTGTATTTGCGGCTACTATTATAATGATCAGGCTGCAGATAGTTGTATATATAGTCGCTTGTGCCTATATTAATTATGTATATAGAATCTGCTAAGTACTCTGAGAGCTTGTCCTGCAAAGGAAATCTGGACCGCAACTTCTTGTCTACGGTTTCATTGAAAAAGTTAACTTGTTTCTCCATGCAATAGTTAATTCCCTGCATAACACAATATATATATTTGACAAATCGTATATCAAGTTGGGAAGTGGGAGGGGGTGGAAAATTTAACCAACAGTTGAAAAAAAGAAAACACCAAATGGGACAAAACCCAAACACTCAGTGGGCCAAGCCCCAAAAATAGCGATGTCCTTTGGTTTAATTTCCTAATAAACTCATTTTCACTAATAAATAAGGGAATGGTTTTAAACATACTGATCTAAGGTTAACTTACCAATGCCGTTCCAGTCTCAGGGAGAATACCTGACGATGCAGACGCATAGATAATACCGAATTCAGCATGTATATTAAGATCATCCATCGACCGTGGCAGGAATTCATCGAGTGCTGAACCTGTGCGAAAGCAAACAGATTGAATGAAAATATAAAGATATATTGTATGAGATTGGCCATTTATCTTCATTTATTTCTATTCTTCTTCAGAATATGCAATTTTTAGTTTGTTGATGTAAAATCCTTTTTCGTCTTGGAAAAGCAGAGGTTACTCTAGTGTTCAGGTGCGTCTGTCTCTGGGTTTTTTTTTTTTTTTTTGGCAAGCCATCAATTTGGCTTTAACGTTTTTTTATTTAAAGGTTTATATATATATATATAGACTAGTGTTAATCCGTGCCCATGGCACTACGCATCCCGATTGGAAGGGGTGACAGTTGTGTGATTTAGGTGAAAACCATGGGCACTTAACCGGAAAATGAGAGGATGCACTAGAGACTTTGGATCAAATGAATCTAAGTCGTTCCAACAACTTGTCCCCACACCCTTTTGTTTTATAATATATATATAGACACACACACACTGGTTCCCTTCACACAAAAGTTGACACAAATTTGGACACAAAACTAATCGGAGTTTCACACAAATGATCGAAGCCTTTCAATTCATTTAAAATAAGTTTTAAGAGTTTCCATAAAAAATCAACTCATTCCGATATCAGTATATAAGGGCTTGATCTCTTCATTCAATTTTATCCTTTGAAATTTTATAGGAACCAACTGAATGAACTAATTAACCACTTACCGACATCTGAATGAGTTCATTTTTTCTGAAAACCCTTAAAAATACGTTTTAAACAAATTGAATGGCTCCGACCATTTCCGTGGGACTCCAAAATGGATCCCACAAAAAACTTGTGTTAAAATTTTTGTCTAACTTTTGTGTGAGGGTAACCGTCCTATATGTTTGCCGTACTATTTAATAAAATGGTGAGAAAGTATAACACGTACCCGTTTTAACTGCAAAAATAAAAATAGAAAAGAACTTTAGTGATTGGTGCTTACTTATGTATTCTGGGATTGTATGCCCATCGGTGAACCGGGATTTGTCCATAAAAAGACATTGTGTGCCATAAGGCAAGTAGCCAGTCTTCAAACCAGTTGCATGATAACTCTTGCGGCCAGAATCTACTATTGAATCTCCAAATACATACACATTCGGGACACTCTTACTTTGGCATGTAATGGAAAACGCACCCCAAAGATACAAGAAAATATAGCAAAGCGGAACTAACATGATCGATGTAGTGTATGTTATAATTCCAATTCCTAATTCTCACGTTAGTTTACCAGTGAAAGATTGGACGTGGAGAGTCATTCTGCGAGACGTCGTGTGCTGGGCGCGGTATATATAATAAGAAATGACACCCGATACGAAATGCTGTGGAGCAAAAACCTAAAGAGACGGAAAGCACAAATTAATACATGAAAGGCATTTATGTGAGTAACCCTCATTTTTGTTGAGCCAATATGATATTATTGCTCGTTGAATTTTTTAAGAATTAAGTACTTGGGCTTATAGAAAACTGTCATATTAAGCTTGAAGAAGTTAATTAATTTCAATTAATTCGTCGGTTCATGAGGAAGGAACCACGAATGGAAAACATGGTGCATGCTAACTATCACTTATCAAAAATATTCCTGATCCACTTTAAGGGATTTATTTCGCAAAAAACTATTTACAGTTATAGATATATACTTATGAATTTCTTATGAGTAAAAAACAATTGAAGCTAACAAATTAGACTTGTTAATTTCTTATTAAAATTTGAAAGGCACTAGGTCGAGTACTCTTACAGTCTTACTTAGTATGAGTATATAGGCTCTATTCCGTTAAGGTTTTTATTTTTTAAGTATTTATTTTCACTTTACGAGACAGTTCATTCCCTCACAATCAATCACCTTTAATTGAAAGAATAAGTACTTATTTAAAAAATAAATACATATTTTCCTTAGCAAGACGGGGCCTAGTGTACATTGATATACTTAACCGACTAACAAGTTTTGTTCAAAAAACAGAGCAATGGGGTGTAATTAGGACCGTGATTTTTTCATGCATTTACATTTGTGCATTTCATATTATTCGTAATGCTTTTAAAATTAATTTATTAAAATATTTTAATTTGTTATTGCCAGAAATCTAATTGTCAAAATTGTATTTATTGAGGGTAAAAGGATAATCTTCTTCATAAGATTGTCCTTAGTGGTAAATAAAATTGAGTTCATCCTAATATAATGGGAATTAATATATATGTACTTCTCTATCCTTGGAGGTAATTTGCTATAATAAAATTCAATTTTGTGCTATTTTTCAAATATTGCAATAGATGGTCAGTGCGAGTAATTTTTCTCTTTGATTTTAATACTTTTTTATTTTTCTTGTAAAATTGCATAAAAGATACCATTTTCTAAAGTTCTCTTTGGAGCTTCAAAAAAGTTAGGACCGGTCTACTTAATTTCTTAAATCTTTTGCATGTTCCAATTTATTTGTTTGTTAACTTGGATAACTGAGACAGAAAGCACAAATACTTGAAAGGCATTTTTGAGGGTAACCCTCATTTTTGTTGAGCCAAGATGATATTATTGCTCGTTGAATTTTTTAGAATTAAGTACTTGGGCTTATAGAAAACTGCCATATTAAGCTTTAATAAGAAGTTAATTAATTTCAATTAATTCGTCGGTTCATGAGGAAGGAACCACGAATGAAAACATGGTGCTAACTATCGCTTATCAAAAATATTCATGATCGACTTTAAGGGAATTCTTGTTCGAAGAAAAACAAATTACAGTCATTGATACTGGTGTTCCAGTAACTAAAATAAGTACTTATTTTTTTAATTAAACGTGATTTATTGTAAAAGAATGATCTGTCTCGTAATGCATAAAATAATTACTTAAAAAATAGAACTTTAGCGGAATAGGTATTACTAGTAAAAAAATAAGTGCCGCTTACAAATTTGACTTTTTTGGATAGTGGGAAGTGGGGTGAAGTGAGTTTTTTTTATTGATTTTTGTTAATTTCTTATTAGTAGAATTTGAAAGGCACTACGTCGAGTTCTCTTACAGTCTGTCTTAGTATGAGTATATAGTGTACATTGATATACTTAACCGGTAAGTCTATTGGTACAGCAAAATCATACAGATTTTGCATAAAGATTTGTTGTGAGGCCCACTATAGATTCCACACAAATGATTCAAGCCTTTCATTAAATGTAAAATATTTTTTCAAGGGCCCACACGACAAAATATAATATTACTTGTAGTTAAGTGCGTGCCGCGTGGGACACGTTTGTCGTAAACCTCAAGCCAGAAAAATCAACCAATTTTACTTGGTTTGCAAGATGTGGGCACCTTCAAACTTCAAAGTCCAGTCTTTTTCACCACAATTGCCATCCGTTGGTGAATGATGGCTTTTCCCCCGTCAAAGCATTCTTTTAACAGTGGATTGAGAGAATCCCACAACAATTACTGCATTTTTTTTTTTTTTGGTAGTGACGAGTGTCTTGATGTACGAGACTAATCTCTCTAGCCTCTCTCACAGTCCTTTTCACGGGTTTGCATGAGGCGGGATGGCCCCAAAGACAAATCGCTATCGAGAAAAATTCGTAGTGAGAAAGCTCCGCAGGCAAATCAATTAACCATGGTGACAGCCACTTGGGGTTGATACATTGAACTTGACAACATGAGACTCCTGTTTTCCACCAAATTACTTTTGAAAGCACTTTCCAAGAAACCCAAATATAGTGATGTGAAATAAGGTCCCAATGGTCAACAAAACCTCTGCATTTTTTCCTTGATCATCACGAAAACTCGGGTTATATAAGGATGAAGAATTCTTCACACATCCCAGAAACAAGCACATTTCCAACTATCCCAACATATTTTAGCACAACTATAGCCTTGTAATTGTAAGACAAGCAGGCAGACTCCAACTTTGCAGTATCTACTCAACTAGAAATTCTGATGAGTAACAAAAAGAAAGCAAGTGGGTACTCGGTGATCTTGGCCCTCTTGAGGCCACTGACATCGTGCTTCAACGTCTCCGGTGAAGGCAAAATGGCCAACAGCTCGAAGCCAGCTTCTGATCCGGAGGCCGTCATGGTTGCTGCTGCTAAGCATTTCTCCAGTGCCCATAAAATAAAGTTCAGTTAGTTACCCTTGGAGCGGAGCCAGAATTATGAATGGATAGAGAGCCACGAACCCGTAGTGCAAGGGTGTAGTGAAGCATCACATCCATCCAAAAATATTTTCAATGGTTAAATTTCGTTAAAAGACTCTCCCCGGGAAGAAACAACGCTTCCAGAGGAGCCTTTTTAAAATTCAGATCATTGATTGTTGAGATGGACGATTGAAATGCTTCACTACACCCCAGCAGCGCACCCTTGAACTACATGTATCAAGGATTCATTGCATGTAACATATTGGTCGTATCTGATCACTTTTGGACCGCTGAAACAAACTCCTTTTAACATATCACTTGTGTTAGTCTATATCGGCCAGGACCCGGAGGTGCTGTAGTGCAGCGTGTAGGGCGGCAAAACTACACCACGCGCACTACAACATCTCCGATTCCTGTTGGCCAATACATGGCAGTATCATCGATATCTACATGTGTGTACGTTGATAATCACTCTTATTGAAA
This sequence comes from Rhododendron ovatum, assembly GCA_019656835.1. Taxonomy (NCBI): domain Eukaryota; kingdom Viridiplantae; phylum Streptophyta; class Magnoliopsida; order Ericales; family Ericaceae; genus Rhododendron; species Rhododendron ovatum. The sequence continues at coordinate 9,163,474 of CM033799.1, read as the reverse complement.
ACAATGGTTTGTATTCTGGTTTTTATGGGATTGTTCATTTTCATTTGCAGTGATTGATAAATAAAGAGCCTGGAATCAAAATAAGATATTATTGCTTGATTTATCAGTACCGCATATTTCACTTCAGTTTAGAACATTTTCATTGGTAAATTGAGCGTTTCTCGAGATAAAAATATTTTGTCATGTGTTGTGAGACCAAACTACGAGGGTTAAGACTTCAGAGAAACTACTGAATTTGCAATATGAGAGCAAAAATATTTTGCTTTAGATATTGTTCTTTAAATACCGTGAATGAAACAGAGAAGCTGTTATTGAATCATACCTTGCTTCAAATCTTCCGAACCCCTCCTCTCTCTCTCTCTCTCTCTTTACTTCTCCAATATGTCAGCAGTTCATAGAACTACACTCATTGACAAATTAAGTAGTGAATAGATTGTTATAACCCCTTCGTCTCCAAATAAATGTATGGCGCGCAAACTTAAGCCTTTACAAAAATGTATTTTTTCTTTAAAAAGAATCAAATATTTTTTCAATATCAATGAGTTCTTAATTTTAAGTAGTGAATTTTTTTTTTTAATCTTTTAAAAACAAGAAATACATATGTTTAAAAGTCTAAGTTTGTGCATTAGACATTTATTTAGGGACAAGAATGAGATAACAGCACGGTTGAGAAGAATTCTTGATAGGTTAGAGGGCCAAAATCAAACAAGTACTCACAAATATTTGAAGTCAAATTTCTTACTAGGTTAGTAAGATTATTACAATCTAATTGGGGACAAAATTTCTTACTAGGTTAGTAAGCACGGTTGAGAAGAGAAAGCTGCAGCCATGGCATCTTTCTGAAATTGGGGACAAAATTGCACCTAATCATCACTCTCCTGGACTTGCCCACCATTTCCATCCCTCAATTTTCTCCAGCCACCAATCCTCCTCCCCCACTCATTCTTGCACCAGAAAACCCATGGGAAAAAAAATGAGACAAAAAATTGAACCACCAACTAATGATCATCACACCATCACTGGTTTCACCCACACCAGAGGAGGAGTAGTAGCAGCAGATACTCCCCAGTCAACCATGGCCGTCCGGTTCGTCGGACCGCTCAAAACACCCGATCTCTACCCCATCCCTTTCAAGCTCGACGAGAGCAACGTCGTTTGGTCCTCCTGCGATCTCTCTCCGATTCGAGCGATGTCGTCTCCCGTTCTACCCTACCGCCTCCACCTACCCACCCACCCCCCCCCCCCTGCACAACCACAACCATCAGTTCCATCCGCTCAAATCAGGCCTCTCTGCCGCCTTGTCAAACGACCTCCTCCCTCTGGTCCACAGCGAACCGATTCTGAATTCGTCCCTCGCTGCCGAGGACGGCGAGAACGATTCATCCCCTTCCGGCTGCCACGTTGCCGACGGCTAATAAGTTCCCTCAATCAGCTCCAGTAAACGTGCCGATTTGGCTGAAGGTCGGAGTGATGACCAATTTGGGCCGATTCGACAAGGGAAAGAAGAGAGGAGGAGGAGGGACAGAGGATACACCGGGGGAAGAGAAACAAGAGAGGAGAGGGAGAAGAGGATGGTGGAGCAACAGGAGTGCGACCATGGCTGCCGCTTTCCTTTTTTTTGGTTCGTTTTTCTTAGATAGAAATTTGGGGGAGTGAAATGACGAAGATGCCCCTTATTTTGACGGATGAGCCTAACGGTGTTAGGGTTGGGGACTTGATTGGTACAAAATTAATACGTTGGGTACTAAATCTCTTCAATGTTTAAATTAGGGACGAAAATAAGACAAAGTTAATACTTTGGGGACCGAAAAAGCAAATAAGCCATTTCACTACTCATTAATTGATTGATTCATGTGAGAGAGAAGCCGCGAAGCGTACCGGTTTATGTTCTTTCCTGTCAACATATTTTGGGACCTGAATTTCCCAGGAGTCCAATGGTTTGCATAAACTATGATTCCCAGCAGCCTCCCCTTCCTCTTCCTCTTCTGATTCATACAAGGAGGGTAATTCAGAGGGGTCCAACTCAACACTCATCTGTTCCTCCTTGATTCCCTCAACCATCTTAACACAAACCGGCCCGTTCGGCATGTCTTTTCCACTCGGGTGCCATGAACAGAATCTCACGAAAATCTTTTCTAGCAGTCCAATGGAGAGTTGGAGTGCTACCTTCAAGAAAAGGAAGGCGGAGGCGAACACAACCAGAGTTGGCAAGATGAGGAAGAAGGCAAAGGAGATGCAAATGAAGGCAAAAAGAAAGGGTGGAAGAAAAAGGGAGCCATGAAAGAGAGAGATGGGCAGTCTGACTGATTGCAACAAACTGGGATTGTTGTGAAGAAGAGGCATTGGTGAGATGGGCATTGCGTTTCCAATAGTCTAAAGAAAACACTATGGAATGAAGACTGAGGATGAGATTTTGGGGGCTTTTTGACTATTAGTATTTTTCTACAAGCTATATCTTTTCTTAGTGCTGAGTGTCTGGTCAGATTGCGCACACCTCAAACTAATCTCAACAAATTCTCGCACAGTTATTTGACTCGCTAACTTATGCATGAAAGTGAGGTGGCCTCAAATAGTTGCTGAACCTGATACTTTATTAGATAGTTCTTGGATCTTGTACCATGTATCTGGCTTTGCATGGGGATTACTAATGGGAATTGCGGAGAACCTTTTGTTTATGCCAAGTTGTTTGTGTAGATCTAGGCTGAGTCGGCGCGACGGTGCGTTGCCGTCCTCAGTTTTGCATTCGTGTAATTGCACCGATAACACGTGGCTTTTGATTTACCCCGTGCAAGCTAATTTATAAGACACAAAATGCACTTTCGCGTGTAGCCCGAGAATGAAAGCGTCTTAAAAAACGTTCAAAACTACTAGAGTTATCAAAAGAGAAGTTTGAAAGCACGAGCACGAAGAACAAAAATTGGAAGCGCAAACAGCGGGTTCGGGGAATAATTTAACTGAGGGAGAAAGTGCTTCCAATTGTTCCCTGATGGAACAATTAAGAGCGAGTGCACCATCATTTAATTTATAACTTTGGCACAGCCATTTTATGATTTGGAACAATGTTAAAAAGTCAAAAAATAGTGATATTTTCGTGATCATTTACAGGGCTTTTTGCCCGTACCCAAGAGTTGTTAAAATAAATAATTTGGTGTTATATTGGAACAATATAACATTTATTGAAATCATCTCATTTTTTGAACTAAATTTATTGGTTTTAGAGTATATGGCATATTTGGCAAGGTCAAAGTTGCTGTCAATTTTAACAAACAATAATTTTGACGGCAACTTTGGCTTACATGTGGAGAACCATTTTTTTTACTTTAGGATCAACAGAACTGTAACATTTCACTTTTTGTTCTGTCTCTTCGGGTTTTTTTTTTTTTTTTCCATCCTACCCATCATAGAATTTGCAGCTCAAAAAGCCACTAAGCTGACGATCAAAAAAGAAAAATGAAAGCCACTAAGCTGAAGAATCTGTAAATCTGACATATCTACTACCTAATTAGTAACGAGATTTTCCCTTTGGGGCTTTGGGGTGTCTGGGTCATTTTATAGGCTAATCTTATCTCTAATCCAATTGAAGGTAAGTCATTCACGACAGAACTAAAAAATTAATAAGAAATTACTTTTTTGCTGTCCTGGCTCTAAGAGTTGAATCATGAGCAATTGTGTGACGAGTACACCCACCAACCTCCCGGACTAACATTCAAGTTTTAAGATTTTCGAGTTAACCTTCGGTTAAATAACTTGCATATTGTGAATGACCATTGTTGTAATTTGTTTTGGTGTACGGAGATAGAAATCTTAATTTACTCCATCTTAAGTAAATGGAGTCGAGGTGGGTGAGATTTGTTATTATTATTTTTTATGAAAACCCAAAACTATATTACATTAAAATAACAAGCGCTACAATACTAAACAACAAAACATTAGCCAAAAATTTAAGGAGCGGACTATATAAAACAAAACCATGCTACCTTAGCGCTCTGTGTTTGGCAAAAACATCTGCGGCGTGGTTGACTTCGCGGTAGCAAAATAGTTAGCTTCAAACTAGTGAAAGTGAAACTGTACACGTCCCACTTAACCTGCTTCTTGCAAAATGCATTGAAAACAAAGCGAGAATCAATTTCCACAATTAAACTAGTGAAACCAAAAAGCAAAGCCAAATCATCCCTTACTACCCATAATTCAGCAACCATAATAATATTTATACTCTCACCAAATGCATAGAGTACTTGATGCTCACGTATTGTTTTATTAACAATAATTATATAATCACACACAATCACACAAACACTTACGCAAACGCACTTACAAATGGGGCGGAATCCACACACGGTGAATATGTATATAAGTATTTGTGTATATGTAAGCGAGTGTATATATACAAGTGTTTGTGTGATTGTATGCGGTGATAACGTTATTATTTTACTAATGTATCGAAAAACCAAGGAGTCCGCAAGAAGCACACGTGAAGGCGTCCCAAAGCAAGCCTCGCTCCTAACAAAGAGACACGCCATATTTGGAGTAAATTATTTCCGCACACGGTGGAAACGGTGAATTTTCCAATGCCGCTCATTGTGAATTCTACCATGCGTTTATTGTTATAATCTAAATTGTTTATCTTGTAGAGCTCGTAGAATTGTATTCTCATGCAAAGAATTAGCTTCACCGCACATCGATAGGTGTATCAAAATTTAAAATTTTGGCTTATAAAGCAGATGGTCATGGATAGTTTAACTTGATAGGATCAAACCATCCATTTTATAAACTAAGCTTTTGATTAATCTATCTATACCCAATCAAGTTAATTTTATGCGTGAAAATACTATCCAATAAACTCTACAAAATAAACGTTTCAGATCAGCAATTAACGCCACAAATGATCCAAAATATTGATGGTGGAAAACCTATAGTTTCAGGAATTTAATCTCCTTTAATTTTGTGCACGCCATATTTTTATTGCACAAGTATTTTTTTTTCTTTTTTTAACACACGTATGTTCGTAACACTGTTGTTTGCCAAAAGCCGGCCGGAGTAGTTACGGTGGTGGTGGTCGCCGATTAGAAACCTGACTCCAACTTCCACCAACCAATTCTCTCAATCATCGCAACAGGCGTCGGATCCATGTCTATTTCTCCAACGATCAAGGCACTTCTTTGAGGTAAAGGACAATAGATCTCTCAATTATTTCACCTGGGTTTGTTTCTCTTTCTTATAATCAATTGATTAATTTCGGAAATTCTTAAACAGGAGTAACCACATAATCCTCATACCCATTTGACAATATCATAATGAAATCAGGTCAACAGGAAGAGGCGGAAGAAGAGGATGAAGTGATCGTTTCCAAGAGAGAAGGTCTCTCTTCCAATAGTGAAGGTACATCTAATGCTCATATATTTTTTCGATGTATGTATGTATGTATGTATGTGCTATTCATCTCAGAATTGGGTGCTATAACATGGTGGTTTTGATTGTGTGAAAAGATGGGAAGAACAGGAACAAGGCCAATGCAGCACGGTCCAAGCATTCAGTCACGGAGCAGCGCCGAAGGTGCAAGATAAACGAGAGGTTGGTTTGTTTGTTTGTTCCTGTTTCCATTCAATTGAGTTTTTGTTGTTGGAGCTGAATTGATTAGAGTGTTAAAAAATTCAATCTTTGTAAATCTCCTGGTCTTTTAAGTTGTGTAGACATCTTACTAGGTGGAGTTAGAGCTTCTTTAGGCTAGGTTTGAACATGTTTACAGGTAACTAACATTTGGAATGACAACGATAAAGGTCCGTTCATATGGAATCTAATTATTGTGCTCGAGCAGCTCATTCGAAATGAGCACAATGAAGATTGAAAATATGTAACAATACCAAGCTCTCTAGATGAATTAGGTACTTTCCCTCAGAATTCCAGACCGAAATTTCGTTACTAGATGTAGCAGACTAGCAGTTAGTAAACTTAAATTGAGCTAGGAAGGAAAGTTAGTGAATTTACCAATTTCATGCTACGTTTAGTTGTCTATTCGCAGGTGGGTAAACATAGAATGAAGACATGACCTTTGAGTCTTTGACCCATTTATGCAACATTTTTCTTTTCTAGGGAGAGCATAATAAGAGATCCTATTGAATGAGTGAGAAAAGGGTTCTTCTGCTCGCATATTGTATAGGTTTCTGAGGGCCGCTACCCCTTATCTGAATTTTTTTTAATGTTGTTGACAATCTAATTCTTTGGAAGGTGCTTGTGGCTTGGGTGGTGCATAAGTTTTCTGCCCCTTTGTGAGCTTAGCATTGGTTTTTGTTTGGTGTTGGCATCCCCTAGATTCTCTTGTAATGTAATTACATACTAAAAAAATTGGAAACCCTTTTTCTTCATGTAATTCTTATTATGAAGAGATATGACGTTTTATTCTCATCAAGGCTAAGTCCTAATTGAACTGCAATGGAAGAAGAGAATGATGAATGTCCAAATGCTTTTCAATGTACTTAATGAAGGATAGTTCAAGAGAAAGGTTCACCACTGGTATTTACGAGAAATGATTTGTTGATCAAGATAGCAAAAATGAGAGCTTTTAGGTTGAGGAAGCTTGTGCCATTAGTTGTCTTGCTCTTCCTCACTGACAAAAATATTACTCCTACAAAAAACTGTAGAATGAGGAAGAGTGACAAACTCAGCTTTTAAACTTCTGGAAAGATGACATGGTTTAAAAAATTTTATAGACGTTATGGACTCTTGCTCTTGATTGACCTGAAGCGTGTCTGGAACTCCGGTCCTAAAGAATAAAAGTAAGATAGGGCACGTTCAAACAAGTGTTCGACACACATGTCCACTGTCCATCCCCTTCTTAGAACTATCCTTGGTTCTTAGGTCTTGAGTGTTAGAATGCAGTACTCATATTCCAACAAGACTATGCCTGACAAAAACTGATGGGTGCTTAATTTTTGGTTTCAGATTTCAGATACTAAGAGATCTCATACCCCATAGTGAGCAGAAGAGAGATACGGCATCATTTTTGTTGGAGGTACATCCTGCGATTTAGAAAGACAAGGACATTTTTTATTTATTGATAATACTTACGTGAACTGGTCATTAATGTATGTTCACAGGTCACCGAGTATGTCCAATATTTACAGGAAAAGGTTCAAAAGTATGAGGGATCATATCAAGGGTGGCGTATGGAGCCTACTAAGCTGATGCCATGGGTAATTTAGGCACTGCCCTTTAAACACTGTCTATTTAAAGGGCCAATCTACATGGTCGTGTGAATGCTCATTTGACATTGCCAGATTGCTTCATGCATTTATGGACGTTCTGTTGAACTTTAGGTGTACTAGCCAGAGTGTAACATGGTTACCAAATGCAGAAATTTGAAAACCCTAGATATAATCTCAATTCTCAACGTGGCTGGATACTTATTATTCTTGAAAGACTGCTTGGGCAACATATGAAGTCTCTGCCACTGTGTTCTGCTTGAAACAGAGAAACAGTCACTGGCACGTTCAGAGTCTTGTTGGACCTACTCAAGCTGTAAAGAATGATTCTAGTCCCACATCAACATTTCCTGGGCGGTTTGATGAGAATAATATCACTTGTTCCGTAGCAATGCATCCAATCTCATGGAATTCGACTGAATCTGACTCTAGTAAGGATCCCTCCGTACAAATAGACGATCAGCAATCTAAATTAGCAAACAAGGCTATAGCCTTGCCCATTCCTTTGCACACAAATGTTTCTTCTTCTGGCCCAGGTGATGATATCGTTCCCCATCCTATTCACAGACCAATTTCTGATCCACAATCGACTGAATGCCCAATCACAAGTGGTGCATTAACTGAACAAGAGGATTTGATTGTTGAAGGGGGGAGTATTAGCTTAACAAGCGTCTACTCTCAAGGGTGAGTAATTGCAGAATTTATGTCTATCATTTACGCGTGTTCATCACAGAATGGAGTTCGCTATTGCGTGACATTGTTCTTGTACATAAATATTACTGCTCTAGAGGAAATGTTTATTTCTAGTATTGGATCTCAAATTCGTATGCTCTAAACTCAAATATTTGGTTGTATACAGTTTCCAAATTATTAGACCCTTTATGTTGGAACATGCTAATTCAGGGAAGCTGTTATAGCTTAAGAATCTGGGTATTACATTTTTATCTCTGTCATGTTGTTATCATGTATGCCTATAGAAATTGGATGTTCTATGAGATCCACTAGCCCGATAGAGGAAGTCAGTTTATTATTCCTGATCTTAGCTACGTCGCAAGAATTTTCCCTTTATATGGTTGAGAAGTTTAGAGTGGGCCCGCAGGGGCCTGGGTACAAAATGGTGCATGCTGTCCCTGGAGAAGGGTGGTCCTCGATCTGAACTGTCAAAGTAATCTTTTTTTTAGGTCAATTCGAGTTATTTAAGGTTCTTGTGTTATTATCTGTTCAACGAACTGGTGACGGCTTGTTATGATAATCACCTTTGTGGCATATATTACTCGGCCTTTTTTTTTCAATTTCCAATGTGCCAATATATATATATATATATATATATATATATATATATATATATATATATATATATATATATATCAATCACTTGTTTTTGCTTGTGTAGCATTAGGTTAAAAATTGAAAAACTTCCAAGAAAGATAAGGATAACTATTGCTGGATCCTAAAACACTTGTAGTATCAAGCTTTTTTACATTTTGTGAAGTTGTTTGCATAATAGGACAATGAATTTGTTACTGAAGAAGGTTTGCATATGCTATTCATCTGCAAGATCATACAACAGTCAAGTAATTATGATTTGAATGTTCTATATTAAACCTCTTTTCTCTTGGTTTTATAGAAATTTGTATAACACAGGAATTGTTGATACGATAGATGATATTGTACCGGTAACTATTAGGTTTTATGTTAAATAGGTTACTGAATAATCTGACCCAAGCGCTGCAGTGTGCGGGTGTTGATCTGTCGCAGTCCACCATCTCTGTTCAAATTGATTTAGGAAAGCGAGCAAATAGAAGATTGACTTCTGGTGCTGTTGTATCCAATACCAAGGTAAAAACATTTCATTTCATTCCCAGAAATCCCAGCTCTAGTCGGACCACACATCAAATTGCAGAATACTTTATTGAACTATTAAGAAGAAAAACTAATCTCAAATGTTTTTGACAATGTGATTTCTAATCATCGTTAACAGGGTTCAGGTTTATTTTCCTGTCTTCCATGCTCTTCTTATTCTGTTATCTGTATACTTCTCTTTGTTTTGAGAAGATTGTGCACAAAAAGAAAACATATTTTCAACTGATGCAGATTGTAATACATTGTTCAAAACGCGATGTCTTTTATTTTTTTCTCTTTTTTGTCAAAAATTTTCTGGAGTGAAATGATTTTTAACCTCTCTCTCTCTCTCTCTCTCTCTCTCTCTCTCTCTCTCTCTCTCTCTCTCTCTCTCTCTCTCTCTCACACACACACACACACACAAATATGTATATTGTTTTGTTTTCTGTTTGTTTGGTGAGTACAATTACTGTTTTTGTTACTCTCCAGGATTCTGAGAGTGCTTCCCCTTCCCATCAACCAATAGGACATTTTAGGGATTCAACCAACGGTGGGGAGCTAGATCAAGCACAGAAAAGACTGAAGATATGAAACGTATGGTGTTTCCCTGAATCTTCATTTAACCTCATTTTAATGTCATCTTCTGGCTCACAAACCTGTCATGTGTACATGCTGTGTTTTTTTTTTTTTCACTTTCTTTTCTTTGGTCACTAGTCTATCATAGCATCTTTTGTCATTTTACTGAAGGTATAATAGAATTGAAGAACTACTGCTCTGCAAATTTGATCATCCAAGTTGTTGATCATACTCATAAAATGTCTCTGATGCTCTTTATATTCCAACCCTTCTCTATTGGAATGTGGATTTGTTTCCTAGACGTTCTCTTTTGAGTATTTTACTCTCCGCATGTAAATGTCTATTAAGGTGGATGAAGCTTAATAAGAACCATCTATATCAGGGTCAAAACTGGTTTTGAAACAGAAAACTTCTCACTTGTTTTTTTGATAAATGTATTATTGGAGAGCATCGTACTTTTACATGTTGAGTAAAGGTAAAAATGAAAGTGGATGTACACATAAGTTAATTAATATACACGACATAAGAACTCTGAGACCAGAGCAACAATCAGCAATCACACAGGTGATTGTTCTTTGGTTGGAGGCAAACATTCTTGTGGGTTGGACCAGAAATAGTCCTCTAACTTGGGTTTACCCGGAATCACAATTCTTTTAGTCGGGGTTCCCCAGTGGCTCGCATGAGCTTCCTTCACCAAAAGTGAAAACTTTTCCCAATTCAGTTTTCCTGTGTTGTACTTGTCTATCAGATTCACTAGAAGCTTTCTGTCTAGCAGTAATGTTTTCTTGAATCCCAAGAACCTGAAACATATTGAAGCATGACAGACTTAGCATGTTAGAAATTAGATTGATATGTTCAACACACCTAAGTAGTTTCCGTGTGAATGTCAGTTGGGCATGCCGGGAATATAGACAGTTTCTGTATTCATGTCAGTCAGGCATGCCAGGAATGTTGACACATACGGGACACACCACATGGCATGTCCATTTAATTTTCTTGATCTTTAAGCAGGTGACATGCAGGGGACACGGTGGGGGTTAATTCATAATGTTAGAAACTTGTTTTGGGGCTCGAATTATGATATTTTAATCGCAAAATATAACAATTTCAAATAGTTAATTTTGGTTGTGTAAGGTATAATATTTATGTGAATAGCAACAACAAAATTCGTATATTGTTTTCTTGTGTCCCCCACCGCACCCATGTTCTCGTTTTTTAACAATTTCCATGTCATGTATTTGTATCCTCGCTTCTTTATCTACTCCCCCTCTCAATTGTGGTTATAACCAAATTTGCTGTAGATACCTTCTATGGCCTTCAACAACTTTAGCCATGTTGCCTCCAATTGTTGGTACAAAGATATCACTCTCTATTGATACAATATAATCCAGTGCTGCCATTTGAGAAGAATGGTTCTGGAATGGCAAAAGCTCTGAGGGTTGAACTAATGTCTCCTTCTTCACCTGTTTGACAACACAACAGTAAAAAACAATGAAAAAACTCAATCTACTCACAAAAGTAGTTGCTGTTCTTGAGTCTTCAATTTACTAACCAGATTTGGAAAAGCCTCTGCTAGACTCGCCAATCTCCTCTTTCCTCCGTATATATCCCCAGCGGCAATATAAATCTGAATGTTTTTATCGATGTCCAGTGCGCGCAATGTCAAAGCTGTTTCCTCCGGAGTCATAGGACACAAACCTGCCTTTCTCTTGTTTGTGGAGTTTATAACCTTTTCTTTCCACCAGGGGTAAGCATATCTGTTGATATATGAATCATTGTATGTGCAAGATACGGTTATGTGTACATACATGTATATAGAGCTATATACTAAATACGTATTTGACAAAATTCTGGTTCCTGAAAGAAACACACCTCATTTTGGTCAACTCGTCGACCTCGGTAGCATTGCAACCTTCATTACAGCCAGAGAATGCCACCATGTCCATTTCATATCTAAGGTGAAGAACTAGAAATGGACCCTTCTGTCTTAGAATCTCAACAATCGTTCTACCCAACTTTTCTATGGCAGGAGTGAATCTCAAAGCATTGTAATTTACTCGACACCTTAGCTTCTGAACCTCTGTAGCAAGCCCGTTGTTAGCAAGCCGAGCATCAGTCTTAGTGAGATGCAAGAGCTCATACTCTTCTATCCGAGGAAGAACCTGCACGCGAACAAATACTTATCTATCTTGCAATAGTGCAAGGAAAGAAATTTCCATTTTATTGCATCAAAACCGCCACTACATTACAGTTTCCTAAAGTGACTGAAATTACGTTGTTCTGGAATTTCCAATGAAAGACAGCAGAACGAAGCGAAACACATCAAGATAAACAAACCGTAGCGAACCAACAGTTGTGTCGACATGGATTTGAAATGTATTTGACAATACAAGCTGTCAAAATATTTCTTTTACTTTAATTTTTTTTTTTTTTCACTTTGGAAATGTTTGTGGAACGTTAGTAGAAAATTTCTGAATTATTTTCGTTACCGTGTGTCCGAAACAACAGACTGGACTAAAATTTGATCCTTGCAAATAACATATTATCAAGGGCACGCCGTTATGATTAGAGCTCGGATACCAACCGTGTTAAGGTAATACGACATGTTAGACCAGCTAACGGGAGGCATGGAGTAAAAAGTGCCCTCGTCCACCACTCCCTTCAGTATCGGAGGCAGTTCTTTCTGTATCCGAACCTCGTCTCTCAACGAAGTGATGAAATAATCCACGTCGAATATGTCATTGAACTGGCTGCAATACATACGACGAACTTGATTAACGAACTAAGTAATCAAAAATCACCCATTTATTATCCAAGAAGATTTCGTATATAGACGACCTGTGATCGTTCCAAAAGGAGGTTTTGTCGAGTTCAGGTACTATGAGTGTGACATTCATGAATCTTGCAATAGCAACCATGTCGCAAATCTGTGCCAGAGATGAGATTAATCAGCAGATAAATACAGCAGAAATGTACAATGGGTAGATAATAACCGTAAAACTTATTACAAAGTACTTTTGAGTGGCTAAGTGCGAATTGTGATAGGGGTTCGCGATAGATAGAGCCGATAGTCACACACGTTCATTGCGAGTATGTATCAAGAAATTAAGAAGCAATTTCACTCACTCCGGCTCGCATTTGATTCAGTCCTCCGTTACTTGAGACCATCAGATATCCATTGCTCTTATAAAGCCCTGCACGCAGTAGGAATGTTCATTACGAGACTGATGAAAATACCATATTAGTAGTACTTAAAATAACTTTATGGCACTCACGTGTAGGGGGAAGGGAAGCAGCAGAAGACCAGTGTTGCACCACCCTCGGCCCCCATGTCTGGCTCAGCGCCGCCAACTGCAGCGCGCAAGCCCAAACAAGAACTAGGGTCATCGCCCGGATCAACCAAATCTTTATCTCAGCGATTAATCCCGCCCGAGCAACCGCGGAATATTTCATCTTTTCTACGTTAATTTTTCCCAAGTATTTCACGCCCTTCTTATCGAATTCTTTCTCGTTCAGCTCCATGATTTCAGCCATTGAAACCTTGTAGCCGGACATGATCAAAAAATATTTACTAACTCTTAATCTTAGTTGATTATTCATATACCGAATGATGATACGTAAGTGGTTCCTCTTTCTTCGAGAAGAGGTTTTTTTCCGGCCAACCGGAAAACTGGCCGTGTTATTCTTGGTGCAGAATGGTGTAAAACTGCTGCCCATTTTAAAGAGAATGAGGAGTCTATGCATGGTGTTAAACAAGCCTTCAGTCATGAATCAGTCACCGGTGCTAGCTTGTCAATCTACATGCATGTCATTAATTTTATTTATTCCTTTTTCTTCTTATTAATTTGTTATGGGTAGATTCTGGCAACATCCATTGCTCTAAATGTATGACACAAGTATTCCTTTCCTTGTACTTAATTGGGAAGAGATGTATTTTTTTGGTATAAAAGGGACTAGCTAGGTGTATCATACATTCCATTTTCAGCATTTACTTTTATGAATATCACATATGTTCGACGTATGTTGAAGTAACAATGACATGCATGCACCTAAATAATTTCCTCGTCGCGTGCTTCGATATTTGTGTGTTCCGAAATCCGAATTACTTGGGGATAGAAATTTTTCGAGAGAAACAATGCACTTTGAAAGAGTGCGTTATGCTTACAAGTCTCAAGTTCAACTACTATGAAGAGAAAGTGTTAGACTTTGTCCCACATCGCTCATCTAAACCATCCAAATTTGATTAATATATTTTAGATGCTACTCCACCTATCGCCAATTGGTTTTAAGTTGAAACCCTCCAAGAAATCTAACATAGCATTAGAGCTAAGTCTTGTATAGCCTCACCTCTCGTAGAAAAGTCTCTATCATCTCTATTGCCCGAGTCAATCGCTCAGCTCTTAGTCTGTCACCTCCACGTGCATCCGGGCTGCATGTGAGGGGGAGTGTTAGGCCACCCAAGCTAGATTAATATATTCTTAAAGCTACTCTATCTATAGTCAATTGATTTTCGGTTGGAACCTTCAAAGAAATCTAACAATGAGGAGCGGGACAGAGTATAACAGGATTAAAACGTGTCAAACTTCAAGTGTAGAAACGAGGCGCATATTCGTCCCTTTACAAACGTCAGATAGGAATTAGATATACACTCCTCCGTTTTACATGTCCCATGGGATAGACAATCTCATGCTTATCCCAATTATCATGTTCCGCAACCAACGTGACCAAGTGTACAACATGTGATGTTCATAATTCTGTGGATAGACAAACCCGGTTATCCCAAATAAGTCTCCATTCTCTTACCTTGATCGGCATCCAACCAACCACTGGCAGACACAAGGGGTGTTGGGGTTCCCGAACCCTTGCACAACTTCAAATATTCACACAAGCTGTACACATTGTTCTAGTTATTTTTACAAATTCTTGAATTGGCCCCTGCAAGTCCTTTCGGTGAAAAAAGCTTATTAAAATTCATGTTTGTGGAAAGAAAATCCCTAAAGCTTGAAGTTTTTCTTAATCATTTTTAATTCGCATATATGAACTCACTTAAATGACATCTAAGCACATACCATCTCGTCTCTTCCCTAGACCGCACAAGTAGCAATACATACTCGTGAAACATATTTTTTGTTGACGATATACAATACATGTGATTTGAGCCCGTGCTACCCACAAATTCTACGTTCGCCACTTCTGACAACGCAGCCTAAATAATCAGGCAAGAACGAGAGCTAAGGTGTCAATTAATGGGGCAGGGAATTGTACTTGTATCATACTATTTGTGTCAACACCAACAATTTGGGAAAATGAATCTTGTTAACTGTGGTCAGATAAGGAAGTTAATAGGGGGTTTAATCGAAATCATGTCAGAGTGAAAACACTAGAATGCAATTAGACAGAGATCTTAACTAGGGCGACGGAGATGGGTCCTCAATTTGTTGAGCTCAACATCCCTTCATTGTTTTCACTTCATTTGTTTCTCTCTTTAATATGTACAGGAAATAATTCAATTTAATGGATAGGGAGATTACGTAGACTCGTAACTAATAGCCTGTCCAGTTGGAAATCCTAAATCAAAAGAGAATAAATAAAACCAAATACTAGAAAGAAAAGAAGAGAGAGAGAGAGAGAGAGAGCGCCAAAAATTAATCTACAAAACGTATTTATTAGTAAAATTACTGCCGACCCCATCAATCACTTGACTGCCGACCCCATCAATCACTTGAGACCGGGACTATTAATTATGTTAATTTGCGCTAAGATTTTTTCAAGTTTTTTCATGTTTTGCCCATATTCAATTTTTTTTTCGCGTTTATTAATTTTGCACTCCGCTTTTGGGGCTTTTATGTTGGATATTTCAAAAAATATTTAAGTAAATGTCATAATTTTTTACTTCTTTGATTCGTCTTAACGAGACAAATTAATAATCCACAAAAACTAGGAGCAAAACTAACAAACGCGAAAAAAATTCGATCAAGAACAAAATAAGAAAAAACCCAAAAAAAAAACCTCTTAGCGTAGCGGAACTTAGCCTTAGTGTTACCGAATACTACATGCTGCCATATTGCATCTACTATAATGAGATTCTACATGGGGATCAAATTGATATAACTACCAAGAATATGAAATTCTCCAACTTGTCAGCTAGAAATTGCTGAAATAAGCTTGTATAAAATAAGCTTGTATAAAATATTTGATTGCACAAAAATTGGGAAGTATGTTTGGGTACCCATAGAAACATTTCCAGCACAGAACTAGGGATGCAAACAGTACAACTCCAACGATATTGAAGCGAAAATGATTACAACGATCCACAAATCCGCTGAATTTGCTCGAGAGTGGGGGCTTCATTTGATAGATCACTGGAAATGGCCAAAAAAGAAATACAACAAAAAAAATTAGTAACAATACCAAAAGGAAATGGTAATGAGACGGGATGGCAAGTGTACCCGCCCCGCCCCGAACGGGGCGGGTTTTTCACTCCATTTTCGGGGATCGGGTCGGGGATCGGGGTAAAATTTCCAAAACCCGCCCGGGTTCGGGTAGGGTTCGGGACGAAAGTACCCCGCCCCGAAATTACCCGACCCCGACCCGGCGTGTGTGTATATATATATGTCCTTTAATTTTTTTAGCATTAATTCAAAAAATAATGTCTCTTTACTGTCAAGTAGTCTAATCAGATTTTAAAAAGAAATAAAAATTGATATTTATTGGTGTTTAGTGGATTTTCTAAAAAGTTTTCTTCAAAAATTTATAATAAATCCTACACATAAAGAAATGGAATAAAGTATCCAAAATATTGATTGCAATTAAAAGTTTAGATAAAACCGCGATACCAAAAGACACAAAAATAATTTCAAAACTTTTATTTTTTAGATAATTTTTTTTCTTATTTTGCATTTTTTAAAATTTTTACGGGGCGGGGTGGGTGAACCCGTTCCCCGATCGGGGCGGGGACGGGGGTACCCCAAAAAAACCCGATCGGGGTCGGGGCGGGTAATGATTTTCGGGTCGGGGTCGGGATATACAAAAACCCGCCCCGCCCCGCCCCGTTGCCAGACCATCAACTACAAAAACAAAATAAACTTGTATAGACAAGAGGCGGAAATCTGATTAAAGATTGTTATTTACCTTTGGTGAGTAAAATGACCAGTATTCTATAGATATTTCTGTATGTCCATATCACTTGAAGCAGAAGAACACTAGTTAACCTTAAATACGTCATCAGTTCGTATTCATCACAAGGTTCCATTTCGAATCATTCCTTTTAACCCCAAGAAAGAATTGCATTCATCTATTAGCATTCATGGCCCAGAGGAAAACAAAAACAAAAAAACCCTAAACCTTAGAGAGGCATATGGATATGCCATTTCACCACAAGTTCCGCAGCACAGTGCAAAATTTCCCCGACACAAGTGAACTTATAGCCTATTTGTTAAGGATTATTAAAGGAATTTTTGTACCTGTTACCCAGTTCATTTGACTTGAGGAGTTATTGTTTAGAAAATTTCTACCAAAATGCTCTGCTAATCAGTATAGAAAACATGTGGCACATGGATACAACATAAATACTATATGGGTAAATAACAGTCTATGAAAGAAGTTTAACCTCTCTCCAGAAAGAAACTATTTTTACTAAGCATCAGCTTGTAACAAGAATGTACCATTGTAAGAGTTTCCACGCGTGCGATTCCTTGAGATTGCAAGTGCTGCGACCTTAATCTCAGTGGAAGAGTGCTGTTACAATGTCCACAGTGCTCGCCCGCTATCATGGACATGATTTCTTTCTGTACATATAAAAACTCATCAACAAGAGTCTAGAGAAGATATGCAGAAAAATTACTTAAGGAAATAAACCATAACCTGAAATCAAGTGCCATCTTGAAACAACGTTTCCCTATTGAGCTTTCTGCCTCAGATCTTACGGAGAGCCTCCAGAATTAGCAAACCCCAATCCCCGGTCAAGCAAATTTTTTTGGAGGATCCTAGAATTGCATTACAAACTTACTGCAAAACCTAGAGCACTTTGTGGTCCAAGAACCCCATAACTTTCATGAGAAACGCATATTCGTAACTAGTTTCCTCACATAGACCAAAACGACCTCCTTCGCCAAAATGTCCACCGCACATATTTGTTTTCAAGATGACTGAACGAGAACAACTGGAACAGGTCATATCTCGTACTTTGGCCACCCATTTGGCAGCTTCCCAAACACCAACTCTGGGAATGATTAAAGAGGCAACCAGTTAAGTTCATGGATATGGAACTACGCACGCACATAGCTCATATGAATAACTGCAATGCAAATACAAACACAGGCGTGAATATATCTATGGATGAGCTAAGGCATGAGATATAGATTTGCCTCGAGTCGTGAAATGATGCTGTCACAAGTACTGAAGGGCAGCAAACTCCTCCAGCAATATTATCGTAAGGCGAATACTGGAGTATAGACTCCAACTGGGATTGAATCTGAGGATTTCCGAATTCTTCATAGTCCAAAATGGTGAGAGGTAAACTGGGGTCCAACAATGTGTTGCATATATCAAGAAATGGAACCTGGGACGATTATCACAAAGACATTACTCCTTCAACATTATCACTTGTCAAAATCGAAAAAATAAATAAACTTTCCTACATTAAGATACCATGCTAATATAGATATGGAATATGGGTACATAAGAAAAGATGAAGGGAGATTCTGCATGGCCAAGTTGCTTTTACTTCCCCAACTCCAAGGATGAAAGAGTAGAGAAATAATAGAAAATCATGTTCACAACCACATACCCATGGTTGGAAAGCTATGTTCCCTCGTCCGCGGACCATACAGGTTTATACAAGGAACAACAACAGAACGTGGTAAGACACATAATGAAGCAAATAGTATAATTGTTATCATTCATGCAAAATACCATTCTATAGCATAATGACCAATCTTTTTAATACTGTTTCCTAGCCAAAACTTCACTATCTTTAGATTTTTAGTAAAAAAAAAATTTTAATATCAGTATGGTGTTGAATTTCTAAATTCACTGCATTGGAATGAAGGTGCACCATGTTTCTGAATGCACATCCAAATATATGATTTGCCAGGATATTAGCATTCCACTCTAACACAAGTCCAAAGTATGTTCCAACCTCAAATGGTAAACATATACACAAATGTTCCCGTCTTAAATCTTATAATATATAATATATAATAATACACCATAAAGCATTTCCCATTTACTGGCAAGGTTAGTACTAATCAAACCTTAGTTGCACGGAGTGGGGACGGGAGTGGGAGCGGAGGAATATAGAAGCTCCTCAGGTTCGGAGCGTGAAAGTAACATGTACATATATACACTTTAAAAGTACAATCATCTTAGGAGTAAAAATATGGGCAAAGTCCACCACAAGTGTAAGAAATGGGCTAGTGTTGCAATATACTGTTTGCATTTTAAGATATCATCCCTTGGGCTCCATATATGGGATCATCAAAGGCCACTCAATAAAGCCAAGTGACAATGAAGCATAGAATATACAAGGTTCATAAAAAAGCTCCCATCTTCGTAAAGAGCGTGGTCCCATCTCAATGAGAGTAGGCTCCCATCAAGCTCCTTAGTTGGGAGCGCGCTCCTAAGATGGGAGTGGCACGACTTTAGGAGCTCCCTGCTTTGATTGCTTTGTTATTAGAATATTAGAGCAAGCAAAGGTTGAAATGTTTCACATGTCATTGCAACTCTGCATGGGCATAAAATCTCTGGCTCTTTTGTCTAGCATCTTTTGATAAAAATAACCAGACCATAAGGTTCCAGGTTGCATAAACCCACAATGTTCCAACCAATCTAAGACCCTGAACCCAACTTCTGATTATATTTTAGCATATTCCAAAGGAACTTACCTTCATGATGGCAGCCCTAAACAAATCTGGATACATATTGATGGCTGCCGCTACAAGGAGACATCCTGCACTATGTCCAACAGCACCAAGCTTATCTTTGCAAACATAACCCTCATTAACCAGGAATTTGCCACATGACACAAAATCATAGATAGAGTTCAATTTGTGTAATCCACCGCCAGACCTGTGCCAAGAAGGATCAACTCCCCCGCCACCCCTGCTCGTACAAAGAATGCAAGTAAAAAGAAAACACAGTTCAACAGAATACCGTGCATATCTTCTGTTTCAGGTGAACAAGCTATGTAGCACCGACACTCCAAAAGGGCGCTGTGTCCATGTATTGGACATGGGGACACAGCGGGGACACGTATTGTGGCGTGTCCAATAATTTTTATTATTTTTTGATAGGGGACACAGTGGGGACTCGCCGGGGACATGGCTGGGGGTCAAAATGTAATATTTTTTAAATTTTTGGAGGTAAATATGAAATTATTCAAAACATTTGGATTAAACTGTAATTATGCCTTTGAAAAAAAATTATACAATTTGTGAAATTATTCATATACAATGGTTCATAATTTTTTTTATATATATGTACATATATTTATTTTTTATTTATTTATACACATGGCATGTCCCCTGCCGTGTCCGTATCTCCATTTTTTTAGAATTGCCACGTCTCGTGTCCGTATCCATGTCCGTGCTACATAGTGAACAAGCATCAAAATATTTCTAGGCTGCTAGGTGGAGCGATAAAGACATAAATCATGATTTGCTAGTGTCAGAAACTATATGATTTTTCTTGGATAGGTTGTTGTTGATATGTCGTACACATGGCATCAACTAGGCTTGCACCCCTTGTTTTAGTACCTTTCAGAAGAATACTTAAGAACAAAAGACATGTGAGGCTCAGCAAGAAGCTCAAAGTATAGTCATTCAATGTTTCTCGAAACACGTCAACTGTGACTGAATTCTCCAAAATCTTCCCAGCTATTTTTGCTGTTGGATTTCCATTCCTCAAGCAATAACCATGGTTTATGGTCTTCTTCCTGTCCTAAAAGCACCTTTAAGGTCCAACAAAAAGGTAATGCATTGTCTGCCAATTACTACAATCCTACACTCTCCAAGATTGCGACCAGCATTTAGATCAGATCTCGCAAAGAGAGAACTTGTTTTTTCCTATGACTTTCTCTCTCATTTGCAGAGAGAAGAGATTGGTGCCCAAGCAAAATAGAGGGTATTTCACCATTTCTACAATGAAATTAACATTTCCAAGCAAGGCTATAAATTTTAATACCAGATTTGAAATCCCATCCTATTTCAGATTCAGTTTCAGTTTTTGTTCTTGCCAAAAAAGCAAAACGAAAAAAAAAAAAAAAAAAGTACATCCTTGATATAACTGACCTCACATCAGCAAATGCGACGACCCACCCACGATCCAACAAACTTAGACGGTCCGAGCACCAGCTTTTATCAAGAGCTTCCCCATATGCTCCATACCCTAGAAGAATCCCAGGAGACTGATCCTTCAGATGCAACTTCTTGGAGTACAATATGGTGAGAGGAACAGCAACACCATCATGGGAAAGGACCTCCTTTGTTTCACACAAATATGCATCAGAGAAGTCCTTCCATGGACAAACTTCACATTTCTGGATATCTTTCTCCTTGTCCTCTGAAGCCTCTGGAAGCTCATCAACTTCTCTGTCAAAAGTCTGAGAAGATGATCCAATGGCAGCTGAAACGCCCAGTACATCCTCTTGATGCACAATTGAGAATGTACGTCTTGACATGTCATAGTCAACAATTACATCAGGCATCTGCATTCACGAAAGTAAGAAATGAGATATCTTGTGGTCCACTCAATTGAACACCGATTCCTCAGCCAGTAAGACAATACACATTCAGGCTCAAGAACTTCTTCAGGTCAGAGTCGGAGACAATATACATGAAAAGTAATTAACTTCGATATTTCAAAATTTGCTTTGTGCTCTGGTAGTTTCAAGCTGAGAATTGTGGAAAACTGAGCACCGTCTGAAACTTCAGTTTCCACCAATTTACAGAACAAACGATTTAAGGAAGTTGGAAAAAGAAAAGGAAAAGATATCATGATCCTGTTTTAACCAAGCTCCATCACATGTCCATTTCAAGTGAGGCTTAATTGAAAATGTAGCTGGGTACTGAAACAATGCTTTCCCCAAATCTTTTCAGATTTAGGTCAAGTAATAATTCTAGCTGACAACAAATAGCATGCATCATAAATTGAACAGATAGCCCTAGCTATTAAATACAACATAACAACATAACATAACCCATCTAGTCCCCAATCATTGGGGGTATGGGCAGGAGATGATTGGAGACAGACCTAACCTTTGATAATATATGCACAAAGTGGCTGCTCTCAAAATACCACTGAAACAGTGGCCCCCCTAACCTCCAAGAACCGAGGAGCTACAGGGACGTTTTGTTGTAGAACCATGCCCCCAAATCAAAGCCAAATGGCATCAGAGAGGGCAGGCCTAGAGACCCAAATCAATTTATGTGCACATTACCATACTTCCTTCATTGATAGTCCAGAGCATAGGTATGCACAAAGCCCTAGCTATTAAATAAGGAAAAAAAAAAAATTGGCATGGCTAAATCCAAACAGGCCCATCACAAAGTGGAAGGGAACCTGTGTTCCAGAGTTGCAATGCTTAGATAACAAAATCACCACATCCCAATGACTAATCTCGTGCATGACCTGTGATTCTGAACCTTAGGAATCACTAACTACAGGACAACATGGTGCCTCCTGCGCCAGAGGTAGGTTAGCGCCCATAACCATGTTGCGTTGTTCTATGCATATCAGGCATCTATTCCATGTTGGTCAAACTTTGCTAAAAAATATTAGCGAGCCTAATAGTGGGTTTGAAGATGGAACCATATGAAAAAGAACATAATGCAGAATTAGATAATTAATAATGCAAATCTTTTTTCACACTCTACAAAGTGGTTTATTTCAATAAGATATTATTGTTTAATACCAAAGAGATTGAAGACTTGCTCAGAGGAATGATAGTATGACCAAAGGTTGCAATCGGATCAATATTAATGAGTTGATCTGAACCTTATCTTCTCTTTGTATTGTAAAATTGAAAACTATGAACTACATTTTCAAGTTCTGAATGCTAAATGCAACACACCATATTGTTACATCATCAATCATGTAAGAAGACACTAGTTGTCAAGTAGAGTTGAAGAAGTGCCTATTTTTTTCAACTTATTATTCTTGACTAAGAAGTCAACAATTCTACTGATAAGAAACCTGCACATAAAGCATGTTCAGTAATTCAGAGGGCTAAACTACTCATAAATAAAACACATATGTTGCCTGTTTTCATTTTAACCTGTCACCTAACCCAAACCTGAAAGCAAACTGAATTTACACCACAACAAACAAGCCTGAACCAAATGCCTCCGGTACAAAGCGAACCAAACCAAAAAGAGGTTTCATTAGTTGGTTATTTGGTTGCTCCTTACTAGCATACACCCCTAACAACAAAAGGTCTAACGTATAAGAAGGTGAATAACATAACAGTGACCAAAATACATGTTGAATGAAATGGCCGAACGCAAATTCCCATCTAATATCCAGGTTCAGCTTACTACATCACCAAGTGTGTGTGTGTGTGTGTGTGTGTGTAAAGAAAAGCTAGACACACTGGAACTATTATCGCTTCAAACGCACCAAATATATAGGAATTGGGTATGACTAATAGGTAAATTAGTGAATAGATATTATACCACTGGAGATGAAAGCACCACTCGATATGCTGAGCTCATGAAGTTATTTGAACCTGGACTGATTCTACAGAAATTTGAGGGCAGAGGGAAAAACCAAGGATCAAGATAGTCAATCTCCACACAATGCTGCAAAACAGGTCCAGAGGTATTCCAATGAATATATGCACAATGACTATGAAAAGCAGGGCTTTGTGTTTTTTCAGATAATAAAGGAAGATAGCTTCTCATGAAATTGACAAAATAGAAAGCTGTGCATTCAAGAAGCAACGGGAACTCCTACAGTTAGGACTACTTAGTTCACTTTCAGCAAGTTAAGTAGAAATTGAATGACATTGCATTCAAGAATCAATGGCTATCCGATTCAAGGAAGGCCACCTCCGGGCGGTTCCCCACAGGGTTAGTTCCCATCTTGTGCCACAACTGGGGAATAGAACAATTATCTTCTCTTTGTATAGTTTAGTTTGAAGTGTGCATTTCGCAAACCCATCTGAAATGCTAAGAGAGTGTTGTAAGGACTCTGCTATTTTCCCCACAATACACTTATCTGATGGTTACGACATGGGCAAGGCGGTAGGTGTCACATATGTTACTGTGTCCTAAACCAGCACCCAATTTAGACACTTGGACCTCTAACTTCTATTATTATATTTATAAAAAAAAAGACTGCACAAACAGAAAGTGAAAAGTTTACAAAAAAATAAATTCGAACAACAATGCCATGGTTCGAACCTTCGAATACATGCCATTCAACCATCAAAAGAATTTGAGCAATGAGGACGTTGTAACAATTATTTCCTGTGCATCCCACTCTATCTTCAGTTAGCTTGCCCTTCTATCTATACCTATGGGACCCCTCTATCAACTTTCAAATTTCAATGTAAGCATCATGTATGATAACAAGAATCGGAGGTATTTTAGGTTGAACAGTAAGATAAAAAAAAATCTTGTTTTTGTAATGTTTGTGAACAAAACAGGCAAATTAAATACCTTGCAATCAACGTCTATAGGCAGATTGATGGAACATATCTGAGTGGAGTCCATTTTGTCAAGGAAAAGCACCAGATGTCCATTCAAAATGTCCATATCTCGTAAGCTGCTACCTTTACTTGGTACAATGATATTCTGATATGAAATCAATAGTTATCAAAAATGTCTAACAACAATAACAAAAAGTATACCATGTATAAAAGAAATAAACTTTCATTCATACACAGAGCACCAGCCAAGGAAAGAAAATACCATGCCAACATAAGACATAAACCTGAACCTAGTTAATTCAACCCAAAATAAAAAATAAAAATGCTCAACTACCTAGGGTCAGCCACAACAGTACTTTTTAGTTCATTGAAGTCTATCTAAGGCAATGACTTGATATTAAATTAGATAATCATGTCTTTTCCACAGCCTTGATTTATGCTCTTTCCAGCCCCCTAATTTCCAAGAAAAACTTACATATTCCACTAAAAAGCTATTTTAAATCAAGCTTTCTTCCGTAATTGATAATCATGTCTTGCCACAGCCTTGATGTATGCTCTTTCCAGCCCCCTAATTTCCAAGAAAAACTTACATCATTCCACTAAAAGCTATTTTAAACCAAGCTTTCTTTCATAATTGTAAACGTCAACCAAGATAGAAATATTTTTTGAAAAAGAAAAACAAGACAGAAATAAAGAGGTACAATTATTGTTTGAAAAGAAAGTTATCATGCCTTTTATAATCATGAAAGGTTAGGCATCATAGATGCCGTCGCACTATGAGGAATCTAATAAGCTCACCACAGAAGAGTACCCAAGACCTAAAACTTCCCAAGAAACAGAAAACTACCATATCAGTTGTTAATAAAGCCCCACCCAACCGACGGTGCCCTTAAAATATTGGATTTAGAAAAGAACTATGCTATGTTTATTAGAATGAAAACCAGCCAGGAAGACTTATCTCTACCAGCGTCACTCAACCTGACACCCCCTTCTTCACTGAGCTGCTAAGCACAATTTACTCATCACCACTGGCTGTACTAATTTGAGAATTGATTCTCTACACTGTTTCATTAGGGGGAAGTGGGAACGCCACACATATTTCCAATACTATATCTACAAGCATTATGCCCCCAGTATTCATGAGTTCATGACATTTCAACGAGTTATAAATCAGACCATGCATAGTAAAGCATTGGAAAACGGGTATTCAAGCATATCTGGACAGAAGAAAATATAGTTAACCTGCCAATTATTCAAGTGCATGTCTTCAACTCGGACTCTACCCAAGTAATAAGTCCCAGTTGAAAAATCCTTATCCTCGCCCAAAGAAGCATTTGTTAGAACATAGAAAAAACCACAGTGATGTTCCACAAAAAACTGTACTCCAGGGACACGCTTACATAACCTTCGTAATCCATCTTGTGGGTTGCTTGCATCTATGACATAAACCTGCATAAAACCACCAAGATTTAAATATGCAAGGAGAAGGAATTTTGAGACATGAAAAAGAAAATTATACGGGCAAGTTCCTTCCTCAGATGATGTTCTCGAGTTAGAATTCACAGTTATGAACTTGCCATCCTTTGTGCTGGTGATATCGACACAGTAGCTAGAATCATCTTCAGTAAAGACTTGAACATCAACCAAAGAATCTGATCCTAGTTTTGCGCATAGTACCCTGGTTAAACTAACAATAACGTGAGAAATATTACAATTCCCAATTGAAATAAAAATTTAAAAAAAAAAAAATTTACAGTCAGAATTTGCCTGTAGGGCCGTTGGTTCTCATCCGACTTCGTGTAAAACAATGTGCGACCATCCTGAGCCCATGCCAAGCTCACAACGCCATCAACTCTTGATTTTGGAATATTGTGCAATGTTGTAAGATCCTTAATTTGGAGCATGAAGTTTTCACCGCCAGTTGTATCAAGTGTGTATGCAAGGAAGTTATGATTTGGTGATACACGACATGTGCCCACGTTAACATATCCTAGAAGAGTGAAAACAAAAACAAAGAATTTGGAACACAAATTGCGAGTAATGCAGTACTTCAAGTAAAGCATATTAATCCCTCTCGCTAAGATGACGAGGACATGTCATTGCTCCCGAAATTCGGATACAGTCAGGTTGGAGACACATTGAATATAAACCTTGCTTCTACTAAAATGTATCTTATGACTTCATATTTAAGTCAAACATGTTATCAAGCTAGGGAAAAGATCACAAGTAGTATAAGGATACGAAGATATAAATCAACAGTCATTAGATATTCAAAAATAAGACTGAGACTCGTATGAAGAACACATGTATAAAGATGTAATCAAGACGCTTCACTGTGGCATTCATGTCTAGATTATTAACATCTGACTCTGGTGATTACAATTTAAATTTGATAGAGTCAAAATCACATGCCTTATACGATATTATGTTGGACTCAATACTACCAACTAATTCAAAGTGAGGTTTCACGAAATTCCCATCACTTTGTATTACCCTACTAATATACTCATCCATCCCTTTTTTAGTGTCCTATTTCGTTAATCTAACTTTTTATGGAGCCATCATCACTACACTTTATAAGTTGTTACTTTCCATAATTACCCTCTATGGAGACATTATTATTGCACTTTCTACCCACTAACTTTTCATAATAAAATCTACTTTTAAGGGCAAAATAGAAAATGTACCATCTTTTACCAACTAACTTTCCAAAATTGACACTTATTAAGGGATGATAACCCAAAATGGAATACTGGACTTTTAAAAATGGAGTATATAAATGACACCTAGGCTGTCCTAGATCATCCCTAAGAAACTAGATAGCCAACATCAAAATAAACTCACAAACAACAAATTATTCCTCTAAACAAGAAGATAAGAAAAAGAACTGACCATACTGTTCTGCAATCTCATTCCAATCAAGTAAAATTTCCTCCTTCCTAGATCTTCCTCTTAGGTAATTGACAACAGTCTCCATCCAATCCTTTTTTTCAGTTGCCAACCTCCTACACAAAACCGGGTACTCCTTACCCTCTGGAACAAACTGATAGTACAACCTGCTCATCCCAAGAAAGAACCACACGAGTTTCAAGACAAAATAATCACACGTACAATAACTATTCTAGTAGATCGGTGCATATGCTTTTACAGTAGATAGGTTTTTATATTATGCATATGTTTGAGATACATACCCACTTGCTTAAGTGCCAATAACTAAACCAGAAAGCCTAAAATTCTAGCAAAAGCATGTTTTAACTACGGAAACTAATTCTTCATATTTACTGTAGACATAGGAATATGAACAAGCTCACTTTGTCTTTGATTCCTACGACAACCAGCATATTCACCTCAACCTTATTTGGTGGGACTGCAGGTATAGCCCCTCAAATGGGAACAAAAACATAAAAAACCAATTGTTATACGACCTTTTATTTTGGGTTTACATGCAGTTTTATTACCTTAAAAAACTAATGAAAATTGAACTGCTATCTTTTTTTATTACTAAATGAACACTGTAATGTTATGCATTTTAACTCAAACTAGGCCAAAACAATATCTTAGCCCACTTTACTACTCCAAACCCCAGTTTTACTTAAACCCGAATAGTCCAGAATTCCTTGGCTACGGCCATTCGAAGACATGTATTCGAGAGAATCAACAATGAGGTTTTTATACAATAATTTCAAAACATAAACCTCATTGATGGCAATTGTAATACCTTACCTTCATGTTTTATTATATTTTCCAAACCGTTTACATCTAAATACCAGGAACCCATTATAGAGTGCTGTTTCATCAATGCTGTTTAATAAAACCTAGAACCAAATATACTTACTGAATTTTCGGGAAGGGGGGGGGGGGGGGGGGGGGGGGGGGGGGTGTGTGGGGGTGTGGGAAATTAAGCCAAATACATACTCCATCACACTTAGCATCTCCGGCCCTTAACTTTTTTTTTCCTCAAACTCAAAATGTAAGTAAAACCCCCCCTAAAATCCACTACACTCCTTGACTCAACCTTACACCAAAGTGAGTATTAATTAAATCAAGGGACGAATTTTTACTCAAATTTTTCCAGGCTTATTTTGCTCTTCACAATTTATAAACTATGCCATTAACGAGCTCTTACTCAAATTTGTATTTACACTTGGGTTTGTCATTGGAGTAATTCATACTAAATGAAGCTTTTGGCGTCTATGATACATCCAACTTTGCTTTAAAATTCAGGCCTGAATTCTGGGACAGAGTTGGATGTTTCGTAATCGCTCATACCCATATCCGATTGAGCTAATTTTTCACAGCGACTCCAAACAAAATGAGAAGCTTGGATTATCTTTGGGGGACCCGAGACGGGTTCAAATTGGGTCTGTATGCGCGGGAACAGATACCAAGTCTGTACCCATAGCCACGCTTGTAAACAAATATGCCAAATGGGTACAAAGGAAAAGAACAGAACCAGGGTCCCAAGCGTTCAGGGGGAGTGGAAATCTCAGCCGGCATTCGGCTTCTCATCTCAGAAACCAGAGTCTGCCGCAGTTTCTGGGTGTCGGCCATAAAATCCTCAGTGTAAGAGTTTTCTTGGGACAAATAACGGATGAAATCGGGATCGTTGGTGTTGCGCATCCAGTGGTAAGGATCCGCCCACGCCCTTCCGTGAACCGAGACAGTGAATGGGACTTTCTTGGGGGAAGGTGGGGTTTTGGTTTGGGAGGGTTGGGAGAGGGGGTGGATTTTTGTTTTGCAGGGGGAAGAGGAGAGAGAAGAAGAAGAAGAAGAAGAAGAAGAAGAGGATAGGGGTGGAAATAAGCGGGAAGTGATGGGGAGAGAGGAGTTTCTGAGTGACCTGGCCTTGAGGAGGAGGGCGGAAGCCATGGTCGGCTGTGGAGAAAGCTTTGGACTGTTTGACAATGGGGGTTTTCTTTTTCTCTGCGACCAATAGTGTACCTCATCAGTCCATCAGTGGCAATTTCGTAATTTTCACATCACATGTTTGTCTCGAAAAATATACACCAAAGTTCAAAAAATTCACCGCTAAACACACTAAAATAAGTAATTACGCAAATAATTTTTTATTAATATGAATCTTGTTTGATAGATCTCATCAAGATATTTTATACGGTGCAAAAAAATTAAAAAATTATTTTTCATTTACATTATTTTTGAGTTTAAAAATATAAAATAAACTGCTAATTTTTTAAAAAGATTTCTAGAACGGAGCCTAAAAGTGTTTTTCGAACATTTTTCTCTTTACTAAATTTTTTTCAACTCTGATATATATTTTTATATTTTTATATTTTTCTGATTTTACTTGTCGAGACAAATTATTAATCTAAAATTTTGATCCGAATATAATAAAAATGAGATAAAAAAAAACCAGAGAGACTCAGTCATAAAGACCCAAAAATTTACGCCAAAGGGGACACCTCTGGCTCTGATGAATGCGGAATAAATTAACGACAAACTTAGTATAAATTCACTTAAACAAAAAAAAATTTGCAAAAATTACTGCTTTGTTTCTTCTTCCTTTTGGTAAAAGAACCAAAAACAAAAAGATCACCGCCACTTTGTCCACCACGAAGACCTATCATATCATGGGTATTTTTATTTTATTTTTTTGCAATCTTTTTAAACTATTTGTCTTATTTTAAATTCAAACTATTGCTCTTCGTCTGTTTAGTTTTTCCCATTTGAGAGGTAACAAATGTCCATAAAAGCAAAAAAAAAAAAAAAATATATATATATATATATATATATATATTGCTTATGATAAAATATGGTGCAGATATTAATTTCTCCTCCTCTCCCGTTTGGACAAAGTGCAAATCAGTGATGACTAATATTATGTGTTCTTTTAAACTTAACTTAAAATGAGTTAGTTCGTCATTATTTGAATTTTTTTTGCATTTATTAGTTTTGCGTCAAATTTTTGTGGATTATTGATTCGTCTCGACAGAAAAATCAAAAAAATAAAAAAACTTATTTTTACTCAAATATTTTGCAAAATAACCATTTATTTCTCAGAATAATTCAACGTATTTCACTTTTTTGCTAAAATATGATTATTTCTCAAAATACTTAGATAAAAATACAATTTTTTTATTTTTCCAATTCCTCTCATCAAGACGAATCAATAATTCACAAAAGTTTAGCACAAAACTAATAAATGCAAAAAAAATTCAAATAATGACAAACCAACTCATTCTAAGTTAAGTTCAAGGCTGTCTTCTTATGGACTTAACCGAAACTTAACTTAAATCTAAAAATTTTGTCCTTGTTTGAATTTTTTTCGTATTTTTGAGTTTTACGCCAAATTTTTGTGAGTTATTAATTTGTCTCGACGAATCGGAAAAGTAAAAAAAAATTACTTTTATCCAAGTATAATGAGAAATAACCATTTTTTTAGCGCAAAAAGTCAAAATACTTGGATAAAAGTAAAGAAATTTTACTTTTTTATTCCTCTCATCGAGACGAATCAATAGCCGTCAAAATTTTGACGCAAAATTAACAAATGCGAAAAAAAATTCAAATAAGGACAAAATTCTCAGATTTAAGTCAAGTTTAAGTTAAGTTTACAAGAACGCAGCCTAAGTTAAGTGCAAAATAACCCAGATGTACATTTCAAATCAATCACATCTAGAATCCATCTCTTCTGCCATGACTAAATTGCGAAATTATATTTCAAGGCTTCTAATTATTAGAATGAATCTCAAACATTTCATACTGATATATTT
This sequence comes from Rhododendron ovatum, assembly GCA_019656835.1. Lineage (NCBI taxonomy): Eukaryota > Viridiplantae > Streptophyta > Magnoliopsida > Ericales > Ericaceae > Rhododendron > Rhododendron ovatum. The sequence goes on along the minus strand of CM033799.1, from coordinate 9,132,482 downwards.
TACGACTATACGGAAGAAGTGAATTAACTGAATCCAGATACACAAAACAAGAAAGACAATTCTGTTTAACGCCAGAAGCAATGAAAGAAACACGAATCGACACTTTTCACGAATCTGATAAGCAACCAGCAGACAATGCCTTAAAACTGCACAAGAAAAGAACTAACGCGGCAATGAAGCACAGCTGCACATTCCCTCTTTACATGATAGTAGTTCCATGTAACAGTGACCACATTTCCTTTTCAAAACCACAATTGATGCAATTATGGTCTTTCTACAACTTTGGTTCATCTTCGACATCCTACAAGTGTAACAAACATTCAATCAGTTCTAAAACTAGGGAACACTATCGGGATACATACAAGTTGCAACTTTCATTCTCAAATGTTGCATCGAGGAGGTATGAGCTCCCCTGACTTGTGAAAAGGGAGCAAGAAAAAGCTAGGAGCGACTGAAGGTAGAAAATTAGAGTGATTGAATGCAGAGAATCATTGGGGCTTACCGAGTTGCCAATCTTGTCAAAATCATCATCAAAAGCCTCGTCTCCATCATCTGAAAGCTCACGCAAGTAATGAGCATATATGAGGTAAGAGGATTCCAAGACACACCACTAATAAGAAACGAAACAAACCCAATCTACAAATTACTTTATTGTCCTCACATGTACCCATGTGGGCAATCTAGATAGATAGGAAACCGAATGCGTCAACACAATTATGTGCTGGGATTCTTTATGCTTTCAATTATCTGGTGGGATTTTTCCCCATCCCATGAACACAAATGAAAGACAACCCATTCAGACACCATAAAGCAAAACATGGCAAAAATACATGCTTACTCCCCACACGAGCTAACGTTAACGGGCAAGAGAAAGCCACCACAAACCTACGTGAGTACAAACATTAGACAAAAAACAACCAAAAGAAAACGGGTCTGGTTACCATTATGAGAATTTTCATTTAGTTTAGCAATCTCACTTTTATGGAAACTGTGAACAATAATGATCATGCATTAAATAGCGTGTTGAAAAGCTAAACTTTTTTTGTTAACAAAAAATGCACACACGCAGACTCAAGAAACGTTTTACCTGCACCTCCATCACCATCTTCAAGATCACCTAAAAGAAATGTATCCAAGTCCTGCTCAGCTGATGACGAGGTTGAGGTCAAGCTTTTCTGCTTGGTTACCGTCACTCCTGGACTATGGGGGTCGCCATCTATCAAAGTTTGCTTGGATTTATCATCTTTATTTTGTTCTTCTTTTAACTTCGCCTCTTCCATGTACTGCTTCTCATATCTGATTGAAACAATAAACACAAAACATGAACTCAGAAACAAGACTTTGGAGGTATGTTAACTAGAATCTGTTCTAGAACCCACAAATACTACTAGAGATATGATTGCAAACTACAAATTCTTCAGTAAAGTACGGAGGGTTAACTTACGGTCCCACATGAGTGCTCACAAGTGTGAAATATATCCTCCAGAATTTTCCATCTTTCATGTGACGAGGGCATAGCTCATATCTTAGTCTTGAAATTTGCTGGAAAAAATAGTCAAGAAAATGGAGAGAGGTATGACGACCAATTTCCTTTGCAATTCTACAAAGAGAAATGAACTTTCAGTAACTTTGTGTAGCAGAAAGCAGAACTACCTGGACAGTAATAAGAACAATAGAAGCATGTTGCTGCTGCCATTCCGTGAGATCTTGCCGAACATTTGAGACAGTTGGCACATCCGATATAACTGAATCATCTACACAACAAATGAACAATTTTGAGTTACTATTAATCTGGTACATAGATAACACAGCTTTTGGCGCTATAGAAGGACACCTCTCCTGCTTAAAGCAGTCAGAAAATAAGAATGGAACAAGCAGCACAATCTTTGCTAACCCACATCAACACATGTCATTCAACAATTATAGCCTTTGTCAAATATCAAAACAAAACGTTCAACAATTATATCCTTTTTTTCTAGTAAACGACATTCCACTAGGTATTAGCAAATAATACACAGTCAAAACACAGAAGCACAATGGCAGAGGTTAAAATCCTAGAAATCCTTTCCGTTGCTATAAGCCTATAACAAATGAAATTAGTTTTTTTTTTTTTTCAGGGTGAAAGTCCTGTAGTTAACCCTCACAGTCGAAATTATGAGGGAGAATGCAGATAAATCATTAACAAGAATGAATTATATACACTGGCGGTGTAAACATTTGTTTCCTCCAATCAATTACATTGCCCCACTGTCTTGACGACGCGGCGCAATGTAATTGATTTGGAGAAAACAAATGTTTACACCGGCGGTATAAATAATTTCATCTCTTCATTAACATGCCAATAACAAACACTGTGCTCTTTTTAGCACTGAATCGAATCCTTCATTTCCTGCCACTTGCTCGTAAAATTCCACAATTAAGTCCCAAACACTACAATCAGGGGCGGTCCTAGGGGGTGCAAGAGGGGGGCCGGCCCCTGCGCAGCTTCCAATTAAACCACTAATTCTGCAATATTTCTTGTTTTGTTTGAAAAAGTTATGAATAATGGCCCTCACATAACAAGGACAAGTCAAAATTCTTGCAGTGTTTTTCCTTGAGAAAACGTTATTTTCTCTCTCACAATGTATACTTATGTAATCCACTTCGGGTTTTTTCCTTGTTTGCAAGCGGGAAATGTACTTCACCATATTCATTTTCGTTATTTATGGCATACATTTCTCCGTCATTAATACTTGAGGATGAGATTTTCTTGTTAATTCATGAATACAAGTGATTTGGTCCCCGTTAAGATTCCTGCGTCCGCCACCGACTACAATACTGCATCTCACCCCACTCGCAATCTCTGTATCATATGTACGTGTATGCGTGCTTGTTCTACTTCAATTATACAGAAAAACGAAGACAGCAAAAACGTATATAGTTCCTAAAAGTACACATAATTTAGCTCCTGAAGGTAACAATACATCAATAACGCGATATAAAATGCACCGACGGCGAAACAGAGAAAGTAGTCATGGTACCTTTATCAGGGAAATTGAGGAAGGTGCTGGACGTGAGTCCACGAACGAACTCTCTAAGATCGTCGGTGACGCCGAACTTCTCGAGCTCCGAAGGCGAGTGCTCCGACTGCGGAGGAGGTGGGGGAGAGTCGAGGAGAGAGAGAGAAGACGGAATCTGATCGGCGAGGGACTTGATGCCCTGATCGGCGAGTGACTTGATCTCGTCGGCCTTCTTCGACGCCTCGGCCGCGAACTCCTTCGACCGCTTGGCTGTTTCGGAGACGATGTCGGCGATCTTCGCCGGAGACGTTAGGGTTTGCGTCTTCTTCGCGGCTTCTTCGGCGAAGGTTTTCGCCCTCTGCCAGTACTCCATCGCTTCGATTGATCGATTCTTTGGTTTCCGATTTACAAGTATGGAGTGTGTTGGAGTGCAGAAGAGACGACTGATGGATGAGACGAATGTGGGAGTAATAATCACGTGCTAGTGAGGTTGACAATATCACAGACGCTTTCTCAGCCTCTCGATTGGACGTAATACCGACGGTGCTTGTGACTTTTTTGTTAGTGGACCCGATCATCAGATCATGTGAGCATCGGTCGGTTGATGGGTTTGCTCTTCACATAGTTGGTCAGTATTTGATTCGTGTGGTCAGACCGAAAAATGTAGTAATTTCTTTTGAACTCCTGAATCCGGTATGGATGACGTATTTTTGACCGAATCGGAAAAGAAATTAGTCGAAGTAAACGTAAACTGAGGTAGATAGTTCTTTTCACATCACGGAGTCTTCAACGTAAATTACACCAGCACCCCCTGCACACCTCTCATATAGCATAACCATCCTGTTATTTTTGAAAATACCACTTGCACCCCATGTCATCCAACACTCTAAGCATCTCCAACTCATCTCTAAAACTCCAAAATGAAGAATGGATGTGACATATTAGAAGGAAATTTTGTAATTTATTCGCAATTTTTGCATTTTTTAAGAGAATCTATGAGGCACCGATCGTACTTTTAGAGATTTTGTCTCCAAAATGGGAGTAGGGTCTCTATATTTGAAGAACCAAAGGCAATTTGGAGACCCGAATATCTAAAAAGTAGGAAGGGTCTCTCCTAAGTTCTCTCGTAAAGTGGAAAAAATGAAAATAAATTACAAAATCTCCCTCTAATATATCACATTCATTCTTCATTTTGGACTTTTAGAGATGGATTAGAGATACTCTGATGAAATGGCGTAATTAGTACGCTATCCTTGTTTTAAAACTCTTTCTTCTACGCAAATTATGCATTCTAGCTAGGTTTCTTTTTTCCTCCGAAACAAACAAACTACAGGCAGAGGTTGCCAATAGATCACCTGTAACCTTAGTCGATCACCACATCTAAAAAAATGGCTCATTAGCCATAGCCTCTAATGGCTTCGATAATTCTTGACTCCTCCATGTAGCCCTACACACTCGTAGCCTTGTCCTTCCCTAGTTGTGCTTTCCATTCGTCCCTCCCCTTACTCAAATTCATGAACTCAATTACCTAGGAACTCGACATTGATATTTTCTTGCTCTTATTTCAACTATTGAAGGAAAAATCACTAACCGGAAATAGAAATTCCCGAGCACATTCTAGGTGTTTAGACTAAGATGTAGTGCTTTAGAGAGTAAAGAAGTGATAGCATTTATAAAAATTATTTGGATGCGTTTGATTGGTAAAAGCTTGGAAATAATAGTAAAGGCGCGATCCAACATTGGTAGTTCAATTTGAAAAGGCTTATATTTGGCTAAATTCCTTTGTTTATGGCTTTAATGCAAGAATGTTGTAGAACGATTGGTCTTGCTTATTTCTTAGTCTAGACAATTATGTTTTGGTTTAGATTCTTTCTCATCGTTATCAAATTTGTGTTGACTCAAATCCTATTGTTTTTGTTGGGAATTTTTGGGATTGCCCAAAGTTTGACTTGCTTGACACATTATTATCTTCTTTAAGTTGTTTCCTAGTGTAGTTGGATTGTTTCTTATATTGGGCGTTATTGTAAAAGAATATCTCTAACTCAAACTTGTTTGTGGTTCTTCTTGGTGCTTAACCTTTTTTTTATTCATTTTTTTGGGTTTATGATACGCTTTTGCAACAATTTCATAGGAGTGGAGGAAATTTGCCAATAATACTTTTGAACTTATGAATCATCATATTCAATTAATGTTTTACTATGAAATTTGTTCTCACATATCATACCTTGGAAGAATGTCCATACTACAAAAAGGTCAAAATTTGAGTCTCATGAATGCAACATGCATTAATGTTGTCAACTTCCAAAGGGTTTGAAGAAATACACTTTGCATCACAATCGGCTTGATGGGCCAAGTGGGAGAATGTTAGTTTTTTCCTATTAGTGTGGCTCATTAGCCTCCACGTTTTGTGCATGTGGGACTCCACTATCAAATAAGCTAATGAAGTAATATGGTTCATTACGATAACTAATTAGAATTATAGATGAAGGAAAACTATTTTTGATAATAAAAGAGACATTGATGGACTAAGTGTCTTTTAATAATTATCTCTAAGGCCATCTTCTCTCTTCTATAAAAAGTAGAATACCCACCCCTTATTCTTATGGTTTTAAGGGATTTTCCATCAATTAAAGTCTCATGAATGCAACATGCATTAATGTTGTCAACTTTCAAAGGGTTTGAAGAAATACACTTTGCATCACAATCGGCTTGATAAGCCAAGTGGGAGAATGTTAGTTTTTTCCTATTAGTGTGGCTCATTAGCCTCCACGTTTTGTGCATGTAGGACTCCACTATCAAATAAGCCAATGAAGTGATATGGTTCATTACGATAACTAATTAGAATCATAGATGAAGGAAAACTATTTTTGATAATAAAAGGGATATTGATGGACTAGGTGTCTTTTAATAATTATCTCTAAGGCCCTCTTCTCTCTTCTATAAAAAGTAGAATACCTTCTTATGGTTTTAAGGGTTTTTCCATCAATTAAAGTCTCATGAATGCAACATGTATTAATATTGTCAACTTTCAAAGGGTTTGAAGAAATACACTTTGCATCACAATCGGCTTGATGGGCCAAGTGGGAGAATGTTAGTTTTTTCCTATTAGTGTGGCCCATTAGCCTCCACGTTTTGTGCATGTGGGACTCCACTATCAAATAAGTCAATGAAGTGATATGGTTAATTACGATAACTAATTAGAATTATAGATGAAGGAAAACTACTTTTGATAATAAAAGAGACATTGATGGACTAGGTGTCTTTTAATAATTATATCTAAGGCCATCCACAGTGGTATAATCAAATGCCAATTGTTTTTAAAGTTAACAATGTTGGTGCAAAAGATTACTCACAATGGCATAATCAAACTTAGTAACATCCTTAGAAATAATCAAATTTTGGGCTTTGAATAACCAAAACTAACAACCTTTTTCAATAATCAAAATTTGTGGATCCTACACCACATAAGTTAACTAGTTCCAAAATTTGTATACACACGTGTTTCAACTAGTATTTTCTTCTTCCCTTCTTCGCCCACTCTTTTTTTTTTTGGGTTAAAAAAATAAAATTGAAGAATAAAAATTTTATGTAGCCAAACTTTTTAATTCGCTACTCTATATCTTTTTCACTTTGCCAACAAACTATTTCTCTTTCTTTTCCTCCAAAAGTGAAACTCATATCTCTCGATCATCTACAATTCAATCCATCGTCGCCGGATTAAGGTATTTCACTCTTTTTTCTTGTTTCTACTACCCACCCCCGAAAAAAAAAAAGAAGAAAAAAATCATAATAGGAGGGAAGGAAGTCACCGATTTTTTTTTCAAAATTAAGAGAGGGAATCGATATATTTTAACTCAAAAAAAACGTAAATGGAGGGAAGTGAATGATGGAAAACAGAGGGGAGAGAGAATGAAATTGTAGTGGACCCCATATTCTGATTATAAACTAGAAGTGACCATAGTGAAGCTTAACATTGTTAAGCTTAGCAACCTCTTAAGTGAATAATTAAAAGCTAATGTGTCAACTTTTGATTATCCTTTTTTGATTATACCACTGTGGATGGCCTAAGACCCTCTTCTCTCTTCTATAAAAGGCAGAATACCCATTGATGGACTATGTGTTTCTAATTAAGGGGTTTGTTCTCTCTAATCACGATGACTAACAAAGGTACGCTATTTGTTGTTCTTGACATGTGTTGAATTCAAGATTCTATTATATCTGTTTTCACATAATAGTTTTAATACATATATAGATTTACATCGGCTAGTGCCTAGTGATCAAGACCTAGGATTTAGGAGCTTACTCTTCTTAAGCAGGGGCGGCTTCAGAATTTTAGTTGAGCGATAAAAAGAAATGTGAGCACGATATAAAATCAACATAATTATTTTGGTTGAGATTAAATTAGTCCTAGTTTACTTTGTTTACTGAGCTATATTACTTACTTACTCAAAAACTCGAGTAAATTTCAACTTGCTAGGGCTATGTAAGGAGTAATAAAGTGCCGATAATATGCTAAAGAAAAATCTAATTAGATGAAAAAGAATACAAAATTGCGGTGCATTTTTTAACTCCAGAGGATTCGCTTGCCCCTAAGATAATTGTAGAGCCGCTCTTACTCATAAAGTTTTAGATTCAAAACCTTCTAAGTGTCAATTGGACTCCATACAAGTGGGCGGTGGAATTGGACCACTACGATCAGCCGATGTGCGCATAAGCTGATCCAAATACTTGAATTATGTCAAAGAAAAACATTCAAGGGTGTCATTCCCTAGATTGAGCTTTTGCCAATGAGCATGCATGGTTTAGTTTATGCATGCATGCAACTGATGTACGGAAAAAATACTTTGGTATTGGTATCTAGAACAATGGGTACCCACCTCCATCATATTTATACATTTATACATTTTCAGTTCCTCCCTTTTAAACACTAAAAAACCAATCCCCTATTATTGGATTCCACCTAATCCAAATGTGTTTGTAATTTGCGATAGCAGATTACGAAATATGGGGGTTTGAGCCCCCCCATTTTGCTTTCATTCAAACACAACAAAACAAGAGCAAAATAGGATTTGGTCATTAAACAAAGAGAGAAATTGAACCCTCAACAACATGTGTTGTAGGGCCTCAGTTAGTACCAAAACTTAGGGTTCTGCTCCAAAATGTCGGCCATTAGCCATTCTCAACCACGACAAGTCCCTGACTTCCCTAATTACAAGATAAAACTTGTTTTTCCGCTTTTGATTTTTCTTTTTGTTCCCCAAAATTGAATTGAAAACCTTTTTTTGTTTTCTGTACTTTGGAAGCGAAATCTGAATGAATTCCCCCCCGTGTTTCATGGAGCCACCGGCAACGACTTGTTATGTATGGGACGTCGTCTTGTAACGTGGGAGTAATCCATCGTAAAAAAGTGTGACGGGTCGATCCCCTCCTTCCATTCTTGCATTGTTCCTGATCCTCTTGCACGAACCACGCCTGATTCTTTACGGTGTTGTTTACCTGGTACAAGGCCAGTCACATAAAAAATCTATATTTAGATGCATTCTCTTTAATCAAATTTAGGATTAATAAAAGATAGGGTTGCCTACGGAAGCATGCAACTTTGGGAAATAATGATTTAAAGGTTTAAAAATGGGTGCCCGGCCAATCCTTCTATCATCTTCACGGCGGGCTTTTAAAATTAGAAAAAGATGAGTGACAGAACAAGGAATTTTTTCCCCTGAATAGCTAATCAAGAAAAAGAGAGAATGCCTAGAAAATGAAATAGAAGTTGAATATATATAGAGAAGAATTTGTTACATATTTACATTTGAAAGAGTTCGTTACGATGCAGTTGATGAGTAGAGAGAGAAATTTGCAGGAGCAGTTCGAGTACTAAGAGTCTAAGATTAGCTCGATATCTAGTACTAATATTAGCTCCGCCACTGACTTCAAGTCTGCAACCGCAATTGCTGTTGTTGTAACTAATTTACTGGTGACGGCAAACTAACCACAACTGCTGCTGCTGCTGCTACTACAAAGTGACTTTAACTTAGACGAAGATGTAATGGCACATTCTAAATTGCAGAGTTCGCGAGTATTTCTTCAATCGAGTGACATGCACGAGAGGAAGTTAGGTGACAACTGACAAGGATACAGTATGTAGGGTTAGTTCTTGCGAAACTTTGTCATGGATTTAAATTGAGCCCCCTCCAAGTGGATAGTGATACTGGTCCCCCTAGAGATCAGTCCAGGTGTGCGTTTAAACTAGCTTGAACACCCTGAGTTTTCAAAAAAAAAAAAAAACACATGTAGAGGATCACCTGAAAAAGATCCCCTCAGTCTGTCGTATGAAGACAAGTTCTCTTTGCTGCCCGCGTTGACTTTCACCTGTTTTACATGACACCTCTAGAATGAGATCGACCATAAGATTCTAGTTTTAGAACAAAAGTACTGTGGAAGAAAATTTACGCGTACGTACCTCCTCAAGAAGCCTGAGCTTCCTCGGAATTGTATGGTAGGATTGCACATGAATCTGACGAGAGGCAGAGGGTGTAAGCAAAACTGAGAGACTAACACACAGTGTTAAAGTGATTACTATCAGCTCCATTGATGTGATAAGCCAGGAGAATAAGTTGAAAGATAGATTTTGCTGTGGAGGCAGTCACTCTGGTATTGGGAGGTGGAATTTAAAGCACACAAAGAGGTAGACAGAGGTAGGAGAAGGAGAGCATACACAGAGCACAAAAAGTGGAGTTCCAAAACAAGTACTACGGAAATTCATATAAATTTTGGGGTTTATTTTTGTCTTGTCCCCCTATCACCGTAGGGCCCAATGCGCCTCTTGTTTTAGGGTGCCGCTCTTCTCCGGTCCAATGGTTTGGACCGGATGAGACAGTTCAGATCGAGCCCGTCCACTGGTAATTTTAATGGTTCCGAGTTTCTCATACATTTTTATCAGTAAGAATACACTTGTACCGGTAAAAGTGAAAAAATACATCCAAACTATTGATTGCAGCAAATTAATAGAGTACTGTCTCCTTGTGTCCAAGAGGATCCATTCCCCTTGTTTTAATACGGAGTTGAGTGAGAATTTTACACGCCCATAGAAGGCCCCATCAACCCAAATTGCTGCTATTTTTTATTTCACCTGGTAGAAGTTATTATCATTATCTCAATCAAACAAAGAAGCATGGGACACCAACTTTCCAAGATTTTTATTCACAATCTTACTACACTTTGTTGGGGACCTTTTTTTATTTTCTCGGCAAAAGACAGCATTGTTGGTTATAACTAGTGAGGTTTGAACCCTTGTGAACACTTTGTTGGAAACCTTGGAAAAGAAGAAAGAGCAACTTGAAACGGGTATAAGCCATTGTTACTGCACTTGCGGAAGCGTAAATTTTTTTTCTTCTTGTCCTGGATGACCAGTTCATACTGTTCATTGGCATCGAAAGGCATTTGCTATCCTTAGCAAACGTTCATACCCTTTCACAAGCCCCATGTCCGTCGCACGAGGCACCTTTCCTTTCCCTTTTTCTTTGTGCCCGACACAAGGCTTTGCCTCAAGAGGTAGTTGAGCGTGCAAGCTCCCCAAATGTTTTCCTATGTAACGTTGAATAGACTGCTAAATCACGTTACATTCTCATATCTCTGTGTATGTGCGTTTCGGTGCATAATCCCCAACCTACGCAAGTGTAACTACAGAACCGCTTTTTGAATTTGCAATGAGCTCATAGATACCATCTTATCATTCTACCTTCTTCAAAAGACCGCAAAGAAAGAAGCTCCTTGACTAAAAGGCAGGAGAGGGAAGTATGCGGACTCCATTATTTGTTGCTGCTTGTGGGTTATGGTAGTAATATAGATCTTTATTTTTATTTTATTTTTTTGGATACACAGTAAGATAGATCATTGCAATTTACTTTAAAGTTCTCAAACAGCCAACCAAATTTGGCAAAGTGATTTCTTCTTATTTGAATAACGAAGAACACCACTTCTTCGCGCAAGTCAAAAGAGGCTACGGGATTCATAGCCTTATGAGTCGTTCGGACCTCACATTCATGACATCTACAACCTTTTGAAAGGCTCTTCTGTATGTGAACAGGAAAGACAGATCGAAGGTATGCTCACTTGCTGTCTTGTTCTAAGGTTAAACGTAAATATTGTGACTATTGTTGTTCGAAACGAAAGGATCAAGAATGGCCACGTTGTTCATTGAAAATCTTATCGGTACCTTGTGTTTTACTATACAACGGTTCTGAAGGTCATGAAGGTGCTTGGTGTTTACTAATTGACAACAAAGGGAGCTTTGTTGGAAACACAACTACATCACACTAAAACAGTAGTTTGACATATTAAATCATTCCCTCTGGTCACCCCGATCAATTAAAATAGGAACAAAAAATAAATTATCTGCAAAAGTGCGTCCATTTTGTCAATAGAAGTAACAGATATCTACATTTCACTGTCCCATTCATTTTATTGGTTCGACGCACCCAACGGATGAGCTTTCAACACCAAGGAAATCTCAAGTCTTCTGCATTTCAACAAACAGATGACAAAGGCCTACATGGAGAGGAGCAAATATTATGCCAAATTGCCAACACATATTGATTCATTCAAAAAGTTCTGAATTCTGCTGCCAGCCAATGTTAAAGAAAAGGTAAAAGTTTTAAGGGCAAATTGAGTAGGAGGACATACTATAAGTTAGACTGGACTAAAACTCCTATGGGATTGTTTCATTTGGACTTTAGACTAATATGCTGAAGTTTTAAATATACTGTGACCAGGGCTAAATAATTCCATTGCAAAAACTTCGACAATGAGACTATTTTATTAGTTTATGGCACAATTCTGCTATACTGGTCAAATAAATCACTACAAGATCAAAACATATCTGATTTCCTACTAAAAGCCAAAAGCAAATCAAAACCACTAAATTTACATGCTTTAAACCATACCTCAAAAGCTTAGATGTAGGTGCACATTGACACTCCAAGCCTAAGAAAAAGATCGCGATGAAAAACTTACGATACTAGATGGTTCAGAATGTAAAATATTGATGGCGTATATAAATAACCTCACAAACCCGAAATAAATACAATCATTTAGAATCTACAGCAAAAAAGGCTGTGCCAGCCCCTCTGCCTCCTGCAATGTCTTCTATCAGCTTTTGCCATTCTTATCGGGCTGCTGTTCCATTCATTCTGCAATCTGTGGATGAAAGCAAGACAAAAGTTAAAATGCAGGAATCAAAATAGTAGTTATGCTTGTGATTGTGCACCAAAAGGAAAAACATAACTACTGAAACAAGTTTGGTGGAAGTTTACACGGGGAAGGCAAAAGATCGAATGCTGGTTGTGCTGCTATCTGATCGATGTGAGATACTACCAGAAGATACTATGTGCCCCGAGTATGTTATAAGCCCTGACACAGGATGAGTTGCCATGGAGAAACTTGTCTCGCCTTGATTGTGTTGATTTTCACTTGAAACTGACAAACTATCAGAAATCCCATTGTCGTGTTTATTCTCACTATCGTTCTTGAGGTCGGATTCAAGATTAGAAACATTAGGGATCTCGTCTCTTTCACTAGCTGCAGGTTTCAAAGAGTTGAAATCAAATGTGATTGTTCCACTCTCCACCTTGCTATCGTATGACAAGCTGTTTGCAGGGTTGCACTTGCTTGATTCTTCAGGTGTTAAAATCACGGAAAGGGTTTCACACGGATGTTCAGTAAGTGGCATCTGCAATTCAAAATTTCAAACAATTCCAATCTGCAGTGAGCTCCAGATTTTGCAAACTCATTCTTGAAATCAAGTTGAATAGTTGGGTGCCAACTGCTGAAGTACAGCAAGAGGGTGGATATCCAACTAACACCTTTCCGCTTTCTCATTTTTCCAACAAGACACTAGCTACCCAAATTATTGTGTAGGAAGAACACAAGTTGATTCTTTAATATTTCCCCTTTAATTGGACTGTTAGTTGGTCACATAATCCTGATATTAGATTTATAGACATACTGAAACTAGGAAAAACTCAATTTCGAAAAGACAACATAAATTCTCATTCATGGATTACAGTCATTACACCACCATCCCACGTTAAAGTGGGTGAAAATTACTCGCCACTCTCAATGATTCATATTCTGGGGTCCACTATTCAAGTGAGCGCCAATGCAGTAGCTCTTAACATATGAGCCAATGAAGGTGCTGAGTAAACAAATTGTTCTTAAGGGCCCTTAAACGGAGAGTTCTACCAATTCTTCCTTAAGAGTTAAGATCAAGATTTTGGATCTTAGCCAATACCTCCCCATTATCAGTTGTTCATCAATAAAGGCGGGTAAGAAAAGTCCGAAGGCTTATCTCCCTCAACCTGTTCAGCTTTCGCTAACCTAAGAGCAGAAAGATCGAATTTCTAAGCCTAGGGCTAATACAGGCTGCTTTATTGAAAGCTACAATAACGCCTAAATGGATTTGGGCTATGAGACACAAACCTGAAGGAGTTCTTTGAGAGATTTCGGTGCATTTACCCTTCTTGTCACAAATTTCGCTCTTGAGACATCATCCACTTTCTCATGAGTTGTATTAAAATTTGCTTCATCTGTCTGACTCTGCACTGGAACCGTGGGTCCATTGTCATTTCCAATATCTTCGGCAATTCCATTTTCTGATGAAGCTAGCAATTCTGTCCCAACTCTCTCATTGGATCCACATACATGAGTATCAACCTCTTGACAGTCATCTTCCGATGAAGATTTCGATCCACTGGGACTAAGCAACTCAATTTCCTTGGTCCTGCATTCACTAGTGTCAACCTCGTCAGAATCGTTTTCTGATGAAGATTTTGACCCACAGGAACTGAGCAATTCATTATCTTCTCGTCCTGTCAAGCCACCATATTTATTTTCATTTGAGGACAGGAAGGTGCAAAGACAATTCTCTTCTCGGCATTCAACCGAAACCTTGTCCTTGGAAGGGACTCCCTCGTCAATGCAAATGTCCTTGACAACATGAAAAGGATTGTCTTTGTAACAAACTAGCAACTCCGGCAGTTCACATTCCAAGACATTCTTGTCAGTATATGGATCTGTGTCAAACTTACCCATTTTTCCGGAAGGAATGGCACACGGGGCAGCAGATTCCCTAAATCCAAGTTCATTTTGAATACCATTTGTGTCAGAATGAATTTCCATGTCCCCCTGAAACAATTCCTTCTTGTTGGAAGGAATGGCACATGGGGCAACAGCATCTCTGACTGCATTTCCATTGCCAGTGGTGCAATCTTCCACAAACATAATACATTCCAGCTCTGGAGTGTTACAAAATCCATCTTTGTCAGATGCCAACCGAGCTGTATCAGTATCACAGTTGTGATGATGACACAAGGCCCCATTCTGATTTTCCATCATGATTCCCTCCAGCTTGGCTGTGTCCAAAGCGCTGTTTTTGTTTGCAGACGGCTTAGCTTCATGCTTACGGAGAAGAGTTGACTGATGAAACAGAAGATCGTTATCTGCAAATGGACAAAAAAATCGATCTCTTATTCTTGCTTAAATGATTAAAAAAACTTGAATTCCAAGGCATGCGTAAATTTAAAAGAATTTAAAAAAAGTTGTGTATACAAGACACATCCCCACAGTTACAAAATAGAACAGAGAAAAGATAAGTAATTGACCCTCTATTTTGAAATCAAGTGACCATTGCATATTCGTATGCAAAAGAAAGTAAGGAAAAAACTGGGTGCTTGCATTTCCTATTAGAAAAACGACGATTACATCCTTACATTTAACACAACGAATAGAAAAATAGACCGCCAGAAAAAAGATTATGCCTTCAGCCCTAATTTCGAGGAAAGGTATTCAAGCATAAGTTTCCAAAAGCAACAGGATTTCAAGCAAATTATAACATTGCGGCATTACCAGGCTTCATCGTTCACACCCCGTGGGAGGGCTCCAAGAATTCTAACAACTGTGAAGCAAACATCCACTGCCTGGCTGATTTTAGCAACTCAAGAAACTCCCCTATCGAACCAATGAGAAGTTAAGCAAACATAAAATTTTCCAAAATCATGTAAATACTCAGGCTACTTGCTAAAAGAAAGAATGAACTACATAGGTACCAACGAATCAAACTGTAAGTATGTACCAATAAATCATGTAAATTTTCCAAAATCCTGTTTCCTTGTCAATCAAACTGTAAGTATGTACCTCCGTGTACCAGGATCCTGATACCAATGAATCCCTAACTCGATTAAAAACTTCAAAAAAAGAGGTAGTCTCAATCATTCACAAACTATAGTAGCCACTAGCCAGTGTACAAGAATCTCCGAGATACCAATTGAATATTCAAATTTTCTTAACAAAATCTATAACTTTACTTGAAGGACAAACATCTCTCGACAGGACATACATCTAATGAGTATAAAAGAACTAAACAAACCATCCAAGAGAGCATAAATAGCACATCTTTGATACAATCTGAAAAAGTTCAGTAATTAAATGAATTATTCAGATAGAAAAAATGGAACTCTAGGATCATAGTGGAAAACCTGCCTGCCACAGAAAAAAGAATCCACCACAATTATTAAGCTAATGCAAGCAAGAAAAATACTTCAGCACGGCCTCTAATCTTTCTACCCGCATGAATGTATTGCTCAACAATGGGTCAAAAAAGTCTTTTTTTTTAATGGTATATTATCGATGAAATCTTCATCTTATCCCTTAGAAAAAGAAGAGAACAACAGAAAAGTCACCTCTCAAAAACTGCCACATACCCTTCACCCACTAAAAAAATAGCACACTTTTGAATCAAAACCTGAGTGGCCTCCTTTTGCAGCAATCCCATAAATTAACCTCTTTGTTGACTTCTATCTCCAAATCTAACCGTTCTGCCTTTCTCCTACCTAGGGTTTTACCAAAAGTAAGGTTATCCTTCGCAGGACCCTTCACTCTTACTCTCAATTCTTGCTCAATGCTCCGACTCTAATCCTCGGTCTCACAAAATTTCAGTAGATTGGAATGTTTTCGTAAGTTGCTTTCATGCTCGTGCTCACGCATGCAGATCATGTGACTAGGTTTTGTTTGGTCCCCATGGAAAAGAAAGGAAAGGTAAGGAAAAGAAATATATCCCCTTCCTTCGTTTGGTTTGAGAGAAAAAAGACAAAATAAATCAACAAATAAGGGCTTATGAACGGTAAATTTTCCCTTAAACTTTCCTCATACTTTCTTTTTCTTTTCCATAGGTACCAAACAGAGCGTACCCCAAAACAGGTCCCCCCACTACCTTACAAGTGAATTTGGTTAAGGGCCAAAACGATACAATCTGAGATACCTCAATCAGAAAATTCCATCCAAACTTCACATCATTGCGGAGTACAACTCTCAAAGGGCAAAAGACTACCAATAGGAAGGACTGTGGATTTGGATATTTTGCACAAATTCACAAAATAATAATAATAATAATAATAATCAGCCGCACCTGTTTAATCAGGAGAAAATAGTTGCGACTCTGTTCTTCTTATTGCTTCAAAATTCACTGAAAAAAACGACATAAATTAAAAACACAAAAACAAAAACAAACCATAAAAGCAATCGACAAATACGAGATTAGGACACTGAAAAATCACCACAGCATTGAGTCTTTGGTAGATAGATGGGTATCAATCTGGGAATCTCAGGATCCAATTAGCAGAGAGAGAGAGAGAGGAGGTTATACGGGGAGAAAGAGAGACATGGGGAAGAGTGGAATTAAAAGTCCGTTAAAAGAAAAAATAAAATCACAGCCGGCTAGAGATGGCAAAAATTAAAATATTATGCCGGTAGAGAGAGAGAGAACAGAGAGAGTGGAGGGTGTTAAAATAGTCCTACTCTAGCAATTTGAAGGGTCAACTCTCTCTCCCCCTCTGGAACCAAATGAGTGAGCACTCATTTTCTCTTTCTATATCTACAGGTGCATATCTCGTGCAATAAATTACACTATAGAAGAGGAAGCAGCACGTCCGTGAATGCGAAAAGGAACCCTAATTATTATTATAAATTAAATAGGCAGTTCCCGAATCGTTAAGAAATTACTCCTATTGCTCTATCAAAGAGATACTACTTCTGTATTTTAAAATTTTTAAAATTCAAACCGACTGCTGACCTGTAACACTTTCCGTTTTTCGTTCGGCGGCGAAATCTCTCTGGCCTGACTTCTTCACCGGGGCCGGAGAAACCGGCGTCGTCTTCTGATCTTGGTTGAATTCGTCTACTAATAATTATGTGGGTTTGGGAAGGGTTAGAAGTGGAAGTCAAAATATTTGGAGGAAATACTACAAACGAAAAGACAAAAGGTGTTTGTAGTAGTAGAAGTCAAAAAAGGGCTGAGCTTTTTGGTTTTGTGGCGGAGGAAAGGTGGTTTTCGTTTTGGTTGTTGCCGGGAAATAGACAGGCCAGGCCGGATGAGAGAGAGAGGAGAGAGAGAGAGTGCAACTTGTGGCAGGTCATATAAATCGATCAAATCGATTTGACAGACGAGGAAGTTGTTTTTTCATTCGGAAAATGTTAATTTTTAGTACACGTCTGCAGCAACCATTCTACGGTATAAATACTCGTACAAACCCACTCATATTTACGGCGGATTCACCACACATTCTACTCCTTTAATGGGTGTGGGCCCATAATAGATGTGAGTGAATTTGTGTACGTATTTGGACGCATCAGATGAGATACGATACATGAATCTGATCCATGAAAATATCAATGAAAGATAAATAATCTGAATCATCCAGTAATCTTTTATGGACGCTTTCATTGATCTTAACATTTTTTACGTGTTTGTGTAAGTACCTATGGTGCTAACATTTTTGCCAACTGCAAATTCGATCACAGATACTCCAGCATTATAACCGTCACAATGTTATGAGTTTTACGTCCATCAAATGACTATAAAGGCGTTTACGATTGGGTTTATGGTCGGTGTCTATGTTTATAGCCCTACTGTTTTTTATTTTATTACTATTCTTTCTTGCTCTTTTCTTTAAGAAATTTCAAAAATATCCATAAAACTTTTTCCCAAATGTATCCCGTAAGCACCCAAACTTAATGAATTCAATTAGACGCCTCCCGTCAATTGAAGTGGAAATTGCTGACTTGGATTTGACATGGTCATTTTTTAAATGCCACGTGGTTAACAAAGTAATGTTGTGTAACTCCACCCAAATCCATATCTTTTGTACTACATAATCAAACCAACACCCATGAACCAGACATATCCCAAACCACAAACTTCTTCTCCCCCTCTTTATTTGTTCGTACCCAACTGTGTACAACTCCAATATCACTAGCAACTCTGGGCTCTCCAAAAACCCAACTGACAAATCAAATAGGCAAGTCCAATCCAATTCCATCTTCAATTTGATGGAATTTAATGGGAGGGGCCTAATTGAGCAGTATTCAACAAGTTCAGATGTCTAATTGAAGTTCTGTTAAGTTTGGGTGCTCTTAAAAAAATGGGACATTAGAGGAAAAGTTTAGGGGCATTTTTGAAATTTTCCCTCTTTGCTTTAGTAAGTAGTACCATCCAAGTGACCCACAATTAGTTGAGACAGCGTAATAAAAAAAGAGTAATTAGTTGAGATTTCGTCATTTTGTAGTATTTAATAAGCACAGCAGTAGTTATATTCCCCGTTCCAGAAACCTTTTTAAAAAATAAGTAGAAAAATAAGCAGCTTATTTTATATTTTCAAACTAAAAAATAATGTAAATAAAAAAAAATTTTACATCATATAAAAGATCTCGATGAGATCTATCAAACAAGATCCATATTGATAGAAAAATTATTTACGTAAATACGTAATTTTTGGACTTGAAATTGCCTTATTAAAAAATAAGTACTTATTGGGAGTTCTGGAACGGGGCACTCACTATCGCTCAACAAATCTTTGGACAGTTTTGATTCAAAAATCCCAATCAGATAGGTGTTGCCTCATTTGCTATGTTTTTGTCGTATTACTTTTCAATTACTCATTTAGAAATTAATAATAGGGAAATATTTGGGTCTAAGCTTAAAAAAAAAAATTCTAAAATCAGCTTAATGAGCTGAAAATAACAAATGTGTGAATGTTTATTAAAAAGTATAAAAAAATACAGAAATACATATTTTTCTTGTCTTCTTGTGTATTTATTGTCAGTCTAGTGGGCTGACAATAGAAAGACCGAAAAAAAAAAAAAAAAAAAAAACAACAACCTTACTACTCACTTTGTTGGTGCTATCCAATTGCCTTTGATGAGATGAAGGGGATGTCCAAATTAGTGATGGTTTGTTTAAGGGTTCGTTTGGTTTATTGGTTACCCACCCACTAATTAATTTTTAAATGGTAATCTTGTTTTATATTTTACTAATTAGGTTTAAAACTATATCAAAAAATTACATTACCAAACAAGCCTTAAACATTTTGAGTAGCAATTTTGGCTTTTTAATTGGCATTATCCCTTTTCAGGTCCATTATTTATGATTGCAGTTGCAGAACAACTGCTTTTGTTGCAAAGTGAAGATATGCTTCCTTTGAATTACATGGACAGTTACATCCAGGGTTTTAATTTTCTTTTAATTGATACGAACCTCTCATGTGAATTTGTATCATGATCCTCTAATTTTTACGGCCATTACCTACTCAATGAGACCAGTAAAATGAACAATTCGGTTTCTATTTTTTAGGCCGGGACGAGAGCCATATAAAGGGCACGACAATTTTTGCTCTAGCCAACTCACAGTAAAATATCAAGATGTAAGCGTTAAACTAATACGCTCTTGTTGAGCTCATTCTTGTATCGGGAAAACTAGGTAAACAATGTGACTGCACCTCTCGAACAAACCTAATTATAATTTTCTCGGAGGTACAAAGTTAGGTCACATAATCTTTGAATACGACTTTTTCTTCCTCTCTCAAATCTTCTCTACGCTTCTGTTCGATCTAAAGTCTAGCAGCAAGTTATAATAAATTGAGATATTTCTTAAAGATGCTATCATTTACGCTCGTGCTCACCCACAAATATGCACGTTATGCCACTTATAGGTACATACTGTTGATGGTAATGATGCTTTGTGTAAGCGCACACACACACACTGGCCACTACATTTACTTCTGTTCTATTCACACCATGCCTGGCCGGTAAACGTAAAGACACTCTCATCATTCAATAGTCATCTGTTCTTTATAGCGTTTAAAAATTACAAAAGATAGAAACAAGGACAACCGGACCATGAACCCCTCCAAAAAAACGAATGAATAGTCCAGATCTAATAAACTCTTCTAGGAAAGAGTTCTGGACCGTTGATTTGTTGTTATGGACAGTTTATATATTTTCTCTTTCTTAAAACTATACCGGGTCTGTTTAAAGATCTATAAATCTTTTTTTTTGAAAGAAAAGATCTATAAATCCAAATCCACATTGAACACGAATCTTGAGGTTCATTTAAGAACACCATTCTACTTCGTACTCCTCGTCCTCCTCATTTACTGTGGTTCCCCTCAAATTCTGTAACCAGAAATGAATCAATTCATCAGTATTAACTGCCACAAAGATTCCATGTCCAAAGTTCCCAAAGTTAGTACTCCGTACTAGTATTCATTAAAAGGTGTGGATAGGATGAGTTAGGTAGGTGGGTCATTGGTGGGTGATCCGAATTTTGATGGTTAGTAATTGACGTGTCAAAGATACTACTTCTGTTACAGGATAGCCTGGCACATTTATTTTTTTTTTAGGTAAATTTCACTTTCCCTGAGATTTTTATTAATGATGGAGGATACTCCCGTCAGGAACGAGAAATAACAACGAACCAGCTGTGGTTTTTGTGTATGTTTCACCGACACTCCCTATCGACAATTGCTATCCAAGCACATGACGAAATGAGCCGAAATTGACCTACATCTACAAAGTATTTAAAACTATTAACTCTCACTTATTTTGAATCAAAAAATGACTTTATTTTACCCACGGGAGGAGCTATTTTGAAAAAACAAAAAGGTTAAAGATTATAAATAACTATTTATTTTTTAATACTCAGAAAATAGAGAATTGAGTTTTTTATTTATTTATCTATATTCTATATTATAAAACAGATCGCTTTCCGTTGAAGATGTCTAGGCATATAAACGAGAGCAACTTCTGCAACCGTTAAATCACTTCATGTTAAATTTTTAGCCATCACATCATTTTTCATAATAAATCAATCCCTCTATATCCTCACTTTTTAGGTAATGCATCTCTCTATATATAAATGCTGTCTTTTTATCATCAAATAGAAAAATATTGCAAAATGATAACTGACACTTTGTGTAGAATACATTGATCACGTAAACTAGCCAGGTAAAATGGATAATTTATTTAAGTTGATATAATGTTACATTCCGACGTGCTTTTAAGCACGGGCATGCGCTAGTTCTATTATAAAACGGGAAATTTGCCAATATAAGATACTTTTGGCTCTCTATTACATGTTTATAATTAGTCAAACAGTTGATTGATGGGCGTCAGTGAAATACATATTGAAACCACAATGGACTTACAATAGTTTCTCATACGTTAAAGGTATCTGTCATTTGGCTGATTTCAAGGGCGCGCGTCCTCAATAATTGTTTCTAAAAGAGCTTAAAAGACACCTAATTAAGAGTTAAATAAAGTTACCCAAAGCTCAATGACAAGTTACTATAGATCTTATCAACAACAGCGACTCGCAATATCCAGAATCTTATTCACATGGTCTTTAAAAATGTTGTGAGCTCTCGCTCTTAGTTTTTGATATGTTTAGAAAACGCTTTCATGCTTTCATCCTCACACGCACACGCAAATTAATCTGTATTTGTTTTGAAATTACTAACTATTTATTTTGAAATTTTCATAACTTAGCCCCCAGAAACCTCAAACCAGAACCAAGTCCAATTGCAGCTTGCTTGAGTTAATTCATGCCCCAAGTGGCCAAGTTTGAAGTTTGAAGTTTGAAATGGACATTGGGAGGCAAAACCTCATCTACACGTGCCCTTGTTTTGTTCCACCACTGTCACATAGTTCAACACATCCATATTGACAATTGGGCACATCCCTTTTGGCGAATGGTGATGGAGACATTGTCGGCCAAATTGGGATTTTCACAAACAATAATACTAGCGACAGGTTTTTTATTTTTTCTTTTATTTTTTCCCAGACGGTCAGGATGTCCGGCCAACTTACGCTTACCTTAACTAATTTCTTTCTCGTTCCAGTCAAAAGAAAGTTATCCACACCTAGAATAGAGAGTTCACAAGAAACTGCTAGCAACCAGTACTTTTTTGCGGCCTAACTTCAAAAATCGAATCCTGATCAATTATGCAGAAAGCAAATCAATCAACCAACCGAAGCCACCTTGCAGCTTACCAGCAAGTTACAAGTTTGCATCTCATTTAACTCATCCGGAGTGGAACAAATTTTGAGAGAGAGAGAGAGAGAGAGAGAGATAGAAAGGCCACTTTAGAGAAAGAAGAGTTTGCCTACAGAACGAAAATCCCACAAAATAATACATAAGAATCAATAAAGATTCTTGGATCCATACACCACCTAGTTGACCAAGAGCCATCCCAAGAGTGTAAAGATTAATTAAAATTGTTCTGTCTAATAAAAACTTTAATCTAATACTCCGTATTAAGCATAGAGTCAACCAAGGTGGAGAGTGGTTGCGTTTTTCTGCCGTCGTATGGTTCTTGACTCCTAGAATAGTAAAGGACCAAGCTACAAAGCACAAATACTTCTAAAAGATACTCATATACGTATCGTGTACGTATCAGTTATTGATAGTCATTAGATATATTGTATATACGTGTCTGGTATTTCGCATACGTAGCCGATATTTGTTACACTCTCTGTCCCATTTTAAATATTTTCTACTGGAAATCGTGTAACTTTGACCTCAAAAAATAAAGTACTTTCGGAATTAATCTATAATTTTTTTTGTCACCGTTTAAAAAATCTCAGTACTTTCAAAACATACAAAAAAAATTCACAAAAATTCTCGTCCATACTTTTTTTTTAAAGTTAAAAGGGCACAATTTTTCACAGGGAGCATTTAAAAGTTTAAAATGGGACAAAAGAAAGTAATATTTTCTATAAATCCACTATCAGTTACTTTTCAGATACACAAGTTATCCATTCAGACTTTTACTAAATTGAGGTTGTGATATTTGCACCATAAAATACTCCTTCCGTCCTAAAATTTTTGGAATTTTTTAATATTGGTGTCGTTCTTTAAACTCTTATTATACCTTCTAATATAAATCTTAAAAAATATACAATATGGATCTTATTTGATAATTCTCGATTAAATCTATAACACAAAATTTTTAAATTTATGAAAAATATCATAAATTGAGAGATATAAGAGTTTAAAGAATGATGTAAATATCTAAAAAGTCCAAAGATTTTGGGACAGAGAGAGTAAGAAAATCAATAGCTTCTCGGTAGATAAAATATTGGTTTTTTATCTGTGTAGTGGGACAAATTGAAAGAACCACTGGGCCTGACAATAGAGATTCACTGGGCTCAATTGGGCCGAATGCACAATTGGCCATTTGGCCGCACGGACGACCCACTGTTTCTCTTAAGCCCAGTACTGCGTGCGTCCAGTCTGCGGAAACCATAAGGTCAGGCTGGCAAGAGCACGTCCGAACCGTGACATAACTTAGCAGCCAGCTGGATTTTACTCAACGTCCCACTGTCGTGTTTCGAACACCTGTGTTTGGCCACGTGGACATTGAGCATCATGCATGGCTTTTACGTACCTAAAACGTTTAAGGGTTATGTCACAGGACTCGTGCCTAGCACGGACTTACTTGGGAGGCAAGACAAGTACACTCGTTCTGTAAAGTCTAATGTATAAACTATAAGAAGCTACGTGGTTTCTAGATATCATATCTGTACTTTGACTTTCTCCACTCTCAGTATCTAATTTAGGCATGGAAATGCCACTTCGACTGAATCCAATTAGACGGCGCTAACCGGTTCCTTATTTTTGCAAATTAGCTTGTCAAGATCCGAGTTCCAGACAAATCACCACCCCACAATCTGATGGAGTCAATCCCACTTTCTTTGCTAGTTAACATTGGTGTTTCATGCTGGTAACTTACACATTCTCCATGTAATAGCCTAACCAATAGCTTCACAATTCTAAGTTCACATTCTTGTGTTGGAACCAGCCCACCACTGCAACAAAGTCGAAAAAACAGCCTAAATAACAGAGACCAGGTTTCAGAGTACGTTATTTATAGCTTTCCTTTTTCAATAGCAGTTCACAGATTCACAGTAGCAATCCTGCTAAAACAAGTCTGCCAACCAAAAATTGGAACACTCCACAAACCCTCAATTCCACAGGAATAGAGAGTAAGATTCTATCTCCTCATGCGATACACCCCAGCTTTTGCTTTATGAATCGTTGAAAATTCAAGGCGTGGTTTTATCATACTCCCTCCGTCCCAATTTGTTTGTTCAATTTGAAAAATCCAACTTATTTAGAGGACATAATCATTACACATTGAAAAGTTCAAGTTTCCACAATTGCCCTTCGATTTGAATTGCACTTGTCTCTTCAAATCAAGAAAGGAGGGTAAACTAGTATTTTTATAGGACTTCCATATAAGACTTTGTAAAATGGACAAACAAAATGTGACAAGCAAAAGAATGGGACGGAAGGAGCATTGATTAGATAATTATTAGAATGAGAAACATGTGAACGGAAATCGGTGTTTGGACAAAGATGCGAAAGACAAACTAATTAAATGAAAGACTGGTGTAAGAATGACTAGGAAAAAAAACCAGAGAAGAGGAGAGAGAGAGAGAGAGAGAGAGAGAGAGAGAGAGAGAAGGAGGAGGAGGAGGAGGAAATTTTAGGTATTCTTCAGAGAGAGAGAGAGAGAGAGAGAGAGGAGGAGGAGGAGGAGGAGGAAATTTTAGGCATTCTTCAACGAGAGAGAGAGAGAGAGAGAGAGAGAGAGAGAGAGAGAGAGGGAGGAGGAGGAGGAGGAGGAGGAGGAGGAAATTTTAGGCATTCTTCAACTTCGTTACCAGCTTCCTAGTCAGTTGAGTTCTTTCTAGATGAGTTCCTTCTCTGTCCTCACACAGGTTTCCCCTTGGTTTTCCCTCCAGCTTTCTTATCGCATCAGTTTGGAGGTTGTTTCTACTTGTGTAACATATTTGTAAGTTCAAACCCGTGTGACATGACTGAATTGCCAAGATCCTTTTTTGAAGTAGAAGAAACCACCACCGTGATTCTACACCCTCAAGAATGAGGAGAAGCTGCACAGTTGGTAGAGTTACATGAATGACTTGGTTTGTAGTCAACCTTGGATTGTTGTTTTCTGCCCTTTGGGTAGTAACGGCATACGATCTTTGGTGTGAGGGGTGCTCCCCTTGTGGGGTTCTTCTTGCTCCGTAGTGATGCTTTGTGGGGTTCTTCTTATAATTCTTTTTTGCTGTTTAAAAAAAAAAACATTAATTATTTGGTTCTACCAGGTAAGATATCAGTTGGGCCAGAGAACGAATGCGCCTTTTGAGCTAGTAAGCCATTTATATTGGACTCGGAGAGAAGACCATTGAAGGTAGCGGTCAATTTTAGCGGGACTCAGAAGTAGCGGTCGATTTTACTGGACCCAACGAGAAGGGCATAGAAGGTCGTGGTTGATTTTAGTGGCCTCGGAGGGAAGTTAAATGAGAAAACCGGGATATTGAAAAGTAATTTATGTATCTTCATCCCATAACAAACTTAAAGGGGGCATAATTAAAAGAAAACCGATTATTCCAGTCTCTTGATACTAATATCCACCATCACCAAAAGGTCCAATCGCCGTCCATTCATTGATATGTCTCATACAGATAAATCTAAATTAGGGTTCAGTTCTCAGTTACAAAAGAAGACTTTTCCAAGGACATCAACAATAAGAATTTTAAATCAACTTCTGTCCGGATTCGAATTTGTTCTCAAAATCTAGTTTCGAATATACTCTACTGATTTGTGTTATGAAAATTAAGTTGAATAAAAGCGTATAGGATTCTGCACTACCAAGCTTCCCATGTCCGCAATAAGTGAGCTGTCTACTGCAACGATCAAAAGTATCAGCAGAAATCAGCTGGCTTGCCAATTTTGATATTTTGTTCACCTAGGTAAGCTGTGATAGCATTTTTTTGCCAGCTCTTGAAACTCCTGCAACAAACAAGCAGTGCGATATAGACATATAGTTTATGAACTACTATAACATTCTTCAAACAACAAAACTACTGACGTAAACTAACATATGCTTAGTAAAAGATCAGAGAGAGCAACGCTATGGTTTTTAGGTAACAGAGGTAAAATACCTTTTTATGTTATTTTCATAGTTGCCCTTGATTGGCCTATGAAGAAGAAAGGCCCTACCAAGGAAGCAACTCGTAAAAATTGGACATAAATGGATAAATGTATATTTCAGATATGTCCGTCATAAATTTGCAGACGGACAACTTATATTACATAATCACATAATACTGTCCTAATTTGCCTGGATGTAAAATAGTGTAGGGCGATGATGCCCTTCAACGTTCCAACTTTGAAGAGATTCTGCACTTGCTCCGACTTCTCGCAAGTTAAAAGAAACTTAATATATCCTGTTTTATTGGAACATGCATGTTTTGGAAACCGAAGGTGAAATTGACCCAAGAGGAGGAAAATTTGGCAAGCACTAATACTTCCCTAACATTGGCCGGTGTTCTAGAGGATTAAGCTACCCCAGCGAATAAAGAGTCTGCACTTTTAGTATGAAACCTAGACAAGCACTTTGACTAAGAAACAGGAATCGCAAATGTTTAACTGGCATAATTTCTTGTGAACATGCTGATGACATGGTAAATGAAATCAAAGTCATATCATCAAGCTTACTTGTGATCAAGATGTGCCAGAATGTCACCACCGGGAAAGGCTGCTTTTGTGGCCTCGAATGAAACTTTTATAGCCTCTCGCCAAGTCCCACCAATACCTTGTGCATTTATTTCTACTTTTGAGTGGGTTGGATCTTCCATTGGCAAAGAATATCCGGAGAGAAGATGGCCCACCCAAACACCATCTTTCCTACAAGTATGAATACAAGAAATGGCTTGTTATCTCACAAGAGAAAGAAATATCGCAGTCTGTCTAGATATGACTCTAGGTTTCAACAAAGCATCTGTATACATATATGTATATATTTAGAAACAAGGGCCTTCTAATAAGGTCACCCTTATTTTCAGAAATTGCGGACATCATTGTCTGCTGTTGGATTGTGTTTTCAATGATCCAGATCTGCTGATGGTCATAAACCATTTATGACCCGGTCATAAATGGTTTATGACCATCAGCAGATCTGGATCATTGAAAACACAATCCAACGGCTGAGATAAAAAATCCGCATTTAACATATACGCGGGCACCCTTAGTAGAAGGGCTGTGTATTTAGATATTTAGATATATTCTTAATATAAATATTTAAAACCGATACCATGTACTTTTCGAGTACATAACTGCCTCAGACTCATCTACAGATGATAATTTAAGTGCCCACACTCATTCACAGACATCAGAAGTGGGAAAACCAAACAAAATAGAGTTTCTCGATAAACAAGAGTAAGATTAATAAATCATAACAGTTGCTGACTATAATGAAACCAAAGGGGTGGCTGGGTTGACTATTCTCGTATGACAAGCACTGATATCTTCCTTCCCATCTCAAGCTTTCTCCTTCGAAGTTTTTTTCTTTTCGAAAATGTCAAGATCCATGAATTTGATCCATGAAAGTGTCCATGGTCTATTAATCTTTCATGGATTCATGTACTGTATCAAGTCTTTCTTTTTTGCTTTCTTCTAGGAAGTTGAGACACCATTTATTTAGTAGTTTGTATCTGCAGCAATTGCAGTTCAACAACCATGGAAAATCAAATGGGTCTTTCCGAGTTCCATCACATTCGCCCAATAAAAAAAAATGACAGACTCACAGATAAATGACCGGGACAGTAGTATTAGGAAAAGCATTTCAACTAATAATTGCTGGATGAGAAGAGCTGGTCGAATTCTAAACTTACCAAATTATATCCATGTGCCGAGGAACATAATGCCCACCCCCTATACCAAGAAGAACTTTCTCCTTATCCTTCTTGCTGAAACATGGAAAGTTCGAACAGTGGTCAACTTTGAGGGGAAAGTTTAAATGCTGCCCCCGTAACATAGTAGGAGAACCATCAACGGTGCAATAACATCAGAAGTAAACACTATGATACAGGTAGGAGTTAGCGTAATTCAGGAGCCAAAACAAATGAGGTCAAGGATGTCAAACAAGAAACAATCTTTTAGTAGAGTGATCAGTTTGATTCCGTAACAAGATGCAAATATCTAATCTACAAGTGAAGTTGCTTGCAAAAAAAGACCAATGAGTAACAACAACAGTCTCTCTCAAATTGAAAATACCTGCTCCAGCTCCCAACAGAAGTTCCTCCACCAAGCCCTAGTCCTTCCCAAACTAACTGTAAGGATACAGAGACCAATTTATTAACAGGATGAGAAAGAAACAAGTTATTTGGCTGGAAAGAGAGAAGAAAGAAAAGAGGGCAAACATATACCACCTTAAGTTTCCTACTATAGTGATTAGCACACAACTGATAAATGTAGTGCCAAATTACATTCTAAGCTTAATGAAATTGATGATGGAAAGACAGTAAGACTGTGCAAAATTACACCGTCAAAATAAGAATTACAATATTTTCATCTCTCCAATCAGTGAACTACCATAGTTAAAGTGCATACTTGAACAAAGATAAACACTAAAACTGATGTCCAAAATTAGCTCTGCTTAAGCCATTATTGCTTTAAATCATCTTTTCCTATTTCCCTACACATAAAATTGCCATTATGTGTAGAGGCAAGTAATATGCAAGACAAAGATCGTCAAAATGTCGTGAGCACAATAACAGCTAGTTGGCAATATGGAGTCAGGAAAAGTCAAATAGGAACCAAACTGAGACAACAATGTGATAGACCAAGGCTCCAAACATTGAACTGAAATCTACTCAACTAGAGCAATAACATTAGCTGCATCCTTCCTCCCCCAATACTCTTCTGTACTACCTATTACCAAGAGAAGAAACCAATCAGTCATAACTACAGCAGAAGTTGGCAACAATCACTACATACTCATGGAGTCATGGGTAATATTTAACCAGCACAAGACAACAAGTAAACCTATATAGCCTTTTTTGCAAACAAATAAATGCTCATAATCTACAAGGAATAAAAGAGGTTCTAATTAAGATGCAACCAGGAAAAACGATGACTAAACCAGCAGAGGGATGAATTCAAGTTCAAGCACGTAAAAAGTATGGGAAGAACAAAAAGAACAAGAAATTAGGAAGTGCTAAAAAGGCATGATGGCCAATAACCCGAGAGAGAGAGAGAGAGAGGATCTGCGCGTGCCAAAGACATAATACTTGGGGATAATCACCACACCAATCAACTTTATCTTCAAATCCATCCACTAACATTGGAAGGAGCTTTGACTAAATATCGGAGGTAATATGCATCCTCAATAATATGGATATTTATTGGCGAGACGAATGGACTAATGGAGCCGGTTCTTTAGACCCACTAATGGACTATAGCGAACAGATAGAAAAAAACCTAAATCACTATTGTATTGCGAACCATAAGAAAGACTAGCACTACCAGTGACTGGCTAAAAAACAGATAGAACACTCTTTCCTACTCCAGGCAAGTAGTAGGACTGAATAAGCATAATATAACATAAAAAAAGGAAACTAAGAAAAGCCACACATTGTTCTCAGTCGTTGACCCCTATATTATATGCTTTTCCAGCAACATTAGGAAGGAGGTCAGAAGTACCACTTTTGATAGCCTATAAAATTGGAACCACTCATCTACCTAATATTTAATATGTAGTACAACCTCTGTATCCATTGACAACAATATTTTTCTTCAAATGACAAATGTGTTAAATGAGTTCAGCAACTTACCAATCTCCACAAACATTGCTGGTTTATTTGTTTCTGGTCCATGATGTGTAGCCTCCAAAGTAACCTAGATTCACCAACAAATATGTCAGAAGTCACTTATTTATTTGATCATCACAAGATATTGAAAAATTACTGATTTCTGGAAAGAAAAGATCCAATAATTAGGAAGAAGGCATGAATCAAAGGTCTCCCTTCCGTTGTACATCACACTTTTCCCACCTCATGTATTATGGGGTCTATGAACAAAGAAATAAATAAGTTCATTAATCAGTCTACTCGATTATAAACAAGGAAGTACAGCATAGGCCAGCACTAAATAAAAAAAAGGTACAAAGAATACGATTCATGACATTAGGTAAGCTATGAAGAGAGATAAAATCATAAAAGAAAAACAGACCAGAGCTTGCAATAATAGATTCTTTTTTATGTAACCATCAATCTATGTCTTAGTTGTAAATTAGTTGGTAATGACAATTTTGGCAAAAACAATAATGAAACAAGGAGAATAAAAAACCAGTAAACCACAATGTCGCTGACTATAATGCAAGTATACCTCAAACTCAGGAACCAGGCCACGAGATTCGGCTATTCTTTTCAACAGCTTGAGCCATGGCCCAATCCGAGGACTCGGGGGCGCTGCCCATCCTGGCTTCCCACCTTGCGGTGGCACATCCCCTTCACGCAAATGCGGTACTCCTGCACCATTTAATTGTGGGATGGGACTCACACATATGTGAGAGGGGTCTAGTTGGCAGGTGTGTACTTATCATTTGTGTTTTCATGTGATCGGCCGTCTAGTAAAAATATACTGTTATGTGTGTGTATTCAGTGGCAGAGGGAGAATAGGACAAGCCGGTGGCGTAGTTAGAAAACTTTGTAAGTGGGGGCACCTTTTAAACACATTTCAACAATAAAATTTCGTTTTAAGCAACGTTAAAACATTTGTGCTAGGAATTGAAAAACCTAACATAATTTTTAATATAGTAAATTACATAAAATATAAAAACAATCAAATTACTTAAACTGTCTCAGCGGATCAAGTCTAAGAGCAATTTACTACACAATATTTAGCATTATTGCTCCCATTAGCAATTTACTACACAATAGTAAATTGCTCTTAGACTTGATCTGCTGAGACAATTCAAGTAATTCGATTGTTTTTATATTCTATGTAATTTACTATATTAAAAAATTATGTTAGGTTTTTCAATTCTTCGCACAAATTGTTTTAACGTTGCTTAAAAAGAAATTTTATGGTTGAAATGTGCTTAAAATTAAAATGTGCCCCCACTTACATAGTTTTCTGACGTAATTATACATATATATACTCTTTATATTATTGTATACAGAGACATGTACCGATTGGGTGAAGGGTGAGGGCAGGGCGATTGGAGACGGCGCTGTGTCTGCTGAGGAAAATAATCTCATCGACTCCTTCAGATGTGAATTCTGCCCAACGCTTGTCCAAGTGATCTTCTTTGACGATGCTGTTGTCGTGCTCCAACAGTCTCACCTCTCCGTTCACGAAGCTTCTTATACCCTGTCACATTCGAACCCAATTCACACACTAAACTAGGCATATCTATCTCTATCTATCTATACACATAGTATTAAAAATAGAGCGACGAATTAGGGGTTCAAAAAATTATATGGGTGACCTGGAAGGAAGGACCGGGTTGCCAACCGGGCATGGCTAGGAGGGCGGCGGCGGGGCCGATTGAGGCCGGATCGGTGGTTGTTGCCACCACCAGCGTCACCATTCTCTCTCTCAAAGTATATGTCCGTCGGCCGTGCGCCCGCGTTTGTATACGGAGAGCTGAGACGCTGTGCCTGAGGAAGAATCTGTTGGCAAGCTTCTCTTTTGTGCTTATAAAAGTGATAAAATTTCTTTCTTTTTGCACTGAGGTTTGATTTTTCAAAGAAAGAAAGCTGGTACCAAAACACATATTGTGCATAGATTTTTTTTTTTGGAGCCCGTTATAGATCTCATACAAATGATCCGTCCCGTTCATTAAATGTAAAACATTTTTTCAAGGGACTCAGTGAAAAATCAGCTCAATCCGATATCTAAAAGTTTTTGATTCAATCATCTAACTTTTCATTGAGATTTCAGGAAAATAAAAAATTAAATGATTCGATCGAACACCTATAAATATCGAATTGAGTCAATTTTTCAATGACTCGAATAGTTTGTATGAAATCTGTGGTGGGTCCCACAAAAATTCTGTAAATGAAATATCTGTGTTGATTGTAGTAAAACCACTTTGGCAATTGTTCCCCTTTGATGTTCAAAAAAAAATTGTTTCCTTTTTTTTCCCCCAAGAAACGAGAATTTCATTGCAAAGCTCAAATATACTCATATACGTACACATTGGAGCGTGAGCAGAGTGCAAAAATCCAGAACAAATATGTTGTATGTATGACATTTTTGAAAGATTATGCAATTAAGGTCATAAACTAAATAAATACCGGAATCAATCAATCAATAATATATACAAATGTGTTTTGTCTTTAAAAGCATTCAAAATTTCATTCCTAATTTTTTAAATTTTTATTGATAAACCTTGGAGAGAGTAAATTGAGAGAGAGGCGTGTGATATGGAAAAAAAAATTTATTCTATGCACTTAGACACTCCTACGTTATGCACCAAAATCAATCTTTACCACATGTATGTTTTTTACTCCATACTAAATAAAAGGGACCTGGAGACCCTGCCAAGCGCCCCTGCTTCGCAAGGGTGCCGAGTACATCTCAGCCGTCCAAAAGTATTTTGGATGGGCCAGATGTAAACGTACAGAACGGATTTAAAAAAAAAAGAAAGGAAAAGGAAAAAGATGTTTCGATCCAGGCCGTTGATTCCGAGATGAACGGCTGAATTGGCTGCTCGGCAGGCAGGGTCCCCAGGTCCTCACATGAACAATGGTAGCGTGTATCAAACTAGACTGAAAAAAAAATTAAAATATCTTTTTTATAAACTGCTGTACCCATTTGATACCAACAACTGAAAAAATACCAAACCAATTTTATTTGTTCCGTGCATAAATAGGTACAATGTAAGCTATATAAATATAAAATAAAGAAAATTGATATTGATACTTTATATTTATAGATGCACTTTAAAAAATAAAAGAAAATAATTTTAAAATTACATTAATTTTGAAATGTTTCTATCAATTTTTAGAGTGTCAATATTATTATAAAAAAATGGAAATGGGACGATTTACCGTGGAACAGGCCACAGGGTTTTGCTTCAGCGTCTATTTGTCGAGCGATCCGGGAGACAGATGTTCTGCGCCTTCGCATTCTACAAGTTCTCTCTCATGGCTTCCAAACACCACCGCCTCCATCCATGTACTCTCTCTCCCTCTCTCTCTCTCTCTCTCTCTTCGGTATACACACACGCTTGAACTATCTAAGCCCTAATTACACATGTTCAAACAATTGCTCAAATTATAACCCACTCCGAAAATTTTCACAGTCGCAGATGCGGGTCTACAGAGCGCCGCAAAAAGGCCGAGGATGACGACGACGACGAAAGCTGAATCCTCCTCAGCCATGAAGGATGCATTCTCCAAATACGCCGACTACCTCAATGCCCTCGTTAGCTTCCTTCCCTCCCTCATCTGGTCTGTTCATTTCGTCATTGGTTCAGATTTTAAAATGATTCTTTGCGTGAAGAAAGTATTCTTTCTCTCGAAGAATCTTTCAACAAAATATAACCATTAAAAATACTTTTAGACGGCTAACACTTTTGGATGGTAGGATTACCCAGACTCCAGCCTGCTCTCTGCAATCCTAATACAGACTGCAGAGAAGCCATTTCCTTTCTTGATTTTTTTTTTTTAGATGACACACCAGCAATGGGCATTATACATTGAAAAAGATAATGCTAGCCACTGCCCATTAGGCGGTGAGTAATATGTGAAAGGAAAATGAAAATTCGAGAAAAGTGTATTGACATTGACATCCCTGTATTTTTATTGATATTCGTGAAACGTATATTGAAATCCTAACCTATGTGGCATTATGTGCATATACTACCATAATGCTAAATAAAAATGTTACTAGTAGTTAACACTAAGGTATGTGCGCAGTCTTCAGTTCACTGGGATGAAGCTGGAAGTCATTCCTACCTTTAGTTAGCTAAAATGTGGAAATATAACATCTCCAATGCAATCATCCTTCACTAACTTAGCGAATGGTCGTCCCATTGGCAGACCAAGGAATGGCCGTCCCATTGGAAGCTAAGGAAAGACGGTTTCATTCCTTCCAAAAAAAAATTGGACGTCCAGTAGGTTTTGGTCTACTTCGTAGGGAAAGGAAACACCGTAACAATTTTTTTTGTCGGGACATCAATATTGTCTTGGATTGGGCTTCTTTTGTTTCTGAGGGATTACTAGAGCAGTTTTTTAACGAGACTATAGAGGATTGTGGACCCCCTAATTTTACAGGAAACTAAGGGGGCCGAAAGCACATGCTTTGTCTGCCAACACAACATTCTTCCCTTGTGTGGACATTCATGGAAACTACTGGTGATGCTTAGCTGTTCATGATTTTGTCTCACAGAATGACAAACGGGAAAGAGTGGTAAAAGCAAGTCGTGATATCACCATCAATAGCAAAAAGGTCATATTTCAGGTGCACAGGTAACCAACTGTTGTTTCCTTCCTCTACATCCTCGGATCTTTCTTCTTGCATCTTGCCTCTTAGTCTTAGTCTTTTAGATTATTCAAGTGCTTCGTCTACATGGTGTGCCTCCTGACTTTAGCTTTCCTATCAATCTAAGAAGCACAAAGCCACAAACACGGTACACGGATACGCACGGACACGTGGTACCGTTATTTCTCTAAAATATAGAACACGGATATGTTCAATTGTATACATTCATATACATATGGTACCATAAGGACACTTCCCACTTAGATAAGAATCATCAGATTAAATAAGCTATGAAGAATTTAAATTTACATGGGATTCAAGAAACCTTTAAACAAAAGGCATGAGCATGGTTAGGAATCCTTGGGAAATCCTTTAAAAGTTTCCACTTGGACTTAAATATGGTTAGTGGTTAGAATTACTATTTTCTAACTTTCCCTACATAGTGACAAATTCTGAATCTTTCATAATTAGATGCTAGCAAGTGTTCAAGAAGTGTCTATTTATTTTTGAGACACAGACACCAAAGAAGTATCGGACACGACGTAGAAAGAGTGTCGGACGTGTGTCCGAATTAAGACTTATATTTCTTAATAGTGTACACAAGCACGTGTCCGAGAGTGTCGGTGTCCAATATTTGTCAGACGCGGGCATGCCACCTTCTTTTAAGGGTCTATGCTTCTTAGCTATCAATATAATGAGCAGTGTTCTAAAACTTGGGAAATACTCGGCGAGTACTCGGTACTCGGTGCCTAGCTGAGTAGAGTTAGGGCTACTCGGTGGAATTACTCGGCCAGCCGATTACTCGGCGAGTACTGGTTACTCGGTAAAACGAGATTACTCGGAAGTGGGGAGAAAATCGAAAAAAAAAAAACTGAAAAAATGGGGTAAAATACATAATATGTTAAATTTGAGGGGTCGTTAGTGTAATTTCAGTATAGCTTTATACTTACCCTAATCGAGTGAACACACCAATCAAGCTACTGCTGTTGTTTGAAGCGGCTGCTGCTGTTCCTCTTCTTCTCGAAGAGGAATAATTGACTACTAATTTCGTACTTCGTTTCATTTGGTTTGAACGTTGAACTTTGTAATTGACTATTAATTTCGTACCTGGTTTCATTTGGTTTGAACGTTAAGCTTTGCAATGGACTAGTAAAACTTTGCTATGGACTAGTAATTTTGTACTTAGTTTCATTTGGTTTGAACTATGAACATTGAACTTCTCATTATGCATTATGAATATCATTTGGGGAACATTTTAAAAAAAAAAATCCAAGTAATTTCTACTCGCCGAGTACTCGGCCTACAAGGTACAAGGTGGCCGGCCGAGCGAGTACCAAGTACCGAGTTTTAGAACATTGATAATGAGTTGTTTTGACGGTTGTATTTAACTTGTTCCTATCTGGTATATGTTGTTGTTTCACCTGGTGTCATTTAACTTTTTCTTCTCTCTAGCTTTGCTATGGTGATATTTAGATATTCTAATGTCATGATTTGCATTGACATGTACGTTGCTTGGGTGTTGATATTAAGTTTTTTCTTACTGGAAACAGAATGAGTAAATACAACAGAGAGGAGGTTCTTGATAAGGCAGAAAAGGATCTAGCTTTTGTGACGGAACAGTATGTTGCTCGACTAATAAAAGAACTGGAGGGGACTGATTTTTGGAAGCTAAGACGAGCATATTCACCTGGGGTTGTACCTTGATGCCTTTGTTAGCTGTTGAGCTTATAAGAGAGTTTTAAAGCAGACTCATTTTGGGTTTGGATCTTTCCAGGTGCAGGAATATGTTGAAGCTGCGACTCTTTGTAAATTTTGCAAGACTGGAACTCTTCTGAATCTTGATGAGATCAATTCTGCCTTGTCACCATTGAGTGATCCATCTGTAGACCCGTTGCGGATTAATGTCCTTGACTATCTCTTGGGGGTAAGATTGACTGATTATGTCATTTACTCATTTTAGTGGTCAAATACAATAAGCTCATCTGTCAATCTTAGATCGTTTACTCATTTTATTATACGAAGAGAAGTAAAGACTAGTTGTGGTACCCGTTGTTTGGTTTATTCAACTTTACAGCACTTTATTTTGTGCATGAAAGGGAGGAGATTCTTCTGGGATTTTAGGAATTGTCAAATTGACATTTGCCCCCTTCTCCCTATCTGTCCCCTTCTGGTGAGTGCAATTTTGTTCACCCTCCTTAAAAGAGGGTGAACATTACCCTTCTTCTTATTGGTTGAAATAATGTGGATCCCAGCACAAAGTGATATCATGCTTAAACAAAACTCAACTCCCTTCCTTTTTTCTTTTCATTTTTATGTGTAGTTGAAGAAGTGCTAAATGTTCTAGTTTAGCTTGCTGATTTGACAGGAGAGCTTATGAGGCTGGCAATTGGCCGGATATCAGATGGTGAACTTGAATTTGCAGAGAAAATATGCAGATTTGTACGTGAAATCTACAGGGAACTGACACTTCTTGCCCCCAGTATGGATGATAGTCATGAGATGAAAACGAAGATGGATACAATGCTCCAAAGTGTAGTGAAAATAGAAAATGGTATGTTATTGCCATTTTATCTTTCCACAATTTTGGAGTTACAAACTTGGCACCTCTCGTACATGTTCCTTAATGATCTAGCTACTTCTCTGATAGCTATCAGTTGGACTTATCCGAAGAAGAAACATGAAAATAGTATTGGTTCTATGATTTCCTTGCCTCGTAAGTAGAATAAACATTTGCTCAGATTGTTAGTCAATGTACTATTTCTTACAAAAAGCATAGATAGAATAAGCATATAATTTGATGTTTTGAGGAAGTAGACTTTTTTTTCAAAACTTATTTTCCTGGTAAATTGTGTCAGGAACAGTGAACTGGATGAAATCTCTTCTGTTGTCATAATTCTACCAAATAGAGTCATTTTGAGTCCTTTCCTTTCCGTTAGGACTTAAGAAATATATCTTTAGATTCTAGATTGATCTACTCCCTCCTGGAATGTAATAGGAGACTCTTGATTATAGCTTGGTTTTTCAAATAGGATCATCCTCCATTTTTTTGTTTTTAAGTTTATCTAGTTTTTGGTTTTTTTGCAGCTTGCTTCAGTGTCCGTGTGCGAGGATCGGAGTATATTCCCCTACTGGGTTCAGATGTTCCCAGTTACTCCTTGCTAGGGGTGTCTGACCTGGAATGATCAAGTAAAATCCTAGTTTCCCGACTGTATTTTTCCACGTCTTCTTAATATTACTATGCTCCTGTATTTACCGGCTCTTTTCTTTTTGTTATTTTTCCCCAGGTGTTCTCATCTGGTAGCCAATGGAGAAAAGAACTTATCTATGGTAATGTGTTAGGAACTTAGAAAACAAAGAAGGCATGCACGTTTGCCTATTGAATGGTCTTAAAGGCCGGTTATTAAACCATCTTCTTTCCTCCTTGTAAGTCCTGTAGAATGCCATCATGTCAAAGTAGGCGTGATTTTGGAATGTTTTCATGAAGGCAAGTTTTGTGTATGGTTCTGTTTTTTGAAAAACGTAAACATAAATAAAGCTTGTTCTGGAGTATTTTTTACTGTCAAATCTTAGTTTAAGGATCTCTCAGATTATGTTTTGAATTGTGGTTTCAGCTCTTTTCAATGTATTCTGAGATGACATTTCAGTAGTTATGTCCGGATTTACAGAGTTTCGAAATTTGTTAGTAGGCATCTTTTGCTTGCTGCAATCTAGGTATACAACATGCATGACAGAAAGCACAATACTTATGGTTTCTCTTATGCATGTAGTTGGAACTTCGAACTCTCTCGCAATGGTAAAATATTTATGACCCGTCTTTGATTTTGGTAAATTTAGCCAGATTTAAACGTTTGAAATGAATAACATATAAAATGGGCCAATGATTCTTCAATTACTCCTCTTATCTGGTCACATATGACTTGTAGCTTCCCTTTCATGCCACTGTGGCCCTTTTTTGTTACACGTGGTGATTACCATATATGGTAGCGGCAGTTTAATAAAATCGAGCACTCATGGGATTTCGAAAAAGTGAACTAGGTTTCATGAGCTGTTGGGCTAACCCCTGGGTTTCCTTGTCCTTGTTTCTTATCCCTAGCTTTGTACAGTTTCTGCAACAGTGGATCTTTTTATTATGATGAAAACCAGCTGGTTTGTGGTCCCTTTAGAATAAAGCAAGTGTCTTCAGTAATCAATCTAGTGAGACGAAACATATGGTTCGGAACAAAACCCAATTGACCATTTAGTTCACGAGTGACTCAAATGAGCACGAAAATAATGAGAAGGAAATGCTGCTAAGGTTGACTTAAGACATCTAATGCCCTGAGTCCCCTTCCCTGATATTGTGGCCTTTTCAGTTTATGATATGATTTATTATATATACTTTGGTTGTGGTGGTAGGGAAGATTGAGCTATGTGTATTCAATTTTTGCTGCAGTATCAGTAACTAAAGGTAATACTCCATGATTTCCCAAACTTGATCATGGGCATTTAGGCATTTTTTTTTTTTTTTGGTTAAGCTAAAAGGGTGGAGGAGGGGGCGACCAGACAGAACAATCCTCCCCTAAGCATGACCATAGGGACTCCAGACCCACAGCGGATCCCGAGAGGGACCAAAGAACCATAGCAACTACCGTCTCACCAAAGGCTAGCGGGCCAAAGCCGGACAGAACTACATTTTTTCATGCACATGAAATAGAAATGTATTTCTGCTTGGGGCGGAGAAACCCTTGCGTATAGAATTATTCCCCTCTAGAGTCTGAGGTCTACTTTACTCATACATTGTGTGGGAACTGGACGATCCATGGTCAGGGAGCCAAAAGATGGGTAAACAATTTCATCACTTCTTCTTTATTTTATCCAAACAATTTCATCACTTGATATAGCCTATCAAGGCCTATCTAGCAATTTCGGTGCATAGTTACGAACACAGGGTGCAATTATTTGGATAAATTACGAAGTCCATGGTAAATAGACGGGACGGTCAGTGCTTCCCTTCAATACAACTCTCACACCTAAGAAATGGCTGGGGAATCTGGGATGACTGCTCATCTCTGGACTCTTTCTGCAGTTGAAAGCGAAGACTGAAGAGCAACTTGGGAGTGGTCCTTGTTTCTTGCTCCCTACGGCTTCTTGAAAACCTGTTCTGTCATTATGAGAACCAGCTGTGGTGGCATATCTCAGAGGGACAACATATATTCTTCTGTTTGTTGTGATTGCCTTTTTTTCGGGTAACAACAACAGAACCCATGTAGTTTTCAATTATTGGAGGTATGGGCGGAGAAAGATCGGAGACAGACCTAACATTTGGTTATATGCACAAAGTGACTGCTCTCAGAATACCACTGCTATAACAGTGGCCCCTATACCTGTTTTGTTGCAAAACCATGCCTCCAAATCAAAGCCAAATAGCATTAGAGAGGGTAGGTTTAGAGACCCAATTTAATTTCTGTGCACATTATCATGCTTCCTTCATTGATAGTCCAGAGTATCGGTATGCACAAATGCTTTTTTTTCTGGTAAGCAATTCAAATTTAATATACATTTTCATTGATGAAATTGCATATTGAACGACCTGTGATCTGCTATATTTAATTAAAAAATTATGAAAGAGTTTTGGAAGTTGCTGGTACCATGTGATTCTCGGGTAAGCCATTCAAAGTAGATACATATTCCATTGATGAAATTGCATAGTGAATGAAACTGTGATCTGCTATATTTTAATTAAACCAGCTATATGTATAGACCAAGCATATGCTTCGACATCTGCAACCAAAGTTAAGATCCAAAACATCTCAAAACTCCATGGCAACATCTCAATTCTCAACTCCCTCTCTCTCCTCCTCCTGTGGTCTTGCAAGAAGATGATATAACCCAAGATTGCCGAGACTTGCTATCTTCCCTTCCCAGAGAAAAAGGGTGGGTTTTACCCTATCTCTATAATTACCAGGGCTTTTGGCACACTCCTAGGCAATTTCAAGGAATGCTATCATGTCAAAAACTATTCCAAGCTCAAGACACTGAGGTGTCAGATATCCTTCTTGTCACCTTCCCTAAATCAGGCACCACCTGGCTGAAAGCAATCCTATTCGGGTTAGTGAATCGGACACGCTATCCCGATACCAAACACCACCCATTACTAGCCGGCAATCCTCATGATCTTGAGCCATTCTTGGAACTTAAACTCTTTGTCGAAAAAAAGAGTCTTGGATTTTGCCTCATTTACTTCCCCTCGTCTGGTTCAGAGAGAGAGACAGAGAGAGGAGGAAGACCCAGTATGCATAAGGATGGAATCAGAGACTCTAGTGGCGCAGCCGCCACGATAAGAATTTTAAAAAATATAATTATCCAACTTATATAGTTTTGCCATTGTCAGATTTTTTTTATTTTATTTTTTATTATATACTAATCACAAATCTTCTTCTTCTTCTTTTCAAGAAAGAATACCCAAATAACTATTTCAAAACTAAATTCAATAGGCCAAAGTGAAATTATATAAATGATGATGTGCAATTAAGGAAAAAAAAGTCCATACTCTAACTCTAAAACAATTTAACCTAAAAAATTAAGGAAATTTAATTATAATAACACTCTTCAAATTTATAATGTCACTCCCAAGAAGGGAGTGCGGTTATTAATTTGAAAAATCCATATAGGAATCTGGGGAGTGACATTATAAATTTGAGAAGTGGCATAATCGATACCCAAAATTAAAGTTAGTCTTTTTTCGTACTCCATGTGCAAAAACATCATGCCGTAGAGAATATGGACGTGAATCTGGCTATGCATCTAGTTCTACTGCATAATAAACTGGCAAGATATGGATCACGAATTGGAATTACTATAGTTTTTGTTATGTTATTTAATTTTTTTTGGAGTCGACAACTATTAATATTGTAATACATATTTTTATTTTTCAAATATACATTTCGCAACTGCTAGATTAAAATCCTGATTTCCGTCTCTGAGTACGCATGCCTTCCTCTCACCTACGCCAGCGTCGTACGTCGTTGTTCCTTCATTTCACCAGCCACATGCTCATCGCCAAACACCATTGGGACGTCTTTGCCGGAAGAATTTTTAAATGTCGATGAGTGAAGCCCTTCTTCCACTAGTTCAACATCCTCCCTCACTCCACCGATCTCTCTCCGTCCAAGCCAGAAGATATTTCGTCAGAGGGGTCTTCGGTAGACAATTTGTGGATTACATGAAAATTGCTTCGAAATTTTCGGGTTTTACAATTAGGATTTGTTTTATCCAATTTAGGGGTTTTGTGAGTGGAGAATTTTTTTACTGCGCCTTTTTTGGTCTTGGTTTCCTTCAATTTGATCTCCAAGTTCTGCACTCAGGTGAAAACCCAACTCTTAATAAGGGTCTCTTCTACTTTTTCTTCCATTCCCGCCATTTTTGGAGGTCAAAGAGCTCAGAAAAAGCTTAAATAAACGAAAAAGGGGGAAAAAAAATTCACAGTTTTTGGAGTTGATGCCCAGAGTAAGAAAATGGGAGAGAAGGGTCCGAGAGAGGTGTAGAAGAATTCCACAGAGAGAGAGAGAGAGAGAGAGAGAGAGAGAGAGAGAGAGGTGGATTTGTATGGCCGGAATCGGCTGATGGATTTTCTGATTTGGCCGGAACTCAACAGTCTCAACATTACAGCCTGCAGA
This sequence comes from Rhododendron ovatum, assembly GCA_019656835.1. Taxonomy (NCBI): domain Eukaryota; kingdom Viridiplantae; phylum Streptophyta; class Magnoliopsida; order Ericales; family Ericaceae; genus Rhododendron; species Rhododendron ovatum. The sequence continues at coordinate 9,090,162 of CM033799.1, read as the reverse complement.
TTTTAAAGCAAGGGAAGTGTGGTTATTTTACTTTTACCGGTAACGGAGTAAGGAGTTGCACTTTACTCCAAAATCACAAATGAACGATGTGGTCATTTATAAATACTCTCTCCGTCTCATTTTTATTGTCCATTTTCGTTTTTCGTGTCGTTCTTTCAACGCTTATATCTTCATGGTTAATGGGTGGTGGAAACTCCATGGTTAATGGTTTCCACCTAAAGGTTTTAAACTTTTTTTTTATTGATTTGATTTTTTGGTGGTGACAGGAAAGGTTGGGCTATTTATCTACCTAGGCACCTAGCAAATGCGTGGACATCTGTAGCCAAAGTTGAGACTCCAAAACTTCTCAAAACTCACATGGCATCTCAACTCCCTCCCTCTCCTCCTCCTCCTCCACCTGCCAAGTACTTGCAAGAAGATGATCTAACCCAAGAATGCAGAGACTTACTCACTTCCCTTCCCAGAGAAAATGGGTGGGTCAATTCCCACCTCTATAACTATCAAGGCTTTTGGCACACGTCTAGGCTGTTTCAAGGAACATTTTCATGTCAAAAACTATTCCAAGCTCAAGACACTGATATCCTTCTTGTCACCTTCCCCAAATCAGGCACCACCTGGCTGAAAGCAATCCTGTTTGGGTTAGTGAACCGGACGCACTATCCCGATACCAAACACCACCCGTTACTGGCAAGCAGTCCGCATGATCTTGTCCCATTCTTGGAACAACTCTTTGCCGACAAACATGTCCCTGATTTAGCCTCATTCACTTCCCCAAGGCTTTTTTCTACCCATTCACCTTTACCATCCCTTCCTGAATCTGTGAGGTCTTCGAAATGCAAGATGGTGTATTTGTGCAGGAACCCAATGGACACCTTTGTCTCACTTTGGCACTTCACAAACGAGTTAAGACCTGAGAAAATTGGAGACAATTCACTTGAGGATGTTTTTGACAGGTTTTGTAGGGGAGTGAGCCTCTGTGGACCCTTTTGGGATCATGTGTTGGGTTATTGGAAGGAAAGCCTGGATAAGCCCAATAAGGTAATCTTCTTGAAGTATGAGGAAATGAAAGAGGAACCCAATTTGCATTTAGGGAGGCTAGCTGAGTTCTTGGGCTTCCCATTTTCCCCCGAGGAAGAGGCATCCGGGTTGGTGGATGAGATTTTGGGACTCTGTAGTTTCGATAATCTGAGAAATTTGGAGGTGAACAAGACCGGAGAGTTGTCGACAGGAGAGGAAAAGAGGGCTTTCTTCAGGCGAGGTGAGGTCGGAGACTGGAAGAATTTCCTGACGGCCGAGATGGTAGACCGACTTGATCAGATCAGCGAACAGAAGTTGAAGAATTCTGGATTGAAGTTTTAGGCCTATTCGGTCTAGCATTGGCATTAGTCAAAATAAAAATAAATAAATAAAAGTCTGCGTTAAGTTTTGTTATTCAATTGCGCAACCTTTTCCTCCTTGTGTGGTTGTGTTGTCTAGAAAAGAAAACAAAACTGGTATCAATGGTGTCGTAGACTATGGTAAAATCTACAATTTACCATTTCCATTTTGCGTAGGCAGAAGTTAATTAATTAGTACCACTTTCTGGCGAAGTCTTTGCTGTTTCATTGTGTTTCTCAATAAAAGGTTTTGCTCTTACTGAAGTCAGATTTGCACATGGTTTAGCTTTCTTCTCCAAGTTGTTGAATGCAGTACCGAAGACAACAGTCCAATGCAAGTCGAACCCGAAAGAAATACATAGATGAAACTGGTAAGCCATTATTTCTTTCGAAGAGTCGGTATTTTATGACCGGTCATAAATAGTGCATCCCAGGTAAAATTTCTTTGTACATAGCACTTTTGTCTTTTGAAACAGCACCGCTCTGAATGCCCTCCCCTTTTTTTTGGGTGGAAGAAAATCAGAAAAAGAAACATAGGGCTCTGGACTCTAAAAATTCTGAGTGTTGGCGAATGCGGATTTGTATTTTGGATTCTAATGAGAATTTGCAAAAATATTAAAGATGATATGTGCAAGAATGAAAGGTTTTGTGTTGGAAGTATAATGATCAGACTCCGAAAAGTTCATCTGAAATGTGTTTTTTTGAATTGTGCATTCTCTGGTTCCTTGTGCAAAATGCAGTTTGACAGAATGAACTTTTTAATTGGCTTTTAAACACCCTAAAAGAGTATTGAAAATTTGTCTGGTCGTTAATTATATAGTTTTGGAATTAACTGAGATGCGCTTTTATTGGATTGAATACCTGAAAACAATGTAATCATGTGGTTTTAGTAACAATAGAATGGTGATTGATGTAGTGAAAGGACGGAGTCTAATATGTTTAGGTAATGAAAAATTATTTGATATTTTTTGAGATAACGTCACGTGGTGCCCCAGCAGAGGTTAGACATATCTGTGGGCTTCATAGTCACATATATTTGTGGTGTTCATAAACTTAGTAATAAAATTAATTTTTATCAGTGGGTGCTTTCTTCTCGTTTATTGTTTTACTTTTTATTCTCTAGATTTCGACTGGGATGTAAATCGTACTTTTCGTTGTGTCCTAGTATGTTTATTCTGTCGAACAAAGTACCTTTAATGCTTCTCACTTTAATCTTCTTCTTTTTTGATAAGTATTCTCACTTTAATCTTGGGCCTTCATATCAATGGTTCTAATTCCCTAAGGGCTCATTTGGACGCGGGATAAGAATTTGGGGTATTATTTACGAAGAGGAGATAAAATATTAGGTGTATTGGTTAATAAGAGATGACCCATATTGATGTGATGTTTATGAAAGGGGGATTAATAATAGTTGGTTTGGATGAGATATTAAAAATAAGGGGATAAAATAGTACTTGGTTTGGATGAGAAATAAAATGGAGGAATAAAGTTATTTTGTAGTTGAAATGGAGGAGAATGTGGTATTATTTCGGCCTTATCCTGGGTATTAACTAATAAAACCCCAAAATCCACCCATAAATACCCGCCGCAGGGGATGTTGGCTGGTCTTACAGACGAGGGGTTAAACGAAGAAGCCCTGATTTTTTGGTTCTTAAACCAGGGGATAAGGAGGGGCCCACGGTATTATAGGGAGATAATAAGACCCCTTCACAATACTGCTTCCAAAAGAGCCCTAAGAAAAAGTAATGTAAAATCCCAAGAATTTTATGTTTCGTTTAACTCAAAAAAATGGGCCAAGCCTAAAACACTTATCGGCCTAAAAACTCAGATCAGGCATTACAATCAGATAAAAGGCCTAGCAGCTCAAATATTCAAGTGGGTGCATGAATGAGGCATTGATATTTTTATTAGTATAAGATATGGAATGTTGATTAGCAAACTTAAGTGAATTTTGTTTGATAGCCGATAGTAATAATAATATGACGATTTTAATGATTTTTTTAGGCAAGTTAAAATTCTATTGACCAACCACAAGAGAACCTTCCATCCCAGTGCCACAACTTTAAATTTTTGTTAGCAATATAATTATAGACTTTATCTTATGGTATTAATTAAGATACGTAGTGGGCAAGTTGGTCACTGAAAATTTGGCCGTGGGAATTTCTACTGTGATATGGGGTATCAGATCCGTGGTGGATTATAGTCCGATGAGGATGAGATTTAGGAACTTGTTCTTAGAAGTGCCCAACGGCATGGGTCTCTATGGCTTGGATGGTGTTCCATCATGGTCGTTGTGGGACGATCCGATTTTTCGCCTAACGGCCTGGTGTTGCATCCGGGATGGTTTGGTATGCTTGGGTTCCGGTTTTGCAGCGCTGATGGGGTGACCAGTGGTGGTTTGGTGGTGTTTCGATGGAGGTGGTAGTTTGTTTATGTTTGATCAGGAGGGCTACTTCTTGGGCTAGGTTTGGGTTTTCTTTAGGCTGATCTTTATTGTTAGATTTGGGTTTTTTAAGCCTTTGGGTGTTGTTTGGGACTCTGTCCCTCTGGTTGTATTTTCCAACATTTGATTGAAAACCTTTACCCCTATCCTTAATACAGTTTTAGTAACAGAAAGTGGAAATTAAGCAAAATTTAAACCATATTAAAGGATCAAATGAATACTTATCTCCACAATGGTCCTCAAAGGAGCCTCCACATAGTAGACCCAGAAGGGACAATACTTATCTCCAGAAAGGACAAAGCCCTAAATACTTCCGAAAATCCCTATTTACAAGAAAACGCTAAAATTAGTCAAATAAGGAAGTTTTGAAATTCAAGGCATTTTTCTAACAAAATTTGTTATGACAGGCACGAAGTAGAGAAAAAAAACAAATCAATAGGTAATCAAGCAAGGATCGATACAACTATAAACTATTTATGTGGTTCCAATCAAGCCTAAGCTGTCACATAAGCTACAAGCGAAAGGCAAGAGAGGGTTCACTATGCAAGAGGAGATAATACAAAGAAAAGACTATATCCCGGCCCTCACTCTCAACGAAGCCGCTGTATAGACAAAACCCTAGTACTCTCCAAAGTCTAGAAAATCCTAATAAGAAAGTTGCTTTCCTAACAAAAAAAACCCTTGAGGTGGCGAACTTGCAGAGATGGATCTAGGCTTCGGCTTACGTAGTTTCAGTTTTTTTTAATTTTTTTTTCAAATTTCGATATTTATATTAGTTGTATTTTGCTTGAACACATAGATATTATGTTTTGTATTGGGTGTTATTTAGACATTTAAATGCTTTAGAATGTGTCCATTTTGGGTCCCAAAACCCAACCCCTCTCTCTGCGCGCGGTTTCTCATAAGCTTTCCCTTCAATTATTTAGTCTCATATATCTCTTTATATCCCTGATCACTCGTTATCCAAAAAACTACCAACCAAACTATTACCTTCTCAAACCTTCAAATTTCAAAATCTTTGTTATTTATAATTTGGCCCCTGCATTTAAAAAATTCTGGTTCCATACCTGTGATCTTGTATAGTTTGTTAAAATCGTTAAGGTAACTACCTCCCTCGCTTGTCCCTCATTGACTCTATCGGGTACTAATAATCAAACAAATTAAATACACTAGCTTCATAACTCTTAACAGAATAGGACGGAGAGCTCGACATAACAATATCAAGACAGTCAAAGAAGTCGATCCATTGCACCACCGACTAGGCCCAAGCTCTAATATTAACAACAAAGTCCTTGGTAATATTTTGTTTGGATCTTGTATTGGTCCCACAATGTCATTTTTTACTTAATGAAAATATAAACAGTAATAACTTTTCCAACAGTAAAAGCTTGTTTCTCTCTCTCTCTCTCTCTCTCTCTCTCTCTCTGTGTGTGTGTGTGTGTGTGTGTGTGTGTTTTTGCAACAAAATACTCTCTCTCTCTCTCTCTCTCTCTCTCTCTCTCTCTGTGTTTTTGCAACAAAATACTTTCATCATCTCATAGTTTGTGAAAACTGCTTTAAGGGGTAGTCGCGAGCAACTTTTTTCTCTCTAAATCATTTGACATTTTGATTTCTCTCTGAGTAGTCTCATCTTAACTTCTTTTTTTTTCCCACATATATCAGCCAATCAGATTCTATGATTTAATCTATTTTATCGTGTTGGTTCCCGCAAGTTATGAATCGGCATATTTTGGGATCCACACGGAGTCAGAATTTTACTTTAGTGGTAGCGAACATTATACCAAAACAATAAAGTGATTATGCATGGACCACAATATGAATACTTATTGACTTTACAAAAAAATAGAATAGCATACCAAAAATTATTTTAAATGGTGCTTGTCATATGCACATGCAATACCAAGAAAGAGTAATTTTAATTTAATCTATCTACTAAAGTGAGACATCTTAAATTGTGACGCTCTTTCATGTTGTTAAAAGCATCAATAGAATCGGTATCAAAACTTCTAGCAATATCCCTATCAATGTATGTGCCATTCTTGATTTTCAAAAAGGTTTCATCGCAAATCTCATTGTAGCTCTATCAGAGCCATGGATACGTTGCTTCGTTTCTTTCTGTTTTTTTTTCTTTTCCCATAGAGTTTACAAAAATATAAAGTGTTAAATTTGATTTTTCTTAATTTAGACCTTATGTTTCATAATATTTCACTTGGCCCATTAAATTTGGCTTGTACTATTTTGTGAGCCTCCTTTTTTGGGGAAAAAAAAACTAGAGGATGAAAAAGACTTTCTATATATAATAATAATAATAAATCGAGAGGTGGCAGATCATATAATTTTGGGATAAAATAATTTTTTTCAATATAATAATAACTATATTTCATTCAAACTTTTATTTATTTATTTATCTCTTTTCCCTATTTGCACATAGTGGAACGGTGGAACCTACAATATTTAACATTGCACTTTCAACATATTTCCTTTTTTCACCTTTTTGTATGGGTTCATTTAGTTAACATATATAGTAAATTAATCATGTATGGATTCATTTATACCTTATATGCATTAATTACACTAGTTTGTGTATCATTAACTGCGAGTGCAATTTTGTTCACCCCTTAAAAGATGGTGAATATTACCGCCTGTTATTAGTTGAAAATAGTGTGAATCCCACCTCCTGAGAACGACGAAATGTAAAAGTCTCCACGACAGGTGGATCGAGGAGATCCATGAATTCTAGCTCTAGACTTCGAGCCCCCGGATTGCACTAGTCTCAGGGACATGCCCATAGCTCTAGACTTTGAGCCCCAGATTGCACTAGTCTCAGGGACATGCCCAGAAGAGGCTGTTTTCGCACATTAATCACTAGTAGAAGAGGATGGCATTGAATCTGCTGTTCTTGTTCGAGAATCCGCAGCACATGAATATGAGTAAAAGGAACTGATTGACCAATCGAGGAACTAAAGACGTTTCCAATACCGATAGCAGCTCCCGCTAAAGCAATTGTAGCAGCTCCGGCACCGATTGATTTTGCACCTTCTAACATCTCGAGTGTTGCATTATCGTCACGCTTTTTCATTAGTATGAGATTACTTTGTGATGGGATTCACACTATTTTAATCAATAAAAAAAGAATAATGTTCACCCTCTTAGAATAATGTTCATCCTCTTAAGTGGAGAGTTAACAAAACTCAACTTACAAAGGTTCAAGGAGCTGTTGCCGAAGAAGATCGCTTCACCTTTTGCAAGTCTGACGGTGATTGCTCTGGTAAATGTGGGGCCGAGTGCACAAAACCGTGTGTTTGTTACGAGGCCGACAAGCTCTGTGGATGTGCTAAAGGCTAGCTAGAGTATTCAATAATTCTAAAGTACATATAAAATGTATCTCGAAATTATTCAAAAAGTGAGGAGTACTGTCGATTTATTTTTTGAAGCAAATTTGTAACGTTGATTCACCTTTTCGAAAAAAATTGGGATACATTCAGTGTACTCAGCATTGCTCGTCACAAAAATAGAAATTAATTCATCAAATGATTATTAGTATGTGTGTTTTGGTGTTGCCTAAGATACTATGTGGTACTTCTACGAGTTAAAAAGTCCTAAATTTCTTCAGAAGTCGAGAGAGTTTCATTTTTCAGATATTTGAGTACTATTGAGAGACAACTGCCTCCTCTTAGGCTTTTGTGAGCTCTAAAGCGATTTTGAAAAGTCACAGTCGCCTTGCTTTTTTACCCCGGGGGGGGGGGGCGTTCCTCTCCCTTCTCCCCCCGGGCTCCTCCTCCTCCATCCGCTCTCCTCTTTCTTTTTCCTCTTCCCTACAATTTTTTTTTCTTTTCGTTTTCTCCTCCCTTAAATCTGACCCTCTCTGTTTAGCGGGCTCCGCTGTCACCGGAGTCGTTTGTCGGCATGTAATCCGTCGCCGGAGCCCTTGTGGCACCAGTGGTGGAGGCAATGAAGGTTGCAATCCGTTCGGCAATTTTTTGACGACTGGATTTAGAGCAAGATCTGTAGAAGTTTTTATCTCTCATTGTAGGAGTTTTGTTTCTCCTTGTGAGAGTAATAAAGTTCACCTTTGGGCGATTTGTTTATTGTTCGGGCTCAAGAAGATTAATATGTATCTATTGGTGGTTTGCTAGAAATTCATTAGGGTGCTCATTTCTGGTCAAAGTTTATCTGATCGTCTGGGTTCTTGTTGTCTTTTTTTCTTGGCTAGCAATGTATCTCTTTTTGAGACTGCTATAGGATATATGGATTTTCCGCTCAGCAGAAGATGCGTCAGGCCATGTCTGGGCTGGGGATGAAAAACATCAATCGCCTCATTTCTTTCTTGTTTTGTATCAGTTAGATGATTAGTTTGGTTTTGTCCAAGTTATTTGTAATGAATTTCGTTGTGTAAGTGTTGTTGGACTTTATCAATGCAGTACCTCTCGCTTTTGTAAAAAAAAAAGAGTACTATTGAGAGCACTGACGAAATGTCCCTTTAATTTCCCACTGCATAAATGATATGTTACTTATACATAATGCTAGCTACACTTGGATTGGCCTAATATCCATTTCTCATAAAGAAATTAAGAAATCTGCATCATCGATCATTTTGTACGTGTAATGTACCAAATAATATAAGATCCTTGTCCTGGAAAATAATCTTTCTTATGTATTTAATTAGGTGAACTCTAGCCAAGTTCCCAAATTTTTTACAATCAACTGTCAGCTAGCTAGTTAGTTTGGTTCGTTTATCAACCCTGTAGCTGTCCAAATAGATTTTCGATAATTTTTTTTTTGTGGTACAAATAGATTTCCTATTTCCATAAAAAAGAGTACGTAAATAATAAATATCAGTACCAATAAACTAAAAGGGGCGTCCCTGTAAGCCCGAGTTCGCAAATTTGAGCACCTTAAGTAACTGGACCCAACTCTGATACTAACCCACGAGGAGGATTGGGCCATGGGTCGAAAGTATTGTACTAGCTAATGATGGCCCAGTTAATGTAGTAGGCCTAACAATCAGCTCGTCAAGGTTCAATGGATCAGCAGCCCAAAAGGCTGAGCGATTGGGCCAAACCTTTTGCTTTGGGCCGACTCAAGGGAGCCCCTATCCGAACAGTTGGGCCGGATCAAACCGGGTTGGAGAACGTCCAGTGTTGTCAACAGAATCCGATTGCCTGCCGGAGAATCATTCAGTCACGTGGCACTCGGTGCGTCATGCATGAGGTCACTCCAACAAGCGGTTAGTGCATGTGCCTAGCATTAGCTTTCTTGGAGTCTAAGTCAAGTCAGTCTTTACGGAGTACAGCTTCATAACCTACAGAAATGTGCCGTCTATTCACCTAAGAACTCCGTACATTTTCTTTGAGAAATAACTTGCGTTACTATCAGAGTGCCTTCCGGGTCGTCACCGACCGGTTAGGTACTAACGGTAGTTCTTTGCCTTGCTGATCTAGGGAAGTAGGCATTAGCTCTGTTCCAGATTCGAACCAGAGAGCCGAAAGGCGAAGGAGAAAATTCAACACCAACCAGTTACAAACATATGCCTTTTCAAAAGAACTTTGCATACAATAAACTTTACAGATCGACGACAAGAAAGCCCAACAACAAAAATTGATGCGGTTGGATCGAGATGAAGTCAACATAAATTGTTAAAAACAACTGTCTTTTTCCAAATTTTCTTCTTTGGCAACCAGCTCACCGGAAACATGGGTTTGACACCCCCATGAATATCGGGTGGTTTTGTTAGTTGTTACACATTGTTTTGCGCTGTGTTTTTTACACAAACATCTATGGTCGGCTACAAACTAATTAACTATACTAAAAAGTTTCCCAAAATTGCACACATTGGAGTAACCGAACCATCCCATATATCCCATGCGTAGACCAACACGTGATTCTTGGTCCATCTGGTTGTACTCCTTGAGTCTATGGAGAGACATCGAATATCGAACCCCCTTAGGTTGTTAGCACATTAATTCTCTTGCTAACCAGAGCCAGTCCTGACTTTTCAGGGGTTTGAAGCCAAAATTAAAAGTATAGCATCTTTTGTTGGACTATAATAAGGGATAAAAAAATTATTAAGGGGCTCTTACAATTCAGATATTTTTGGAGTCCTAAAGCAACCGCAACACTTGTTTTAGTTCAAGACCAGCTCTGCCACTAACTTGCCATTGATGTATATACTCCCTCCATTCCAATTTTTTCATCTTTTTTTGGAATTCGTGTCATTTTTCAATTGATTATATATTATAATCTAATAGGAGTATATTGTTTTAGGTGAGATTCGAAAACTTTGTTTGATAGTATAAATTGAGAGCTATCAAACAAGATCCATATTGTACATACATAAAAAGTATTACCAATTGACAATTATACAGCAAAATTTAAAATCCAGTTAGGATGGAACAAGCGAAAAAAAAAATTAGCTCACTCAATATATTGAAACGTTATGGACACTTATAGGTATAGTATTATCTTTATCATGCATTATGGGTAATTTGTCACCCGAAAAATCTTGCCTGCTCCAAGCATTGCTCCATGTCACTTGACCTAATGAATAGAGCTTCAAGTAATAATGAGATTTAAACAGTACCAATTCATGGCCTCTGAAAAACTTACCTAATTTGAAGGTGTTCTAAGTTCTAACATGCTACATACACTACTTCCATAAAACATTAAAATTTAAATAATAATAAATAAATAAAAACTACTCTACGTGTTCACCAATGGACCCAAAAACCTGGCCTGGCCCGGCTTGAAAGAGGCAGCTGTAAAGGAAAAAGTTGGGCCCATGTTCATAGCCAGTTGGTTCAGATTTTCCTTGAGAAAGGTCCATCTTCCACATTTTAAGGAAGATGCATGCGATTTATGGAAACAGTAATTAGATAGTTACATGTCATTTAATTTGGCCAATTCATTATTTAATACTCTACTGTAACTAATGATGAAATTAAAGAGCTTGCAAATTAACTCTTTAGAGTTTAGAAACTGAGTTGGAGGTAGGGACCCAATAGATCGAGGTGGGACCATTTGCATATTTACTGTACAAGTATTAGAAAACTATGCATAATTAAGCAATAATCATGAAACTCTTGTACAACTAAAACTACAAATAAGTGTCCACCAAGCTAGGCACATTAGGCTGCGGTCAGAATCGGGTGGCCACCCGAGCCCATGTTGGTTTTCCGATTCTAGTAACTGTCCAGCAGAACACATCCTAGTAAAAATCTATGCTAGTATATATAGGTAGTCCGTAGCTACATGATGCAATTCACTAAGGCTGCATCCTTTTGACCTTAACTTGAACTTAACTTAAATCTGAAAAATTTTCTTATTTGGAATTTTTTTTACATTTGTTAGTTTTGCGTCAAACTGTTATAGGTTATTGATTCGTCTCGACGAGAGGAATCAGAAGAGTAATTTTTTTTTTTTACTTTTACCCAAGTATTTTGAAAAATAACCACTTTTTAGCAAAAAAAAAAAAAAGAAGACATTTTGATGCTAAAAGATGGTTATTTCTCAAAATACTTGGGTTAAAGTAAAAAAAAATTACTTTTCCGATTCCTCTCGTCGAGACGAAACAATAACTCAAAAAAGTTTTGGCGCAAAGCTAACAAATGCGAAAAAAATTCAAATAAAGACAAAATTTTCATATTTAAGTTAAGTTTAAGTTAAGGTCAAAAGGAATACAGCCTAAATGTAAAGTAAATATTGCATGGTTTGGCTTCAAAATCAAACTTGATTGTCTTCCATTTTAAGTTACCTGATTTTCTAATCGAGTTGTGTATCTAATGAACAATCATCTAAGTCGATCGTTCATTACAAACAACTTAGATCCCTGATGTGCGTGAGCTTCCCAACCCAACTCCTAAAAAAGACACACAACGAATCCATCGCAACACGAGTGCGTAAATCGCATACACACAGAACAAATATCGCAATTAGACCAGTTGGTTAATGGTAGATTGGAAGGAGACCGACTTCTCAACTAACAAATCTGTAGCCCAACACTTTTGGGATTCTCCCTTGTCAACAAACCCATCGAGAGTGTTCCAATCAAGCATAATGTGGCTTGTTTGGCAAGCGAGCATTTATGAACTTTTTTTGGGCCTTCCCCTACTAGTCTACTCTTTGAAGCAAAGGGGGAAGTCACTTTAATTAATTTGTGAGTTAGTTAGTGAAGTTAGGTACGGTACAGACACCAAAATTCATTGGTACAGCGTAACCCAGTTGTTGGGCTTTGTCCGTCCTTGTTTCTTGGTTATTCTTGTCCCTTGTTTTTGGTACGATTAATTGTACGTGACGCGGTTGCCACACCGCCATTAAATGTTTATCATCACGTGGCTATAGTATATTTTCGGCCGGTGCAACCTGTGTCATTACGTAAGTCGCATATTACATGTGCGGATGCAGTAGCGGGAGCAATAAATCGTCTTTCGTAAACATTGCATGCTAGTATTCAAATTAGAGAGTGAGCGGTTACTTGGTATCCCCAACTATATTTAATGCAATAAGTAATATCGCTAAACTATACTCTCTCTTTTTTTATTCAGATTTAATTTTTTTTTCTCAAAATCTCTTTCTAATCATTGACTCGAAATTAGTCAAGGTGCGTGAAAGTTGGCTCGAACAACCAAGCTATTAAAAACATCGTTATGTGTGCTCGAAGAATGTGGTCCCATTAATTTAGTTAAATTAGGCACATGGTCTAAAATATTGAGTAGGTAGGTGCCCAACAATGGTGTGAATGGAGAACTGGGTAATTTGGTTTTAACTCCTAATTTAACATGATTTTTTCGCGAGACTCATTCACTTAATCATGGGACTCGTGTTAAGTTTTGGTGTTAGAGAATTTTTGGGCAATACGTGATGGTACCGTGTATTTTTGGCGAAATTGGTATATATACTAAATACTATTAAGGCTCCGTTCCGAAAACCTTTTTAAAAAATAAGTACTTATTATGCCACTTTTCATTCAAAAATAAGAAGAATTATTTCACAAAATCCAAATAAATTTTTTTTTTCACATTTTCAAATTCAAAAATAACATAAATGAAAAAAAAAAAGTCTTAAAACGTCTTAACCGTCCTTTCCGCCCTCTGCAAATTAGATGCAAAAAATGATGTCCACCCAAAGTTGATGACCATCACTGCCCCCAGCCTGTCTCTACCTAATTAGTTGTACTTTTCGTGATTTTGAAAATTTCTTATAGGAAATTAATTTTTTCACTCAAAAAATTGATGAAAGAATTTCAAAACGACGTCATTTTATATATCAATATGATTCAATTTTGAAGTCCTTCTATTAATTTTTGGAGTGCCAAAATCACAATCTGTTCATATAATAGAACTAACTAAGATTCTGTAGTGTAGCCCCCACTACAAGGGTTGGATCAGCCGTCCATTTTGACGTTGACAATTTGTATTTAATCCTAGCTGTCCATTGTTCGGATTATAAGAGAATTATTTTCATTAAAAACTATACCCACCATAGAGCGTGGCTTATTATTATTATTATTATTATTTTGGGTAAGTAGAGTGTAGCTTAATTTTGTACTACAAGAATATATACAACATGTAATATTATTATTTTTGTTGTCACTATAATCGAATAAAAAGTAGTAGTAACAAAAACCACCTACAGTATATTAGTATCCGTTATATCCATTGTAAAGATTGATACATCTCATATTCTCTCTCTCTTTTTTCTTTCTTTTTTTGATCCGCTGATATTCTTTCCTACCGAAAGTTTATTTTGGAGTAATTTGAGGGCCATTTTCGCTGAGATTCTTACTCCATTTTTTGAGTACTTATTTTTCGTTTTGCGATATAAGTCATTCTCTCACCTTTAATCCAAAAAAAGAAATACTTATTTAGTTTAATTACTGGAAAACACCCTGAGTTTACGTAGTGATTCATCACCTTCTACCTAACTACCACATAAATTGCATGCAATGAAATGAATGAAACACTGGAGTATTAAATTTCAGTAAATTCGAATTGTCAAAATATAGGGAAAAAAAAAATGAAAGAGGGCTAAAAGAAATTGTAGCAAATACTTTAATACATTCTTCTGTCTCACTCTTTTCACTGGCGCTGGGTAGTCGATAGGTTTGGTACCATTGTAGAGTGCGGACCTGCGTGAACAGTGGGGTCCACATGGATCGATGTAGTGTTTTATTTTTTTGATAATTTATGTGATGTAGTGTTTTATTTTTGATAATTTATGTCCGGATCAGATAGCGGCACATCGATTATAACCGGACAAACCTTCCAGTAACTCTAGGATTTGGAATGTTGGACTTTTATGAAATTCAAAAATGAGACATCGTAGAAGACAACCACTTATTAATTTTTCATACTTACTTGGTCAAAGCTCGTAAGCTTGTGTGTATCGTGTTGGGAAAAATGGTGCAATGCACTCTCATATTTCGTTTATATGAATGGTTTTTGTATTTAAATTTCTTAACATTGAAGCTAGTAAGGTTTGAACCCTTGTCAAACGTAGAATGCATGTCTAATCTAACAACCAATTAATAATTTTTTTGAAAGATTACATGACAACGAGTGATACTACAGTCTACATCATGTATCATACGAAACAATATCCTCACAACACAACCCAAAAAAAAGGGAAAGTTGCTACCCACACGGACAAAAGTGCACAGATTGTACACAGATTTTCTTGTGGGGCTCACCACAGATCCCATAAAAACAATCTGAGTCGTTCATTAAATGTAAAACATTTTTCAAGAGCCTTTGAGAATAATCAGCTCAATCCGATACTTATAGGTTCTCGATCCAATCATTTAACTTTTAATTATTCTGAAATTTCAATGAAAATTTCGATAATTGGATCGAGAACTTTAAATATCGGATTGAGCTTATTTTTCCCAGAAACCGTTAGAAAAAGTGTTATACATTTAATGAATGACTCGAATCGTTTGTGTGGAACCTGTGGTGAGCCTCACAAGAAAATCTGTGCACAATTTGTGCACTTTTGTCCGTATTGGTAGCAACTTTCCCTTTTTTCTGGGTTGTTTTGTGAGGATATTGTTTCGTATGATATATGATGTAGACTGTAGTATCACTCGTTGTCACGTAATCTTTCAAAATATTAAGCGCTCCGGATCGCGATCATCATGTTGTGCTTGTGTTTTCAATTCTCGATACCACGGATTTAGAGACGCCTTTCATCGCACTCGCGCACGAAAGCGGGAGGGAAGATGGGAATACGCGCGGTGAGGCAGGAGTACTTTGTCGTGTCAATAAATACGTGGGGGAAGGCTTGTATTCGATCGAAACGTGGGGTGTAGTAAGTAAAGTGGTACTAGGGTTGCAGTAGGAAGCACCCCAGCCCTTGTATCTGTGTGTCAGGGGGACCACGTTCTCCTCTTTCCTTTTTGCTCTCTTTCTGCAACTACTCTCCGTCCTGCGGTACCTTATACCGGCGCTAGCGGCTCACCAAACCACCCTCATGACACTCATGACACTCTCTCTCTCTCTCTCTCTCTCTCTCTCTTCATTTAGTAGTGGAGTATCAGATTCTTCATGAAATTCTTCACTATTTGGTTCAAAATGGAATATTCGTAAAAAGTATTATCTTGTTACGCCACATCATTTTTATGTAATGAATATTCATTCATTCATTCATGAAATTCTTCAAATGAAATAAATTTTGCTTCTCTCTCTCTAAGGAGTTTAAATTTTTAGTCAAGTAAATTGAATTTGAAAAACAAAGTTAAACTAAACATTTACGTCGACTCCACAACTATATATGCATAAGTCTCATATAAGTTTTTATAAGCTCTAGCATTTACGTGGACTCCACAACTATATATGCATAAGTCTCATATAAGTTTTTATAAGCTCTAGGTCGGCCAACTACATGTCCCAGGGGCTTTAAATAATTTCCCACCAATTTTGGGCGGATTCACGAAAAGGCTTTTAATGGTTGATTTTTTTTTTTTTTTGTGAAATGATAAGAGTAAGCTCAGAGTAAAAACTAAAATAAAAACAAGTAACCATATTAAAACAAACTGTTTCATATATGCTCTCAAATAAGAATAAAAATTGTAAAATTAGACATTTTCCCATCTTCGTATCCGAAAATACCTACCATTGAAAGTTACTCAACTGTAAATTTTTACACGAAAAAATTCCTACGGACACAACTGGCTAGTCACACAATATTCAGACTCAGATGCGTCCGAAATCGTTCAATATGTGTGGATTCCACGTTTATCACGTTCCCTTTGTCGAACGATTTCAGATACACATCATGTGTTTGAATCTGTGCACGAATGTTTGTATTCGTAGCGTTGCTTATATCCTGATCACATATCATCATTCCAATACTCCCTCCGTCCGGATTTAATTGTCCCTAGTTCTATTTTAACTAGCTAAAAAACGGGTTATATTTTTGAATCCGTAATGAATTTCATATCGAATATGGATTTTGTTTGATAGATTTCGATTAATTCTATAATATAATATTTTCAAAATCACGTAAAATATTATAAATTAAAATATATAATCGATTAAAAAATGGCACAAACTCCAAAAAAAACTATTAAATCCAAACGGATGGAGTATTAGTTTCGACCTGAACACTAAGGTTGCGATTGTGCCCAGCGAACAAGGCCCTAAAATTTTATTGAAAATTGTGCCCAAAAATTTTGGGACCCCCAACTAGCAAGACACAAATGACCCTTGGTATCTCCCAAGAGGCATTTCAAGCAAAACGTCAAAAATAACCCATAAATACTGTAGTCTGTAGGAGAGGAGTGCTATTTTATTGGGTGTCACGTGTTCGGTGCCATGCTAGGACCATAACGTAAAAATGGTAAAGGCTCACCCACGATCGTGTCCCACCGCTCGTCACGTGCGTCGGTGGGATTTCCAAAACCGGCCACGTCGATGTATCAGACCCTTTGACCATTGACTGTGACCCTGAGGTCAATTAGAAACAAAAGTGCATCTTTATTTACTTCAAGTTTAGTACATTTTTTAATAACCGAATGTTGGGATCAACTTACGCGTATGTTAATTAATTTTGAAACTCTAAATTTAATGATCAGGTAAATCCCCCGGTGATCATTTACTTAAGTTAGCTCTACAATATTCCTGTTTTACATAATTGTGGGACCCTTCGGTGTTCTGTTTGCTAGCATTCGGAGGGCTAAATTGTGTGTGGCCTCCACAAAAATACAGAAAAATACTCATAAATTTTCAAATATTTTTCATAATGTCTTATATAAAAATCAGCTCAATCGCATATCAGTAGGTATATTTTCTCAATTCATTGGGCTCAATTTCGTTCCTACGAATTCAGGAAACATACATACTGATATGCGATTGAGCTGATTTTTTTTACATATTTTCATAAATAATTATTTTAAAATTTATGAATTTTATTTTTGTATTTTTTAGAAATTCAGAATGAGCCCCACATGAAACGATGGAAAAGAGGGTCATCGTCCCACCTTTGAAAAAAGTACTCCGGAGGAGTAGGATCCTACGGAGCAACTGTGAAGAGTTGAACAGAATCCACGCAGCCAGCACATGGGTGTGTTGGATCCGGCACGAGTAATTTTTTTCTCTTTTCCGTTTTGGAAGAAAGAAAATGTTGGTCAATAGAAAAAATATTAGTAGTAATTTTTCCTTCCCGCCACTTTTCTCTCTTCTAAAAAAAAGTAAATACTAATAAATTTCTCTTCCCGCCACATTAGTTTGATAGAAAGATATAATATGGGAATAAGTGATCCCTAGTCTATGAAAGCAATGCATATAGGTAGATTCATAGGATAAGTGAACTCTTAGGCTCTGTTGCGAAAATCTTTTTAAAAAATAAATATTTATTTTGTCACTTCTTATTAAAAAATAAGAAGGGTTATTTCATAAAATTCAAATAAAAAATTCCTTTCACATTTTCAAATTCAAAAATAATGTAAATGAAAAAAAATTCAATTTTTTTTTGCACCGTATTAAAGATCTCAATTTTTTTTTTTTTTGAAAATGTCAATATCATTTCATAAGCCCGAAGGCAAAGATTACATTGCAAATACAGGAATGCACCAAACTACCTACTCCGGAATTAACGGACACCCTGCAAGAGCAAATTAGCACTAGGTGCCGACATGAGAATCCCGTCCGGGACTAGGCAGAAAGAAAATCGAAACGAAATCCCAGTACAAACCATTAAACAAAGAAAACAGATGTAATCAGAAAACAACCAATAGATCTCAAACGAAAAAGAATCTAATCCCAACATTGTCGACTGAAAAGAGAAGCTCGACGGTCGGAGACCAAAACCTCCTTCGCCCCTGACCTGCAGCCGTCTTCGCCAGCGCAAGGCCGGCCCCCGACAGAAATCAACCAAATAGGCAGCCTTCCGGTTCCATGGACTGCTCGACCGGTAACCGCGAGGCAGACTATCCGATGAAACCCATCCACAAACCAAACCAGAACAAGAACGAAAAAAGAGATTATTTGCCCACCACCACTACCTCACCAGATCCGGGGGAGACCCAAATCGGTACACAACCGGACTAGAAAAACCAGCCGGTAGAGGAGACGAAAACATCGTCGAAAAAGGAAAAGAAAACCCTAACTCCAAAACACCTCACCTTATTTGAATCCCCCACCGATTACCAGCTACCAGATCTGAGTCTCCACTGCGAGAACCAAACGGAGAAACCCACAGGCCATGGCCGGAGTCCAAGCGCCGAGTTCAACAGAGGACGAAACTGAGAACGGAGTGGTGAGAAACAGTAGAAAGGGTCAGAAGGAGGAGGGGATTAGGGGAAAAAAGGGGAGGAAGGAGGGAGAGGAGGGGGGCGGCAGCCCCTCCCCCCAACGGAAAAGCCTAGGAGCTGGAAAAGTTTAGAGAGAAGGGAGAGCGGCTCTAGAGAGAGAAAGTGAGACCCAGAGAAAATCCGTTTTATTAAAGATCTCAATGAGATCTATCAAATAAGATCCATAGTGATAGGAAAATTATTTGCGTAAACACATGATTTTTGAACTTGAAATTGCCTTATACAAAAAATAAGATTGTTGCTATGATAATGGGCGCCGGCGGAGGAAAATCATATCGAGGGCCGCACCGGGCCGTCTTCGGCTACCA
Source organism: Rhododendron ovatum (assembly GCA_019656835.1). NCBI lineage: Eukaryota > Viridiplantae > Streptophyta > Magnoliopsida > Ericales > Ericaceae > Rhododendron > Rhododendron ovatum. The sequence continues at coordinate 9,071,232 of CM033799.1, read as the reverse complement.
GACGGTCGATCTGAGCCGTCCAAAAATCCAAAAAAAAAAAACCAATGGGGCCCTTAGCGGGAATCAACGGCATCCGAGGTGTGTAGGGTGCTTGATCCGAGCATCCCTTTTTCGTGTAGGGTGCTTGATCATATATACACGGAAAATGGGTGCTCGGATCAAGCACCCTATATACCTCGGATGCCATTGATTCCTGCGAGGGCCCCCTCGGTTTTTTTTTTTAGAATTTTTGGACGGCTCGGATCGGCCTTCCGGTGGCCGGAGACGGCCCGGCGTGACCGTCGGTACGATTTTCCTCTCCGGCGCCCATTGGTACCTATATAAATTCTTCAAAAATAAGCACATTCTTCTTATCTTTGTGGAACAAGCCTTATTATTGAACAAAAAATAAATTCTGATTCCATTTCTGGAACGGAGCGTTAGCCCATTCGAATTAGAGATTTACAGAGTATCTTTGGGGCTCCACATCTGATTAAATAATTAAGTACAACTGACTTTCATAAATAAAAAATATAGTACAAACAGATCAACTTTAGTCAAGTTGGACCTCTAATCTATGTGCTCTTCCAGCTGTAAGTTGTTTTACTACAGTATATAATCCAAGGTTTGAAACTTTTTATTTATTTTTGCACGGCAAAGGTTTGAAACTTAGCCATTTATTTTTTTCTATAAGGTCTCAGTTTTGGAACCAACCAAGTGCTATTAAGGTGCCATTCCATTTCTATAGTAAAAGGAAGTTTAGGAAAATGAAAGTATTTCAAATTCAAAATTTATGTATTTACGTAATAATTTTTCTACTAATATTGATTTTGTTTAATAGATCTCATTGAGATCTTTTTAAACAATGTAAAAAAAATCAAAAAATTATTTTTCATTTTCATAATATGTGAGTTCGAAATTACCTTAATTTTGAAAAATAAGGTTTAAAAAGAAAGCGGAACGGGCCCTAACTCTTATGAGGTAAGTTCGACTCGATTCCCGTAATTGGATAGTAGAATTGAGTCATCAAGATTAGTTGAAGTGCGCATACGTTTTTGTCGAAACACTTGATGGGAGGCCCCAAGTCAAGTCCCACGTCAGTGGATAAGGTACAGTTGATGTAATATATAACCAAATGCGTTGAGTTACTCGAGATTAACCTTTTGAATCATGTGATTAGGTAACGAGTTAGGGGTGTTTCGGTTTCTAGAAAAATGAATTTTAAAAAAAGAAGTTAATTTCAAGTTTAAATATAATGGAAATAAGAAATATTTTTTTAATTTTTTTGTACCTTTTAAAAGATCTCAATGAAAACTATCAAACAAGATCTATATTGGTAGAAAAATTATTTGAGTAAATACATGATTTTTAAGTTTGAAATTACATTCCTTTTTAAAAAGTACTTTTTTGGAGAAAGTGAAACACCACTAGGTCAGCCGCCACAGGTTGTTACAGGTGGTATCGGAGCACATCCCCGGTCTACCTGATGGGAGCCACCCCTAAAATTTGGTACAAGCCTCATAATGTGTTGTACAGAGCTAAGTGTCACACCATGACCAACGAGAGAAGGTTGCTGGGCCAATGTAATAAGGACGATGCATCTTAATTGTGGGGGAGATTGTGATCAAGGTCCCAAGGCACAGTTGATTTAACAAATAACAAAATGCATTGAGCTACTGTATAACTCGAGGCTAAATTTTTGATCCACTTAGTAAGACAAAGAGTTAGCAGGTTAGCTGGCGCGGATCATTACGCCTGAGTTATCAAAACAGGCACGTTGTTTTTTATTATCAAATCCTTGTTATCACAACACTTAGTGGTATGTCTAAAGTAATTGGTGTGATCCTTTTGAATATAATACACCACTACCAGAGCATAGGTTAATAAAGTTAAACAATATAGCAAATAGAGTTCTTCATTTTGGTAGCTAGCCTTTGTTGCTTTATGCGCTCCATATATTTATATCCCAAAAGAAGAACCAGAAGTAAACGTGTTCATCGTCATAAACCAAAAAGATAACTTGTCTCATAGCGGAGAGATGCGTACGTGCGTATATGAATAGCAGATAATAGACGAGACGTTTACTCCGATCAAGGCGATGGGAATCGCGTACGCCTTTATGGGTTTGGATATATACTACAATTCAGTTATCGACAATATTACGATGGTCGCGTTCAATGATCGATCTTATTTTGAATCCCACTTATGTTGTTCTTTATATATTATGCTTTTTCTGGAAAGAGCTCCACCTGATTATCAAATGTGATTACGGTAACTTTACTCTTTAGTTATTATATATATATATATATAGATCAGTATCAGTTGTTCCGATTTTTATTTACTTATACACTTGTACGTAACCGAATAATTAAATTAATCATAAATATTGGATTAACGTATTTTTGGTCATGATGTGACACCTGTTACATTAATTAGTAAACTTCAAAAACTTTAATCAAAGCGAGGTAAGACATAGGCGGCTCCACCCTTTAGCTAGGGTGGTCATTTGTACCCCCCATTTATTTTGTGTAAATCCAGTAACTCTGCAAATCTCAGCCATTTGCTATATATTTATATATTCCACTCAATAGTTTATTGTGCATACCGATGCTCTGGATTATCAATAAAGAAAGCATGGTAATATGCACATAAATTGATTTGGGTCTCTAAACCTGCCATCTCTGATGTCATTTGGTTTTGATTTGAGGGCATGGTTTTACAATAAAATGTCCTTGTAGCTCCTCAATTCTTGGAGGTTTAGGGGGGCCACTGTTTTAGTGGTATTCTGAGAGCAACCATTTGTGCATATATTGTCAAATGTTAGGTTTGTCTCCAATCATCCCCCGCCCATACCCCTAATGATTGGGGACTAGATGTGTTATGTTACGTTGTTGTTGTATTCCACTCAATAGTTGAAAATATAACATACTTCCTCCATTCCTAAATAAGTGTCCGAAACGCAAGCCTAGGCTTTTAAAAAAATGCATTTGTTTCATTAAAAAAATCAATTTTTTTTTCACAAATCAATAGATGGTAATGAATTCTATTAGGTTGTGGAAAAAAAATTAAATTTTTTAACGAAAAGCATGTATCTTTTGAAAGGCTTAGATTTGCGCGCCAAACAATTATTTAGGAACGGAGGAAGTATTATTTTCAGCTTCTAAATACCCAACTCAATCATCTTCAAGATGCTTAACATAATCAAGGGAAAAAAAAAAAGGTGAACCGTAAAATTCAATTTTTAATATTGTAGTTCAATTGGGTTTCGCTAATAATACTTGTTTTGTGTTTTCCTCTTAATAATAGTTTAATACATTAAAGTTTTCATCAAGTATTGGGTCGGGGGAATCTGAAGAATATTTTCACAAGCGAGGGAGGCAGTGGAATTTCAGAAATCACAGGAAAGAATATTTGCTAATTGCGTGCTTTTTCTTTGGTACAGAGTACCAAATTTATTTTTAGACGACCACCCCGCTAAGCGGATGCAGATCAGCCGATCCGGCTGCTCATCTCGGCAATCGATGGCACGAATCTTTGCCGAGCAATCGAAGGCTCGGATTTATATGTGCTTAGGTTTAATCCGAGTCGTTCGTGTCAAGATGAACGCCAGAATCGCCCGCTTTGTAGGGATAACGCTCGGCAACATCCCAAGTCACCAAACGAACAAGGCATATTTTCTGCAATCCGAGTCGGAGCGTAATCCATCTACTACAGCATAATTGAAGGAAAGACAGTACGGGTTGTGGCAGTAGTACTACCGAGAGACGTAAGCCATGATCCATGATTGGTGCACTTTATTGCCAAAGTGTGGGTTCAGGTTAATCATGATTCATTCCCACAAGAAGGAGCTGATAAGGATACCACTCTCCTGAACGTGAATCATCACAAGTTGGTGAATGAGTCCCATGGAAATGGGAAGCAAAACAACACACAGTATATGGGTCAAATGGTGCACAGACAAATTCCGGGACTTTAGCAATTTTGTCTTGTTTTGGACATTCAAGGAGTAATTTTGCGTCTTTTTGACACATTGTCATTTGGGTGAGCCCTTTCCCACGTTGTTTGATGCCAATGCTGGGCATGTCTTTGCTAAGAATGGTAAGGTGGGAAGAAGTGCCGTTTGCATAGATTTCGCACCGCCCAACATTTTCCTGTGGTGGAAGACAACCAATTTCACACCTTTATCCAATGGAGAATTCATGTCCTGTCATTTGGTTTTTGAAATATGAAAAATGAAGTCTTTTTTTTTTTTTTGTGTGTGTTAACTCACGGCGTTCGGGGTTAGTTTATGTGCGCCTTAATCGTTGAATTGCTGTAGCGTGACCGATATGTCTGCCGGCGAGAGAGCTTGATTAAACGTTAGCTACTGCGACCTGATTTTACGATTTGGCAAGACTTAATTGTACGTGTTTCGGTAAATAAACATTCGAATATTGTCATTGCATCCCTTTGTATGAGCAGGCACCCTTGTACTGAAGTTACAGATCCATTTTGCCCTTGCCCTGAAGTTATAGATCCATTTTGCCGAGTTCCTTAAAATCTTGTCTCGCATCCGTAGGCATTTTCTACCTGATCACCTGTGTGTGGGTTAAAAAGTGTCTCTCTGAACCAATAAAAAATGTGAAAGTGTTCTAAACATTTTGGTCATATGATCCTTAATCAATCATCGCCCAGTGGCCATATTGGTAACAGGCTTGTGAGACATAGTGAAGGTGACAATGGACAGTTTCTTAATTTCACGACCATCGGCATGGAAGGGGGAAGTTGCAAGCCTTGGGATCCCCTCTCCGGCCCGCCTGTCCCACCCCTCTCGACCGTTGATCTCGCAAATCAACGGTTGAGATGAGCCAAGCATGTTTTGCTCCAAAACGATGTCGTTTTGAAAAAAAAGTGCTTGGCCCATCTCAACCGTTAATTTGTGAGATCAACGGCCGAGAGGGATGGAACACGTGGGTCGGGCAGGGGGAGTCGGATAGGGGATCCGGACTCAAGTTGCAATGCGGCTCCAACATACCCTTGCGATAAAGTGCTTTCTCTACTAGATCGACCAACCCTAATCTTGAACAACGGACCTTATACATCTTCAATTTGTGTACACGAAGTTACAGTTCTAGCAAATCTCCACGATTTTGTGTCGACATTCATATCTTTTGTATCGGGAAATTTATGAAACTTATTACAACAATGATGATCGATTAAAAATAAATATCGCTATGTCAAATAAATCTCCCCATAGAAATGTTTGGCACCAAGAGAGTGGCTTACCGCTTACCCTGGAGACAAATTAAGAAGTTAATGTAACCAAAGAATAAATATAATCTAAACTAGAACAGGTTTTGCACCTTAGATTTTATTCGATGGTGTCAATTAGGTGGACTGTGGACTTTTGTCGCCCTTCCCTTCATAGGGCTTTTGGACTAATAGGTTTCATGTCAGTTACGCCAATTCCAACTTCTTATTCTTTTCAATTATTATGCGACAGATCCCTACTTATTTTCTATTAGAAATTGGCCCCTTGATATGCCCTGCCCGGTAGCAAAATTAGGTAATCCATCTTTTTCAAGCACTTTAAAATCATGGATTTTATTGGGCAAAGAAGATATATATATAAGTATTACTGTACCTTATTCTTCACGAGCAAAATATGCTAAAAAGTTTTCTTTAAGGTTTATTTCATGAAAAATAAGAGAGCACTCACAACTCTCCCTCAAATGATATTATTGCTTTTGATACCATGTTTTGTAAAGCAATAAGATCTGTACACATTGCTCCTCAACAAAAAAATCCTACTTTTTTAAAAAAGTGATAATGTCAACATTATTTTTTGTTTGTGCAAAAATTGTTGTGCATAAAAATCTTGTACGTTCTGCATGGTACGAGATTTTTTAGGCACTACAGTTTTGGCAAAAACAAAAATAATATTGGCATTAGCAACACCCTTTTAAAAACACATAAACGTAACATTTGATATGATCACTGCTACAAATGCGTGTCTTAGGAATATCTACCACGCATGAAATATTATAGATTAAGTAATCCAATAGAGGTTGAGAAACTTTTTTCGTGCAACTGTGCAATTTTGAAAATCTCTAAAAGTTAGAAGCAAATTGTGAAGCTGAAAAATTTAAAGTCATTTCCCACATGATCCCAAAGTAATTCGGATTCAGCCTTTTCATATACAAATTTCAATGTCATTTTAAAGATCTATAGTTTGATTGACAGGAGTATTAAGCAACACTCCAAAAACACTTTTGACAAAACCAGAATCAATTTTGCAGCCAGAGCTTACTCATGTAATATTTTAAAATGCTCCGCGCTCTCACTCTCAATCCTCGAATTCCGTTAACGCACTCAATCCTCTATCTAACGGATTTTAATAGTTTGGGATGTGTTTCAAAGGGATTTGGGGATCCCGTAGGGTGGGCTGCCCTACAAATTATAGGGCGGCCGATCCGGCCGTCCATTTCGACAATGGACGGTCCAAATCAATAGGAGCTCAGATGTCAGCGTCGAAATGGACAATCGGAGTCTGAACTTTCAAATTAGTTTCAAAGACACTTTCACACTTGTTCCCACATGCGAATTATGTGACTTAGCAGAGTCTCATGTGAACACAAGACTAAAATTGTTTATCAAATGATGGCCGTAAAGACCCCAAAGCAAGTGAGGCATGGAGCACCAGTACAGAGTTGGTGTAGTGGCTGCCCTAGCAAATTGCCCTAAAATTGGGAAAGACAGAGAAGAGAGATTGAGCACAATGAGCAGTAGAAGAAGGAGGGGGACCATGTGCTGGGAACATGAGAGCGGCACCCACCGTAAGACACGCGTGTGTGAGGGCGCACCCAAACTTGACTTAGGGCAACAGGTATGCCCCTTGCCTAAACCCATGTGGGGGCACTAAAACCCATATCATTAGTAAAATGTTACCGGCATGGTCTGGCTCCTCTCCGGTCCAACTAGTACGGATCAAACGGAACCGTCCATAATTGGTAAATTCAGTGGTCCAAATTTTTCCATACATTCTTACCGGTAAAGTGTAAAAGTACATCCTAATAGTTGATTGTAGCAAATGAACGGTACCGATTAGGACAATCTCATCCATTGAAACAAAAAACCTAGAATGCTCTTTTAGCTAAGTTGGTGTACATGCTCTTACTAGTACGGGTACAGCTCCTCTCCAATTCAACTATTATGGACCTAACGGAACTGTCCATTGGTAGATTCTGTGGTCCGGATTTTCTCATATGCTTTTACCGGTAAAAATACATTCTTACCGGTAAAGAGTAAAAGCACATCCGAATCGTTGATTGCAGAAAATGAACGGTACCGATAGGAGTGTCTCTTCCGGTCCAAAACATGGAATGGTGAGGATTTATTCCCTACTAGCAGTAGTATTTATTTCCAGGGATGTGTTAGATGAATACCGTATCAATTTATGGGGAGATTTTGGCGGCTGATTTTTTTTCCCCGTGACAGGTCGGTCATTGGATAGGATGAGCGTGAGAAGTTATGGAGGATCTCTGGTGGATCTTTTTCGGAGCTTATTTCGAAATGTTTATTCTTTTAGATCTCGTCTGGAACGTTGAGCCGGCCAAAATCATGTTAATCGAATGTCAATTGATATAGTTTTGGAATATATCGACTCACTAAACCGGACCTCATAAGATAAGCGTGTTACAATCAGGTGTTGATCGACATTCAATAAATCTAAATTTTTGGCACGATTGAAGTTCTGGACAAATTTTACAGAATAAAAGTTTTCGATCATCAAAATGGGTTCTACAAAAGGCCCAAAAAGTGCCGTAACACGACCGTCCAGAACCATTTCGGGACTGCAGGGAATCTGAAGTCAAAAGAGTGAATGGGAGAATTATTTTATAAAGAAATACAGTAGTATTTTGCATTGGTAAAATTGTGTGTAGGTATTGATTTCAGAACTTCTTCCTTATTAGTCTTTGCGATTTACTTACCCAAGAAAAAAGAAATTTCAAAGTCTCAAATCTATAAGAAGGTCTCAAATTTGAACTCTCAAAGTCTTCACATGTCTTTCCTCGCATTATCTCTCAAGTAAGAAACAAAACAGAGAAAAGAAGAAATTTCCTTTTCATTCTCGAGTTCCAAACAGAATTTTTTTTTTTGGTAATACATAATCCGGAACCGATCGCGTCAATGCAACCCTAGATTGCAGGGGTGTGTTGTAAAACAGAACCCTCTTCCCCACAATTATTTCGCACAAACTTGTGTGTAGGTATTGATTTCAGAACTTATTCCTTATTAGTCTTTGCGATTTACTTACCCAAGAAAAAAGAAATTTCAAAGTCTCAAATCTATAAGAGAGTCTCAAATTTGAAACTCTCAAAGTCTTCACATGTCTTTCCTCGCATTATCTCTCAGGTAAGAAACAAAACAGAGAAAAGAAGAAATTTCCTTTTCATTCTCGAGTTCCAAACAGAATCTTTTTTTTTTTGGTAATACATAATCCGGAACCGATCTCGTCAACGCAACCCTAGATTGCAGGGGCGTGTTGTAAAACAGAACCCTCTCCCCCACAATTATTTCGCACAAACTTGTGTGTAGGTATTGATTTCAGAACTTATTCCTTATTAGTCTTTGCGATTTACTTACCCAAGAAAAAAGAAATTTCAAAGTCTCAAATCTATAAGAGAGTCTCAAATTTGAAACTCTCAAAGTCTTCACACGTCTTTCCTCGCATTATCTCTCAAGTAAGAAACAAAACAGAGAAAAGAAGAAATTTCCTTTTCATTCTCGAGTTCCAAACAGAATCTTTTTTTTTTTTGGTAATACATAATCCGGAACCGATCTCGTCAACGCAATCCTAGATAGCAGGGGCGTGTTGTAAAACAGAACCCTCTCCCCTACAATTATTTCGCACAAACTTGTGTGTAGGTATTGATTTCAGAACTTATTCCTTATTAGTCTTTGCGATTTACTTACCCAAGAAAAAAGAAATTTCAAAGTCTCAAATCTATAAGAGAGTCTCAAATTTGAAACTCTCAAAGTCTTCACACGTCTTTCCTCGCATTATCTCTCAAGTAAGAAACAAAACAGAGAAAAGAAGAAATTTCCTTTTCATTCTCGAGTTCCAAACAGAATCTTTTTTTTTTTTTGGTAATACATAATCCGGAACCGATCTCGTCAACGCAATCCTAGATTGCAGGGGCGTGTTGTAAAACAGAACCCTCTCCCCTACAATTATTTTGCACAAACTTGTGTGTAGGTATTGATTTCAGAACTTATTCCTTATTAGTCTTTGCGATTTACTTACCCAAGAAAAAAGAAATTTCAAAGTCTCAAATCTATAAGAGAGTCTCAAATTTGAAACTCTCAAAGTCTTCACACGTCTTTCCTCGCATTATCTCTCAAGTAAGAAACAAAACAGAGAAAAGAAGAAATTTCCTTTTCATTCTCGAGTTCCAAACAGAATCTTTTTTTTTTGGTTATACATAATCCGGAACCGATCTTGTCAACGCAACCCTAGATTGCAGGGGCGTGTTGTTAAACAGAACCCTCTCCCCCACAATTATTTCGCACAAACTTCTGCTTTCGGGAGGATGATAAAGGATTAATTTTTGCTTCTAGTGAGGGTCGATCTAGAGACTTGTATTTTTAGCTACTTATCTTTGCCTTCTTTTCCACGTGAGATGAGCTTCTGGGGATATTCAATGCCACCTTCCACTGCTATTTCACACAAACTTCGGCTTGCCGCGAGGATGATAAAGGATTTTGCTTCTAGTGGGAGTTGAACTATATAGACTTGTGTTTATAAGGCGCCGGAATCGGGGACCCTGTAGTGTAAGAGTGAACTACAGGGATGTAGTGCACAATCTGAGCAGTCCAAAAGCATTTTCAATGGTCTGTGTTTGCTAAAAGTATCCTATAGCAAATTTGGATAATACATGTATGATACGTTTAGCAAATCTGGACCATTAATTATAAAGATGGACGACTCGAATCGCACACTATACTTTATAAGTACACCTCTGCACTACAGGGTCCCCGAATCTAAGGCGCTTGCCTTTGCCTTCCTTTCCACTTGAGATGAGCTTTTTGGGTTATTCGAAACAGACCTTATGCCAACCCGAGGGTATATTTGTACTTATAATTGAGATACAATGAACAGAGCACATTCCAAATGGGTAAAGACTCAGACTAGGTTCAAAGCTGATATGGGCTACACATGGTCACTCTATTTCTTTCGTTTGGCAGATATCTCATTCTTTGCAACAAATGCAAACCTAAACTGACATTGAAACAAAAATCATGTTACTTTCCTTCGAGAAACAAATCAGTTCATGAACCAAACTAGTCCCTTTTTCAACATAGCATCCATCGGACTCTGGATTTTCAAGTTCTGTTCGTGAATTGAAGCATTCCCATTTTTGCACCTTGTACCAGCCCAAAAAAAACAACAAGCAGGGTAATTAGATGTGACTGATCACTCCATTCATTGGTATTTGGAAAAAAGTTTCATTTCTAGAGTAAGCTTACACTTTAAAAGTATCACTGCCTTTGTCTTGACTCTAGAGTCTAGAGTGTTAGTACCAAAGAATTCGAATTGGATGGCATGGCATGGCATTGATACTTTTTGTGGTAAATAAACCTCTTTTTTTTTTTTTTGGTTAGAACCATGCATCTAAGTTAACATAGTGAAGAAAGAAACATGCAATTCAATGGTTTTTGTTGGGTATGTGGCTTAAATTGGTGCAAGTATTACCATTTGTTGTTTGGTACTTAGCTCTTTGCAAATCTAAAGGGTGACGTGATGGGTATCGTGTTGCTCACTTATTAAGCTTGACGTCTCAATTTGTGTTTTAGCATTACTACTATTGAACTTTCTTCATAGAGTTTATACACGATCATAGCAAAAGAATCGCAAGAAAATTAACTCATTTTGAAGTTGAGCTACAAATGAAGATTCGATCTGCGTTGTGCATCTTGTTTAACCATTGATACACAACACTACGCCTTGAAACTTAGTTTTCTCCATATGCCATCTATTTCTCCATTCTTTGACAACAAATTAATCGTATATACATCATTACCAAAAATATGCAAGTCCATTGTTTGAGTGAGTAAAAAAAAATTTTTGGTACCCTTTAGGCCATGTTTGGTAGGGGTCAATGGAAGGAGAATTGTGAATCCAGCCAGATAAACAACTCCCCATCTTCATATTCAGTGTTTGTGAGCTGGATATGGAGGGAGATAAGAAATTTGGAGGATATTTATATCTGTCCCCTCCCGGAAAAGATTTTTAGTCGTATGCAAATTATATCTCCCTCCATATTTGCCTTCAAAATTACAACATTGTGATCATTGGTTACAAAATCGTCATTATCATTTAAGAAAATGCCATTATTAATTCATCCATATCCCTTGCCGAAACAAACCCTATATAACAAATTACCAGTTACATATAATCTCACTACCAAATAGACTGTTAAGAGAATAATAACCAATTAGGCTGAATCAGCTTGATACCAATCAAACTTAAGGGGTCAAGGTGTATTATTATATAAGCAAACATTTTGAGGGGTCAAGGTGTGATCTAAATTTGAAATCGGTGCTACGTATTAGTTTTTTCTTTTCTTTTCTTTTCTTGATTATAAAAACAGAAAACCAAAATCATATTAAACAATGTGTACACAACAACGTGGAAGACTTTAAAAAGACCATTTGAGACACCTAAAAAGTGTTTGAAAATCAAAAAATCTATGAGGACCGACCAAGGGGGACCGAAAATGCACCGACGGCCGCCGGCGGGCCGTCTCCGGCCACCGGACGGCCGATCCGAGCCGTCCAAAAATTTTAAAATAAAAAACCGATGGGGCCCACGCGGGAATCAATGGCATCCGAGGTGTGTAGGGTGCTTGATCTAAGCACCCTTTTTTCGTGTATATATGTGTATACACATATATACACGAAAAAAGGGTGCTTAGATCAAGCACCCTACACACCTCGGATGCCATTGATTCCCGCGTGGGCCCCATCGGTTTTTTATTTTAAAATTTTTGGACGGCTCGGATCGGCCGTCCGGTGGCCGGAGACGGCCCGCCGGCGGCCGTCGGTGCATTTTCGGTCCCCCTTGGTCGGTCCTCATAGCAGCTCTCGTTTGAAAATTACGTTCCCATATCTTCTAGTCAAAGTGTGTTTCTATGTCAAAATATTGGAAATTAACAATGTCTTGTGTAAAATGTCAGCCGCATGATTATATAACAGACTCTTTTCGGAAAAAGACTATTGTGTAGGAATTGAAAATCATGCGGTGCAGGGGGGGTGCACTGAATGGTGTAGTGCGGCATCCGAGCCGTCTGTTCGGCAATCAATGAACCAGATTATATCTCGGCTCTTACAAATTTGAGTTATCCATTGCCAATATGAAATATAGATCATTGACTCTATTGCTGAGATGAGATTTGTACTACTATTTGTCCAAACGAATGGTTGAGATGTACCCAAATTTCGTATTTGAAATTGTACGAAAACAGAGATACATTCGCTTTTTTGGTAACCAAATTTTTTTGGTCTCGGAATTTACCTCACTTTTTAGTTTTTTACAGCTTTGGTCACGGGATTTACCTCACTTTTTATTTTACAGCTAAGTTGATATAATCAATATTGCAGTACAATTGGACAATTTAATGACAACCGTTACAGCGACGCATTGACCGTTTAGAACCGTAATCTCTCTCTCTCTCTCTCTCTCTCTCTCTCTCTGTCTCTCCAAAAACTCTGGAAATAATTACCCTGGCTTTACCAACACGTGGTCCATCATTAACCCAGGTAAAATGATTTCACTGTCAGCGCACTCTAGCACAACCAACGCATTCCCGCCCCCCAACTACTAGGGCTGTTGCTAACCTGCGCCTGGTAGTTCGTAACCACCCCCACCCTCCCTCCCTCTCTTCGCTTCTGGGAACTTTTCTTTTTAAGTACCCAGGTCTGAATCTCCAAAGAGTAACCGAAATTAGAAAGGAAGGAGAGAGAGAGAGAGAGAGAGAGAGAGAGAGAGAGAGAGAGAGAGAGAGAGAGAGAGAACAACAATTCATTCGCACTTGAATATATATAGAAGGCAAAGCGGAGTTAGATATAGGGAGAGAGAAGAGGAGGGTGAAGAGAGAGTTATATTGGCAGTGCATATTTGGAATTTATGATACACAAGGAAGTAATATACTCCCACATAATTCTTATTCACTTTCTATTAGGGGAGAGATCAGGAGGACTGAGGAGAATCTGAGATCTGGACACTTTTTGGGTTGTATTTTTCCGCTGTTATAAGGCTCTGCTTTTCGGGCGAAAGTTTCACGAATCACGAATCCGCAAGACCTATGATGGGTACGCGCACATTCCTTGTAAATTACTCTCTCGTTTTCTGTCATATTGTTTTTGGGTTCTGGGTATGCCTTATAAGTGTCTGATTTGAGGGGTTAAATTTGTTTTTCCTGTAAACAAAAAGGCCGGTGGGATTTTGGTTTCGGGGTATTCCCTGGAAGTGGTGATTGGGTGATTCGAGGGGTTAAATTTTTTGTTGTTTGTTGGGTTCTTGTTGATTGGCTGTTGGGTCTCGGAGTGATGCTGGTTAAGTTGGGATTACTGTCCTTAATTCGTGGTCTATTGTGTGTTACAACGGTTTTTGTGGTTTAGTATTTTCGGGATTTGGTCTCACTTTGGGTTGGATTTTGTTAATTTTGTGGTCTGTAGTGTGTTGTTAATTAGCTGTTGTCTCCTTAACCTCTGCTTTTGTTTCTGGTCTTGGTTCTCTCTCTCTCTTAACTTGATGGATCCAAAAGGAGGACGAAGGATCGACAGTGTTCGACTTTATCCTACATCGGTCATCTAAACCACCCAACTATTTTCTAGAAGTTACTCCACCTATTACTAATCTAACATCTACCTGACAGCATTCCCAAAATTTTCAAAAACCTTGGTATTAACCAAATAATTTTCAAATGTTTGTAAAATTTCGAGACTTTGCATTCTGAAATTTTCGTAATTGAAATCGTGGACCCTAGACATGGACCCAGAGTACCCAACCAGCCTGACTCCACATAGACAGAGAGGGCCACTCCTTTTATTGTGGTATAGTATTAGGCTTCTTAATTAGCCTTCTTGGTATATCGTTATTCCAAATCATCCTTTCCATGTTTCATGATTGTTCACTTCATTTTGTTTATATTCTCGTTAGATTCTTAGTTAATATTGCTCCCCTTTACATCATACCTTATTGCTTAATCTCTTTCTTTATATACTCATTTCAGATTCTTTGTTCCTTCCTTGACACTCCTAGTTTTAGTATCATATGTCGCTGCTACCGGTGGTTCTGCATATCTTTTGGTTGGTTGGTATTTTGTTCCTGCTTCATCTTAGCTTTTACTGTGTTTTGTGTTCTCAGAGGCCACTATGAGCTTTTCACAAGGCATAAATGATGAATACGAGAAGTTTATCAGAAGAATGAACCCACCCAGGTACCTATTTTCTTTCCCCATCTTCTTACAAAACTAATGTAAATGTCACTTGCTCATAAATGTATTCCTCTTATCTTGTCAGAGTTGTGATTGATAACGAGTACTGCAAAAATGCAACTGTTATACAGGTATGTATCTCATTTGTCCTTTTGTGTTTGGTGCTTTGAATTACCTCCATGTTTTTGTTTCTTATTATGTGAGCTTCTTGGTTCATCTTAAACTCTGTCGTGCAGGTGGACAGTGCTAACGAACATGGAATACTTTTGGAAGTTGTTCAAGTCCTTACTGATCTTAACCTTATCATTACTAAAGCTTATATTTCTTCTGATGGAGGCTGGTTCATGGATGGTGACCTTTCCCCCCTTATCGTCTGTAGTTCTGTTCTTTTTTTTAACGTTGGAGTAAATTCTTTGAGTAACTTGTCCAAGTTGTTTTTTTCCAGTCTTTAATGTCACTGACCAAAATGGGAACAAGATTACAGACGAAGGGGTTCTGGATTATATCAGAAAGGTGAGTTGGGCTTGGTAATGTTTGCCTCTCCTCTGTGTTTGAAATTCTCCGTTTTCAAATCATATTCAATGTTTTAAACTAGAATCGTAGTTTTCAAATATCTAAAGGCAGCTCCGGAAATTTCAAGAAAACAAAGAACGAGAAAACAAGTTTCACAAACCGCCGACCAAAACATCAACCAGTCAGGTTACTAATTCCTTTGGTTCATGTGCAGTCACTAGGGCCAGATGCGTGTTTCACATCTTCTATGAGAAGATCTGTCGGGGTAAAACAGTCAATGGACCACACCTCCATTGAACTAATAGGAAGTGACAGACCAGGACTCCTATCTGAAGTTTCAGCTGTTCTCACCCACCTCAAATGCAATGTGGTAAACGGTGAGGTGTGGACCCACAACACTCGCGCTGCAGCCGTGTTGCAAGTGACTGATGAGGAAACTGGGGGAGCAATCATGGACCCAGAGAGACTATCAATGATCAAGAAACTGTTGTGCAATGTACTAAAGGGGAGCAACAAATCGAGGGAAGCTAAGACCGTGGTGTCTCATGGAGGCACTCACACTGAAAGGAGGCTACACCAGATGATGTTTGCTGACAGAGACTATGAGAGATTGAGTGATGATGTCTTGGGGGAATCACAAAGGCCGGATGTTAATGTTGTGAATTGGCATGATAGGGATTATTCAGTAGTTACTATCCGGTCTAAGGATAGGCCAAAGCTTCTTTTTGATGCGGTTTGCACTTTGACAGATATGCAGTATGTGGTTTTTCACGGGAATGTCGATGCTGAAGGACCTGAAGCTTATCAGGTATACGATTTTCCTAGTCTATAGTCTATACATACGTTTAGGTAGTGTCCATGGGGAATTCTGGTAGAAATATATTTTCTTTTCGGTCTAAATATAGAGGCTGAACTAAGGGATGTTTCTGTGGCATTTGTAGGAATATTGTATCAGGCATGTTGATGGCTCTCCTGTGAAATCAGATGCGGAAAGACAAAGGTTGGTTCACTGTCTAGAAGCAGCCATTGAAAGAAGAGTATCTGAGGTAGTGGAATCATTCCATGTAGACTTTTTATGTTATGTTTTACCCAGAATTTATTCATTTCCATTACCCTGCTAAATGGTTTGTTAAGTATATTAATCATGCTTAATTAGGGCCACAACTAATACTTAATAAGGTGGTCAATGGTCATTTGGGTTGTTCATGTTAAATGGTTTCTTTACTCATGTTTTGCTTAAGTTATGCTTGGCAATATAGCTCCATCCTTCTGCCACATGGTATGTTTAGTTAGATGTATCCGTTCTGTCTCCATAATAGATAAGTTTCTTTGATTATGTTAGAGATGGATTCTCCACTAGTTATAGGCCTGTAATATTCAAAGACTTGCTTTGTTTGTTTGGCAGACTAGCAATATTAAAACAGAAGTTTTGGTCACAGTTTCTCTTTCGGTTGCTCATTTGTTTGTTTGTTTTTTCCATCCACCAGGGGTTGAAGCTAGAATTATGCACTACTGACAGAGTTGGGCTGCTATCTGATGTCACGCGCATATTCCGCGAGAACAGCCTAAACGTCACCAGAGCAGAAGTGACGACGAGATCAGGCAAGGCGGTAAACACATTCTACGTTTGCGATGCATCAGGATATCCGGTTGATTCCAAGATTATCGATTCCATCCGTCAAGCAATCGGCCAAACCATACTCCAAGTGAAGAACAACCCCGAAGAGGCGAACCAAAATCCTCAAGAATCCCCGTCCAGGTTCCTCTTTGGCGGACTCTTCAAATCCAGATCTTTTTGCAATTTTGGACTGGTCAAGTCGTACTCCTAGATGTTTTACCATTTCCCACAAGTGCCACCCCCCTGTACATGGAACTCCATCACTTAGCCAGCAAAAGCAAAGCCGTAGATTGAGTGAAGCGCTTGTAAATACGCCTATTTAGTGCTTAAAGTAGGCTTATTATTAGTCTCGTGGATCCAATGCCCTGTTGGATCCAACGAAAATGGAGATTGGAGATTTGGATCGCGTTAGCACGAAATATTTGTACATAGTAACTTCTCTAGCTTCTAAATCTTGCTGCCTTAATTATTGAAATCCTTGGTTATTTTTTTTTCCTTTGTTTTTTTTTTTTTCTTTTCTGTCTAGTCATAGCTATTCTTTGTTTGTGTTCAACTTTCTAGCTTCTAAAATTCTTAGGTCTTTCCTTTGATTTATTCATAGCTTTGATTTGGGTGGCTCCTGTTTTCGTGCTGGCGAGAAGACTTGGAAATTTCTGGTTTAAAATACAGTATGTTGACTGCTTTCGGAATCTTTGTAAGATGATGACCCACATGAGAAAGTGCCAACTGGGAAAAACTAGGCAGAGGAACTAGAGCCCATTTGGAAACATCATTTTGTAGAGAGGAAAATTAACATGTCATCAATTTCAAATCTTGCAAATTTTTTTTTCCTAAGTGGTTGAAGCTACCACCAACCTTTGACCATCCAATCCCCTTTCCGAGCCAGAGTTTTTGGGGTTTGGCAAGGCGGCTTCCAAATCTTCAGTCATGAGCTTTGATTATAGAGTAGTATTATTATTGGAGTACTAGGTTTTACCAAAAGATGAATGCATTTGAATGATGAACACTACCATCCGATGGAGACAGACACCAAATCATATTTCAGCTGGATATTTCTTCGATTGCGTGCCAAGAAAATCAAAGAGGGTACGGATAGGTGATACCCGATAAGAAACCGAGAAGCGTAAATTAGGTGCATACATAATATTTGACATTAAAATATTTGTAACCTTTCTCTTGCTCAAACCCACAACTTAGAACATCGGCATTGGCTAACCATTTGTCCTTTTTTTCTCCAATAGTTAGTTTTACCGAACCCATGTAGGACACCTACTAGTAGCATACTGTTGATGACTAAAAAAATTACCACTCCCCCATGATGAGGACCCCCTCCGGTTAATACCGAAAGGAGGAAAATGTTATTCTGGTTGTGGGTTTCATCATACATAGTGATTGAGTTCATATAGCAAATTCGGGGGTAGCTCAAGTGGTAACAAGGATGAGCTATAAATTCAAACATCCCGAGTTCGAAACTTGGACACCTCTTGGTAGTGATGTAGATCTATGCAAAAACGCTCCCTCAGTAGAGAAAAATTGTTCTCCCTCTCAGTCCAATTCAATAGAAAAATCATTTTTTTCAAAAAGAAATCTTTGAAGCTTAGTTTAGAATGAATTCAGATGATTTTTCGGGATTGAAAAGAACATCGAGTTCTATTTTGATAGATCGTTAAACTACTTCCGTCGATATGACGGATGATTAAACGATGAAAATGTTGTAAATTTTTTGGTATTATGAATGATTAATTTAGAATACTGTATTACTATTTTAAGTGGTAAGCATGTTAATATTTTTAGGTGCTACCTTCAACTATGAATCCTGGCTTCGTCACTGCCTCTTGGGGCCAGGCCGTAGAGAGACATCTCGTGTGAATCCCCTAGTCTTGGCATGGATGGCATACCTTGAGCGTGCTAGGGAGAAAAATAGTCGATGTGCGTGTAAATTGACCCAAAAAGTACTCTGGTCATCAAAAGAAAAAAAAAAGGAAGAGAAAAAGTTGATACAGCAACCTAGACCTTGTAGTGGATGTACAATGTACCAATTGATTTTCCATTTCCCATTTGAAATGGTACGCATCTTTGACACCCAAAAAGGAGTCTCACCCCAATGGGCAAAGGATTTGATCCATCTTTTTGGACCAAATTGCCTGTGTGAAAGCAGAGTCCAGACAAGAGAGAATTCGGAAAGAGGAAAAAGGGTGATGGCTGAAAGGGTCTTCTTTTCAAGTATGGCGAAGAATCCCCCACTCAACATAATGATCATATCCTCCTTGCAACTTGCAACTCCATTATTGTTGGTTTGGTTTGTTAGAAGGCGACGTGGGGTGCTGCCACGTGGCATCCCTTGCACAAGATGCCACGTCAAGAAAGAATGTAATGCTGATGCGAGCAAGTAATTATTGAACATTCCCGGAGTGCTGTATGCGGCCTTGCCTACGTGGTACTCCCAACTATTGATGTGGCGACGAATTATCCGATAGGGACATTATCGTTCTTTGTCGTTGGGTGATTGGGAGATAAATGGTAACCTACGTTGGGTGGTGGCGATTTTTTATTTTTGCCACATGGCCGGTAACTCTGGGAGTACCGAATAATTGGCCGAAGAGAGTTATCTCTGATAGTACTTGCACCAATGAAAGTGGAAATGCTGTTCGAACCAAGTTCTGAAGTGAGGGTTTTTTTAAACCTTTGAATGTCTTCTTTGTTCTGGTAATTAATGTTTAATTTTTTTAAAGTCGAATATCTATTCGCAGTTTCTCACTACAATCCTGTAGTGACTTTGCTCACTCTATAGGTCCCAGATCCTAGCAGAGGATCAATAAAATGTAGCGATAAAGAAATGGTACGCGTTTAGTGAAACTGTTTGGATGAGAAAGAAACTTAAATTGACATCATGTGTACTTAAGTGGAGACGCAGCCCTTGCCAAACCAGAATGGCTAGATAGATTTATGTAGCTGGCTCCAATTAGTTTTGAGAGGAGGCTCGGTCTGCTTTTGTTTGATTTAGTGGGTAAAAAAGATGTTTTACCTGCTGCACAAAGTAAATAAGATTGAGGTTTTTTACCCGTAATCTTTATTATGTTTTCGTCACAGTTTTAAAACCGTGTTCTATCGCGTGCGATCATTCGTTTCTCTTGGTAGTGTTTGATGCTGGCTGTATGTTGTTTGGTGATCTATAGAAGCATACAACATCAAAAATCTGAGTGTACGGCCTCAGCAGTTAATACAAAGGGTTTCAGTAACTTCATGCAATCACATGGTGAAAAAATGCATAGGAACAAGCAGATTCCCCTGCCTGTTTCCTGCACACATCCGACGCTGACGTTTTTCTCGAAATGATTTTCAATTGCACAGCACGCGATTTCCGCGAATTTTCTTATAAATTGACGTGCATCGAACTGATGCGAACACAAATTTTATAAAACTTAGTCTAGTCAAGGGTCAATTATTTAAAACATGTAGTAGTACACTTTTAAAAGTTGTCCTGTTATTTTTTGTTTAATGGAGAGCTGATCCACTCTGAAGGGGTTATTGTTGGCTGCATAGTCATTGCAAAATCATGTCTGCCTCCATTTAAATATTGTGGAGAAGTGATGGACTAGTCAGGGCACCCATTGTTTAGGACTGTTTATTTGGACAGAAAATTAATGCCAAATTGAGTTTCATTAATAAAAGATGTGTCATGTGATTCTGAAGCTTTGCCACTGAAAGCTTAGTTTTTGGTTATAAATAAAATATGCATAGATTCCTTCCTCACATGAAGGATAAGTCTCTTGTACCAAAAAGAGTTAGGCTCCGTTTCAGAACATCTTCTTAAAAAATAAGTACTTATTTCACATTTTTAAACTCAAAAATAATATAAATGAAAAATAATTTTTCAATTTTTTTTGCATCGTATTAAAGATCTCAATGAGATCTATCAAACAAGATCCATATTGCATATTTTTATATTTCAATAAGCCTATAATTTTTGAGCTTGAAATTGCCTTCTTAAAAAATAAGGACTTAAAACATGTTCTGAAACGGGGCCTACTTTCACTTTCCCCCACATGAATGGTCTATCATGACCATGATCTACAACATATACTATATGATTTATTAACAAAATCCACCAATACCCATCCCAAGTTTGATTTGCACCCAGAAATCAAGTTACCGCTCTATGTAGCACGAATACGGACATGAGTACGGCGGAGGAAACGGACACGAGACATGGCGATTCTCAAGAAATAGGGACTCGGACACGATAGAGAACACGGCAGTATTTTTTAGCTGTGCAAACCAACATTGCAAGTGCTAATTGTTTAAGGGAGGACTCCAATCGTTTTCCACCAATGGTGTACGCCTATGCACAAACATATGTTTTAATTATACGTTTGGACCAATAATGTTGAAGTTATAAGTGTTTTACGAGGAAAAGTTTTTAACATCCGTGGAGAAAATCTGAAAATATCTTGTATGTTCTCATGTGTGCCCCAACATGTCCCATCTCAGAGAAATTCTAAAGATATTATCGACACACCACGTGGCGTATCCAATACGTGTTCTTACGCATCCCCGGCGTGTCGCGTACCTCCGGAGTGTGCGACACGGCTACGGCTACGGGATATCCACAGAAATGTTTGTGCTACATGGCACGTCCAATGTGTGTCCCCAACGTATCGTGTGTGTTCCAGAGTGTCCGACACGGATACGGCTACGGGCTACCTATGGAAATGTAGGTGCTTCATAGCTTGCTTCTTCCATAATCGTAATCAAAGGATATTTAAGATCTTGGCTATAGTAGGTGTTTAAAGGTGAGAGTGAAACTGTGAAAGGGAAGAGTTGATGAGGAGGGTGAGAGAGTAAAGGGAGAGGTTTACAGATGGGTGGAGGCCAGCGCAGGATCCACAAGTATAACTTGTAACATGTACTTATGCATATAGCTGATTGGGATTCTCTCTCTAAAAGTGATTTTGCATTCTCTATAAAAGTAACTTGCACTTAATTCACTAACTGACATTCCACCTTAACTCTTTTTTTTTTTTTTAAGGAGGGACAAGAGAGTAATTTCACTTGACCGCTCACTTGGTATATTGCCGACATCCCAACTTAAGTCGATGGCAAAACAATTCGGGCATATTACTTTCACCATATCACATGAAACAATTCTTGGATTTGCCATGCATATGAGGTTCATCAACAGTTGGTGCCATGTCTTGGCAATTGCTAGTCAACGCCACCGATTTAAAGTTTCCCAAGAAAGATTTACGGTCTGTTTCATGCATGTGCGTGCGTGAGCAAAACGTCTTTCGAAAACATGTGTAGTAAAAAATCACGAGAGCAAAGATCGAGAATTTTAGAACAAGAACCAATTATGACCCTAGTGACAAATAATGTGATCCAGGTCTGCTGTATTGGTTGTGAACGACGTGCCATGCTGTGAGGACAATCACTGCCCCACACAGGCTGGATCTTGTTCCCAGTCAAGGTATTATCACAGGATACATACATACCTGTTTACATCTCAAGACTCCTCTTTGCCCCATTCTTTTGTTCGCATTTTCGAAGAGAGATCGATCAGTACTTCAAGCGCTCACGATGGATGGATCCGATGACGATGATTTTCCCGGCTTCCAAACGCACACAGTTCCCAGTGAAGAAGAATTGATCACTTCGAGAAGGCCTCTGAGCCGGTTGCAGAGGCGAGCCCCGCGTCCGCTTCAGTTGAAGAAGCCGCCCTCCTGTTCCGCGGAATCCATTAAGAAGAGTAAATCGAATTCAAGCTCGAGTTCGAACGGGTGCAGTTTGGATTCCTCCTCGTCAACATCAACATCTTCTTCTTCTTCATTTCCTTCTTATATTTACAACAGTAAAGGCCCCATTCCTCTTCTTTCTCCCCTCGTGTTGCCTTCTCTGCTTGAATCTGCTTGTATGAAAGAGGAGAGCACTGCAAAATCCCATTGAATTTTTACCATGTTGTATTCGATGGAAAAATGTCGGAATTTTCTTTCTTGTTAAATGAGAAACACCCCTGTACATTGCGGAGATTTGCTCCTTTAATTTCAGTGTTGGAAAAGTTACCGGTTTTGCGTTTCGATGCTTTTATTTATTTTTTCTTTTGTCGGTTCGAAGGCTTGATGTTGTTGATGTTCTTTAGCAGTAGATGCTATTGTTCTTGGTAAATAGGAAACTGTTGGAAGGACGTTACAGAACACAAAATGCAATGCGTTGGAGATCGGCTTGTTATAGGAACGAAACGGGCTTAACACACTGTGTAGCTTGAACTCAATTCGATAACCTTATATATTGTACAAAAATAAACTACTTGAGTATTGTTCAATTGAAACACTCCTCGGGATTGCCTGATCAATTGTTAAACAAATCAAAGTTCGAACATATTTCCAAACTCGTCGAGTCTGAACAAGTTTTAATAACACGTTACTCGATTCGACTTGGTTAGAGCCACATCTGATCGGGTTTTACAAAACCTGAGTACGAAGATCCTTTCCTTGATGCTGTTTAATAAAGTAGGTGAGACTCTATATATAATAGAGCTAAATAATACTGTACGAAGAGAAAGCTACAGAAAGCAAAACTTGCGGGGCTGTTTCAAAGCAGGACTCAGGGCTAGTACAACGTTTGAGTGCAGGCCGGGGATGAAATTAAAGCCTACCTAATCAGACAAATATATTTTCCGAACACATTTATTTTGAGAAAAAATATGTTTCAATCCAGTGTTTTAATGTTTTTGAAACCCATTTTTTCTCAAGATAAACGGGCTACAGAATCTTATGAAATGATATCGGAAAAATATAGCTTCACAGGTTAGTCCGGTTGAATGATGGGTTTGCTCTCCACGCAATTGAGCATGGTTCGATTCTTGGGATCAGATCCCGAAAAATTAATTTCTTGTGAATTTCTAATTCTGGCATCAATGATTTGTCGTGACCAGACCAAGATGGGAATTAGAGTCTGATCTGGACACCTTTGACTGTCGAACCTAAAAATATCTGTGAGGAATATAAATATTGACTGGACTAGTCGACTAATATTCTCGTTAAAAAATTGAACAGTCCCAATTTTCGGGATGGGCCTAAAAAGATCACTAAATGGGTCGTACAGGACCGCAGGATCCAATCCAATCCAATCCAATCCAATCCCTTGCCGATTCTACCTGCTAAAACGCTTAGACTAGCCACAAAAAAATTCAAAAGAAGAACAGTGGTGCATATTGTACAAAGTCGCTTTTCCTTTCATAATTCAAGTATCCATGCCAGCTTAGAAGCATCGCGACTAATCTCGAGGAACCAATTTTACCGTCCATTTACAAGTGTCCCAATTAAAACTAGAGGAAAACTCAGTATGCAGTGACTTCAAATGGGTTGATAACACCTAAGAAGTTTCGAACTTAAAATCTTAAGATGAAGCAAATCCCTAAGTCTCGTATTTTATCTGGTTCATGCGGAAAAAAAGGAAAATTAAACTTTTCCGTCTCATTGTTTAGTTTGGAAAGAAAGAGGGAAGAAAATAACAAATTCAAGGTCTACGTTTTGCAAACTTTTCCTCTCATTTTGTTTCTCGTATTCTTCGCACTTAGTGTTAGTAAGTTGTTGATCACGAGTCGTTAGTTGTTTACACTAATCAATAAGATGGTGATTAGTGCAAACAAGATGCAATTTTGGTTATTGATTGCAAGTGAAATAATGAAAATAAGTTGTTAATTAATGCGAATAAGCTACTAAAATGTCAAAATTTGTTAATTAGTGTAAACAACATGCAATTTTGTCACAAATTGTTCCAAAAAAAAGAGAAATTTATAGAAATGGTTCTCCTAGTTTCACCCAAGTCTCATTTTCGTTCTCCAAGTATCAATTATAACTCTTTTGACCTTCAAGTTTGATTTTCGTACTAAGTTGGTCCAATTTATAATGTCTGTCAGTCAAATTGGATAGAAAAAATCAGACGTCATCAATTGGACCAACTTGGTAAGAACTGCAACGTCCAAACTGCCAGCAATCTGATTTTTCTCGTCCAGTTTGGCTGACAGAAGTTATCAGTTGGATCAATTTGGTACGAAAATCAAACTTGAAGGTCAAAAGAGTTATAACTGATACTTGAAGGACGAAAAATGAGACTCGAATGAAACTAGAAGAACTATTTATATAAATTTTCCAAAAATACCGTCTCCATTCTTTTGTCCTTCGTCATATTCTAATCGAATAAAAAATGAATTATAACTTTTAGTTGGCAATATTTTTTATATGCAATATAAATTTTATTTGATAAATCTAAATAAATTTTTTTAAACGATACTTTCAAAATTATTTACAAAATTATAAATCGTAAGATATAATTAATTAAAAAATGAAACTGACTTTAAAAAAGATTAAAGAATTGAAACGGAGGTAAGTAACGTGAACGCCCAATGTTGAAAGAATGAAACGGTGACACTCGACTACGTGACCGACCAATCGTCATCCACCACCACGAATCAAACAGCGTCCGTCATGGCCCCAAAACTGCGCTCTCTAACGTTCTTCTCACCTATCCACTCGTTCGTTTTACTGCATTTGGACCCAAAATTGAATTTCTCTTCTTCTTCCTAGCCCCGCCCGCGCACTTAAGTTTTCTCTCTCTCTAAAACCCTCTCTCTCCTCTCTATGTAATTCCCTCTCTGATCCGTTGCACCCACAAGTGGTTCGTCTATCGACAGGTAAGTAAACAGACACTTCTGTATTGTGGTTCTGATTTCTCAATTGCCGTTTACTCTCAATCGTTATTTGGTTTGTGTCGTTTCTGATTAGGGTTTAAATTACTATTCTTTGCAATTCAAAGGGCTTGTCCTCGTTGTCATTGAATTGGGTTGTAATGTTTTCGTGGATTTCAATTAGGGTCGAGAATTTTATTAGTGACTGTCGGAGAAACATTTTTTTTTTGGTAATGCAGGGTGTTCAGGCCACCTTGTGCGTCAACGCTATTAAGAATCCTTAATGGTTTATGCTGTGTTTGGATGAGTTTTTGAGAAATTTTTGAAAATTTTTGTAGGGTTACGAGTGGAGGGAGAAATGAGAATAATAATTGGAAGTATGGATAATGATTGGAGGGAGATAGAGAGAGTAATGAGAATAATGATCGGAGATAGGTGTGAGTAATGATTGGAAGCAGGAGCAATGAGTATTTTTTGAGTTGAGAATTTTTTTTCAAATCACTATCCAAACAAGGCATAATAGATTCCCATAAATACCGTAGTATATTGATGACGTTAAATACTAAATGAGATTTGTCCTCTAAACAGATTAACTTACCAGGAAAAAGAATTAACTTACCAAATCAAATTCCATAGTTATTATATCCGGAGTATTTATTACTAAACGGCCTGGATCAATTCTAACCGCGGTTCTTAAATTGATAACCTCAGCCAAAACTAATATGTGCATAGATTGATAACTATGTGCGTTTTTCAACTCCTGTTTTACAGGACCAATGAGAGGAAAAGGAAAATCAGTACAGCATCCCCAATCTAGAACTTGTTCCGGAAGTAATACACTGAAAAGGTGCAAGAATAATGGGGAAGCTGATAATGTTGTCCTCATTGATGTCGATAGCGATACGCTTGACAACGTAAAGGTTATCAATGTTCCCGATAGCTTAAAGAAGAAGATACGAGGTTCAAGTGTAATCTGCATTGATGATGATGAAAGTTATCCTGGAGTTGGTGAAGATAATGGTAGTGAATTTTCTGACGATGCATCCTTGCGCGGGCGAGTTTCCCCTGCTTTTAACCACGGTCGAAGCTCCGTGGATGCAGTTGATGACGAGTGTCAATTTGTTCAAGAAAATTCTTCTCCATTTAAGTTATCAAAGTGCAAAAGAACCTATTCAGGAAAAGCTTCTGGAAGGAATCGTTATGGTTTAGATTCTGAATCGGACAACAGTGGTTCATCCGATAATGATTTTCATGATTGTGAATTCATGGAAGGCTCTTTTGGAAAGCTTCGCGAGGATTGGGAAAAAGCCCACATGAAGAGGAAAAATGATCTCCGCAGTAGTATGTATGCTAGGTGTGATGAGGCTAGCACTACTGGGTTGCATACTGGGCCGCAGAAAAATGTTGAAGTGGAAGACCCAATTGACGAACACACAGAGGCCCAGGTGTCTTCTAGTTCAGGCACTGTCAGATGCGAGGAAGAAAGCCCATTTCCTTTTGCTCAAACTGTTGAGGGAATATCAGGGGGAGCTTTTGAAAGTTCCAAGAAGACTCCTTCAGCAAATTTTGGTTTGAAATCAACTCATGATACCCAATTTTCTTATAGTAAGGGTAATAACCGGGAAGGAGGAGAGGGGGAAACTAACACGCACAATGAGCATGGTGGTTCCAGTCTCATCGATGAAGAAGATCAATGCTGTCAAGGAGCTTCTTTAGGTTCTAGTCATGAACAGGGTAACGAACAAGTTAACCATAGTAAAATGTTTTCTCAACATGAAGAGAGAACATCGGCCACAAAACCTTCAAATCCTGAGCCAACTAATGATGTAAGTTTTGGCCATACAGAATCTAGTTTCAACTCTCATGTTCTTAATGAGTCAGAAGCCACAGGTTGTATGTATGTGGATAAGGAGAAAATGGTA
This sequence comes from Rhododendron ovatum, assembly GCA_019656835.1. NCBI lineage: Eukaryota > Viridiplantae > Streptophyta > Magnoliopsida > Ericales > Ericaceae > Rhododendron > Rhododendron ovatum. The sequence goes on along the minus strand of CM033799.1, from coordinate 9,044,034 downwards.
TATGGGCAATCTTCATATCAGAATATTGAAACCTGTCATGAAATGAGGGTTAATCATGGCGTTTCTTATTCTGATGTTGGAGCAATTCCTGAGGAAACTTTGTGTGAAGCTCCATCCTTAGGAAAGTCAGGGTTTGAAAAAGAAAAGGGTGGCTGTCTAGACACTGTGAAACAGGTCCCCAAGGAACCATCATTGTGTAGCATTTCTCGAAATAAAGTGCATACTGAACCCATCGTGGGTTCAAGTTCAAGCATACAATCTGGTGAAATTTCTAGTCCTCAACAAGAAGAAGAAAAGGATGTTCCGTTTCATTCTCAAGATGGCGACCTTGCGGATGCTTTAAGTAGTTTAATTAGTGAAAGAGAAAAACTTAAGGAGACTGATGAATACAAACGAGCAGTGGAGGAAGAATGGGCATCCAGGCAACGAGAGTTACAACGTCAGGTATGAGGCCATGAGCTATATAAAGCTGCCTTGATTATATGATTAATATTGCATGCTGTACCACTTGCTCATGGAGATTGTACTGGCTGACTCCACGTCTGTGTTGTTTTACTTAAAGTTCCTTGTTACAGTAAACATGCTAGTTATGAAAGCAAACTCTTAGGTACAAAGTCCTTTTTCTTCGCAATTATTATATACTTCCATGAATTTAGAGGTTATTGCAGTCATGATTGCTTATAGATACTTAGATGGTGCAGCGTTGAAGTTGGACATGGAATTAACCCTGAAATTGTTGAATCTGTTGTGAACATGAATGAAAACGGTGCTCTCTCTCTCTAACAACTTAAAGCTCTTTTTAGATGTTTTGGTCCCCTACTATTGCCATTGTATCTGAGCCACGTATACATCTTATCTTGACCGTTGCCGCTATCCAATAATTGCTATACTTGCACGTGTTTTTGACCCACTTTCTGCCTCCCTCCCATTGTTCATTTCTTATTCTACCAAGCTGGACAAGGATTTGTACCATGCTTAGGATTGGAATTGGGTATAAGAGGGGGTCACAAAGGGAGACATGAGCTCCACATGTTTTGTCTCATGTTCTAGTTTCCTTCCCCAAAATCACTGAAAACAAATAGGCTCATGCAGACAGCAAATGTTGACTTCAGTTTAACATGTTACCGTGGAATGTGCCATAACTACTAACGCACCAAAACAGGCTGCCATGGCCTGTACACGACCACTATGAGCCAATATGACCCTGTACTCTGCAGATGTCGTTTGCCTGTGGGATTGGTCTAATTGCAGTATGATCGGATCCTAGTGAGACTGTTATGTGCTGGCCATTATTTGGTGTTTCAGCTACTTGTAAAACTTCGGGAAAGTATTTGGAGATGTTATTGCATTATCTGCATGGCCAACCAAGATCACAGTTGGAGGTAATGTTGCTTGAAGATATAGACTTAGACTAAAAGCTCATGCTATTGAAGACCTTGGTTCTGGCTATAACAATGTTGACGCTTTTTTGCTGGGAATGGAACATGATAGGGGAGGGATAATTGACCAACCTTTGCATTTAATGTGGCCCACATTAGACCCTTAGTTGTTCATTGTATTGTATTGTATTGTTCGTACAAAGTAATTAAAGCACTATTGATTATGGTAATATGCTACAGTTTAAAGGTTCTAAATTGTAGGCTTTTGTAGATCTCTATAGATTTTCACTATTTGGGTTTATAAATAGAGTGAATAAAACACCCTTGCGATACGATTTTGTGGTACACTCTAATGGAAAGAGTGGGGTTTTATGGGATGTTACTTTCATTTGACATGTTTAATATGGGTTTTGTTGAAATATCTTGGTAAGTCTTTGCTGAAATAACTGTTGTTTGAAACCTTGTCTCGACATTGCACTTCACTTTTGCCACACAATATGCTGCGTGTGTTCATACATATGTATTGTTGAAATATCTCAGTAAGTCTTTGTTGAAATAATTGTTGTTTGAAACCTTGTCTCCATATCGAACTTCACTTTTGCAATATGCTGCGTGTGTTCATACATATGTATCCAAGAAAACTTGTACACTTATAAAAAAAAAATATTTTGTAGAAGTTGTACTGAATCATGCTTCAAACCATAGATATCTGGTTAGGTCTGTTTAAAAGTGATGTAATGTCTCTGATCTTGAAGGCTGAAGAAGCACAAAAATTGCGGCAGCTGCGGAAGAGAATGAACACTGAAAGCATGCGTTTGTTAGACATGGAGAGGAGACAAAAACAACGTGTTGAAGAAATGCGAGAGATTCAAAAGAAGGTTTGCACCGTTCTTATGTTTTTCCCTATTAGCTTCTCCCCTTTTTTTTTTGTACAGTAGGTGGTTGAATGTATTATATAAAGCTCATTGCAATTGCCCATAGGGCATACAGTTTGGCTTCCTCCCCTCTCTCTCTCTCTCTCTCTCTCATGAAAAAGAGAAGCTTACAATTTAGCTGCATATGATTTTAGGATGAGGAGAATATGAACATGAAAGAACAACTTCGTGCTGAAGTCAGGAAGGAGCTTAACATATTGGAAAATAGATGTCCAGATATGGCTTCACTATTGCGCGGCCTAGGAATCCAATTGGGTGGTGGATTTAAGCCTCTGCCACATGAGGTGAGTTACATGAGTTTTTTGCCATGCTTCAAGCCTTGAACTGTAATATAGTGCAACTAAGTGAACTATTGTAGACTGGTCTAAGTGATACATTTATATCATGGACTGATACATCTAGCTAGTCGCAGAAAAGTAATTTTTTGCTGCCTATTCAACTTGAAATTTCCTTGATGTTCATCATGCCTAACTGAAGCTCAATAGTCAATGCATGTGTCCGTGTCACACATCTCCACGAGTCCATGATTTGTTGCTGACTTGCTGTTCTTTTTTTTCTTTTTTTTTGGGGGGGGGGGGGGTGTGGTGTGCAGATTTGTTTTTTATGCTTTTTTTTTTTTTAATTGAAATTGGTTGTCTGCAGTTCCTTGTGCTGGTTTCTAGCCTATAACTCAAAGCCTGCTCCAACAACCTCAGCAGAGGCTCGGCGTGTTGACAAGGCACCTATTTATCTATTATCCATAGCCTCCTCCTTTCCCCTTCCCTCCTCTAACCACTGGCATGTCCAGTCCTCTCCCGCCCACCCAAGCAGCTTGGACCAACGGGTTTTGCATTTCTTCATTGTCCTCAAACTCACTACATAATGTGCACCTCGTTCTGGTTTAGGTTGGAAAAATTAGGGCTTAAAGAATTATTGCTCATCTGCTCACCTAGAGAAGATTTCTTGTTTTCTGGAACACAGGTCTCCCTTAGAACAAGGACCTCAGTGACTTCAAGTATACCCAAAGAGAAGTAAAACCTATATAAATGGAAAGATGTATGGGGTTGTAAACTGAAAAACCAAGAACTCTCTTTTCTTGGTTTTTTCTGTAACAGCTCGCTTAAGGATCAACTTTTCGTGGCATTATGGTGTTAGTTTGGAAATGGAAATAGAAATGTGTAGGAAACTTATGGGAAATGATGAAAGAATTTGGAAATGGAGGCAAAAATTTGCACGCAAAAACTAAAACCTATATAAATGCAGAGTTATTTGCTCTAATATTGAATAATAGAATGCGCCTGCGAATATGAAAAGGGATCCTTTCATGCGATTCCTCACACGAGGACAAATATGCATCTTAGTTACAGTTATTTGAAAACCGCATGGTACTTTCTTTTTGTTGTCTATATGTGCTATTTACTTCACGTAAGGGTAAAATCTTCATTGTCGGATCCTTATATTGTGTGTTGCGAGTTTTACAGGTTCGTGCAGCATACAAACGAGCTTTGCTAAGCTTTCACCCAGATAGAGCTTCTGGATCAGACATCCGCCAGCTGGTTGAAGCTGAGGAAAAATTTAAGCTTATTTCACGCATGAAGGATAAGTTATTGATGACTTATTAGTGATACTTGGAATGTTAGCTTGGTTTCAGCGTTTTGGAAGGCTGAACCCTCTGCGGTTATTAATCCTCCTCACATTCTTTAGATTATCTCACAGAGAAGCCATATCTTTTGCTTCCCTCGTAGGACAATTCGTTCAGGAGACAAGTCATGATTGTACATACTACATAGGATCACTCTCGTACTGCAACCCTGCAACCCTTTGACTAGTGGTGCTACTTAGGGTTTGTAATTTTGCACTCCTTGTAGCTTGAGCAGTATTCAATCGCTAGGTCCTGTGGAACTCCCATGCTGGAGATTTCTTTCATTCCATTGTTTTTTTGGCATATGTAGAGTTTTGTATTCTGGGTTAATCTCGGGTCAATTGTAAGTGAATATAGAAAATTGAAGTGGTGAAGTGTTTGTACATCTCCTGAGGATAGTGCTTTTCGTTTTACCAGAGCATTGCTAGAATCATTTGATGCTGCTTTTGGTAAGTCTGAGACAACTGCCAAGGAACATGGAAAGCCGATTGGGAGGAATTTGGCGAGTCATTTGACCTGTTTGACCGCTGCAGCTTTGCTTCTTTTTTTTTTCTTTCTCCTCATTGTACATTGGCCATTTTTGAATTGCAAGTGTTTTGGCTGGTGGTTTTAGAATCTGCTGCGTGAAAATGCATTATGGAAAAAATACAATGTTCAAAAATCACTTCTAGATGACCATTAAGCAACCATGATTTTTAAATCCACATAGATTAGAAGGAAAGTGAAGAACATTCATGCACAAGTGGGGAGATTTGAATCGCCTATACTTCAGGGGGGTCGAGTGACTGAGTTTGAACTTTCAGGGGGCAACTCGTTTTTGAGGAATACTATATGGGGTTTGAATTCAATTTACCCTTAAAAAGTCGTTGCAAAAACCCAAACGGTGACAGAGGTGTGATTCTTCCAACGTTGACCTGTTTCTTATCCTTCCCAAATTCCAATTCAGCTGAAAAAAAGACTAACAAATTAGCTGCTTTTTGAAGTCCCTGTAGCCTTGAGATTGACATGGGTGTCCTGCAAAACATAATAATCCTTCTTTCGTGCTCTCTTTGTTTGTGCCTTGTACTTTTTCTCATCAACCTCCTTCACAGAACATGGTGGACTCCTATTCGCATTCGACATGTGATGAGTTCACAGGGGATTAGAGTCCTTCCTTACTGGTTCATCCATGGAAACAAGAAAGAGGTCCTCAATATGAGAACAGCAACCATGAGCAGACTGATGGATCTATCGCACAACATATTTCCCAGGCTCCAGCCTCATCTACATTCTTGGCTCGACATTTACAGTACGAAAATTCTGAAAGAAACTTGATCTTTCCTTACTCTAGGAAATGTTTTTCAATCGGGTTTTTGAGGATATTTCTTCGATTCGTGTTTACTGGGTCAGGGAAGAAAATTTGTAACTTGGTATGGTCCGCAAGCTCAGTTAGTTATTACAGAATCAGAGTATGCCAGGGAAATACTTAACGACAAGGAAAAGATTGAAGAAGCTGTTTGGCGACGGGCTTGCGACGTCTAAAGGTGAAAAACGGGGAAAGCAAAGCAAACTGGCCAGCCACGCTTTCTATGCAGTGAGCCTAAAAGTATGTGCGTACAAGTAGCTATTGTTTAGTTTGGACTTTGGATTGTTATGTATCGAAATGTTTGGATTCTTATGTTACGTCTATAGAAATAGGAATTCGGTGAATATCGACTTTGGACTAATGATTCAAGCTATGGCATAAATTTGATTAACTATGCAGAATATGGTTCCGGTGATGATTGAGAATGTTGAAATGATGCTAGAAAGTTGGAAACATCACGAAGGCAAAGAGATTGAGAGGTTTTTGAAGAATTCAGGGTACTAACATCATAAGTCATTTCGAGGACAGCTTTCGGCAGTAGTTATTTGGAAGGGAAAGTTATATTTGAGATGTTGACGAAGATGGCAGTCATTGTTTCCAAAAATCGGCTGAAGATCAGGCTTCCTGGCCTTAGGAATAGAAACTCATTCGATATGGTGCAGTTTTTTGTAGATATAAATTTGGCCATTTTCTTCTCCTCTCTCATCATATTTTATATTGTTCATATTCGTGCAGCCTATTCTGGAAGAATAGCGACGGTATAGAATCAGATAAACTTGAACAAGGAATACGTGATTCTATAATAGGGATCATAAGAAAGAGAGAAAAACTACTCACGAAAGATGGAAATTTCGGGACTGATCTGCTCGGACTACTTGTGGAGGCTTACAATGATCCCGATGAGAAGAATAGAATTACACTGGAAGATGTGGTTGATGAGTGTAAGACCTTCTACATAGCCGGACATGAAACGACCACCTCCTTTCTTTCGTGGACCATTCTTCTTCTAGCAATCGATACCGATTGGCAAGACAAAGTACGAAAGGAGGTGCTCGAGTTACTTGGGGACCAGAATCCAAACGCAGAAGGCATTGCAAGAATGAAAAAGGTACACTGCGCATAGGAATATTTGGATCTATGTTTATTTACAACTCTATGTGATAAATATTCACTCCATCTTAAAGTGATTTCATTTTCTGTGTAGATGACCATGGTTATCAATGAGACCCTGAGATTATATCTTCTGGTTATCGGTCTTGTGAGAAAAGTACAACGGGAAAGCAAATTGGGAAGTCTCATTCTTCCGGCCAATATATATAGCCGTGAATATTCCATCGTCGTTTCTTCATCTTCATCCTCACATTTGGGGAGAAGACGCGCATCTCTTCAATCCAGAAAGATTTTCAGGAGGAGTTGCTAAAGCTACAAACAACAATCCCGCAGCATACCTTCCTTTCGGTTTGGGACCATGCAACTGTGTGGGCATGAACTTCGCTATCAATGAAACAAAAATTGCTCTCTCGATGATTCTGCAACGCTATGCCTTCACTCTGTCCCCAACCTATGTTCACTCGCCCATGGTTCGTGTGACGCTTGGTCCACAACATGGGATTCAGGTGATGCTTCACCCTCTCTAGCATGTATCAACTCTATTATTTATCAAATGGTGTGCAGTGGATGCAGGGCACTCTTACATTTGAAGCACACCAATTTGTTAGTTATGTATCTACACTGAAGCAGTCATTCCACATCCTACTGTATGTCTTGGCAGGGTTTATTCGGAAAAAAAAAAAGGTGGAGCGAAGAAAACTGCAGGTTTGTTCACACTAGAAAAGTCATCCGCTAATGAATTGTGATGATATTACAGTAACATCATATACTGTTACACAAGACAATGCCTTGTATACCTAATCAATTCTGATCTTTGTTGTCAACTTCTACTTATTTAGAGGACCCTATGTCACACACCGAAATTTTAATAAAAAGTTCATAATGTGTATGCGTAATTCAAATAACTAATTAGAGTAATTACTTTTGTTTATCCTAAATTGTGTAGTAGATATTTTACGTGGTAGAAGTTCTCTACAAGCTTTACGACATGATCGGTTCCGATCATGAAAATAAACTCAATATGAGCAGTTATTTGGCCAACTGCACGGTGCAGTCCCCACAAGAGAACTGCCGACAAGCTAGATCCTTTTGTTATTACATACTCCACAAAACTAAGGTCAAAAGTGTAAAGAAGCCCAACAGCATTATTACTTGTCCGTCATTTTCAGCGGTCTACCTGATATTGAATTGTAGTACTCATTAAAGGTGGCTGTTGGGACCCACATAACCGGCGCCTTGTGAGTGCCCATTAGCATTTGCTTGTTAGAAATATTATGTCACCATAGTTTCTTGGCTCTATTATTATGTTTCCTATTTTGTCTAGGCCATTATTTGTGTTTCCTATTTAGTCTAAGTTTTCATGTTGCACATATATTTTTAATTTGTTTAAGGTTCTTGGTGGTCAAGTTTTGTACTAGTCTATATAAAAGTGTATTAGGGTTATGTATCATATACAATCAATAATACCATCAAGTACCGAACACAACCCCAGAACCCTCACAGCCTCTGAGGCTCTGGCCCCGTGAAAATATCTGGAAAAAGCAAGTAATCAAAAAGTAAATCGAAAGGGCTGAAAGAAGCAGAGAGATACGAGTAATTATTCTATAGTCTCCGGGCACGTCACGTGGTGCTCCAACACCATTAATCCACGCATTCTTATGGCGAGTTACCGTAGCAAAGAGGTTTTCGCGGAGGTGGGAGACGAGGTATTTGGGTGAAGGTTTGAGCATTTGGCTCAGCAAATCGTCGAGACACAAGAACAGCAGTCTTGGGGATCACAAGGGGAAAAATATGGCCGAAGATAAGGGCAGCTGCTCTACGTCCGGCCCTTGCCCTATCTGCCTCGGACCTTTTCTTCAAGAATCCTATTTGGATCATTGTTTCCATAAGTTCTGCTACAATTGCATTATGCGTTGGGCCAAAGTGGTTGCTAGCAAGCTTTCTCGCTGGCCTTCCTCTGTAAAGTGTCCTCTGTGCAAGACACGTAATTTTTCTATCGTACATGGCTACGATGGGAATTCTTTTCAACAACATTATACCAATCAAGATTTTGGAATTAGTGCTTTCTTTTCAGAAGCTCACAAATATAGGTTACGGTGCTACCGTACAGAACCAGATAGCTTAATCAATACGTTCAAGGTACCACAGTATAGGAAGTCTCGTAAGTATTTTAAGCCGAATCAGTGGCTCAAAGGATGGTTGAGAAGGGAAATTCAAACTTTGCTTCTGGAGGAAGACGTTGAAATTATCGTCCATCACGTACTTGGTGTAATTGAGTCATTGAGGAGAAATCAACTCCAAAACTCTCCAAGTACACTGGAAACACATGAAGAAACTTTCAAGGCCTTGGTATGTCAAGCGGCGAGACCTTTCTTAACTGGAAGAACCGATCGGTTTGTGCACGATGTAGAACTGTTTCTAGCTTCAGGATTGAATATTGATGCCTACGACAAAGTATACATGCAGCGTTTGGGTTGGAAACCTCCCGGGATTACCACCGAGGAAGTTGATGTCGAGTCTACTGGAAATGCACCTTTAGTTCCATTCTTGTACATCTTTGATGACTCTGATGGAAATGACTGAAGAATGCCTCAGCAACATTTGGCGTGCAGCAAGGCGTCGTTTATTCGGGGACTAAAACTGACAGAATTAAGAATTCTAGGATTGGTAGTCATGGACTACTATTTGCTGCTATTAATTTAGTCTTGAATCCGAGTCACTCATGCTGCTGCAGAAAGTGTTTTTAGAAACTACTATATAGAAGTGTTTTTAGAAAGTATTCCAGACTACTAGAATTCGTGAGAACGATTATTGAGAACGTTAACATAAAACGAGATTGAGAACGCAAACGGAGATTATGCGGCCTATGTCTTGCTATATATCTACTGTTGGATCTATGTGAGAGATTTAAAATTAAGATTCTACATCCCAAACCTTCTGGTAATTAAATTTCTCCTTCATTTTCTTGCGTTGTGGTATTCGATTTTCCATTATAGTTTTCTATGTGAGTATATCATTAGCACGATCGGCTTCTGCTTTGCAGTTTGCCTCGATCGATTTCTACATTGCCCTTCGATTTCTTCTTCACTACAGTCCATCAATTCTGTGAGGTTTTCAGTTTTAAAACCTGGAAAAAAATTACTGGTCCCTTCCAATTTATTCTTGAGTAAGGTTCAATAAAAATGAGCTATAGATAAGGACTTTTTAAAACTCCCGTCCAATCGACTGTTCGTAATACAAAAATTCAGTTCAAATTATACACTAAACATCGAAATAGATCAGTGGTGCAAGCTGAGCACTTAAGTGCTATCCCGTTCATATACATTAGTTCGAGCCCGCCCTACCAGCATCCAACAACCACAGCTAATATAAACAAGAACAAATGTAAACTCCGAACGTTTTAGTTGGTTGCGTTACCGTACAAGGATCCGATCCAACCGCCCCTCTGTTAATTTGTGGACTTCTCCAATTCTTATAACTGGCCTTTTAGCAATCAAAGCTTTCGTGTTGCTGCTGGAATTCTTTGATTCCCAATCCAGACAAAAACTGCTTCTTGTCATGATAAGGAAAACTATAACCGTTAACAGCATATAAGTGGTAACTAACCAGAAAGATCAGAATCGATCATTACAATATACGATGGTATCGTATTATCATTAAAATTTATGTACATAAGTAAGTAATATCCTTTTTCTCAAGGACCTTCAATATCCTTCTCAGGGAAAACACATTGGTTTGCTTGAAATCTAAGACTGCTTTGCCCCTGGTGCGCACCTTGATACATGCTAGAGAGGGTGAAGCATCACCTGAATGCCATGTTCTGGACAAACCGTCAAACGCATAGTTGGCGAGTGAATATAGGTTGGGGATAGCGTGAAGGCGTAGCGTTGCAGAATCATTGAGATAGCGATTTTTGCTTCATTGATCGCGAAGTTCATGCCTACACAATTGCGTGGTCCCAGACCAAAGGGAAGGTACACTGCCGGGTTGTTGTTGGTAGCTTTAGCAACTCCTCCTGAAAATCTTTCTGGATTGAAGAGATGCGCGTCTTCTCCCCAAATGTGAGGATCAAGATGAAGAGACAGTGTTGGAATGGTCACGGTGATATTGGCTGGAAGAACAAACCTTCCCAATTTGCTTTCCCGTCCTACTTTCCTCTGAAAACTGATGACTGAAGGATACAGTCTTAGGGTCTCATTGATGACCATGGTCATCTACAAAAAATAAAAAACTTAAATTACTGAAGTAAATTGGAATTACTAAAAACGTATATATGGGGTATAACTTATAAGGTCATGGGTTGTACCCTTTTCATTCTTGCAATGCCTTCTGCATTTGGTTTCTGCTCTCCAAATAACTCAAAAACCTCCTTCCGTAATTTGTCTTGCCACTCCGTATCAATTGCTAGAAGGAGAGTGGCCCACGAGAGCAAGTTGGTTGTTGTTTCATGTCCGGCAATGTAGAAGGTCTTGCACTCATCAACCACATCTTCCAGTGTAATCCTATTCGTGTCCACAGGATCGTTATATGCCTCCATAAGTAGTCCAAGCAGATCAGTCCCGAAGTTTCCCTGTTCTGTCAAAACTTTTTCTCGTTTCCTTATAATCCCTATAATAGAATCTCTTATTCCTTGTTCAAGTTTATCTGATTCTTTATCATCGGTACTCTTCCAAAACAGGCTGTACATGAGAGGAACAATATGTAGTATGATGATTAAGGAGAAGAAACTGAGCAAGTTTATATCAACAAAACTGCACAAATTTTTTTTTTCTTGGGATTAATGAAGCATGAGTTTATTTACCTAAGGCCAGGAAGCCTGATTTTGAACAAATTCCTGGAAAATAAGGTTACCATCTTCGTCAACATCTCGAATATACCTTTCCCTTCTAAATAACTACTGCCAAAAGCTGTCCTCGAAATGACTTCTGATGTTAATACTTTAAACTCTTCAAACACCTCAATCTCTTTGCCTTCGTGAAGTTTCCACCTTTCTAGCAGCATCTCAACACTCTCAATCATCGCTGGAACCATGTTCTACATAAATAGAGGCACATATGCCATTCCTTGAATCATTTAGTCCAACTTCAACACTCACCAAATTAATTTCTGATTACATATAATAATCCCAACATTTTAATGGAAAAATAATCCAAAACAAACAATAGCGCGCAACTAGAAAACACGTACTTTTAGGCTCTCTGCATAGAAAGCGTGGCTGGCCAGTTTCCTTTGCTTTGCCCATTTTTCACCTTTAGATGTCACAAGCCCATCCCCTAACATCTTCTTTAAGAAGCCATTAGTAACTGTTTTTGGGTAACTCTTTTCCTTGTCGTTAAGTACTTCCTTGGCATACTCTGGTTCTGTGATCACTAACAGAGCTTGGGGACCATACCACATAAGTACATTTCTCCCTGACCCAATAAAAAGGAATCGAAGAAATCGTCAAAAACAATATCGAAACTCTTTCTAGAGATGGAAAGATTTGAGTTTTTGTTTTCAGTATTTTCGTACCGTATATGTTGAGCCAAGAATGTAGATGAGGTTGGAGTCTGGGGAATATGTTGTGTGATATACCCATCGGTTTGCTCCTGGTTTCTGTTCTCATATTGAGGACCTCTTTCGTATTTCCATGGACGAGTCTGTAAGAAGGGCCTCTGATTCCCTGTGAATTCATCACGCGTTGAATGCGAAATGGAGTCCACCATATTCTGTGAAGGAGCTTGATGAGAAAAAACAGAAGGTACAAACAAAGAGAGCATGAAAGAAGGATTGTTAGGGTTTCGAGAACACCCATATCAAGTTCAGGCCACAGAAGTTCAAGAAGCAGCTGAACTATTAGTTCTATCGTTTAAGGTTTGTGGTGTTCTTTGCTTTGCTTTGCTTTGTATTTAATTTAAGGGTTAATTACTTGTTGCCAGCTTTAGCTATACACATTTTTTACTTTACCCCCTCCAACTATAGAACGCTACAACCTACCCCCTTTATCTTCCAATTCCTAACACATAAGGCCTGCCGTTAGTCTTTTTTTTTAATCCGCTCCTGCCGTTAGTCTGGAATCCGAAAAATCGTCAAAGGGGCATGTGCATGTCACATGATCTGTAAAAAGAAAAAAATTAAGTGCTCTAATTTTCAATCCGTTTGAATCGGTGTGAAGATCTTATTTCTCTGATCATTTTATTCCAAAGGATCATAATTAATTTTTGGCTCTAGGGCTCTCGTTAATTAGTTCTAAAAGATATTTGGTTCTACTACTTTTTTAGGACTAATTAACGAGAGCTCTAGAGTCAAAAATTAACTATGACTCTTTAGAATAAAATGATCATAAAAATAAGATCTTTGTACCGGTTCAAATGGATTGAAAATTGGAACACTTAATTTTTCATAAGTACTTTATACGGAGTATATTAAAAAATATGGTTAAAAAATTAAGTGCTTCAATTTTTAATCTGTTTGAACCGGTACAAATATTATGATACGGAGTATACTAATTAACAAGAGCCCTAGAGCCAAAAATTAATTATGATTCTTTTGGATAAAATAATCAGAGATATAAGATTTTAGCACCGATTCAAACAGATTGAAAATTAAAGCACTTAATTTTTTTTTTTTACAGATCATGTAACATGCACATGCCCCTTTGATGATTTTCTGGATCCCAGACTAACAGCAGGAGCGGATCAAAAAAAAAACTAACTGCAGGCCTTATGTGTTAGGAATTAGAAGATAAAGAGGGTAGGTTGTAGCGTTTTATAGTAGGAGGGGATAAAGTGAAAAATGTGTATAGATAAAGAGGTCAATAAGTAATTAACCCTTAATTTAATGAGTGGGGACACAACATACTAATTGAAGTTAGCATTTGAGTGGTGTGGAGTAGTGCTAGGAATAAATTTCAGACACATACTTTTTGAAACCTTCTGATACGGGTTATCCCATGACGCATTTAAAGGATTTACTTGTATCGGACGACTTCAAATACATACGCATTCAAATTTGTGTTCACATGTGAGTGTTCGAAGCATTGTTGATTTGGGTGACATTTGCGATTATATAAAGAATATCCATTCTTTTGGTCAGGAAAAACTGTATCCACATCATGTCTATGTCGGAAGCATTACCAGTTTGTGTGTCATTCGCAGTAGCGTACATGACTAATTCTATAAATCAATTATATTGTGTCATATTATAGTGTTCTATTAAATTGAGACCACTATTTTAACGATGTGACAAAATGTTATTGATTTGAAGGAAATAAAGTTTATACCGCCAGTGTATATAATTTATCCTCTCCGATACGATATATCTATTCTTTTGGTTTGAAAGAACAGATAAGTAGTATAAATAAATAAATAGTGCTTCCTTGGTTCCAATTTGTTAGTCTTCTTTTAAGGGGGTCTGTGTCATTTTTACATTGCTTATATATTTTAGTTTATAAATTTTGTGTGATTTTAAAAAAATTGTTTAATAAATTTAATGGAAACCGATCAAGCAAAACTCATATTGCTTATAAAAAGTATTATTAGTAAAAATATGACTAAATTTTATCCGGTTAGAATAGAACGAGAGACAAACAAATTGGGATAGAGAGAGTCTTATTTTTTTGTTTACACCGCCCAGGCCAATATTTCAATCAAATCTATGACAAGAAGTGTGGTTGAGGAAATTGATTATTGAGCTGGCTGAAACAAACGAAAAAAAAAAAATAGTTGTCATTTTGACACGATATTTTCCAATTAGATTAGTGTGACCCTAAGATATCAAGTACACATAAATATCCAATCCACAATATGTGGCTTCTCACATATGCAAATTAGATAGAAACTGTTCCTCTCTTCGATTTGTCTTACATCATTGGTCCACTATAAAAAGACGTGTAATTTTTTTTTAAAAAAATAAAGCAATTTCGTACATTATATTTTTTTCCTGAATATCGGTACATTTTTTTCTCTCTGAGATTTTATTTCTAGAGATTTATCGCCTACAATCTAAATTGATAATAAGAATTTAAATATTTCTGAACATAAATATCAAAGACACTAAGCCTTGTTTGGATGGAAACTTGAAAAAAAATTCCAACACTCGTTATCTATACTTTCAATCATTAATCTCATTTTTCTCTCCCCTTTCCAATCATTATTCACATTTCTCTCTCTATCTCTCTTTACTCATTACCACTATCTCCAATCACTACCATTTTTTTTTTCCACTCATTACCCCAAAACCAAACTCAAAAGATCTTAAAAACCCATCCAAACACAACATAAAATACATCTGCATCAGGTTCATTTCTATGGGCCGCTTCCAAAGTTTTTCTACAATTACTTTTTCCCATCAACAGTTGTCTTTCTATTTTAATTATACTACTACTTTAGATAAGTTATATCATCATTTTCTAAGATGTGATTTTTTTGGAAGAGTTATTTTGCCACTCTCGTTTTTGATAATGTCGCTCCCCTTTTTGTCTTTATTAGATAATTTATTTTGCGAGAGAAGAAAAATGACATTGACAAAAAGGGAATAACAAGATCAATTCCCTTTTTTTCCCACAAAATATCCATATCCTTCCAAGATTCTTAACTATAAAGCTATCCATAGCCTCTCTTTCTGGCCAACCTCTGCCCTCGCCCGGGGAATTTTCTGGGCTGTTTTTTAAGCCCAGAAAATTCCCGTTTCCGATTAAAGGACTGTCGATGCAATCGGTAGAGAAAAACCCTAACATCTCTCGGTAATCCCTCATCGACTGCGGTAATCCCTCATCGACTGTGTGTGTTGCTTCTCCCGCCAAAACCGTCCCTCCTTCTTCCTCATGGACTCCTTTTGCTTCTCCATCTTTGATCCCTTCTACCTCTGATCGATCCTCCACCGCCCAAGGTCTCCAAAACCGTTACTCCCTTCTCCCTCGCTCATTGAGAAGGTATGTAAAAATCGAACCATGGCTTTTGTTCCGTTCCTCCTCCTCCCTCATTGATGTTTGCCTTGTAAAAATCGAAACAGAATGTTAGTGGTCATAAACTATTTGAGTTTGTGGAGGAATTTTTTTGTTGCCCAGTTCATTAAGTTACTATTTTGTGAGGATTTGTGGATGATTAAGTAATTAATTTTTTTGTCGCCCAGTTATCGATCAACTCTGTTTTCTTGCTTATTACATGCTCAACTCTGTTTTGTTGCCCAGTTGTTTTCGTTTTGAGGAATTTTTTCCAGGCAAACAGGGCCCTTTGGCTGTTTAAGTGGTGCGCCCAAAACAGCTCCAAAATGACGTCGTTTTTGGGGATAGAGGAGGACAGCACAGTTGGGCTAGAACCGTCCCCGAGTCCGGAAAATATCTTGTTTCATCACAAGTTTTGTTATTTGTTTGTTTCCCAGGCCAGCTCTAGTAGTCAATTTCATTGGGGGAAAAAAAAAAGTTATCAATTTCGTTAACTACAGTTGTCAATTGAAAAAAAAAACATTTGGCCGAATGGATATCTGTTTTATTACCTAAGAGGCTAAGACTAATTAGGTAGAGTATGTTCCCTTCGAAAGGTTTTGGGTTAAATTTTCTTAGTCAGTAACACTTGAGGCTGATTTATTCGCATTTGTGAGCTTGTGATACGTCTGTGAGAGGAACTATAGAAATTTATTCTGCACACAAATTGGCCCAAAGACCCTGTATTACCAAAAAAAAAAAAAACACATCACAAATGGCACACGAATAAAGTCAATAGAGACTTGGAATTTAGGGTGTGTTCGCTAAAAACACGAAGCAGAGTCAACTGCTTTTTCTAGTTCTTGAGCTCGAAATTGATAATGCTGTGTTCTGGAAACCATAACATTCCTTCTTCCATGCCCTCTTTGTTTGTACCGTCTATTTTTTTTTTTCTTAATCAAGCTCCTTCACAAGGATATGTTGGAATTCAATTCACATACATTGTGTGATGAATTTCACAGGGAAGATCAGAGGGCCTCCTTACAGATTCATCCACGGAAATTCCAAAGATATCCCGAATCGGAAAACAACCACCATAACATATTTCCTAGACTCCCTACATTCTTGGCTCAACATATGCCGTAGTGATTTTTGTTTTAAATCCGGCCTTAGTGCAATTGAACTGTAGAGAAGGCTCTGCAGTTTCATCTAAATCGTCTATCTTAGTAATCAATGGTTCAGATTCTAAGAAATCTAACCATTAATAATCACACTTTTAGACGGCGGAGATCACATAGACTGCTCTCTGCAGTTCAGTCACGGACTGTAGAGAAGCGTGGTCCTTACAGCAACTTAACAGTTTCTTGTCATTATTGGGTACAGTCCATGACAAAAATGGATTCGGTTGCATGTATTCTAAGCATCCATTAGTTAAGGGGATTGCGGCGCGAACCACTATTTGATCTCCCAGTGAGTTGGATGGGAACGAGACACAGGGGGTTATCTACGAAGGATTTGAATTTCCCCTTTCTGTTGAAATAGTTGAAACTCTATACAGTAACCATAACCATGAGGAAATTGCTTGATGAAATTCTGAGTTAGCAGACATATTTCAAGCTTAAAGAACTTCTTGAAGACGAAGGCATAAAGATTACAACTTACAAGGATCCACTCCAAGCACCCCTCTGTTTATTTGTGGTCTTTTCCAATTCTTAATGGGTTTTTAGTGGCTTCAATCAAAGTTTTCATGTTGATGCTCGAATTCTTTGATTCCCGATCCACATAAAAACTGTGTCTTGTCAAGATAAGGAAAACTAAAGCTGTTTCTGTAAATAAGTAAGCATTCACAAGAAAGATCAGAACTGATCAGGTATAAAGCCATCGTCTTTTGTAACAGTATATGATATGATGTCATTGTACTATCATTAGAATTAATGTATATGTGAGTAATATCCTTTTTGTCAAGGACCTTCAATAGCTATCTCAGTGACAAGCAACACATTTATTTGCTTGATATTTTAAGACTGTTTTGCACCCAGTGCACACCTTGATACATACTAGAGAGGGTGAAGCACCACTTGAATCCCATGTTCTGGCCGAAGTGTGAAATGCAAAATTGGCGAATGAATATAGGTTGGGGACAGAGTGAACGCATAGCGTTGTAGAATCATCGAGAGAGCGATTTTTGCTTCGTTGATTGCAAAGTTCAGGCCTACACAACTGCGTGGTCCCAAACCAAAGGGAAGGTACACTGCCGGGTTGTTGTTGGTAGCTTTAGCCACTCCTCCTGAAAATCTTTCTGGATTGAAGAGATGCGCGTCTTCTCCCCAAATAAGTGGATCAATATGAAGAGACATCGTAGGAATCACCAGGGTTAAATTGGCTGGAAGGACAAGCCTTCCCAATTTGCTTTCCCATTCTACTTTTCTTGTAAGTCCGGTGGCAGGAGCGTATAGCCTTAGGGTCTCATTGATGACCATTGTCATCTACACAAAGATGGGATTACAGAAGTAAGTTGGCATTAGTCCATCTATCTATCTCTCTACACTAAGCATGTGTACGACACTACGCACGCTCTACGTTTCTTGAATTTTTTTAGAAAATGTCAGCTAATATCCCTCTTAAGTTGCTACTATTCATCTCTCCCTTTGTTGGTTTTCCCACTTAACAAGAGAAAAATAACTTTCTAACTTCCCTTCACAATTTTCCTCGGGTTCAAGCTTTCTCTCTCAATGATATTTACCCATTTGATAGTAA
The DNA here is from genome assembly GCA_019656835.1 of Rhododendron ovatum. Classification (NCBI taxonomy): domain Eukaryota; kingdom Viridiplantae; phylum Streptophyta; class Magnoliopsida; order Ericales; family Ericaceae; genus Rhododendron; species Rhododendron ovatum. The sequence continues at coordinate 9,025,985 of CM033799.1, read as the reverse complement.
ATTGTACATCGATAAGGGATAAGTAACACAAAAGATTTTTCCTTGTAACCCCATGCATAGCACTTGTACTAAATTATACATGGGGTATAAGGTCATGGAGTGTACCTTTTTCATTCTAGCAATGCCTTCTGCATTTGGATTCTGGTCTCCAAATAACTCGAGCACCTCCTTTCGTACTTTGTCTTGCCAATCCGTATCAATTGCTAGAAGAAGAATGGTCCACGAAAGCAAGGAGGTGGTGGTTTCGTGTCCGGCAATGTAGAAGGCCTTACAATTATCAACCACTTCTTCCAGTGTAAACCTATTCTTCTCATCCTTATCATTATAAGCCTCCACAAGTAGACCAAGCAGATCAGTCCCAAAGTTTCCCTCTTCTTTTAAAACTTTTTCTCTTTTCCTTATAATCTTTGTAATAGAATCTCGTATTTTGCGTTCAAGTTTATTTGATTCTATATCATCGCTACTCTTCCAGAATAGGCTGCACACACAGGAACAATATAAACTATTGATGAGAAAGGAGAAGAAACTGTGCAAATTTATGTCACCAAAGCTGCACCAAAATTTTGTTCTTCTTGAGATCAAATGAAGCATGAGTTTATTTACCTGAGGCCAGGAAGCCTGATTTTGAGCATATTTCTGGAAAATAAGGAAACCATCTTGATCAACATCTCAAATATAACTTCCCCTTCTAAATAACTACTGCCAAAAGCTGTCCTCGAAATGACTTCGGATGTTAGTACCCTGAATTCTTCAAACACCTCAATCTCTTTGCCTTCATGATGTTTCCACCTTTCTAGCATCATCTCAACACTCTCAATCATTGCCGGAAACATATTCTGCATAGCTTGAATCATTAGTCCAAAGTCGATATTCACTGAATTCCTATTTCTATAGACGTAACATAAGAATCCAAACATTTCAATACATAACAATCCAAACCGAACAATAGCTACTTGTACACACATACTTTTAGGCTCTCTGCATAGAAAGCGTGGTTGGCCAGTTTCCTTTGCTTTGCCCATTTTTCTCCTTTAGATGTCGGAAGCCCGTCTCCTAACAGCTTCTTTAAGAAGCCTTCAATACCTCCTTTCACGTAAATATTTTCCTTGTCATTAAGTACTTCCTTGACATACTCTAATTCTGTAATAACTAACTGAGCTTGGGGACCATGCCACATAAGGAAATTCTTCCCTGACCCAATAAAAACAAATCGAAGAAATTGTCAAAAATTAGATCGAAACTTTTCCTGGAGCAAGTAAAGATTAAGTTTTTGTTTTCAGTATTTCCGTACCATATATGTTGAGCCAAGATTGTTGATGAGGGTCGAGTCTGGGGAATATGTTGTGCGATAAACCCATCGGTTTGCTCATGGTTGCTGTTTTCATATTGAGGATCTCTTTCATATTTCCATGGATGAGTCTATAAGAAGGGCCTTTGATTCCCTGTGAATTCATCACGCGTTGAATGCGAATTGGAGTCCACCATATTCTTTGAAGGAACCTGATGAGAAAAAACAGAAGGTACAAGCAAAGAGAGCATGAAAGAAGGATTGTTATTGTTTCCAGGACACCCATATCAACCTCAAGTCACAGAACTTTAAGAAGCAGTTAAATTATTAGTTTATGTGGTTAAGGTTTGTGGTGTTAATTAATCTTTCTTTGCATTGTACGAAATGGTGGTACGCCGATTAGGATCTAAACCCACAAACATACAATCATACAACATGCTGATATACGTGGTTTCCCAAAATCAGGTACTCCACGGAGGGGCAGCGGATTCTGATTTATGTATGGAGGATAGCAATCTCTATCTCACTCAACCTCACAGTGTCTCTTGTGTCTCTTTGGTTAATGATACCAAATGCAAGAGCCTAAATTTCTGATTTATAGGCCAGTTAATCTCAACCCTGTTCTATAATCCCACCCCAGGAAATGCAGTTGGCTGTCCACCCTATTGACCGAGAGAGATGTGAGATGAAAATGACGTTGACTTGGGAGGCCCTTGGGCCTTGTGGGCTCCCTCCACTCACTTTCAGCAGCCCTTGCATGCACACAAATGGGCTTTTCACCTCAAGCCTCCAGAGAAGACTTCTGCAGCCATGGAGTAATGGCTAGGGCTGCTCCTTTTTCTCCCGTGGCGTGCCATAGCAGCGCATTCTGTTGAAATTGGATAGAACCGTCCAATTTCTTTTCATGGACCCTACATTTCCGGTTCTGCTTGGTGTGTTCTTTTTGGGTTTTATTTATTAATTTTAATCGAGAAAATCGGTGATAGGGGGATATCGTTGTTGTTTCCTGCGGTGTTAGTAGAGGGAGTTTTATTTGATTTGGGGGATGTGGTTTGGCTTGTTTAGGTTTGTGGCTGCCTCCTGGTCGGGTTCAGCTGGGTTTTCTTTTGTACTTGGTTGGCGTCTTGCCTTTCCCTAGGTTTTGAGTGGTTTTGTGCCGGTGTGTCCTGATCCTTTTAATCTTTGTAATCATTTATAAAAATCAATAAATCTTTTTCTTAGCAAAAAAAAAAAAAAACATGTTTCTTTTGTAGAGGAGATAGCCACGTAATCCTCATAGTGGATCCAAGTCCTATAAATATCAGTAACTGTGGAGATATAGTAACAGTATATATGTCAAATGTACCAATCTGTTCAACGGAAACTGGCCAATCACGCTTTATACTCAAAGAACCTTAAAGTATGTATTGAGTAGTTGCTTGATTTTGATTGTTTTTACAACATTTTTTAGCATAATTTTATCTCATTTCTTCTTCTTTTTTTTTTATTTTTTTATTTGGGTGCAATATATGCTAGCCAACCTGGGTTGTTAACAAGATGTCGCAACAAAACAATGAAGAACCGATGAATCATGAGATGTCATTTCTGTCATAATAAGTTAATCATTTTAACATGGAGACATCAAGAACTAATCAATTATGATCTTTCCCGTCAATATTGAAGATTGGGCCATGCCAACGATGTTATAGTGTTAACTCTTTCCCCTCAAATGGTCGGTTTACGTTTTGAGGAAGAATTTTTAGAGTAATCTGTGGAGAGAGATAAAAAAAAATTATTAAAAATTGTACGCAAAAATTTTGAGACTCAAAATGAATAAGCATAAGCGTCTCCACCCCTTGACTTCAAATTGGAGATGTCAATTTTTTTTGAAGGCTTATGTGGTATTATGTCATTTCCAATTTGACATAAAAGCCTTCTCTCCAACTTTTATGTCAAATTTTATTTATTTGACATCAAGTTGTCATTCTCCAACCATTAATGCCAACCCTTATGTCAAACTTTGAATGGAAAATAAAATTTCAAACGTTCAAAATTTCAAAATCTAGCCAACTTTTGAAATTTGGCATTAGTGTCCATGCTTGTCAAAATTGGAATAAGAATGTCTGTCTTCAAATCCACGTGTATTTGACATCAAAGAAGACTGTTAGGTTGGATTGAATTTTGGTGTCAATTTTTATCGTTAAAATATCCATGTAGGAATTGACATCTTTCATTGGAGATGCTCCTTCGTCAAGAGGAACGTGGATAGAAAAGTCCAACTGGGGAAACTTCTCTTCCCCCGCAAATGGTGTTGGGTGGGTCCCTCCTGGTTGGTGGGTGCTCCACATTGACTCTTGAATGAGTCTTGAATTGATATGGGGTTAACTTATTTGAATGACAAAAGGAAAACTTGTAATTTCATGCATTGAGTTCCAAAACAAGAGGGCGGCTATTCGCAACCTCTTATTTTCTTCATTAGCCCATTAAAAATTTTGAAATAATTATAACATGAGCCCCCAATGCAAAATGTCGTACTTGCCCTTCTAACTTTTTAGACACAACCCATCATCATCATCATCATCATCTTCTTCTTCTTTTCCCTCAGTCGGTTCACGCCTCCTCCATCTCCATAGCTCGCCATAGCAATCACCACTTGATCAAGAACATTGCCGCACCATCGCCACTCCTTTCTCTCTCTCAGTACAGTCGCCATTGAATCACCACACTACGATCATTTTGAAAATAATTTCGGTAGCTAACTGTCAAAAACACATAATATTTCGGTAACTAACTGTTGAAAAAATATATATAATTTGGTAATTAACTGCCAAATTCTGGTATATACTTCGGTATTAAGTTACCGAAAATTTATTTGACAATATTATATTATTGAAGATTAGAAAAATCCTGTATATATATATATATATATATTTCGGTAATTGACTGCCGAACATATATAAACATTTTGGTAACTAACTGTCGAATTAATTTAAAGATTACGGTATTTAAATGTCGAAAATATTACATTTTTCAGACTTGAAACGTTGAAAATTTGGTTCAAAAAATTGTAAATTTTGCGTTGAAAAAAACACAGTGTTCGATCGGCTTCCAAGTGGGTTTCGTTTTGAATTTTGGGTTTCGGTTTTTTGGTTTTGATATTATTTGGGTTTCAATTTTTGAACTTTTTTGGGTTTCGATTTTTGATTTTGAATTGTGCAGAGAGAGAGAGAGAGAGAGAGAGAGAGAGAGAGAGAGGAGGGGAGGGAGTGGCGGTGGTGGGGCGGTGTTCGTAGCTTTGGTGGTGGTGGCTATGGGTGAGGAGAGGGATATAATAGGAAGATTTGGAAAAATTAATGGGTTATACGGAGTAAATTTTTATTTTAAAATATTAGAAATAAGTTATGTGAAGGAAGTGGGCTAATGGAGAAAATAAAGAATAGCAAATATTTGCCCCAAAAGAAGTCAGGAGACTTTGGTCTTCCTATAAAGTCTTGCGTAAAAAAACAAAAGATACATAGAGAGTTCCAGAGAGCAACGAGAAAAAGAGGGGTTTTGCTTCAATTTTTAAGCCAAGATTGGGTGTCTGTTTCTTTCCCGATTGGATCAAGTACTTTGAGATATCGAATTGAGCCGATTTTTTGCTAGGTGGCTTGAAAAATGAATTTAAAACTAATGAACGGCTTGAATTGTTTGTATGGATCCCGTAATGGGCCCCACAAAGCAGTATGTGCACAATATGTGCACATGGGTAGTTTTTGTGATAAGAAATCTTGTTGACGGTTTTGATTAGGCTTGAAATGTATTTTTTATTTTTCGATGGCTAGTCATTTTGCACTACGCTTTTTTTTTTTTTTCAACTGCAAAAATTTTCATTGTGTTGCACATCTCTTCATTTTATGCCTCTCAACTCCATAGATAGGGAAGGAGGGGGCTTTGTTAACAGATCCTGCAAAGTTAAATCAGAACAAATTTACCTATTGTTTTTTGATAAGAATAAATAAAGGACTTAGTGTATAATTTTCAAGAAATTTACATCAATTTAAAGAACTAATTGAGATTTTTAATCTGATGAATGCCCTTATTTATTTATTTTTTTGGGGAATTTTTAGGCCGGCCCAAAAACTTAGGCTCGGTCTTCATTTAGTCCTGTATAATTATTTATATTTTTTATTTCAATTTTGTCCCTTCACGCGCATCAGCGTACAAAACTAGAGAGTATCTAGTATAGAAAAATTATCCAATGCTCCATGAGCACCGGTGCACCATTAAAACATTGTCTAAATTTCAAAAAGTCATATCTTTTGTTGTAGATATTCATTTTTAAAAAAAATTATATTTTTGGAACCTACTCGACGATATCTACTAAACAAGATCCATATTGAATATGAAATTATGAAATATTAAAAAAATACCATTTGCTATGAGAAAATTTTATGAGAACTGTTTCTATGAGAATTGTCTATGAGAACTATTCTATGAGAACTATCTCTATGAAAACTGTTTCGGACAAAAATACCCTTAGTTATATGAACTGACTATGAGAACTGTCAATTCTCATAGTCAGTTTTATGAGAACTGCCAGTTTTTATAGTCACTTCTATGAGAATTGGCTATGAGAAGTGACTATTCTCACAGAGAACTAGCTTTGTGAACTGGTTATGACAACTGGCTATGTGAATTGAAAAATACACACTTCACATAGTCTTACCACACACTAAAATACACAGTTTTCATAAAATATATAGTTCTCATAGAAAATACACAGTTCAAATAGTCTCACCACATGCTAAAAAATATAGTTCTTATAGAAAAAAACACAGTTCTCATGGACAATAACAGTTCTCATAGAAAAAAATATAGTTTTCATAGAAAAAATACAGTTCTCATAGACAGTTCTTATAGAAAATATACAGTTCTCATACAAAATACACAGTTTTTGTAGGGAGTTCTCATAGAAAATACACAATTCTCATAGAAGATACACAGTTCTCATGAACACCACACAGTTCTCATAGAAACATACGCAGTTCTCATAGGCAGTTCTCATGAACAACAAACAGTTCTCATAGAAAAATATATAGTTTCAATGAACAACACGCAGTTCTCATGAACAACACATAATTCTCATAAAAAAATACACAGTTCTCATAAAAATACACACATGAACAAAAATTGAACAAAAGCAAAAAGGGTAATCAAAATTAAATACAGTTATAAATGTTCTCACCGCCATGTCTTAAAAAAGTAATAGTTCACATAGGTAATAAATTGATTTAGAATTGAATTTTTAGTTAGCTTTATGTGCGCCAAAGCCTTGCTATATACTGATTACAATTCAATTGCTCAAATAACTTTGGGAAAAAATACCCTTGGCTATGTGAACTAGCTATGAGAATTGCCAATTCTCATAGTCAGTTTTATAATAATTGCTCGGCTATGTGAGCTGAACTATGAGAACTGAAAAATACACAATTCAAATAGGTAGTTTTATAATAATTACTAGTTTTCATAGTTAATTTTATAAGAATTGGCTATGAGAAATGACTGTTCTCATAGAGAATTAATTTTGTGAACTAGTTATAAGAACTGGATTATGTGAATTGTCTATGTGAACTAAAAAATACACAGTTCATATAGTCTTACCACATACTAAAATACACCGTTCTCATAAAAAATATATAATTTTCATAGAAAATACACGATTCTAATAGAAAGTTCTTATAGACAATATACAGTTCTCATAGAAAAACACGTAATTCTCATAGAAAAATACACAATTCTCATAGATAGTTCTCATGAACAACACACAGTTCTCATAGAAAAATATACAGTTCTCATAAATAGTTCTCATGAATAACACACAATTTTCATAGAAAAATACACAGTTCTCATAGAAAATACACACACGAACAAAAATTAAACAAAAATAAAAAGGTAATTAAAATCAAATATAGTTATAAATGTTCTCACCGCCATGTTTTAAAAAAATAATCAAAATAAAAAAGTAATAGTTCACATAGGAAATAAATAAATTTAGAATTGAATTTTGTCACGTCCTCGATTTTAAACATAATTATAAATGATTTTCATAATAAAAATACTCACAATATCCGTACGGTACCCAAAAGATCACTGTGTTCTCATTTCCTTAGTTAAGCTTCCAAGTTCACAAAGTTTCCAAAATATTACAATATAGGCTCGACGGCCCCAAATCAGCATAAGTATCAAATGTCGAAAGAGGATTAAGGATTTCAATATTCCAAATCAAAAGAATTACAATTTAAGTTACAAATACATCTTTCAAAATAAATTTACAAAGATGAATAAGTAACTCCTTCGTTTAGCTTTCAAAAATAATGACCACACTTCAAGCACGCCAAGCCATGCAAGCTATGGTTCCGGGTTAGCACCTGAAAATAATATAAAGCTTGAGCTACACTAGCCCAGTAGAAAATTCTACGCAAACTCTATATGCAAATGAGCGAGACGAATGAACGAAAATAAAAGATCACAAGACAACGGAGGAAACACAACTTTCATGAACAAGTGTCCCAAAATCTCCAATTTTCTTTTATTCAACCCATAAATCATACTCGTTCAATTTTCGTCTCAACAAGTCGTGTCGTTTATGTGTCTGAGCCGAAGCTCCTGCCGGGCTAATTTTGGGACCCCGATATCCCCTGCCAAGCACCCACTTTGAAGGTTAGGCCTTGAAAAAAAAATATTTTGAGCATTAGCTCCTGCCAGGCTAATTATGGGACCCTGATATCCCCTGCCAGGCACCCACCCGTCGATGGGCCCTGAATGTTCGCGCGTCATTCACAAGTTCAAGTGTATCGTTCGTATAATTGTAGTGCAAAAGCTTATATTCAACCCTCCATCGTTCTTTGAATTTTGGAACAATTCCAGAATAAAAAAAAATACAATCACTTTATACATGAATCCAAACCAAACCACCTGATTCTTATTGTATACATATAATAATTTGTAAACCCATTGAATAGTCAAAGGTTTTGGAAAAGAAAGGGATTGAACGGCTCAGGAGGTACTGACAATTGATAGGGGGTCTACCGGTAGGAAATAATGGGCTACCGGTACGATCCGGAAACAACATGAACAATAATTTGCCTTCCAAGATTTCTACCGGTAGAAAAAAAGGAGTACCGGTAGGAAATGAAAAGAGATTTCTGAGGTTCTACCGGTAGGGGTAAAGTCCTACCGGTACAAAAGCTGATCAGAAAGGTCACCATTTATGCACGAAGAAAATTTGAGACAGCCTACCGGTAGGAGGAAAAGTTCTACCGGTAGGAAGCTAATAATTTTTTTTTTTGCAACACAACAACGTTCTACCGGTATAAAGGACGGGCCTACCGGTAGGAATTCAGAATTTGGCGATTTTTCATCAGTTAACAGATTTTGATCCAGACCAAACAACAATCAATATCAGCTCAAACAAAGCATGGAGATACTCAAATAAGACATAAGAGAACCCAAATAACATATAAAGAGAGGTAGAATTTCCTACCTCGAGTGTCCAAACCGAAATCAAAAAGATTGTGCAAGCCCTAGCCTCCGGAATTTAAATTAAGCGAAAATACTCCGAACCAAGCTTTGTCCAACGCGATACAAGCTCGAATATGCAAATTAAAGATGGTTTGGGAGTTGATTGGTATGGATTTTTGAGTGGTTGGGTGAGAGAGTGAGAGAGATCGAGAGAGAGCTGAGAAGAAGAAAAAAATGAAAAAAAGAAAAAGTTCTCCTGGTAACATACACGGCACACACATGCACAATTACACTAGCACCCACAACTTTCAAACCTTGCACATAAGACCCCCACATTCATAATTAAACCATTTTCGTCCTTTTCTTTTCTTTTATTTTCTTTTACAGCAAATATTAAAATTAAATAGGAAATTTACGGGTCTCTACATCCTACCCCCCTTAAAAGAATTTCGTCCTCGAAATTTTCCATGCCAAAACTAGCTAACACACATATCACCTATGCATGCAAAACCTCAATCACAAATATTATGCAACATGTTAAACGTTAAAATACTTCAATCTTAAGTACTCACTTTGGGTTACTCCGGGAATAAATATGGATACTTCTCTCTAACCTCATCTTCTCGTTCCCAAGTTTGATCCTCACTACCCTGACTTCTCCATAAGACTCGCACTAACGGTATCGTCTTACCCCTCAACACTTGATCGCGCGAATCTAGGATACGGACCGGTTCTTCCCCATAAGACGCATCGGCCTCTAACTCGAGTTCGGACCACTCCAACACATGCGACGGATCCGGTTCGTATTTCCTCAACATAGACACGTGAAACACATCATGTATGCCCGATAATCTCGGTGGCAAGGCTAAACGATACGCAACCTCCCCAATTTTCTCAATAATGTCGAACGGCCCGATATAACGCGGCGATAGCTTTCCCTTTTTTCCAAAACGAGACAAACCTCTACGCGGCGATACTTTAAGGAATACGTGATCCCCTTCTTCAAAAGACAACGGGCGACGACGACGATCGGCATAATTCTTTTGTCGGCTTTGCGCGGTCAGCAATCTTTGGCGAATCACTTTGACTTGTTCGGTCGTTCTCTCTTGAGCTTCTTTAAGTCGCTGACGAATTACTTTCAAGCTCTCGGAGGTCTCCTTAACCATATCCGGTCCTACAAGCGTAGCCTCTCCCAATTCGGTCCAACACACAGGCGATCGACACGGTCTTCCATACAAAGCCTCATACGGTGCCATTTCGATACTAGATTGATAGCTATTGTTGTACGCGAACTCAACTAATGGCAAGTGGTCCTCCCAACTACCCCGGAAATCCATCACACAAGCACGAAGCATGTCTTCCAAAATCTGAATCGTTCTCTCGGATTGCCCATCGGTTTGAGGATGATACGCGGTACTAAATAGAAGATTAGTGCCCAGAGCAGCTTGTAAACTCTGCCAAAAACGCGCGGTAAATCTCGGATCTCGATCGGACACAATGGATACGGGAATCCCATGAAGGCGAATAATCTCCCGAATATACAAACGGCTAAGCGCATCAACGGAATCGGTAACCTGAATAGGCAAGAAGTGAGCGGTCTTAGTCAAACGGTCCACAACTACCCAAATAGCGTCATGCCCCCTTGGCGATCTCGGTAAACCCGTAACGAAATCCATGGTCACATTCTCCCACTTCCATTCGGCTACTGGCAACGGTTGCAACTCCCCCGCGGGTCGTTGATGTTCGGCTTTCACTTGTTGGCACGTAAGACACTTGGACACGAAACTCACAACGTCCTTCTTCATTCCGGACCACCAAAATTGTCTACGCAAGTCATGATACATTTTTGTTCCTCCCGGGTGAACGGCTAACGGAGAATGATGGAACTCTTGCAAGATTTCCTCTCGACACAAAACGGGTACGAACAACTTTCCTTGATAGCGTAAGCCTCGGTCGGCGTGAATCATCCACCCTTCTTGAGCGTTTCCACTAAGGAATCTAGTACGGAGTTCTTCTGCCTCCTCATCATGTTGCTGAGCCTCAATCACTCTCGTCGATAAAGTCGATTGCACCGTCAGGTTACACAATGTGACCCCTTCTCGAACTTCCTCAAAGTGCATGGCATAAGTGCCCAAATCATTCATTGCTTTCCACTCATAAATCGCTAGGCTCGCTAGATGTGTCAGTTTTCTACTCAATGCGTCAGCCACAACGTTCGCTTTTCCCGGGTGGTATTGTAATTCGAAGTCATAATCCTCCAAATGCTCCATCCAACGGCGTTGACGAAGGTTAAGTTCTTTTTGAGAAAACAAGTATTTCAAGCTCTTATGATCGGAAAAGACTTCAAACTTCTCACCATACAAGTAATGGCGCCAACTTTTCAAAGCAAATACAACGGCTGCAAGTTCTAGATCGTGTGTCGGGTAATTCCGCTCGTGTGTTTTCAACTGTCGTGACCCGTATGCTACCACTCGCCCCGTTTGCATCAGCACGCATCCCAACCCTTCCTTAGACGCATCACAATACACGGAGTAGCCAACTCTACGTTCGGGCACAATCAAAACAGGTGCGGTAGTCAATCGTTTCTTTAACTCCTCAAAGGCTGTCTCACACGAGTCACTCCAAATGAATCGAGTCCCCTTACGTGTCAATCTAGTCATTGGTGCCGCTAAACGAGAGAAGTCTAAAACGAAACGGCGGTAGTACCCAGCCAAACCCAAGAAACTTCGAATCTCGAATACGTTCTTTGGTCGCTGCCAATTCAAAACCGACTCTATCTTTACGGGATCAACAGACACTCCACCTTTCGAAACCACGTGACCCAAAAATTTAACTTCGGATAACCAAAACTCACACTTACTAAGTTTAGCGTATAGCTGGTGCTCTCTCAAGAGTTCAAGAACGATGGTGAGATGGGCTTGGTGTTCTTCCTCCGTAGGCGAATAGATCAAAATATCATCCACAAAGACGACGACGAAGCGATCAAGATAAGCACGAAAAATACGATTCATCAAGTCCATGAATGTAGCTGGAGCGTTCGTCAGTCCGAAAGGCATAACAACGAACTCATAATGGCCATAACGAGTGCGGAAAGCGGTTTTAGGGATGTCCTCTCTACGAACCCTCAACTGATGATAACCGGACCTCAAGTCGATTTTAGAAAAACAAGTGGCACCCCGAAGTTGATCGAACAAATCATCGATTCTAGGCATAGGATACTTGTTCTTAATGGTGACTCGGTTTAGCTTACGATAGTCGATACACAAACGAAGTGAACCATCCTTCTTTTGGGCAAACAAAGCCGGTGCTCCCCACGGAGACGTACTTGGACGAATAAATCCTAGGTTCTCCAGTTCTTGTAACTGAGTCTTTAGCTCTCTCAATTCGGCAGGCGCGAAACGATATGGAGGTACGGAAATAGGAGCGGTACCGGGAAGTAGATCAATGGTGAACTCAATCTCTCGCTCAGGAGGTAAACCTGGTAACTCTTCCGGGAATACATCCGGGAAGTCACAAACCACTAAGGGTAACTCCCCACGCATGAAGGCATCCTCATCTAACGTCAAGCTCGCCAACAATGAATAAACCGACCCTAGCTCACAAGGCCCACATAAATAAGGTTCCAATGGTTCCCGACGCTCCCCAAAGAATTCAAAACAAGGACCTTCGGGAGGACAAATACGAACTCGACGCTTGAAACAATCGATAGTAGCATGAAACGTGGATAGCCAATCCATCCCCAAAATAAGATCGAATCCCGACATTCCCAAAACGATGAAGTCAAACACGAAACGACGATCACGAATATTCAACTCACAATCTCGACAAATACGATCAAGAGGCGTTCTACCCCCTAAAGGTGTCTCGACAAACAAAGGAGGGCTAATAGTTTCCGATTCCAATTCCAAAGTACACACAAATGATGCAGCAATGAAAGAATGCGATGCTCCAGAATCAAAGAGTACTTTAGCAAATGAGTTGAACAAAAGAAAAGTACCCCTCACAACAGAAGTTTCTGGAGCCTGAGAAGTGGTAGGTGGGATAGCAGAAGTGATGTTGAAAACTCGTCCCTGGTTACCTTGACCCTGCACAAAACCCCCTCTCTGACCCGAACCCTGAGCAGGCGCGGAAGAACTCGCTCCCTTGTCAACCCCGGAACTCTGAACTGACGCAGTCTGGCGGAAGTAAGGCTGCTGCTGCCTCTGAGTACCCCTAAACGACTGGCCCACATTACGCCCCGTTCCCGGCTGCTGCACAGAACCTGACTCACTGCGCGCTCCCGACCCCTGAGGACAACTCCTTGCAAAATGATCTGTTTTACCACAAATATAACAAGTTTCCCCGAGGCGTGGACACTGAGCACGAACGTGTCCAGGCTGATTACACTTATAGCACACGGTTGGAGGTCTAGACAAAGCACCCCGAGTCCCCAAAGAAGAAGGTTGCGGCCTAAAGTTCGACGAACTACCCTGCGGTGTCTGAGATGGTTCCCTTGCCCTTTTCCTCCCTTGGCTCCCAAAGCTCCCCGATGAAGAACTCGTGTTCACGGTTGGTTGTCGCGGTTCCCAAACCCCTCTATTCCTTTGCGCTTCTTTCGGAATCTCAATACTCCTTGCACACTCAACTACCTCAGCAAATTTAGTCTTGCGTTGCACCATTACCATCCTCCTCACGGTATTATGTAGCCCTTTCTCAAAGCGCCTACATTTCCTCTCTTCCGTCGCCACTAACTCTGGCGCAAAACGTGATAAGGATTGAAATTTCTGTGCGTACTCCGACACGGTCATGCTTCCTTGCTCTAATTTTTCGAATTGGACCCTCAATTGCTCACGACTAGTTTCTGGAAAATACTGCTCCTCAAATAACGCCTCAAATTCAGCCCATGTCAAATTCTCAACGTCTGGCTCATCTACTTGAGCCGCGGTCCTTGCCGCTCTCCTCGCATCCTTTCGACTTTCTAGAATAGATTCCCACCATTCACCAGCCTCCCCAACTAGTTGCACCGCCACGATACCAACCCTGATGTTATCTTCTGTGATATTGAGAGCTCTGAAAAGCTTACGAATCTGAGCTAGCCAATGGTCCGCCACCAAAGGGTCGCTACTAGTTCCATCAAACACCGGTGGATTCCTACGGCTAAACTCTCGCATCGCCAGCATGGCTCGATCCTCAACATTCTCCCTAGGTGCTTGGTTTAGAAGATTTGCAGCTGTAAGTGCTGCGACGAGATCCCTAGCGAATTGGTTCTGAGCAGGTGGTACACCTGCACCTCGACCGATCCCAGCCCCCGGGTTCCCACCTGGGTTCTCTCCATGCTGACTAACCTCGTCCTCAAGAGGTACCCCACGGCCACGACCACGGCCTCGACCACCCCGGGTTCCAGCCCCAACTCGTCTGACACGCGTCTTCGGAGGCATCTTACTACACGATGTAAGAAAAGAAACCATTAACCACAACATTATTACTATTAGGTCGAAGCCCTCAACTTCCTAACACGGGTTAATAACTCTACGACACTATACGATAACGAAAATGCAATGCCAAGTAATCACGTGAATGTTAGTCACCCAAGCATGCACAAGTTATGTTAGAAGGCGTGACATTTTGAACCCATGAGACAAAACGTCTCCCCATGGTCTCTAGGTATTCTAAACCTATGCTCTGATACCAAGTTGTCACGTCCTCGATTTTAAACATAATTATAAATGATTTTCATAATAAAAATACTCACAATATCCGTACGGTACCCAAAAGATCACTGTGTTCTCATTTCCTTAGTTAAGCTTCCAAGTTCACAAAGTTTCCAAAATATTACAATATAGGCTCGACGGCCCCAAATCAGCATAAGTATCAAATGTCGAAAGAGGATTAAGGATTTCAATATTCCAAATCAAAAGAATTACAATTTAAGTTACAAATACATCTTTCAAAATAAATTTACAAAGATGAATAAGTAACTCCTTCGTTTAGCTTTCAAAAATAATGACCACACTTCAAGCACGCCAAGCCATGCAAGCTATGGTTCCGGGTTAGCACCTGAAAATAATATAAAGCTTGAGCTACACTAGCCCAGTAGAAAATTCTACGCAAACTCTATATGCAAATGAGCGAGACGAATGAACGAAAATAAAAGATCACAAGACAACGGAGGAAACACAACTTTCATGAACAAGTGTCCCAAAATCTCCAATTTTCTTTTATTCAACCCATAAATCATACTCGTTCAATTTTCGTCTCAACAAGTCGTGTCGTTTATGTGTCTGAGCCGAAGCTCCTGCCGGGCTAATTTTGGGACCCCGATATCCCCTGCCAAGCACCCACTTTGAAGGTTAGGCCTTGAAAAAAAAATATTTTGAGCATTAGCTCCTGCCAGGCTAATTATGGGACCCTGATATCTCCTGCCAGGCACCCACCCGTCGATGGGCCCTGAATGTTCGCGCGTCATTCACAAGTTCAAGTGTATCGTTGGTATAATTGTAGTGCAAAAGCTTATATTCAACCCTCCATCGTTCTTTGAATTTTGGAACAATTCCAGAATAAAAAAAAATACAATCACTTTATACATGAATCCAAACCAAACCACCTGATTCTTATTGTATACATATAATAATTTGTAAACCCATTGAATAGTCAAAGGTTTTGGAAAAGAAAGGGATTGAACGGCTCAGGAGGTACTGACAATTGATAGGGGGTCTACCGGTAGGAAATAATGGGCTACCGGTACGATCCGGAAACAACATGAACAATAATTTGCCTTCCAAGATTTCTACCGGTAGAAAAAAAGGAGTACCGGTAGGAAATGAAAAGAGATTTCTGAGGTTCTACCGGTAGGGGTAAAGTCCTACCGGTACAAAAGCTGATCAGAAAGGTCACCATTTATGCACGAAGAAAATTTGAGACAGCCTACCGGTAGGAGGAAAAGTTCTACCGGTAGGAAGCTAATAATTTTTTTTTTTGCAACACAACAACGTTCTACCGGTATAAAGGACGGGCCTACCGGTAGGAATTCAGAATTTGGCGATTTTTCATCAGTTAACAGATTTTGATCCAGACCAAACAACAATCAATATCAGCTCAAACAAAGCATGGAGATACTCAAATAAGACATAAGAGAACCCAAATAACATATAAAGAGAGGTAGAATTTCCTACCTCGAGTGTCCAAACCGAAATCAAAAAGATTGTGCAAGCCCTAGCCTCCGGAATTTAAATTAAGCGAAAATACTCCGAACCAAGCTTTGTCCAACGCGATACAAGCTCGAATATGCAAATTAAAGATGGTTTGGGAGTTGATTGGTATGGATTTTTGAGTGGTTGGGTGAGAGAGTGAGAGAGATCGAGAGAGAGCTGAGAAGAAGAAAAAAATGAAAAAAAGAAAAAGTTCTCCTGGTAACATACACGGCACACACATGCACAATTACACTAGCACCCACAACTTTCAAACCTTGCACATAAGACCCCCACATTCATAATTAAACCATTTTCGTCCTTTTCTTTTCTTTTATTTTCTTTTACAGCAAATATTAAAATTAAATAGGAAATTTACGGGTCTCTACAAATTTTTAACTACCAAGTCTCATAATCACAAATTAATCACAATAACACACTCGCTGCCAGCGAAGTGAAGAAAAAGACGAAGAAGATGAAATCGATGGCACCATCTGTTCAAAATAAAACTTGAAGAAGGCAGTCTCGACCTCCTTCGCAGTTTTTGGCGACGTCGAGTGACTCTACGGCATGTCTCCAGAGCAGCTGTGCAAGGAGATCTCCTAGTTCGACGCACTCATCGTCAGGAGTGGTACCAAGGTCTCGCGAGAGGTGTTCCTGGCCGCCAATGGCCGCTTGAAGGTACGAGATCAATGAGGGCTTTGATGTAGGCACTGGAAGGTGTGGACGATGGCGCGGTGGTCGGTGGCCTAGGGAAAGGGGGGAGGGACGGGGGAGGCGGGGATTGAGTGGGGTTGCGACGGCGTCTGTGGGCTGGTGGAGCTGATCGATGGAGGAGGAGGTGGGGACGCGCGGGGTGGATAGAGAGAGAGGGGAAGGAGATCCATTGTAGAGAGAGAGCAGTCGATTTGTTGGGTTTGGGGTATAAAAGTCAGTACGCAATATATCCGAGCCATCCAAGTTCGGTAAAAATATTTTAGGGTTGGTTTCAAACCGAAGCTAAAAGACAGGGGTGGTCTCTAATTTTCTATATTTTTTTTACATTCTATATATAGTGGACTAACTTTGTAGAACATATCGAATATTAATTTTCATGATAGGATTGGTTGTTATTTTTAATGGGGTCCAATTATGGGTAATTAATATTTACATGATAGTTAGGGCTGCAAACGAACAGAGCCGCTCGCGAGCGGCTCGTGACTCGGCTCGCTAACGGCTCGTTTGAGCTCGGTTCATCAAGCAAATGAACGAGCTCGAGCCATCATTCTCAGCTCATTTCATAAACGAGCCAAGCTCGAGCCACTTGATGCTCGCGAGCTACCATATACAGTACACATACAGTACCAATATATATATATATATATATATATATATCTATATGATAAAACAGCTCAGTATTTGAATCTTATGTACATAAATCTAACGGTCCAAACTTATCCCTCATAAATCTTATGGCTGAGAATAGTCCTAGGGCTGGAAAATCCTATTTTCAATTTTCTCTAACATTTCCTATTCCAACTCTCTTTTGTTATGGAAAGAAGAAAATAATAAAATTTCATTGCCAAAAAAAGAGCTGGATTTTGAAATAAGAAAGGAAAATAATTTTTAAAACCTTAGCACTCTCTCTCTTCGAAGCATGGCGAAATCCTCCATAACTTTTCCTATCCCAACTCACTTTTGTTATGGAAAGATAAATTTCATGCATAAAATTAATGCAAGGCAGATCGTAAATTAAAAAAAAAGGTAAGAAATAGTTTTGTTTATCGGTTGATTAATTTCAATTTTTTAGTATGTGTGGGTGTTTTTTTGTAAACTAAACCAAAAGGGTAAAGAAAAAAATATGCTTGATCCTAATTTAAGGAAAAATCTTTCCGTATAAATCAGTTTCGCGGGCAGAGGTGGTCAATAGTTTCGCAATTTATTTTAATTATGTTCAAAATGTGTTGCGCAAGGCACGGACAAATTGGTGTTTGTATGTCTATATATATATATATATATACACACACACACACACTTATATACATACATACACATACCCATACATACACATACCCATACATACACGAGTAGAGACAACTTTTATGCTTATCTTACCACGTGTTTGCACATGGTATCGTGAAGAGTCAAACATGACCCTGGCCCACTGCATATTTTTATAGAGGAGGAGTGGATACTCCTTGCATGTCTTTTTCTTTTGCCGATGTGGGACAAGTGTTGAGAGGAAAAATATTAGTCTCTCATTGCCCAGCCATGAGAACTTACAATCACTGTACCAATATAAACAAATAATCCCGCCCCCACACCTCAACGCTTGCTGAGCAAGGCCTCTGACAAGCTTCTAACGAGCCATGCGAGCCGAGCTCGAGCTTTTGAACATATGTTCGAGTCGAGCTCGAGCCCATATATTTCAGCTCAAATCGAGTTCGAGTTGAGAAAAATTAAAGCGAACCGAGCTCGAGCAAGGCAAAACTCGACTAGTTTGCAGCTCTAACGATAATAAAAGCCCTAACGATAATAAAAGCACTTGCATAGAAAAAAGATAGTCCCTTGATCAGGAATTATGAAGAAAATACTATTTGATCACTGGGACCAACTATGATTTCTTGCAATCTTTCTTTAATTCCTCGCTCTTTGCAATAGTCTCCTCCTCTCTTTGAATGAATGAAGCTAGAAGTTGAGGTCATTGTTTATAGAGAAGATGTTGGGGACTGATCCGTAAAATACATAAAACTTTGAAGGACTCGGCTCTTTTCCAGTCTCTATCCTTTCAGTCTGGTCTAGTTTAGGCTGTTGTGGGACTTTTTCGGGTTCACAATAATGATCAAAACCGTTCATTTACACTTCCGAGAGCCTTGGCCCCCATACGTCCTAAGGTAGTTCCATGACTTCCGTGTATCTGGTAATATGGCTTAAAATATTGCACGTGAAGCATAGGGGCTTCTCACAAAAAGACCCCGCAATACTTTACAATACAGATGAATCTAATCAGATAATTAGTATCAGCTATCAAATCAAACTAATTTGATTTTTCTAGAATGATTGACGAGATTTTGTTTAAATTTAATTTAAAAAGAAGTTGCATGAATTTAAAAACAATTAGTAAGTTGATTGGGTATACGATCTTGTGCGGTATACGAGCTTTATTCTGCAGTTATGGACGGTAATGAACTTCCTGAAGATACTTTCTCTCTCCAAAAAAGGAAGCACCTCTCTCTAATCTTAAAACAGTTGCCACACTTCCTCTCCTCCTTCTCCCTTGAGTTTGTACCCAAATATGGGCGGCGGAAGGGGAGGGATCAATCTTTGCCTTCAGATCTGGTTTTCCTTCCCCCTTCTCCACCAAAATCGATTGTTGCTCGCCGCCGCTCTGCTCACCGCACACGCTTCTAGGTTTGCAATCGCATGGTCGTCGGTGGCTTCATGGGTTGCCAACTTGGGAGCTTGATCGACAAGGGGCTAGGCAAGAGAAGGGCTGCTCAATGACGGAGGGTAGTGTATTTTTTTTCCTCTTTATTTCGCTTCTTTGTCCGGATTTAGTCCAGTTTATGTCTAGATTTGGTCCGGTAGTTTGTTGGTCATGTGCTTGGAATTAGTTTTATTTTCTGCGAACGTGATCTCGCTAGGCAAGTTTAAAATAGGACTGCACATACTGTGTATGTTCTCTGATTACCCTCTCTAATGATTTGTTTGTTCGGTCTGTGGACGCTCATTTGCCCACATGGGGTTCCTCTCCATTGTATAGGCTTTCGCCTCACAATTGAATAAAACTTCTCACATTTGCAAAAAAAAAATAAAAATGAAAATGAAGCATTGTCTGTTGTAACAGTACATGCTGTTATTGTATTATCATTAGAATTTATGTGCGTATGTAAGTAATATTGTCCTTTTTCTCAAGGACCTTCAATATCCATCTCTGTGACAACACATTTATTTGCTTGAAATTTAAGACTTGTCTTGCACCCAGTGCGCACCTTGATGCATACTAGAGAGGGTGAAGCACCACCTGAACCCCATGTTCCGGCCGAACTGTGAAGTGAAAAATTGGAGAATGAACATAGGTCGGGGACAGAGTGAAGGCGTAGCGTTGGAGAATCATCGAGAGAGCGATTTTGGCTTCATTGGTCGCAAAGTTCATGCCTGCGCAATTGCGCGGTCCCAGACCAAACGGAATGTACCCTGCCGGGTTGTTGTTTGTAGCTTTAGCAACTCCTCCTGAAAATCTTTCTGGATTGAAGAGATGCGCGTCCTCTCCCCAAATGTGAGGATCAAGATGAAGAGACAGCGTTGGAATGTGCATGATGATATCGGCTGGGAGAACGAACCTTATCAATTTGCTCTCTCGTTCTACTTTCCTCACGAGACTGATGACCGGAGGATACAGCCTTAGGGTCTCGTTAATGACCATGGTCATCTACACAAAAAAAAAAAAAAAAAAAAAATTACTTTAGTAAGTTGGCCTTACTACTAACTCATATGAGGTATAAGGTCATGGGGTGTACCTTTTTCATTCTTGCAATGCCTTCTGCATTTGGTTTCTGCTCTCCAAATAACTCAAGAACCTCCTTCCGTAATTCGTCTTGCCAATCCGTATAGATTGCTAGAAGGAGGATGGTCCATGAGAGCAAGTTGGTCGTCGTTTCATGTCCAGCAATGTAGGTGGTCTTACATTCATCAATCACATCTTCCAGTGTAATCCTATTCGTCTTGTCAGGATCGTTATAAGCCTCCACAAGTAGTCCAAGAAGATCAGTCCCAAAGTTTCCCTGCTCTCTTGATACATTTTCTCGTTTCCTTATCATCCTTGTAATGGAATCCCGTATTTCTCGTTCAAGTTTATCTGATTCTATGTCATCGCTTCTATTCCAAAACAGGCTGAACAAATACGAACAATATAAAATACTCTAATAAGAAAACTGCACCGCGTTTTTTCTTTTTCTTGGGATTAAATGAAGCATGAGTTTCACTTACCTAAGGCCAGGAAGCCTGATTTTGAAGAAATTTCTGGAATAGATGGTAACCATCTTCATCAGCATCTCAAATATGCCTTTCCCTTCTAAATAACTACTACCAAAAGCTGTCCTCGAGATTACTTCGGATGTTAACAGTCTAAATTCTTCTAACACCTCAATCTCTTTGCCTTCATGATGTTTCCACCTTTCTAGCATCATCTCAACAGTCTCAATCATCGCCGGAACCATTTCCTGCATAGTTAGAGGCACATATGCTATTGTTCACAAGATTAATCTTTGTTTCTATTGACGTAACATAATAATCCAAACATTTTGATACAAAATAATCCAAAACCAGACAATAGCAGCTAGAACACACATACTTTTAGGCTCTCTGCATAGAAAAAGTGGTTGACGAGTTTCCTTTGCTTTGCCCATTTTTCACCTTTAGATGTCACAACCCCATCCCCTAACAGCTTCTTTATGAAGCCTTCAATACCTCCTTTCGGATAAATCTTTTCCTTGTCGTTAAGTATTTCCTTTGCATACTCTGAATCTGTAATAACTAACTGAGCTTCGGGACCATGCCACATAAGCATATTCTTCCCTGACCCAAAAAAAAGGAGGAAACCAAGAAATCATCAAAAACTAGATTGAAACTTTTCCTAGAGTAAGGAAAGACTAAGGTCTTCTTCTTTTTTGAGAATTTTCGTACCGTATATGTTGAGCCAAGAGTGTAGATGAGGCTGGAGTCTGGGGAATATGTTGTGCGATAAACCCATTGGTTTGCTCATGGTCGCTGTTCTCATGTTGAGGATCTCTTTCGTATTTCCATGGACGAATCTGTAAGGAGGGCCTCTGATCCCCTGTAAATTCATCGCGCGTTGAATGCGAATTGGAGTCCACCACATTTTGCGAAGGAGGGTGAGGAGAAAAAATAGAAGGTAAAAACAAAGAGAGCATGAAAGAAGGATTGTTATGGCTTCCAGGACACCCATATCAAGCTCAAGTCACAGAACTCCAAGAAGCAGTTGAATTATTAGTTTGTTTGGTTAAGGTTTGGGGTCTCAATCTTTCTTTGCATGGTAGTACTAAATGGTCTTAAGCCGATTAGGATCTAAACCCACAAACACAAACACAAAATGACACAATACAGATATACATGGTTCCTCAAAATTGAGAACTCCACGGAGGGGCAGTGGATTCTGATTATGTATGGAGGATTACAATCTCTATCTCACCGAGGCTCACAATGTCTTGTGTATCTCTCTGATTTATGATACAAATACCAGAGCCTAAAGCTCTGATTTATAGGCCATGCTCCACCCAAGTGACTCAGAGAGATGTGAGATGATAATGAGAGGAGGAAGCCATACATGGCCTCCAAAGTCAACGACTGAATGGGCTACGGATATTGATGTTCCAAGTCGTTTAACTTTAGAGGTTATAGTTGTGATGGGAAGGCATTTTGACACAGATACGTTTGGAACCTTCCGAGATGGTCTCACAGCGCATTCAAGGAATCCACTTGCATCGGACGAATTAGTACGCATTTGTGGCTGAATTTGTGTCTGGTCCACAAGCATTGCTTGATGATTTCCTAATCTTAAATTAATGAGTTGTCCCAAGCGTAGGGTGGAGACCGACGTAACACAATATCCGGTAAGTCCGAAATCGAATCCACAAAGATGGTGATGTGTGCGTACTAAAAATTCGGGTTGTTATTAATTAAACTGGCTCTTAGGTAGCTACCCCTTGTCGATTGATTGAGATAAACTAAAACCTAGAAATTAATTGTACTTTTCAAATAATTAAAATGAGGTACGGTCGTAGGGTTCTTAGCACTCGCATCCAATCCGGATTAACCTGTTTCATTCATTGTTCTTAAAAACGTTCGATTTTAGAGAGAAAAAGATACCTCGAGAAATGCGAACCTTTATGGTCGCCATTTAACCATACGCAGCGGAGAATAAGTTTTGGACCCCCATTCCCCGTTCATATGGGATTTGACGATGCCCGGATTCGTCCAACGAATGTTCTTTAGTAACCTAAAATTGTCTTTTCTTTATTGTTTGAAAATAGGAGCAGTACCCGGACTAGTTACGGTGTGCTAATCATCCCGCGACCTTACCCATACTACTACTCACTCATTATTAAAAATAAAAGGAAACTCTAATTTGAATAATGCTCCTATTACGCAATATGAAAAATAAATAAAAAATATTAACTAATCAAATACCAACAAATAACTTTTATTAAAAACAAAAATTAAAATTAATTATCGAATTGCAAATAATTAAATAAAGCATCAAAACTCTAAAAGGAAAAAAGAACACTAAACAATAACAGCAGCAGTCGACAGCCCCGTTCGTCAGCCTCGTTTGTCTTTTTTTTCTGTCCGAAAACTGTTCAAAAAGCTGCCCCTCGCTGCCTGTGCGCAGCTCAGCAGCGCTACAGCCACTGCACAGCGTGTGGAGCCCACTTCGGATCTCGTATGAATAATTCGAGCCGTTTAATAATTTAAAAAAAAAATCGAGTGGAAAGAAGTCTCAGCTCGATCCGATATGTGTAGGTGCTCGGATCAACCTTCTCATCTTTCTGTACACCAGAAAATTAATCTTTCCATTTTTTTTATTTTTCAAAGATGAGAAGGTTGATCCGAGCACCTACACATATCGGATCGAGCTGATGTTTTGAGATGCCCACTCAATTTTTTTTAAAATTTTTTTGAACGGTTCGGATTATCTGTGCGAGGCCAGGAGTGAGCCTCACACCGTGCGGTGGCCGGCCACCGCATTTTGGTGCGGTGACTGTAGACTTTCTGCTTTTTATAAGCTGTTGCTTCCCTTTAATAATAAAAAACCCTATTCCTCCGCCAGAAAGTCTAGGATCATCGCATGGAATGCGGTGACCGATCCACCGCATATATTTTGGGACCCATTCTGGATTTTAAAAAAATACAGAAAAATATTATAAATTTTAAAATAATATTCCACGGGACCCTGTAAAAAATCACCTCCAACAAATATCGGTAGGTATGTTTTTCAGAATTCATAGGAACGAAACTGTTTCGTTTTGTAATTTCGTCCTATAAATTCAAAAAACATATCTATTGATATCCGTTGAAACTGATTTTTTACAGGGTCCCGTAAAATATTATTTAAAAATTTATAAATAATTTTCTGTATTTTTTTGGGATCCGAAATGAGTCTCAAAAGACGTGTGGTGGACGATCACCGCAAATTGCATGCGGTGACCGTAGTCCGGCTGTTCCTCTGCTGCCCGGGTAAACCGTGGCCATTAGCTGCCGAGAATTAATCAACCATGGAGTTAATTCACCGTGGGCCACATTAGCTGCCTATTCCAATATTGGCTTAGGCCTCATTCTTTGACTTGGCTCCACCATTTAATCAAATACAATAAGCATTAGGCCGGCCCACTAGCTGCCTATTCCAATATAGGCTTAGGCCTCATTCTTTGACTTGGCCCCACCAGTTAATCAAATAGATAAGCATTAGGCCCCCCCAATTGAATTGCAAATTCAGTAGTCTTGCTTGTGGACTAAGGCCTCTTTCTAGAAATTTTCTTAAAAAATAAGCAGTTTATTTCACATTTTTAAACTAAAAAATAATGTAAATGAAAAATAATTTTTCAATTTTTTTTCATAGTATAAAAGATTTTATCGAGGTCTTTCAAACAAGATCTATATTGCATATTTTTAGATTTCAATAAAATCATAATTTTTGAACTTGAAATTGCCTTATTAAAAAATAAGGACTTTATTTCGTTTGCGGAACGGGCTCTAATTAAGTTCAATGCTAAACTCTTGACCCATATTGACCTTCAAATGGATCAACTTCAAACGTCATTTAATATTCTAACTTTGCGTTTTTTGTATCAAACTCTTCAACTATCGGCTTCAGGAAATTGCAATCCAATCTTGGCGTAAAATCCACCTTATTCCTGCAAAACTTAACAAAAACCCAAAAATAAGACAAAACACGGCATCAAGTGGAACATGAGATAAAACGCGTGTCTAACGCCCTAGTTTACGCTACTTAGGCGCTCATATCTATGATATCACGTGCCTATCAAGCATCCCTGGGAATAAACGATATTACGAAATAATCTTTTTTCATTTGAGATGGATATATTGTTGGGGAAAGTTCACTTTGACCCCCTGTGGCATGAGCTATGTGCGGATACACCCCCTATGGTTTAAAAGTGTGCACATAATCTCATGTAATTTTGAAAATGTGTGGATAGACCCTTTGCCATCATGTTTTCCATACATATTAACGGACACATCATTAAAAGACCGATATACCCTTATCATGTCCCTTGATTCTTCTTCTTTTTAAATCTAACTACACTATTCCTTATATCAAAAATTGAATCCAAAACATTGATATTGTAAAATTTGACGAGTACTACATCTATGCTAGAATTTAAGTCCATCAAAAATTAAAAAGCTCATGGTCGAATCGATTTTGTTATGAAATAAAAATTTCAAATTTGAATTTACTAAAAATTAGATCACCGTGTTATTGATACCTGATCGAGATGAATTTTTTTTTACAGAGATACTATATTCTTTATTTAATACATTATGAATGACTCAGATTACATTCTAGAGACGTGTGAGATACATTTCCATTAATATAGATAAAAAACATGACAGTAGAGGGTCTATCCGCACAATTTTAAAACCACAGAGGATTATGTGCATACTTTTAAATCATAAGGGGTGTATCTGCACATGACCAAAACTACAAGAGGTAAAAATGGACTTTGCCCTATATTGTTATAGTATGAATAGTAAGTTCAAGTTAAGCAAGCATGATTCCTGTGACATTCGCAATGACAACACTGTCTATACAAGAAAAATATCCGGTCGGGAAAAACTCTATCCAAGTGTATGTGTCTGAAGCATTATTGATTTTTATGACATTTGCAATGACCTGTCTGAAATTGTAGTTAACGATGATAAGCGATTCCACTGAAGCAATCATTCCACATCCTACTGCATGTCCGAGCAAACAAATAACATTAAAAGAGGAGAACTTGGACAGCCATCATTCCTCTCTCTATTTCGAAGCATCTTTAGCAGCTTGTACGTACGTGAAGATTTGGAGGGTTTTGTGCATCGATTTTGGATGAGATCTTTCCACTTTAGTTGTAGTTTGTTAGATAGGGTGTTTGTGAAATCTTTAAATCTCTTTGTAAAACCCTTTATAAACATTGGTGATACTAGAAATTTTTCTCTCCTGAAGTAGGCATTGAGACCGATCCACGTCAATAATGCGTGTTCTTTGTGCTTGTGCGTGCTTATTAATTTTATTGCGCACCATTACAGGTGGGATTGGTATAATCCCAACAAGGGGAAGTCGAGTAATAAACAAGGGGAAGTCGAGTAAATAAGTAAAAGGAAAGTGTTATGGTCCATGAAAAGAAATTGGACAGCTTCTGGGTACTTTCTGGGTACTTTCATGAACGTGTTTCAGGTAGAGGAGATAGCCAAGTGTTACTTTGGTCCATGCATGAACAAAAGGATAAATATCAGTAAGCGTGGAGATATAGAAACCATACATGCGTCAAATGTATCTGATATAAAAAAAAAGAGAGTCAACAGTAGTCAACAATAAATGTGTACAACAAAGTAAAATTGGGGAAGGATTATGATAGATTGGGTCACGATCGATCCTTTAGACTTTAATTTAAGTTCTGTTTGGAAGCTAGGAATAGAAAGGAAAAATGAAGGAAAATAATGGAGGAGGAAATGAGAGGGAAAATTGAAGAGAAATTGAGAGAAAAAATGAGTTAGAACAAATTTTTTGTCTTTTTTTTAAGAACCAAACAAGGGTGGGGAAAATTTTAAATTTTCCTTTCTTTTTCCACAACTTCCAAACAAACCCTTAGTGGTTGTCATGGATCAACGCTAAAAGAAATCATGTTGAAAGAATGTCAAGCACCACTTTTATAGATCGTTAAATTATTGTTGGGTGAATACGTAGTTTTTTTAAAATTTAAACCGTCCAAAAACACATTTGAACGCTCGCGATTGAGGGCTGTAAATTATTTAAAAAAGTTTTTCCCTTCTACAAGAAGTGAAAAGGACTCAAAGCACAATAGGTATTGGAATGCACACTGCCAAGTGCCAAGCATGCATGTGCTCTGTAAACCTAATACATAAACAATAAAGCAAGGGCTAATTTAAAAGCCAAATCCTAGCCGGAAGAAGGTGACGGCAGCTGCAATTTTTCCACGTGCGACCTATCTGTGCAACGGAAACTGGCCAATCACGCTTTATACTCGAAGAACCCTAAAGTATGCATTGAGTAGTTGCTTGATTTTGAATGTTTTTACTACCTCTTTTTAGCATAATGTAATCTCATTTCATTTAACACAAGAGAAAATTGGATAGGAATGAAAATTCATAGTGAAAATTTGGTTTTGATTAATTTTCAAAGGAAAGGTATTCCTTTAATTGACTGTGTAGACTGTAGAGTATGGTTCCGACGATGATCGAAAGTCTTGAGGCGATGCTAAAAAGGTGGAAACATCATTAAGGAAAAGCGATTGAGGTGTTTGAAGAATTCATAACACTGACATCAAAAGTTATTTGAAGGACAACTTTTGGCAGCAACGATTTAGAAGGAAATTAATATTTGAGAAGTTGATGAAGTTGGGAAAGAGTTTAATTTCTTTCTCCTTTTTCTCATCCTAATTTATGTTGTTCGCCGTATAAAACGTTTATGGCAGTAAATTCTGGAAGGGTAATGATGTCGTAGAATCAAAGAAACTTGATTAGGTGTAAGCTCTGTAGGCCGAGCTAAGCTAGGGTTTTTTCACTAGGGATAGTGGAATATGTTTTTCACTAGGGATAGTGGATTATGTTATAGGGTCGTCAAGAAAAGAAAGAAGGGTAAGGTCAGAAGTAGACGATTCGGCAGGAACTGATTTGCTTGGACGACTTACAAAAATCGGATCGCATGATGCACATCTCCTGCCCACTTTCTTTAGAATCTCTCCGTGTGTTCTTTGGACCAAGTCCACCCTCTTTATTTGCTACTCAAGATAAGCCTTGGGCTGAAGTGTCCCTTTCTTTTGTAACTTCCTTTAAACTACGTGTTAGTGAGTGAGACCACTTATTTTTTCCATGGTCATAACTAAAATATATTAATTTCCTGTCCGTAAGAATTAATATAGAAAAATAGCCCCAAAATATCTCTTGACCGGCTTCTCCATATGACACATGTCCCATGTTCTCCACTTTTTTGTAACTTCCTCTAAACATAATCTAGAAAGTGGCCCTATTATCACAACCACTTTCCTTTATTTAAGCCCCATGTACTTGAAGCAGATAGCTAGAGACCACGTGTCATTGCTGGAGACCCCGCCACATCAGCACTGATACCCCTGCCACGGATACCTCCTAACGCAAATATCTCCTAATTACTATCTGGGACGGATCTCCTTGATAGGAGAGGTCCATTTTTGGTACTAACACATTCACAAGAAAGATTAGAAGTAATATCCTTTTTCTCATGGGCCTTCCATATCCATCTCAGTGACAACAAATTTATTTGCTTTGATATTCATTTTAAGACTGTTTTGCACCCAGGGCACACCTTGATACATACTACAGAGGGTCATGAAGCATCACTTGAATCCCATGGTTGATGCTAGTTATTTTAAGACTGTTTTGCACCCAGTGCACACTTTGATAAATACTAGAGAGGGTGAAGCATCACTTGAATCCCATTTTCTGGCTGAAGTACGAGCTGCAAAACTGGCGAGTGAATATAGGTTGGGGACAGAGTGTATGCGTAGCGTTGTAGAATCATCGAGAGAGCGATTTTTTGCTTCATTAATTGCAAAGTTCATGCCTACACAATTGCGTGGTCCCAAACCAAAGGGAAGGTACGCTGCCGGGTTGTTGTTGGTAGCTTTACTGCTTTAGCCACTCCTGAAAATCTTTTTGGATTGAAGTTGGCATTAGTTGTCTGTCTGTCTATCTATCTACTAAGCATGTGTACGACATTTTGCACACTCTTTCTTGAAAAAAATTTAAAAAAATGTCATGAATATCCCTCTTAATCACTACTATTCATCTCTCCCTTTGTTGGCTTTCCCATTTTAACAAGAGAAAAAGAACTTTCAAACTTCCCTTCACAATTCTCCTCGGGTTCAAGCTTTCTCTCTTAATAATGTTTTCCCATTTGATATTAAATTGAACATTGATCGATAAGGGATAAGTAAAACGAAAGATTTTTATTTTTATTTTCTGTAACCCCATGCATAGTACATGTACTACACTTGTACTGAGTTACACATGGGGTACAAGGTCATGGAGTGTACCAGTTTCATTCTTGCAATGCCTTCTGCAGTTGGATTCTGTTCTCCAAATAACCCTAGAACCTCCTTCCGTAATTTGTCTTGCCACTCCCTATTGATTGCTAGAAGAAGAATGGTCCACGAAAGCAAGGAGGTGGTCGTTTCGTGTCCGGCAATGTAGAAGGTCTTACAATTATCAACCACATCTTCCAGTGTAAGCCTATTCTTCTCATCCTTATCATTATAAGCCTCCACAAGTAGACCAAGCAAATCAGTCCCAAAGTTTCCCTCTTCTTTTAAAACTTTTTCTCTTTTCCTTATAATCCTTGTAATAGAATCTGTTATTTCGCGTTCAAGTTTATTTGATTCTATATCATCACTACTCTTCCAGAATAGGCTGCACACACAGGAACAATATAAACTATTGATGAGAAAGGAGAAGAAACTGAGCAAATTTATGTCACCAAAGCTGCACCAAATTTTTGTTCTTCTTGAGATCAAATGAAGCATGAGTTTATTTACCTGAGGCCAGGAAGCCTGATTTTGAGCATATTTCTGGAAAATAAGGAAACCATCTTGATCAACACCTCAAATATAACTTCCCCTTCCAAATGACTACTGCCAAAAGCCGTCCTCGAAATGACTTCTGATGTTAGTACCCTGAATTTTTCCAACACCTCAATCTCTTTGCCTTCATGATGTTTCCACCTTTCTAGCATCATCTCAACAATCTCAATCATCGCCGGAACCATATTCTGCATAGTTAATCAAATTTATGCCTTAGCTTGAATCATTAGTCCAAAGTCGATATTCACCGAATTCCTATTTCTATAGACGTAACATAAGAATCCAAACATTTCAATACATAACAATCCAAACCAAACAATAGCTACTTGTACACACATTTTTTTAGGCTCTCTGCATAGAAAGCGTGGATGGCCAGTTTCCTTTGCTCTGCCCATTTTTCACCTTTAGATGTCGCAAGCCTGTCTCCTAACAGCTTCTTTAAGAAGCCTTCAATACCTCCTTTCACGTAAATTTTCCTTGTCATTAAGTACTTCCTTGACATACTCTAATTCTGTAATAACTAACTGAGCTTGGGGACCATGCCACATAAGGAAATTCTTCCCTGACCCAATAAAAACGAATCGAAGAAATCATCAAAAATTAGATCGAAACTTTTCCTGGAGTAAGTAAAGATTAAGTTATTGTTTTCAGTATTTCCGTACCATATATGTTGAGCCAAGATTGTAGATGAGGGTTTGGGTGCGTTGAAAATGAATATGGATTGGAATTAGAAGAATCAAATTGGCTTTATTTTTCTGGCAACCGTGTCTTGGTATTCGTGTTACGTTTACTTGTATACTTGACTTCACATGCATGTTTTCGATCGTTATTTCTCTGAGCATAAACTTAGACTTTCTTTATATATTTGTATATTTGTGAATTTTTTTATTGAAACTCATACTTTTTTTTTTTTAAAAAGACAAAAAAATAAGTCGAAAGCTGTGATTTTTACTTTTTTTCAGTTTCTCTCATTAAGACAAATGAATAAATCACAAACGTTGATGCAAAACTAATAAATACGAAAATATTTAAATGAAGACAAAAAAAAAGGTGATTGACTACTTTTTAATCCAAACTCACCCTCAATTTAAATGGCAATTCATATGTTCCTAGAGGCTATCTGCAAAAAGGGGGTCAATCTAGGGGTGGATTTCGATTAATTAGTTAGGATTGACTTTTTATTTGAATTTTTTTCGCATTAGTTAGTTTTGCGTCAAACTTTTGTGACTTATTGATTCGTCTTTGCAAGAGGAATCGAAAAAGTAAATTTTTTTCCGAAACTCATAATGTTTTTAAAAAAGACAAAAAAAAAAGTCACTCTTAACTTTTTAATCCAAATCCACCCAAAGGCCCATTTAATCTTTCAGCAAGTTACGTCACCTTTTTATCATGCTACATCACCTTTTAATGAGTTTCTGTTCTAATTAAAGCAGGTTAATTTAATTTGATACATGTTCGTTAAAGTTTTTTTTTGTAAGTTTTTCCCAGTTCGTTAAAGTTT
Organism: Rhododendron ovatum; assembly: GCA_019656835.1. NCBI lineage: Eukaryota > Viridiplantae > Streptophyta > Magnoliopsida > Ericales > Ericaceae > Rhododendron > Rhododendron ovatum. The sequence goes on along the minus strand of CM033799.1, from coordinate 8,994,695 downwards.
GTCTAAGATGATGGTGGGAAATGGAAAATTTCGAAACATTTTTCTTGGTATAGAATTGTGAAAATTTTGCTAGAACAGTAATTGGGTGAGGTAGGGTCAGGTTTGGGTATGGCCTACAAAAAGTTAATAAACTACAAAAGTTTAACGCAAAATAAATAAATGCAAAAAAAAACAAATTAAATAAAAAAAAAGTACTCAATTTTTAATCCTAAAGCACTCGAAGCCAGCGTTGGTATACCGGATATTTTAGCTTAGGTATATACCTACACTTTGATTCCCTTCAACACTCACACACATATACACACAAAGATCTCCCCTATTTTTCAAAAAGGGTGAAAAGGAAGTAAAACGGGTCGGGTGGGTTTGGACCATTTTTAAATTTTTTTTTGATTACTCTCTTTGAATAGAACTAATAATCCACAAAAAATTGACGCAAAACGTACAAATAAAAAATTGGCTTATATTGCTGAAAGACCCCACAGAGTTTTGTCCATTTGTGAACGTGTTTCAACCCATATCGGGGGGAAGACAACAGAGAAGGAAAAGAAAGAAGGGAGGAAAAGAAGGATCGGAAGGGGGAAATGGGGACGGAGAAGAAGAGGAAAAAAAAAGAGGGGGGGGGGGGACGAGTTGGGTCGGGTCGGACTAGTTTGGGTTTGACTGGACCCATATTCGACCCGACCTGTTTCAACCCGTTTATTACTTGACCCGTATTTGACCCGCGACCCGTTTCAATCCACCCAAATCCATCTAGATCTGTCCATTTGCCACCTCTACATATTTCCATGGATGAGTCTGTAAGAAAGGCCTCTGATTCCCTATGAATTCATCACGCGTTGAATGCGAATTGGAGTCCACCATATTCTGTGAAGGAGCCTGATGAGAAAAAACAGAAGGTACAAGCAAAGAGAGCATGAAAGAAGGATTGTTATTGTTTCCAGGACACCCATATCAACCTCAAGTCACAGAACTTTAAGAAGCAGTTGAATTATTAGTTTATGTGGTTAAGGTTTGTGGTGTTAATTAATCTTTCTTTGCATTGTACTAAATGGTGGTACGCCGATTAGGATCTAAACCCACAGCCATACAATCATACAACACGCAAATATATATGATTCCCTAAAATCGACTACCCCACAGAGGGGCAGTGGATTCCGATTTATGTATGGAGGATTGCAATCTCTATCTCACTCCGCCTCACAGTGTCTCTTGTATCTCTGTGGTTGATGATACCAAATACAAGAGCCTAAAGCTCTGATTTATAGGCCAATTAATCTCAACCCTGTTCTATAATCCCACACCATGAAATGCAGTTGGCTGTCCACCCCAGGCGCCGTTCAGTTGTCAGGAAAGTACAGGAAATGATGGAAAAATTAACTTTCCCATAACTTTTGTAGTGTTTAATTGCCAGGAAAGTAGTGGGAAACATGTTCTTAAGTTTTCCCGCAAGATTTACTTTCTTGCAAAAGTGATCTGGCAAAAAGCATAGGATTTTGCGTTACGGGAAAGTTTTCTCCATTGTAAGGCCAAAAAAATTGGCGGGTAAGAAAAAAAGCGAATGATGCCAATACCAAAAAATACGAATTAGATTCTAAAAGGCACTTTGAGATTTACCTGAACAACAATAATTTTGACTACTGTGGTGCTTTTTGAGATAACTGTTGCGGAAAAAATTAGTAATTGATTTTTTTTGAAAGTATTTATTTATCTTGTCATTAGTCTTCAGTTTTGTTTTGTACTTACTAATCATCAATTTATCAATGAGTTTTTGTATCGGCAACTAATCAAGCATAGTTGTTTAATATTTGTTTATTTAGTTATCATCTACTTATTTTTTAAACTTCATGTTAAGGTTTTGCATTAGATATAATACATTTTCCTGTAAGTGTTAGCTCTCAAAGTTACTTTTACTTTTAGCTATGGGAAATAAAGAAATTTCTTATAAGTGTATTTTTCTGACAAATAAACCACTAAACTTTAGTTTTTCTGCAAAAAATTTTTGTCAAATAAACACTCACTGGAAAATAGATTTCTTTTTTCTTTACTTCACTTTACTTGACTTTTCCTGAGAATAACTTTCCTGTACAACATTCTTGGCAACTGAACGGTCCGTTCAGTGACCGAGGGAGATGTGAGATGAAAATGATGTTGACTTGGGAAGCCCTTGGGCCTTGTGGCTCCCCCCCACTCACTTTCAGCAGCCCATGCATGCACACAAGTGGGCTTTTCACCTCAGCCTCCAGAGAAGACTTCTGCCTAGGGCTGCAAACGATCCGAGCCGCTTGCGAGCGGCTCGGAGCTCGGCTCGATAACGGCTCGGCTCGGCTCGATTAGAGACAAAAACGAACGAGCTCGAGCTCGAGTCGTGGGCTCGTTTCATAAACGAGCCGAGCTCGAGTTAGTCGAAACTCGGCTCGAATTGGCTCGCGAGCTCGACTATATTATATATATTTATATATATATAAATATATATATATATACACATATATTTTACATATTTATATTTATTTATATATATTTGTTTCATAAACGAGCCGAACGAGCCGAGCTCGAGCTCTGTCAATACTTATCGAGCCGAGCTCGAGCTCGAGTTCTGCAGCTCGTCACGAGCTCGAGCCGAGCTCGAGCCAACTAAATTTTTGGCGAGCCGAGCTCGAACACTCTAAAACTCGGCTCGGCTCGGCTCGTTTGCAGCCCTACTTCTGCCGCCATGGAGTAATGGCTAGAGCTGCTCCTTTGTCTCCCATAACGTGCCATAGCAGCGCATTCTGTTGAAATTGGATAGAACCGTCCAATTTCTTTTCATGGACCCTATATTTCCGGTTGTGCTTGGTGTATTCTTTTTGGGTTTTTTTATTTTTAATTTTAATCGAGAAAATCGGTGTTAGGGGGATATCGTTGTTGTTTCTTGCGGTGTTAGTCGAGGGAGTTTTATCTGAATTGGGGGTGTGGTTTGGCTTGTTTAGGTTTGTGGCTGCCTCCTAATCGGGTTCGACTGGGTTTTCTTTTGTGCGTGGTTGGTGTCTTGCTTTCCCCTAGGTCTTAAGTAGCTTTGTGCCGGTGTGTCCTGATCATTTTAATCTTTGTAATCATTTATAAAAATCAATAAATCTTTTTCTTAGAAAAAAAAAAACCACATTTTCTTTTGTAGAGGAGATAGCCACATGTAATCGTCATAGTGGATCCAAATCTGATAAATATCAGTAATCGTGGAGATATAGTAACCGTATATGTGTCAAATGTACCAATCTGTTCGACAAAAACTGGCCAATCACGCTTTATACTCAAAGAACCTTAAAGTATGTATTGAGTAGTTGCTTGATTTTGATTGCTTTTACAACATTTTTTTAGTATAATTTTAACTCTTTGTTTTTTGGGTGTAATATATGCTAGCCAACCTGGGTTTTTAACAAGATGTCGCAACAAAACAATGAAGAACCGATGAATCATGAGATGTCATTTCCGTCATAGTAAGTTGTTAATCAAGGGTTAACATGGAGCCATCAAGAACTAATCAATTATGATCTTTCTCGTCAATATTGAAGATTTGCCCATGCCAACGATGTTATAGTGTCAACTCGCATAAGAGGAAAGTAGATAGAAAAGTCCAACTACTCTTCCCCCTCAAATGGTCGGTTTAGGTTTTGAGGAAGAATTTTTAGAGTAATCCGTGGAGAGAGAGAGAAATTTTTTTTTAAAAAAATTGTACGCAAAAATTTTGAGACTCAAAATGAATAAGCCTAAGCATTTTCAACCCTTGACTTCAAATTGGAGATGTCAATTTTTTTTGAAGGCTCATGTGGCATCATGGCATCTCCAATTTGACATTAAAGCCTACTCTCCAACCCTTATGTCAAATTTTATTTATTTGACATCAAGTTGTCATTCTCCAACCATTAATGCCAACCCTTATGTCAAACTTTGAAAGGAAAATAAAATTTCAAACGTTCAAAATTTCAAAATCTAGCCAACTTTTGAAATTTGGCATTAGTGTCCATGCCTGCCTTCAAATCCACGTGTATTTGGCATCAAAGAAGGCTGTTAGAGCATCTCCAACCCTTGACTTCATATTGGAGATGCCAATTTTTTTTGAAGGCTTACGTGGCATTTTGGCATATCCAATTTGACATCAAAACCTTCCTTTTCAACCATTTATGCCAAATTCTATTTATTTGACATGAAAGCCTTCAATTCCAACCCTTTATGCCAAACAGTCATTTTTTGAAATTTGGCATGGAGGAGGGTGATTGTCAAAGTTGGCATGAGAAGGCTTGCCTTCAAATCCACGTGTATTTGGCATCAAAAAAGGCTATTAGGTTGGATTGAATTTTGGTGTCAAATTTTACCGTTACAATGTCCACGTAGGAATTGACATCTCCCATTGGAGATGCTCCTTCGTCAAGAGAAACGTGGATAGAAAAGTCCAACTAGGGAAGCTTCTCTTCCCCCTCAAATGGTGTTGGGTGGGTCCCTCCTAGTTTGTGGTTGCTCCACATTGACTCTTGAATGAGTCTTGAATTGATATGGGTTAACTTGTCATTATTTGAATGACAAAGGGAAAACTTGTAATTTCATCTATTGAGTTCCAAAAGAAGGGGGGCGATTATTCACAACCCTTATTTTCTCGATTAGCCCATTAAAATTTTTCAAATAATTACAACATGAGTTCCCAATGCAAAATGTCGTACTTGCCCTTCTAACTTTTTGGACACAACCCATCATCATTTTCTTCTTCTTTTCCCTCAGTCAGTTCATGCCTCCTCCATCTCCATAGCTCGCCATAGCCACCACCATTTGATCAAGAACACTGCCGCACCACCGCCACTCCTCTCTCTCTTAGTACAGTCGCCATTGAATCACGACACTACGACCATTTTGAAAACAATTTCGGTAACTAACTGTCGAAAACATATAATATTTCGATAACTAACTGATGAAAATATATATAATGTGGTAATTAACTCCCAAATTCTGGTATATACTTCAGTATTAGGTTACCGAAAATTTATTTGACAATATTATATTACTGAAGATTGAAAAAGTCCTGCATATATATACATTTCGGTAATTGACTGCCAAAAATATATAAATATTTCTGTAACTAACTGTCGAAATTATTTAAATATTATGGTATTTAAATGTCGAAAATATTACATTTTTCAGACTTGAAACGCTGAAAATCTGGCTCAAAAAATTGAAAATTTTGCGTCAAAAAAAACACAGTGTTCGATTGGCTCCCAAGTGGGGTTCGTTTTGAATTTTGGGGTTTTGGTTTTCAATTTTCAAACTTTTTAGGATTTTTTGGGTTTCGATTTTTGATTTTGAATTGTGGAGAGAGAGAGAGAGAGAGAGAGAGAGAGAGAGAGTAACCTTGAAGAGAAGAGGGGAGGGAATGGCGGTGTTCGCAGCTTTGGTGGTGGTGGCTATGGGGGAGGAGAGGGGTATAATAGGAAGATTTGAGAAAATTAATGGGCTATATGGATTAAAATGTTGAAAATGTGAGTAACCTTGAAGAGAGGAGGGGAGGGAGTGGCGGTGTTCGCAGCTTTGGTGGTGGCTATGGGCGAGGAGAGGGGTATAATAGGAAGATTTGAGAAAATTAATGGGCTATATGGAGTAAAATTTTATTTTAAAATATTGAAAATGTGTTATGTGAAGGAAGTAGGCTAATGGAGAAAATAAAAGATTGCAAATAGTGGCCCCAAAAGAAGTCAGAGGAGACTTTGGTCTTCCTATAAAGTCTTGCGTAAAAAAACGAGAGATACAGAGAGAGTTCCAGAGAGCAACGAGAAAAAGAGGGGTTTTGCTTCAATTTTTAAGCCAAGATCGGGTGTCTGTTTCTTTCCCGATTGGATCAAGTACTTAGAGATATTGAATTGAGCCGATTTTTTTGCTAGGCGGCTTGAAAAATGAATTGAAAACTAATGAACGGTTGAATCGTTTGTATGGACTTCGTAGTTGGCCCCACAGAGCAGTATGTGCACGATATGTGCACATGGATAGTTTTTGTGATAAGAAATCTTGTTGACAGTTGTGATTAGGCTTGAAATGTATTTTTTATTTTTCGATGGCTAGTCATTTTGCACTACGTTTTTTGTTTTTTAACTGCAAAAATTTTCAGAGTGTTGCACATCTCTTCATTTTATGCCTCCCAACTCCATTGATAGGGAAGGAGGGGCTTTGTTAACAGATCCTGCGAAGTCAAATCATAACAAATTTACCTGTTGTTTTTTTATAAGAATAATTAAAGGACTTAGTGTGTAATTTTCAAGAAATTTATATCAATTTAAAGAACTAATTGAGATTTTTAATCTGGTGAATGTTCTTAATTTTTTATTTTTACATTCTATATATAGTGGACAGACTTTGTAGAATAGATGGAATATTAATTTTCGTGATAGGATTGGTTGTTATTTTTAATGGGGTCCAATTATGGGTAATTAATATTTACACGATAATTAGGGCTGCAAACGAACCGAGGCGCTCGCGAGCGGCTCGTGACTTGGCTCGCTAACGGCTCGTTTGAGATCGGTTCATCAAGCAAACGAACGAGCTCGAGCCATCATTCTCAGCTCATTTCATAAACAAGCCGAGCTCGAGCCACTTGATGCTCGCGAGTTGCCATATACAGTACACATACAGTACCAATCTATGTGTGTGTGTGTGTATATATATATATATATGAGATAAAACAGCTCAGTATTTGAATCTTATGTACATAAATCTAACGGCCCAAACTTATCCCTTATAAATTTTAAGGTTGAGAATAATCTTAGGGCTGGAAAATCCTATTTTCAATTTTCTCTAACCTTTTCTATTCCAACTCTCTTTTGTTATGGAAAGAAGAAAATAATAAAATTTCATTGCCAAAAAAAAGAGCTGGATTTTGAAATAAGAAAGGGAAATAATTTTTAAAACCTTAGCACTCTCTCTCTTCGAAGCATGGCGAAATCCTCTCTAACTTTTCCTATCCTAACTCCCTTTATTTATGGGAGGATAGAAAGTAATAAAATTTCATGTATAAAATTAATGCAAGACAGATCGTATTCTAATAAAAAGGGTAAGAAATATTTTTGTTTATCGGTTGATCAATTTCAATTTTTCGGTGTGTGTTTTTTTTAAACTAAACAAAAAGGGTAAAAAAAAAAAAAAATCTGTTTGATCCTAATTTAAGAAAAAATCTTCCCGTATAAATCCGTTTCGCTGGCAGAGGTTGTCAGTAGTTTCGCAATTTATTTTAATTGTGTTCAAAATGCGTTGATCCTGAAGGCCCGGGCAAACTCTAATATGCATTTGTGTATATATATATATATACATATACACTTATATACATATATATACACATACCCATACATATACGAGTAGAGAAATATACATATATATACACATACCCATACATATACGAGTAGAGACACAATTTTTATTCCTATCTTACCACGTGTTTGCACATAGTACCGTGGAGAGTCAAACATGACCAAGGCCCACTGCATATTTTTATAGAGGAGGAGTGGATACCCCTTGCATGTCTTTTGCCGACGTGGGACAAGTGTTGAGAGAAAAATATTAGTCTCACATTGCCCAGGCATGAGAACTTACAATCACTGTTCCAGTGTAAACAAATAATCACGCCCCCACACCTCAACGCTTGCTGAGCAAGGCCTCTGACAAGCTTTGAACGAGCCATGCGAGCCGAGCTCAAGCTTTTGAACATATGTTCGAGCCGAGCTCGACTCCATATATTTCAACTTGATTCGAGCTCGAGCCGAGCTCGAGTCCATATATTTCAGCTCGATTTGAGGAAAATTAAGGCGAGCCGAGCTTGAGCAAGACAAAACTCGACTCGACTTGTTTGTAGCCCTAACGATAATAAAAGCAATTGTATAGAAAAAAAGATAGTCACTTGATCAGGAATTATGAAGAAAATACTATTGATCACTGGGACCAACTATCATTTCTTGCAATCTTTCTTTAATTCCTCGCTCTTTGCAATAGTCTCCTCCTCTCTTTGAATGAATGAAACTAGAAGTTGAGGTCATTGTTTACAGAGAAGAGGTTGGGGACTGATCTGTAAAATACATAAAACTTTAAAGGACTCGGCTCTTATCCAGTCTCTATCCTTTCAGTCTGGTCTGGTTTAGGCCGTTGTGGGACCTTTTCGGGCTCACAATAATGATCGAAACCATTCACTTTGACTTCCGAAAGCCTTGGCCCCCATACGCACTAAGGTAGTTCCGTGACTTCCGTCTCTGGTAATATGGCTTAAAATATAGTTGTTTGTAGGGAGGTCCACTAAAGCACTTTCACAACCCTTCTAGTCCACTTCTTAAGTTTCTAACCCCTCTAGTCCACTAACCTAATGAAATAATTCCTATGACAAAAATACCCATCTTATATAATCACCCATAAAGAAAAAACCCTAGAATCAAATCTGTAACACCACCTCTCTCTCTCTTTTGCATCCGTAGCACCGTCTCTTCGTCTAAGGTTCGGCATTCCACGACTGCCATCCCATGAAAAATCCAGTGGCGTCGGCCTGATCAACCCCGAACGCCGTTCTTCGATCGGTTTGGAGGAATCATCGTTGATGGCTGCCATGGAGTGGATGATGTCGAGGGAAGCAAGGTCGAAGTCGGCGACAACATCGTTGAGGAGGATGTCGTCGTCGTTTAAGTCGCAGAAGAAGCCAAAGCACTTGTGGTCGTCGAACCAACGGACGGTGCCTTTTGATCTTGTTTCGTCTGCCATTGATGGATCTCAATCCAAGGATTTTTTTTTGTTTCTTTATTATTTTTTTCTTCATCTCTATTTTTCTGTAGCATATAACGTTATATATGTAAATCAATTATCTATATCGGGGGCTGACGAGGACTGGATAATTGTATTTTTAGTTTTGTCTTTGTTGAGCAAAACACATATAAGCTTATATGTGGAATTCACGCAAAAAAAGAAGTTATATATGTGAAAATTAAAAATACATGTTTATAAGGTTATATGTGTGATCAGAGATGGCAGAGATATTACATAAATAAATACACACAAAAAAACATTATATATGTGACAAAAAAATTAGGTTATATGTGTAACGAGAGATGGCGAAGATGTCACATAAACAAATATACACAAACAAAACATTATATATATGACAAAAAAATAAACATATAATCTTATATAAGGTTATATGTTTATAAGATTACATGTGCAGCGACGAAGCGGGTGAGATCTAGAATGTAGAGAGAGAGAGAGAGAGAGAGAGAGAGAGAGAGTTGTTAAAATTCTAGAAAAAAAAAAAACCCAGAAATGACATTTTTATCTTGTATTAATTCCTTTTTGATTTGACAATGGCTCAATTTGGCTAACCCAAAACAAACACAAAAAATGAAGAAAAATAAAAATACTTTTTTTTTTTGTCTTAGAAAACAAGGTCCTTATTTAAGTGGATCTAGTGGGTTACAAACTTGGGAGGTAGACTTAATGGATTACAAACATGATATAGTGGGCCTTAAACTAATTTTTTACTTAAAATATTGCTCGTGAAGCGTAGGGGCTTCTCACAAAAAGACCCCCGCAATACTTTACAACACAGATGAATCTAATCAGATAATTAGTATCAACTATCAATTCAAACTAATTTGATTTTTCTAGAATGATTGAGGAGATTTTGTTTAAATTTATAATTTAAAAAGAAGTTGCATGGATTTAAAAACAATTAGTAAGTTGATTGGGTATACGATCTTGTGCGGTATACGAGCTTTATTCTGCTGTTACGGACAGGAAAGAACTTCCTGAAGTTGAGGGAGCCGACTTTCTCTCTCTAAAAAAGGAAGCACCTCTATCTAACCTTAAAACAGCCGCCACACTTCCTCTCCTCCTTCCTCCATGAGTTTATATCCAAATATGGGTGGCGGGAGGAGAGGGATCAATCTCTGCTTTCAGATTTGGCTTCCCTTCCTCCTTCTCCACCAAAATCGCTTGTCGCTGGCCGCCGCTTCGCTCACCGCAGCACCGCTTCTAGGTTAGCAATCGCGTGGTCGTCGGTGGCTTCATGGGTCGCTGACTTGGGAGCTTGATCGATAAGGGGCTAGGCAAGAGAAGAGCTAATCAATGACGGAGGGTACTGTATTTTTTTCTCTTTATTTTGCTTCTTTGTTCGGATTTAGTCCAGTAATTTGTTGGTCATGTGATTAGTATTAGTTTTATTTTCTGCAAACGTGATCTCGCTAGGCGAGTTTGAAATAGGCTGCACATACTGTGCTCTGATTGCCCTCTCTAATGGTTTGTACGGTCTGTGGACACCCATTTGCTCTTTGCTCCTATTGGGTTCATCTCTGTTGTATAGACTTTCGCCTCACAGTTGAATTGAACTTCTCACATTTGAAAAAAATAAAATAAAAATGAAGGCAAAAAGAGTACGACTTATAAGGATCCAATCCAAACACCCCTCGGTTAATTTGTGGTCAATCAAAGCTTTCTTGTTGATGCTCGAATTCTTTAATTCCCAATCCACACAAAAACTGTTCTTGTCAAGATAAGCAAAAATAAAGCTGTTTTCTGTAAATAATACAGTAAAGTAGCATTGACAAGAAAGATCAGAATTCATCAGGTATAAAGCATTGTCTGTTGTAACAGTACATGCTGTTATTGTATTATCATTCGAATTTATGTGCGTATATGTAAGTAATATTGTCCTTTTTCTCAAGGACCTTCAATATCCATCTCTGTGACAACACATTTATTTGCTTGAAATTTAAGACTGTTTTGCACCCAGTGCGCAGCTTGATACATACTAGAGAGGGTGAAGCACCACCTGAACCCCGTGTTCCGGCCGAACTGTGAACTGAAAAATTGGAGAGTGAACATAGGTTGGGGATAGAGTGAAGGCGTAGCGTTGGAGAATCATCGAGAGAGTGATTTTTACTTCATTGGTCGCAAAGTTCATGCCTGCGCAATTGCGCGGTCCCAGACCAAATGGAATGTACCCTGCCGGGTTGTTGTTTGTAGCTTTAGCAACTCCTCCTGAAAATCTTTCTGGATTGAAGAGATGCGCGTCCTCTCCCCAAATGTGAGGATCAAGATGAAGAGATAGCGTCGGAATGTGCACGATGATATCGGCTGGGAGAACCAACCTTATCAATTTGCTTTCACGTTCTACTTTCCTCATGAGACTGATGGCCGGAGGATACAGCCTTAGGGTCTCGTTAATGACCATGGTCATCTACACACAAAAATAAATTACTAAAGTAAGTTGGCATTACTACGAACTTATTTATGAGGTATAAGGTCAGGGGGTGTACCTTTTTCATTCTTGCAATGCCTTCTGCATTTGGTTTCTGCTCTCCAAATAACTCAAGAACCTCCTTCCGTAATTCGTCTTGCCAATCCGTATAGATTGCTAGAAGGAGGATGGTCCACGAAAGCAAGTTGGCCGTTGTTTCATGTCCGGCAATGTAGAAGGTTTTACATTCATCAACCACGTCTTCCATTGTAATCCGATTCGTCTCATCAGGATCGTTATAAGCCTCCACAAGTAGTCCAAGAAGATCAGTCCCAAAGTTTCCCTGTTCTCCTAATACCTTTTCTCGCTTCCTTATAATCCTTGTAATGGAATCCCGTATTTCTCGTTGAAGTTTATCTGATTCTATGTCATCGCTTCTATTCCAAAACAGGCTGAACAAATATGAACAATATAAAATACTCTATGATAAGAAAACTGCGCTGCGTTTTTCTTTTTCTTGGGATTAAATGAAGCATGAGTTTCACTTACCTAAGGCCAGGAAGCCTGATTTTGAAGAAATTTCTGGAATAGATGGTTACCATCTTCATCAGCATCTCGAATATGCCTTTCCCTTCTAAATAACTGCTACCAAAAGCTGTCCTCGAGATGACTTCGGATGCTAGTAGTCTAAATTCTTCTGACACCTCAATCTCTTTGCCTTCATGATGTTTCCACCTTTCTAGCATCATCTCAACAGTCTCAATCATCGCCGGAACCATATCCTGCATAGTTAGAGGCACGTATGCTTTGTTCACCAGATTAATCTTTGTTTCTAATGACGTAACATATATAATAATCCAAACATTTTGATACAAAATAATCCAAAACCAGACAATAGCAGCTAGAACACATACTTTTAGGCTCTCTGCATAGAAAGCGTGGTTGACGAGTTTCCTTTTCTTTGCCCATTTTTCGCCTTTAGTAGTCACAAGCCCATCCCCTAACAGCTTCTTTAAGAAGCCTTCAATACCTCCTTTCGGATAAATCTTTTCCTTGTCGTTAAGTATTTCCTTTGCATACTCTGATTCTGTAATAACCAACTGAGCTTCGGGACCATGCCACATAAGCATATTCTTCCCTGACCCAAAAAAAAGGAAACCAAGAAATCATCAAAAACTAGATTGAAACTTTTCCTAGAGTAAGGAAAGACTAGAGGGTGTTCCGGTTTTTAGAAAAAAGAATTTTTTGAAAAAGAAGGTAATTTCAAGCTCAAAAATCATGTATTTACGCAAATAATTTTCCTACCAATATGGATTTTGTTTGATAAATCTCATTAAGATCTTTTAAACGGTGCAAAAAAAATTGAAAAAATATTTTTCATTTTCATTATATTTGAGTTTGAAATTACCTTCGTTTGAAAAAAAAAGAACTTTTTGTAAAATTGGAACACCCAATCTTTTTTAAGTATTTTCGTACCGTATATGTTGAGCCAAGAATGTAGATGAGGCTGGAGTCTGGGGAATATGTTGTGCGATAAACCCATTGGTTTGCTCATGGTCGCTGTTGTCATGCTGAGGACCTCTTTCGTATTTCCATGGACGAATCTGTAAGGAGGGCCTCTGATCCCCTGTAAATTCATCGCACGTTGAATGCGAATTGGAGTCCACCACATTTTGCGAAGGAGGGTGAGGAGAAAAAATAGAAGGTAAAAACAAAGAGAGCATGAAAGAAGGATTGTTATGGTTTCCAGGACACCCATATCAAGCTCAAGTCACAGAACTCCGAGAAGCAGTTGAATTATTAGTTTATTTGGTTTAGGTTTGTGGTGTCAATCTTTCTTTGCATGGTAGTGCTAAATGGTCTTAAGCCAATTAGGATCTAAACCCACAAACACAAACACAAAATGACACAACACAGATATACATGGTTCCTCAAAATTGAGAACTCCACGGAGGGGCAGTGGATTCTGATTATGTATGGAGGATTACAATCTCTATCTCACCGAGGCTCACAATGTCTCGTGTATCTCTCTGATTTATGATACAAATACCAGAGCCTAAAGCTCTGATTTATAGGCCATGCTCCACCCAAGCGACTCAGACAGATGTGAGATGATAATGAGAGGAGGAAGCCATACATGGCCTCCAAAGTCAACGACTGAATGGGCTGCGGATATTGATGTTCCAAGTCGTTTAACTTTAGAGGTTGTAGTTGTGATGGGAAGGCATTTTAACACAGATACGTTTGGAACCTTCCGAGATGGTCTCACAGCGCATTCAAGGAATCCACTTGCATCGGACGAATTAGTACGCATTTGTGGCTGAATTTGTGTCTGGTCCACAAGCATTGCTCGATGATTTCCTAATCCTAAATTAATGAGCTGTCCCAAGCGTAGGGTGGAGACCGACGTAACACAATATCCGGTAAGTCCGAAATCGAATCCACAGAGATGGTGATGTGTGCGTACTAAAAATTCGGGTTGTTATTAATTAACCTGGCTCTTAGGTAGCTACCCCTTGTCGATTGATTGAGATAAACTAAAACCTAGAAATTAATTGTACTTTTCAAATAATTAAAATGAGGTATGGTTGTAGGATTCTTAGCACTCGCATCCAATCTGGATTAACCTGTTTCATTCAGTGTTCTTAAAAACGTTCGATTTTAGAGAGAAAAAGATACCTCGAGAAATGCGAACCTTTATGGTCGCCATTTACCCATACGCAGCGGAGAATAAGTTTTGGACCCCCATTCCCCGTTCACATTGGATTTGACGATGCCCGGATTCGTCCAACGAATGTTCTTTAGTAACCTAAAATTGTCTTTTCTTTATTGTTTGAAAATAGGAGCAGTACCCGGACTAGTTACGGTGTGCTAATCATCCCGCGACCTTATCCATACTACTACTCATTCATTATTAAAAATAAAAGGAAACTCTAATTTGAATAATGCTCCTATTACGCAATATGAAAAATAAATAAGAAATATCAACTAATCAAATACCAACAAATAACTTTTATTAAAAACAAAAATTAAAATTAATTATCGGATTGCGAATAATTAAACAAAGCATCAAAACTCTGAAAGGAAAAAAGAACACTAAACAATAACAGCAGCAGTCGACAGCCCCGTTCGTCAGCCTCGTTTGTCTTTTTTTTCTGTCCGAAAACTGTTAAAAAAGATGCCCCTCGCTGCCTGTGCGCAGCTCAGCAGCGCGACAGCCACTGCACAGCGTGTGGAGCCCACTTCGGACCTCGTATGAATAATCCGAGCCGTTCAATAATTTAAAAAAAAATCGAGTGGAAAGAAACCTCAGCTCGATCCGATGTGTAGGTGCTCGGATCAACCTTCTCATCTTTCTGTACACCAGAAAATTAATCTTTCCATTTTTTTCGATTTTTCAAAGATGAGAAGGTTGATCCGAGCATCTACACATATTGGATCGAGCTGATGCTTTAAGATGCCCACTCAATTTTTTTTTAAAAATTATTGAACGGTTCGGATTATCTGTGCGAGGCCCGGAGTGAGTCTCACACCGTGCGGTGGCCGGCCACCGCATTTTGGTGCGGTGACCGTAGACTTTCTGCTTTTTATAAGCTGTTGCTGCCCTTTAATAATAAAAAACCCTATTCCTCCGCCAGAAAGTCTAGGGTCATCGCATGGAATGCGGTGACCGGTCCACTACATATATTTTGGGACCCATTCTGGATTTTAAAAAAATACAGAAAAATATTTATAAATTTTAAAATAATATTCCACGGGACCCTGTAAAAAATCACCTCCAACAAATATCGGTAGGTATGTTTTTCAGAATTCATAGGAACGAAATTGTTTCGTTTTGCAATTTCGTCCTATAAATTCAAAAAACATATCTATTGATATCCGTTGAAACTGATTTTTTACAGGGTCCCGTAAAATATTATTTGAAAATTTATAAATAATTTTCTGTATTTTTTTGGGATCTGAAATAAGTCTCAAAAGACGTGTGGTGGACGGTCACCGCGAATTGCATGCGGTGACCGTAGTCCGGCTGTTCCTCTGCTGCCCGGGTAAACCGTGGCCATTAGCTGCCGAGAATTAATCAACCATGGAGTTAATTCACCGTGGGCCACATTAGCTGCCTATTCTAATATTGGCTTAGGCCTCATTCTTTGACTTGGCTCCACCATTTAATCAAATACAATAAGCATTAGGCCG
The DNA here is from genome assembly GCA_019656835.1 of Rhododendron ovatum. NCBI lineage: Eukaryota > Viridiplantae > Streptophyta > Magnoliopsida > Ericales > Ericaceae > Rhododendron > Rhododendron ovatum. The sequence goes on along the minus strand of CM033799.1, from coordinate 8,979,289 downwards.
GCCCACTAGCTGCCTATTCCTATATTGGCTTAGGCCTCATTCTTTGACTTGGCCCCACCAGTTAATCAAATAGATAAGCATTAGGTCCACCCAATTGAATTGCAAATTCAGTAGTCTTGCTAGTGGACTAAGGCTCAATTCTAGAAACCTTCTTAAAAAATAAACAGTTTATTTCACATTTTTAAATTAAAAAATAATGTAAATGAAAAATAATTTTTCAATTTTTTTCCATAGTATAAAAGATTTTATCGAGATCTTTCAAACAAGATCTATATTGCATATTTTTAGATTTCAATAAAATCATAATTTTTAAACTTGAAATTGCCTTATTAAAAAATAAGGACTTTATTTCGTTTGCGGAACGGGCTCTAATTAAGTTCAATGCTAAACTCTTGACCCATATTGACCTTCAAATGGATCAACTTCAAATGTCATTTAATATTCTAACTTTGCGTTTTTTGTATCAAACTCTTCAACTATCGGCTTCAGGAACTTGCAATCCAATCTTGGCGTAAAATCCACCTTATTCCTGCAAAACTTAACAAAAACCCAAAAATAAGACAAAACACGGCATCAAGTGGAACATGAGATAAAACGCGTGTCTAACGCCATAGTTTACCCTACTTAGGCGCTCATATCTATGATATCACGTGCCTATCAAGCATACCTGGGAATAAACGATATTACGAAATAATCTTTTTTCATTTGAGATGGATATATTGTTGGGGAAAGTTCACTTTGACCCCCTGTGGCATGAGCTATGTGCGGATACACCCCCTATGGTTTAAAAGTGTGCACATAATCTCATGTAATTTTGAAAATGTGTGGATAGACCCCTTGCCATCATGTTTTCCATACATATTAACGGACACATCATTAAAAGACCGATATACCCTCATCATGCCCCTTGATTCTTCTTCTTTTTTAAATCTAACTACACTATTCCTTATATCAAAAATTGAATCCAAAACATTGATATTGTAAAATTTGACGAGTACTACATCTATGCTAGAATTTAAGTCCATCAAAAATTAAAAAGCTCATGGTCGAATCGATTTTGTTATGAAATAAAAATTTCAAATTTGAATTTACTAAAAATTAGATCACCGTGTTATTGATACCTGATCGAGATGAATTTTTTTTTACAGAGATACTATATTCTTTATTTAATACATTATGAATGACTCAGATTACAATCTAGAGACGTGTGAGATACATTTCCATTAATATAGATAAAAAACATGACGGTAGAGGGTCTATCCGCACAATTTTAAAACCACAGAAGATTATGTGCATACTTTTAAATCATAAGGGGTGTATCTGCACATGACCAAAACTACAAGAGGTAAAAATGGACTTTGCCCTATATTGTTATAGTATGAATAGTAAGTTCAAGTTAAGCAAGCATGATACCTGTGACATTCGCAATGACAACACTGTCTATACAAGAAAAATATCCGGTCGGGAAAAACTCTATCCAAGTGTATGTGTCTGAAGCATTATTGATTTTTATGACATTTGCAATGACCTGTCTGAAATTGTAGTTAACGATGATAAGCGATTCCACTGAAGCAATCATTCCACATCCTACTGCATGTCCGAGCAAACAAATAACATTAAAAGAGGAGAACTTGGACAGCCATCATTCCTCTCTCTATTTCGAAGCATCTTTAGCAGCTTGTACGTACGTGAAGATTTGGAGGGTTTTGTGCATCGATTTTGGATGAGATCTTTCCACTTTAGTTGTAGTTTGTTAGATAGGGTGTTTGTGAAATCTTTAAATCTCTTTGTAAAACCCTTTATAAACATTGGTGATACTAGAAATTTTTCTCTCCTGAAGTAGGCATTGAGACCGATCCACGTCAATAATGCGTGTTCTTTGTGCTTGTGCGTGCTTATTAATTTTATTGCGCACCATTACAGGTGGGATTGGTATAATCCCAACAAGGGGAAGTCGAGTAATAAACAAGGGGAAGTCGAGTAAATAAGTAAAAGGAAAGTGTTATGGTCCATGAAAAGAAATTGGACAGCTTCTGGGTACTTTCTGGGTACTTTCATGAACGTGTTTCAGGTAGAGGAGATAGCCAAGTGTTACTTTGGTCCATGCATGAACAAAAGGATAAATATCAGTAAGCGTGGAGATATAGAAACCATACATGCGTCAAATGTATCTGATATAAAAAAAAAGAGAGTCAACAGTAGTCAACAATAAATGTGTACAACAAAGTAAAATTGGGGAAGGATTATGATAGATTGGGTCACGATCGATCCTTTAGACTTTAATTTAAGTTCTGTTTGGAAGCTAGGAATAGAAAGGAAAAATGAAGGAAAATAATGGAGGAGGAAATGAGAGGGAAAATTGAAGAGAAATTGAGAGAAAAAATGAGTTAGAACAAATTTTTTGTCTTTTTTTTAAGAACCAAACAAGGGTGGGGAAAATTTTAAATTTTCCTTTCTTTTTCCACAACTTCCAAACAAACCCTTAGTGGTTGTCATGGATCAACGCTAAAAGAAATCATGTTGAAAGAATGTCAAGCACCACTTTTATAGATCGTTAAATTATTGTTGGGTGAATACGTAGTTTTTTTAAAATTTAAACCGTCCAAAAACACATTTGAACGCTCGCGATTGAGGGCTGTAAATTATTTAAAAAAGTTTTTCCCTTCTACAAGAAGTGAAAAGGACTCAAAGCACAATAGGTATTGGAATGCACACTGCCAAGTGCCAAGCATGCATGTGCTCTGTAAACCTAATACATAAACAATAAAGCAAGGGCTAATTTAAAAGCCAAATCCTAGCCGGAAGAAGGTGACGGCAGCTGCAATTTTTCCACGTGCGACCTATCTGTGCAACGGAAACTGGCCAATCACGCTTTATACTCGAAGAACCCTAAAGTATGCATTGAGTAGTTGCTTGATTTTGAATGTTTTTACTACCTCTTTTTAGCATAATGTAATCTCATTTCATTTAACACAAGAGAAAATTGGATAGGAATGAAAATTCATAGTGAAAATTTGGTTTTGATTAATTTTCAAAGGAAAGGTATTCCTTTAATTGACTGTGTAGACTGTAGAGTATGGTTCCGACGATGATCGAAAGTCTTGAGGCGATGCTAAAAAGGTGGAAACATCATTAAGGAAAAGCGATTGAGGTGTTTGAAGAATTCATAACACTGACATCAAAAGTTATTTGAAGGACAACTTTTGGCAGCAACGATTTAGAAGGAAATTAATATTTGAGAAGTTGATGAAGTTGGGAAAGAGTTTAATTTCTTTCTCCTTTTTCTCATCCTAATTTATGTTGTTCGCCGTATAAAACGTTTATGGCAGTAAATTCTGGAAGGGTAATGATGTCGTAGAATCAAAGAAACTTGATTAGGTGTAAGCTCTGTAGGCCGAGCTAAGCTAGGGTTTTTTCACTAGGGATAGTGGAATATGTTTTTCACTAGGGATAGTGGATTATGTTATAGGGTCGTCAAGAAAAGAAAGAAGGGTAAGGTCAGAAGTAGACGATTCGGCAGGAACTGATTTGCTTGGACGACTTACAAAAATCGGATCGCATGATGCACATCTCCTGCCCACTTTCTTTAGAATCTCTCCGTGTGTTCTTTGGACCAAGTCCACCCTCTTTATTTGCTACTCAAGATAAGCCTTGGGCTGAAGTGTCCCTTTCTTTTGTAACTTCCTTTAAACTACGTGTTAGTGAGTGAGACCACTTATTTTTTCCATGGTCATAACTAAAATATATTAATTTCCTGTCCGTAAGAATTAATATAGAAAAATAGCCCCAAAATATCTCTTGACCGGCTTCTCCATATGACACATGTCCCATGTTCTCCACTTTTTTGTAACTTCCTCTAAACATAATCTAGAAAGTGGCCCTATTATCACAACCACTTTCCTTTATTTAAGCCCCATGTACTTGAAGCAGATAGCTAGAGACCACGTGTCATTGCTGGAGACCCCGCCACATCAGCACTGATACCCCTGCCACGGATACCTCCTAACGCAAATATCTCCTAATTACTATCTGGGACGGATCTCCTTGATAGGAGAGGTCCATTTTTGGTACTAACACATTCACAAGAAAGATTAGAAGTAATATCCTTTTTCTCATGGGCCTTCCATATCCATCTCAGTGACAACAAATTTATTTGCTTTGATATTCATTTTAAGACTGTTTTGCACCCAGGGCACACCTTGATACATACTACAGAGGGTCATGAAGCATCACTTGAATCCCATGGTTGATGCTAGTTATTTTAAGACTGTTTTGCACCCAGTGCACACTTTGATAAATACTAGAGAGGGTGAAGCATCACTTGAATCCCATTTTCTGGCTGAAGTACGAGCTGCAAAACTGGCGAGTGAATATAGGTTGGGGACAGAGTGTATGCGTAGCGTTGTAGAATCATCGAGAGAGCGATTTTTTGCTTCATTAATTGCAAAGTTCATGCCTACACAATTGCGTGGTCCCAAACCAAAGGGAAGGTACGCTGCCGGGTTGTTGTTGGTAGCTTTACTGCTTTAGCCACTCCTGAAAATCTTTTTGGATTGAAGTTGGCATTAGTTGTCTGTCTGTCTATCTATCTACTAAGCATGTGTACGACATTTTGCACACTCTTTCTTGAAAAAAATTTAAAAAAATGTCATGAATATCCCTCTTAATCACTACTATTCATCTCTCCCTTTGTTGGCTTTCCCATTTTAACAAGAGAAAAAGAACTTTCAAACTTCCCTTCACAATTCTCCTCGGGTTCAAGCTTTCTCTCTTAATAATGTTTTCCCATTTGATATTAAATTGAACATTGATCGATAAGGGATAAGTAAAACGAAAGATTTTTATTTTTATTTTCTGTAACCCCATGCATAGTACATGTACTACACTTGTACTGAGTTACACATGGGGTACAAGGTCATGGAGTGTACCAGTTTCATTCTTGCAATGCCTTCTGCAGTTGGATTCTGTTCTCCAAATAACCCTAGAACCTCCTTCCGTAATTTGTCTTGCCACTCCCTATTGATTGCTAGAAGAAGAATGGTCCACGAAAGCAAGGAGGTGGTCGTTTCGTGTCCGGCAATGTAGAAGGTCTTACAATTATCAACCACATCTTCCAGTGTAAGCCTATTCTTCTCATCCTTATCATTATAAGCCTCCACAAGTAGACCAAGCAAATCAGTCCCAAAGTTTCCCTCTTCTTTTAAAACTTTTTCTCTTTTCCTTATAATCCTTGTAATAGAATCTGTTATTTCGCGTTCAAGTTTATTTGATTCTATATCATCACTACTCTTCCAGAATAGGCTGCACACACAGGAACAATATAAACTATTGATGAGAAAGGAGAAGAAACTGAGCAAATTTATGTCACCAAAGCTGCACCAAATTTTTGTTCTTCTTGAGATCAAATGAAGCATGAGTTTATTTACCTGAGGCCAGGAAGCCTGATTTTGAGCATATTTCTGGAAAATAAGGAAACCATCTTGATCAACACCTCAAATATAACTTCCCCTTCCAAATGACTACTGCCAAAAGCCGTCCTCGAAATGACTTCTGATGTTAGTACCCTGAATTTTTCCAACACCTCAATCTCTTTGCCTTCATGATGTTTCCACCTTTCTAGCATCATCTCAACAATCTCAATCATCGCCGGAACCATATTCTGCATAGTTAATCAAATTTATGCCTTAGCTTGAATCATTAGTCCAAAGTCGATATTCACCGAATTCCTATTTCTATAGACGTAACATAAGAATCCAAACATTTCAATACATAACAATCCAAACCAAACAATAGCTACTTGTACACACATTTTTTTAGGCTCTCTGCATAGAAAGCGTGGATGGCCAGTTTCCTTTGCTCTGCCCATTTTTCACCTTTAGATGTCGCAAGCCTGTCTCCTAACAGCTTCTTTAAGAAGCCTTCAATACCTCCTTTCACGTAAATTTTCCTTGTCATTAAGTACTTCCTTGACATACTCTAATTCTGTAATAACTAACTGAGCTTGGGGACCATGCCACATAAGGAAATTCTTCCCTGACCCAATAAAAACGAATCGAAGAAATCATCAAAAATTAGATCGAAACTTTTCCTGGAGTAAGTAAAGATTAAGTTATTGTTTTCAGTATTTCCGTACCATATATGTTGAGCCAAGATTGTAGATGAGGGTTTGGGTGCGTTGAAAATGAATATGGATTGGAATTAGAAGAATCAAATTGGCTTTATTTTTCTGGCAACCGTGTCTTGGTATTCGTGTTACGTTTACTTGTATACTTGACTTCACATGCATGTTTTCGATCGTTATTTCTCTGAGCATAAACTTAGACTTTCTTTATATATTTGTATATTTGTGAATTTTTTTATTGAAACTCATACTTTTTTTTTTTTAAAAAGACAAAAAAATAAGTCGAAAGCTGTGATTTTTACTTTTTTTCAGTTTCTCTCATTAAGACAAATGAATAAATCACAAACGTTGATGCAAAACTAATAAATACGAAAATATTTAAATGAAGACAAAAAAAAAGGTGATTGACTACTTTTTAATCCAAACTCACCCTCAATTTAAATGGCAATTTATATGTTCCTAGAGGCTATCTGCAAAAAGGGGGTCAATCTAGGGGTGGATTTCGATTAATTAGTTAGGATTGACTTTTTATTTTTGTTTTTATTTGAATTTTTTTCGCATTAGTTAGTTTTGCGTCAAACTTTTGTGACTTATTGATTCGTCTTTGCAAGAGGAATCGAAAAAGTAAATTTTTTTCCGAAACTCATAATGTTTTTAAAAAAGACAAAAAAAAAAGTCACTCTTAACTTTTTAATCCAAATCCACCCAAAGGCCCATTTAATCTTTCAGCAAGTTACGTCACCTTTTTATCATGCTACATCACCTTTTAATGAGTTTCTGTTCTAATTAAAGCAGGTTAATTTAATTTGATACATGTTCGTTAAAGTTTTTTTTTGTAAGTTTTTCCCAGTTCGTTAAAGTTTGTCTAAGATGATGGTGGGAAATGGAAAATTTCGAAACATTTTTCTTGGTATAGAATTGTGAAAATTTTGCTAGAACAGTAATTGGGTGAGGTAGGGTCAGGTTTGGGTATGGCCTACAAAAAGTTAATAAACTACAAAAGTTTAACGCAAAATAAATAAATGCAAAAAAAAACAAATTAAATAAAAAAAAAGTACTCAATTTTTAATCCTAAAGCACTCGAAGCCAGCGTTGGTATACCGGATATTTTAGCTTAGGTATATACCTACACTTTGATTCCCTTCAACACTCACACACATATACACACAAAGATCTCCCCTATTTTTCAAAAAGGGTGAAAAGGAAGTAAAACGGGTCGGGTGGGTTTGGACCATTTTTAAATTTTTTTTTGATTACTCTCTTTGAATAGAACTAATAATCCACAAAAAATTGACGCAAAACGTACAAATAAAAAATTGGCTTATATTGCTGAAAGACCCCACAGAGTTTTGTCCATTTGTGAACGTGTTTCAACCCATATCGGGGGGAAGACAACAGAGAAGGAAAAGAAAGAAGGGAGGAAAAGAAGGATCGGAAGGGGGAAATGGGGACGGAGAAGAAGAGGAAAAAAAAAGAGGGGGGGGGGGGACGAGTTGGGTCGGGTCGGACTAGTTTGGGTTTGACTGGACCCATATTCGACCCGACCTGTTTCAACCCGTTTATTACTTGACCCGTATTTGACCCGCGACCCGTTTCAATCCACCCAAATCCATCTAGATCTGTCCATTTGCCACCTCTACATATTTCCATGGATGAGTCTGTAAGAAAGGCCTCTGATTCCCTATGAATTCATCACGCGTTGAATGCGAATTGGAGTCCACCATATTCTGTGAAGGAGCCTGATGAGAAAAAACAGAAGGTACAAGCAAAGAGAGCATGAAAGAAGGATTGTTATTGTTTCCAGGACACCCATATCAACCTCAAGTCACAGAACTTTAAGAAGCAGTTGAATTATTAGTTTATGTGGTTAAGGTTTGTGGTGTTAATTAATCTTTCTTTGCATTGTACTAAATGGTGGTACGCCGATTAGGATCTAAACCCACAGCCATACAATCATACAACACGCAAATATATATGATTCCCTAAAATCGACTACCCCACAGAGGGGCAGTGGATTCCGATTTATGTATGGAGGATTGCAATCTCTATCTCACTCCGCCTCACAGTGTCTCTTGTATCTCTGTGGTTGATGATACCAAATACAAGAGCCTAAAGCTCTGATTTATAGGCCAATTAATCTCAACCCTGTTCTATAATCCCACACCATGAAATGCAGTTGGCTGTCCACCCCAGGCGCCGTTCAGTTGTCAGGAAAGTACAGGAAATGATGGAAAAATTAACTTTCCCATAACTTTTGTAGTGTTTAATTGCCAGGAAAGTAGTGGGAAACATGTTCTTAAGTTTTCCCGCAAGATTTACTTTCTTGCAAAAGTGATCTGGCAAAAAGCATAGGATTTTGCGTTACGGGAAAGTTTTCTCCATTGTAGGGCCAAAAAAATTGGCGGGTAAGAAAAAAAGCGAATGATGCCAATACCAAAAAATACGAATTAGATTCTAAAAGGCACTTTGAGATTTACCTGAACAACAATAATTTTGACTACTGTGGTGCTTTTTGAGATAACTGTTGCGGAAAAAATTAGTAATTGATTTTTTTTGAAAGTATTTATTTATCTTGTCATTAGTCTTCAGTTTTGTTTTGTACTTACTAATCATCAATTTATCAATGAGTTTTTGTATCGGCAACTAATCAAGCATAGTTGTTTAATATTTGTTTATTTAGTTATCATCTACTTATTTTTTAAACTTCATGTTAAGGTTTTGCATTAGATATAATACATTTTCCTGTAAGTGTTAGCTCTCAAAGTTACTTTTACTTTTAGCTATGGGAAATAAAGAAATTTCTTATAAGTGTATTTTTCTGACAAATAAACCACTAAACTTTAGTTTTTCTGCAAAAAAATTTTTGTCAAATAAACACTCATTGGAAAATAGATTTCTTTTTTCTTTACTTCACTTTTCCTGAGAATAACTTTCCTGTACAACATTCTTGGCAACTGAACGGTCCGTTCAGTGACCGAGAGAGATGTGAGATGAAAATGATGTTGACTTGGGAAGCCCTTGGGCCTTGTGGCTCCCCCCCCACTCACTTTCAGCAGCCCATGCATGCACACAAGTGGGCTTTTCACCTCAGCCTCCAGAGAAGACTTCTGCCTAGGGCTGCAAACGATCCGAGCCGCTTGCGAGCGGCTCGGAGCTCGGCTCGATAACGGCTCGGCTCGGCTCGATTAGAGACAAAAACGAACGAGCTCGAGCTCGAGTCGTGGGCTCGTTTCATAAACGAGCCGAGCTCGAGTTAGTCGAAACTCGGCTCGAATTGGCTCGCGAGCTCGACTATATTATATATATTTATATATATATAAATATATATATATACACATATATATTTTACATATTTATATTTATTTATATATATTTGTTTCATAAACGAGCCGAACGAGCCGAGCTCGAGCTCTGTCAATACTTATCGAGCCGAGCTCGAGCTCGAGTTCTGCAGCTCGTCACGAGCTCGAGCCGAGCTCGAGCCAACTAAATTTTTGGCGAGCCGAGCTCGAACACTCTAAAACTCGGCTCGGCTCGGCTCGTTTGCAGCCCTACTTCTGCCGCCATGGAGTAATGGCTAGAGCTGCTCCTTTGTCTCCCATAACGTGCCATAGCAGCGCATTCTGTTGAAATTGGATAGAACCGTCCAATTTCTTTTCATGGACCCTATATTTCCGGTTGTGCTTGGTGTATTCTTTTTGGGTTTTTTTATTTTTAATTTTAATCGAGAAAATCGGTGTTAGGGGGATATCGTTGTTGTTTCTTGCGGTGTTAGTCGAGGGAGTTTTATCTGAATTGGGGGTGTGGTTTGGCTTGTTTAGGTTTGTGGCTGCCTCCTAATCGGGTTCGACTGGGTTTTCTTTTGTGCGTGGTTGGTGTCTTGCTTTCTCCTAGGTCTTAAGTAGCTTTGTGCCGGTGTGTCCTGATCATTTTAATCTTTGTAATCATTTATAAAAATCAATAAATCTTTTTCTTAGAAAAAAAAAAACCACATTTTCTTTTGTAGAGGAGATAGCCACATGTAATCGTCATAGTGGATCCAAATCTGATAAATATCAGTAATCGTGGAGATATAGTAACCGTATATGTGTCAAATGTACCAATCTGTTCGACAAAAACTGGCCAATCACGCTTTATACTCAAAGAACCTTAAAGTATGTATTGAGTAGTTGCTTGATTTTGATTGCTTTTACAACATTTTTTTAGTATAATTTTAACTCTTTGTTTTTTGGGTGTAATATATGCTAGCCAACCTGGGTTTTTAACAAGATGTCGCAACAAAACAATGAAGAACCGATGAATCATGAGATGTCATTTCCGTCATAGTAAGTTGTTAATCAAGGGTTAACATGGAGCCATCAAGAACTAATCAATTATGATCTTTCTCGTCAATATTGAAGATTTGCCCATGCCAACGATGTTATAGTGTCAACTCGCATAAGAGGAAAGTAGATAGAAAAGTCCAACTACTCTTCCCCCTCAAATGGTCGGTTTAGGTTTTGAGGAAGAATTTTTAGAGTAATCCGTGGAGAGAGAGAGAAATTTTTTTTAAAAAAATTGTACGCAAAAATTTTGAGACTCAAAATGAATAAGCCTAAGCATTTTCAACCCTTGACTTCAAATTGGAGATGTCAATTTTTTTTGAAGGCTCATGTGGCATCATGGCATCTCCAATTTGACATTAAAGCCTACTCTCCAACCCTTATGTCAAATTTTATTTATTTGACATCAAGTTGTCATTCTCCAACCATTAATGCCAACCCTTATGTCAAACTTTGAAAGGAAAATAAAATTTCAAACGTTCAAAATTTCAAAATCTAGCCAACTTTTGAAATTTGGCATTAGTGTCCATGCCTGCCTTCAAATCCACGTGTATTTGGCATCAAAGAAGGCTGTTAGAGCATCTCCAACCCTTGACTTCATATTGGAGATGCCAATTTTTTTTGAAGGCTTACGTGGCATTTTGGCATATCCAATTTGACATCAAAACCTTCCTTTTCAACCATTTATGCCAAATTCTATTTATTTGACATGAAAGCCTTCCTTTCCAACCCTTTATGCCAAACAGTCATTTTTTGAAATTTGGCATGGAGGAGGGTGATTGTCAAAGTTGGCATGAGAAGGCTTGCCTTCAAATCCACGTGTATTTGGCATCAAAAAAGGCTATTAGGTTGGATTGAATTTTGGTGTCAAATTTTACCGTTACAATGTCCACGTAGAAATTGACATCTCCCATTGGAGATGCTCCTTCGTCAAGAGAAACGTGGATAGAAAAGTCCAACTAGGGAAGCTTCTCTTCCCCCTCAAATGGTGTTGGGTGGGTCCCTCCTAGTTTGTGGTTGCTCCACATTGACTCTTGAATGAGTCTTGAATTGATATGGGTTAACTTGTCATTATTTGAATGACAAAGGGAAAACTTGTAATTTCATCTATTGAGTTCCAAAAGAAGGGGGGCGATTATTCACAACCCTTATTTTCTCGATTAGCCCATTAAAATTTTTCAAATAATTACAACATGAGTTCCCAATGCAAAATGTCGTACTTGCCCTTCTAACTTTTTGGACACAACCCATCATCATTTTCTTCTTCTTTTCCCTCAGTCAGTTCATGCCTCCTCCATCTCCATAGCTCGCCATAGCCACCACCATTTGATCAAGAACACTGCCGCACCACCGCCACTCCTCTCTCTCTTAGTACAGTCGCCATTGAATCACGACACTACGACCATTTTGAAAACAATTTCGGTAACTAACTGTCGAAAACATATAATATTTCGATAACTAACTGATGAAAATATATATAATGTGGTAATTAACTCCCAAATTCTGGTATATACTTCAGTATTAGGTTACCGAAAATTTATTTGACAATATTATATTACTGAAGATTGAAAAAGTCCTGTATATATATACATTTCGGTAATTGACTGCCAAAAATATATAAATATTTCTGTAACTAACTGTCGAAATTATTTAAATATTATGGTATTTAAATGTCGAAAATATTACATTTTTCAGACTTGAAACGCTGAAAATCTGGCTCAAAAAATTGAAAATTTTGCGTCAAAAAAAACACAGTGTTCGATTGGCTCCCAAGTGGGGTTCGTTTTGAATTTTGGGGTTTTGGTTTTCAATTTTCAAACTTTTTAGGATTTTTTGGGTTTCGATTTTTGATTTTGAATTGTGGAGAGAGAGAGAGAGAGAGAGAGAGAGAGAGAGAGAGAGAGAGAGAGAGAGAGAGAGAGTAACCTTGAAGAGAAGCGGGGAGGGAATGGCGGTGTTCGCAGCTTTGGTGGTGGTGGCTATGGGGGAGGAGAGGGGTATAATAGGAAGATTTGAGAAAATTAATGGGCTATATGGATTAAAATGTTGAAAATGTGAGTAACCTTGAAGAGAGGAGGAGAGGGAGTGGCGGTGTTCGCAGCTTTGGTGGTGGCTATGGGCGAGGAGAGGGGTATAATAGGAAGATTTGAGAAAATTAATGGGCTATATGGAGTAAAATTTTATTTTAAAATATTGAAAATGTGTTATGTGAAGGAAGTAGGCTAATGGAGAAAATAAAAGATTGCAAATAGTGGCCCCAAAAGAAGTCAGAGGAGACTTTGGTCTTCCTATAAAGTCTTGCGTAAAAAAACGAGAGATACAGAGAGAGTTCCAGAGAGCAACGAGAAAAAGAGGGGTTTTGCTTCAATTTTTAAGCCAAGATCGGGTGTCTGTTTCTTTCCCGATTGGATCAAGTACTTAGAGATATTGAATTGAGCCGATTTTTTTGCTAGGCGGCTTGAAAAATGAATTGAAAACTAATGAACGGTTGAATCGTTTGTATGGACTTCGTAGTTGGCCCCACAGAGCAGTATGTGCACGATATGTGCACATGGATAGTTTTTGTGATAAGAAATCTTGTTGACGGTTGTGATTAGGCTTGAAATGTATTTTTTATTTTTCGATGGCTAGTCATTTTGCACTACGTTTTTTGTTTTTTAACTGCAAAAATTTTCAGAGTGTTGCACATCTCTTTATTTTATGCCTCCCAACTCCATTGATAGGGAAGGAGGGGCTTTGTTAACAGATCCTGCGAAGTCAAATCATAACAAATTTACCTGTTGTTTTTTTATAAGAATAATTAAAGGACTTAGTGTGTAATTTTCAAGAAATTTATATCAATTTAAAGAACTAATTGAGATTTTTAATCTGGTGAATGTTCTTAATTTTTTATTTTTACATTCTATATATAGTGGACAGACTTTGTAGAATAGATGGAATATTAATTTTCGTGATAGGATTGGTTGTTATTTTTAATGGGGTCCAATTATGGGTAATTAATATTTACACGATAATTAGGGCTGCAAACGAACCGAGGCGCTCGCGAGCGGCTCGTGACTCGGCTCGCTAACGGCTCGTTTGAGATCGGTTCATCAAGCAAACGAACGAGCTCGAGCCATCATTCTCAGCTCATTTCATAAACAAGCCGATCTCGAGCCACTTGATGCTCGCGAGTTGCCATATACAGTACACATACAGTACCAATCTATGTGTGTGTGTGTGTATATATATATATATATATATATATGAGATAAAACAGCTCAGTATTTGAATCTTATGTACATAAATCTAACGGCCCAAACTTATCCCTTATAAATTTTACGGTTGAGAATAATCTTAGGGCTGGAAAATCCTATTTTCAATTTTCTCTAACCTTTTCTATTCCAACTCTCTTTTGTTATGGAAAGAAGAAAATAATAAAATTTCATTGCCAAAAAAAAGAGCTGGATTTTGAAATAAGAAAGGGAAATAATTTTTAAAACCTTAGCACTCTTTCTCTTCGAAGCATGGCGAAATCCTCTCTAACTTTTCCTATCCTAACTCCCTTTATTTATGGGAGGATAGAAAGTAATAAAATTTCATGTATAAAATTAATGCAAGACAGATCGTATTCTAATAAAAAGGGTAAGAAATATTTTTGTTTATCGGTTGATCAATTTCAATTTTTCGGTGTGTGTTTTTTTTAAACTAAACAAAAAGGGTAAAAAAAAAAAAAATCTGTTTGATCCTAATTTAAGAAAAAATCTTCCCGTATAAATCCGTTTCGCTGGCAGAGGTTGTCAGTAGTTTCGCAATTTATTTTAATTGTGTTCAAAATGCGTTGATCCTGAAGGCCCGGGCAAACTCTAATATGCATTTGTGTATATATATATATATATATACATATACACTTATATACATATATATACACATACCCATACATATACGAGTAGAGAAATATACATATATATACACATACCCATACATATACGAGTAGAGACACAATTTTTATTCCTATCTTACCACGTGTTTGCACATAGTACCGTGGAGAGTCAAACATGACCAAGGCCCACTGCATATTTTTATAGAGGAGGAGTGGATACCCCTTGCATGTCTTTTGCCGACGTGGGACAAGTGTTGAGAGAAAAATATTAGTCTCACATTGCCCAGGCATGAGAACTTACAATCACTGTTCCAGTATAAACAAATAATCACGCCCCCACACCTCAACGCTTGCTGAGCAAGGCCTCTGACAAGCTTTGAACGAGCCATGCGAGCCGAGCTCAAGCTTTTGAACATATGTTCGAGCCGAGCTCGAGCCCATATATTTCAACTTGATTCGAGCTCGAGCCGAGCTCGAGTCCATATATTTCAGCTCGATTTGAGGAAAATTAAGGCGAGCCGAGCTTGAGCAAGACAAAACTCGACTCGACTTGTTTGTAGCCCTAACGATAATAAAAGCAATTGTATAGAAAAAAAGATAGTCACTTGATCAGGAATTATGAAGAAAATACTATTGATCACTGGGACCAACTATCATTTCTTGCAATCTTTCTTTAATTCCTCGCTCTTTGCAATAGTCTCCTCCTCTCTTTGAATGAATGAAACTAGAAGTTGAGGTCATTGTTTACAGAGAAGAGGTTGGGGACTGATCTGTAAAATACATAAAACTTTAAAGGACTCGGCTCTTATCCAGTCTCTATCCTTTCAGTCTGGTCTGGTTTAGGCCGTTGTGGGACCTTTTCGGGCTCACAATAATGATCGAAACCATTCACTTTGACTTCCGAAAGCCTTGGCCCCCATACGCACTAAGGTAGTTCCGTGACTTCCGTCTCTGGTAATATGGCTTAAAATATAGTTGTTTGTAGGGAGGTCCACTAAAGCACTTTCACAACCCTTCTAGTCCACTTCTTAAGTTTCTAACCCCTCTAGTCCACTAACCTAATGAAATAATTCCTATGACAAAAATACCCATCTTATATAATCACCCATAAAGAAAAAACCCTAGAATCAAATCTGTAACACCACCTCTCTCTCTCTTTTGCATCCGTAGCACCGTCTCTTCGTCTAAGGTTCGGCATTCCACGACTGCCATCCCATGAAAAATCCAGTGGCGTCGGCCTGATCAACCCCGAACGCCGTTCTTCGATCGGTTTGGAGGAATCATCGTTGATGGCTGCCATGGAGTGGATGATGTCGAGGGAAGCAAGGTCGAAGTCGGCGACAACATCGTTGAGGAGGATGTCGTCGTCGTTTAAGTCGCAGAAGAAGCCAAAGCACTTGTGGTCGTCGAACCAACGGACGGTGCCTTTTGATCTTGTTTCGTCTGCCATTGATGGATCTCAATCCAAGGATTTTTTTTTGTTTCTTTATTATTTTTTTCTTCATCTCTATTTTTCTGTAGCATATAACGTTATATATGTAAATCAATTATCTATATCGGGGGCTGACGAGGACTGGATAATTGTATTTTTAGTTTTGTCTTTGTTGAGCAAAACACATATAAGCTTATATGTGGAATTCACGCAAAAAAAGAAGTTATATATGTGAAAATTAAAAATACATGTTTATAAGGTTATATGTGTGATCAGAGATGGCAGAGATATTACATAAATAAATACACACAAAAAAACATTATATATGTGACAAAAAAATTAGGTTATATGTGTAACGAGAGATGGCGAAGATGTCACATAAACAAATATACACAAACAAAACATTATATATATGACAAAAAAATAAACATATAATCTTATATAAGGTTATATGTTTATAAGATTACATGTGCAGCGACGAAGCGGGTGAGATCTAGAATGTAGAGAGAGAGAGAGAGAGAGAGAGAGAGAGTTGTTAAAATTCTAGAAAAAAAAAAAACCCAGAAATGACATTTTTATCTTGTATTAATTCCTTTTTGATTTGACAATGGCTCAATTTGGCTAACCCAAAACAAACACAAAAAATGAAGAAAAATAAAAATACTTTTTTTTTTTGTCTTAGAAAACAAGGTCCTTATTTAAGTGGATCTAGTGGGTTACAAACTTGGGAGGTAGACTTAATGGATTACAAACATGATATAGTGGGCCTTAAACTAATTTTTTACTTAAAATATTGCTCGTGAAGCGTAGGGGCTTCTCACAAAAAGACCCCCGCAATACTTTACAACACAGATGAATCTAATCAGATAATTAGTATCAACTATCAATTCAAACTAATTTGATTTTTCTAGAATGATTGACGAGATTTTGTTTAAATTTATAATTTAAAAAGAAGTTGCATGGATTTAAAAACAATTAGTAAGTTGATTGGGTATACGATCTTGTGCGGTATACGAGCTTTATTCTGCTGTTACGGACAGGAAAGAACTTCCTGAAGTTGAGGGAGCCGACTTTCTCTCTCTAAAAAAGGAAGCACCTCTATCTAACCTTAAAACAGCCGCCACACTTCCTCTCCTCCTTCCTCCATGAGTTTATATCCAAATATGGGTGGCGGGAGGAGAGGGATCAATCTCTGCTTTCAGATTTGGCTTCCCTTCCTCCTTCTCCACCAAAATCGCTTGTCGCTGGCCGCCGCTTCGCTCACCGCAGCACCGCTTCTAGGTTAGCAATCGCGTGGTCGTCGGTGGCTTCATGGGTCGCTGACTTGGGAGCTTGATCGATAAGGGGCTAGGCAAGAGAAGAGCTAATCAATGACGAAGGGTACT
The DNA here is from genome assembly GCA_019656835.1 of Rhododendron ovatum. Taxonomy (NCBI): domain Eukaryota; kingdom Viridiplantae; phylum Streptophyta; class Magnoliopsida; order Ericales; family Ericaceae; genus Rhododendron; species Rhododendron ovatum. The sequence continues at coordinate 8,962,167 of CM033799.1, read as the reverse complement.
GTATTTTTTTCTCTTTATTTTGCTTCTTTGTTCGGATTTAGTCCAGTAATTTGTTGGTCATGTGATTAGTATTAGTTTTATTTTCTGCAAACGTGATCTCGCTAGGCGAGTTTGAAATAGGGCTGCACATACTGTGCTCTGATTGCCCTCTCTAATGGTTTGTACGGTCTGTGGACACCCATTTGCTCTTTGCTCCTATTGGGTTCATCTCTGTTGTATAGACTTTCGCCTCACAGTTGAATTGAACTTCTCACATTTGAAAAAAATAAAATAAAAATGAAGGCAAAAAGAGTACGACTTATAAGGATCCAATCCAAACACCCCTCGGTTAATTTGTGGTCAATCAAAGCTTTCTTGTTGATGCTCGAATTCTTTAATTCCCAATCCACACAAAAACTGTTCTTGTCAAGATAAGCAAAAATAAAGCTGTTTTCTGTAAATAATACAGTAAAGTAGCATTGACAAGAAAGATCAGAATTCATCAGGTATAAAGCATTGTCTGTTGTAACAGTACATGCTGTTATTGTATTATCATTCGAATTTATGTGCGTATATGTAAGTAATATTGTCCTTTTTCTCAAGGACCTTCAATATCCATCTCTGTGACAACACATTTATTTGCTTGAAATTTAAGACTGTTTTGCACCCAGTGCGCAGCTTGATACATACTAGAGAGGGTGAAGCACCACCTGAACCCCGTGTTCCGGCCGAACTGTGAACTGAAAAATTGGAGAGTGAACATAGGTTGGGGATAGAGTGAAGGCGTAGCGTTGGAGAATCATCGAGAGAGTGATTTTTACTTCATTGGTCGCAAAGTTCATGCCTGCGCAATTGCGCGGTCCCAGACCAAATGGAATGTACCCTGCCGGGTTGTTGTTTGTAGCTTTAGCAACTCCTCCTGAAAATCTTTCTGGATTGAAGAGATGCGCGTCCTCTCCCCAAATGTGAGGATCAAGATGAAGAGATAGCGTCGGAATGTGCACGATGATATCGGCTGGGAGAACCAACCTTATCAATTTGCTTTCACGTTCTACTTTCCTCATGAGACTGATGGCCGGAGGATACAGCCTTAGGGTCTCGTTAATGACCATGGTCATCTACACACAAAAATAAATTACTAAAGTAAGTTGGCATTACTACGAACTTATTTATGAGGTATAAGGTCAGGGGGTGTACCTTTTTCATTCTTGCAATGCCTTCTGCATTTGGTTTCTGCTCTCCAAATAACTCAAGAACCTCCTTCCGTAATTCGTCTTGCCAATCCGTATAGATTGCTAGAAGGAGGATGGTCCACGAAAGCAAGTTGGCCGTTGTTTCATGTCCGGCAATGTAGAAGGTTTTACATTCATCAACCACGTCTTCCATTGTAATCCGATTCGTCTCATCAGGATCGTTATAAGCCTCCACAAGTAGTCCAAGAAGATCAGTCCCAAAGTTTCCCTGTTCTCCTAATACCTTTTCTCGCTTCCTTATAATCCTTGTAATGGAATCCCGTATTTCTCGTTGAAGTTTATCTGATTCTATGTCATCGCTTCTATTCCAAAACAGGCTGAACAAACATGAACAATATAAAATACTCTATGATAAGAAAACTGCGCTGCGTTTTTCTTTTTCTTGGGATTAAATGAAGCATGAGTTTCACTTACCTAAGGCCAGGAAGCCTGATTTTGAAGAAATTTCTGGAATAGATGGTTACCATCTTCATCAGCATCTCGAATATGCCTTTCCCTTCTAAATAACTGCTACCAAAAGCTGTCCTCGAGATGACTTCGGATGCTAGTAGTCTAAATTCTTCTGACACCTCAATCTCTTTGCCTTCATGATGTTTCCACCTTTCTAGCATCATCTCAACAGTCTCAATCATCGCCGGAACCATATCCTGCATAGTTAGAGGCACGTATGCTTTGTTCACCAGATTAATCTTTGTTTCTAATGACGTAACATATATAATAATCCAAACATTTTGATACAAAATAATCCAAAACCAGACAATAGCAGCTAGAACACATACTTTTAGGCTCTCTGCATAGAAAGCGTGGTTGACGAGTTTCCTTTTCTTTGCCCATTTTTCGCCTTTAGTAGTCACAAGCCCATCCCCTAACAGCTTCTTTAAGAAGCCTTCAATACCTCCTTTCGGATAAATCTTTTCCTTGTCGTTAAGTATTTCCTTTGCATACTCTGATTCTGTAATAACCAACTGAGCTTCGGGACCATGCCACATAAGCATATTCTTCCCTGACCCAAAAAAAAGGAAACCAAGAAATCATCAAAAACTAGATTGAAACTTTTCCTAGAGTAAGGAAAGACTAGAGGGTGTTCCGGTTTTTAGAAAAAAGAATTTTTTGAAAAAGAAGGTAATTTCAAGCTCAAAAATCATGTATTTACGCAAATAATTTTCCTACCAATATGGATTTTGTTTGATAAATCTCATTAAGATCTTTTAAACGGTGCAAAAAAAATTGAAAAAATATTTTTCATTTTCATTATTTTTGAGTTTGAAATTACCTTCGTTTGAAAAAAAAAGAACTTTTTGTAAAATTGGAACACCCAATCTTTTTTAAGTATTTTCGTACCGTATATGTTGAGCCAAGAATGTAGATGAGGCTGGAGTTTGGGGAATATGTTGTGCGATAAACCCATTGGTTTGCTCATGGTCGCTGTTGTCATGCTGAGGACCTCTTTCGTATTTCCATGGACGAATCTGTAAGGAGGGCCTCTGATCCCCTGTAAATTCATCGCACGTTGAATGCGAATTGGAGTCCACCACATTTTGCGAAGGAGGGTGAGGAGAAAAAATAGAAGGTAAAAACAAAGAGAGCATGAAAGAAGGATTGTTATGGTTTCCAGGACACCCATATCAAGCTCAAGTCACAGAACTCCGAGAAGCAGTTGAATTATTAGTTTATTTGGTTTAGGTTTGTGGTGTCAATCTTTCTTTGCATGGTAGTGCTAAATGGTCTTAAGCCAATTAGGATCTAAACCCACAAACACAAACATAAAATGACACAACGCACAGATATACGTGGTTCCCCAAAATCGGAAACTCTACAGAGGGGCAGCGAATTCTGATTATGCACGGAGGATTACAATCTCCATCTCATCGAGGCTCACAATGTCTCGTGTATCTCTCTGATTTATGATACAAATACCAGAGCCTAAAGCTCTGATTTATAGGCCATGCTCCACCCAAGCGACTCAGAGAGATGTGAGATGATAATGACAAGAGGAAGCCTTACATGGCCTCCAAAGTCAACAACTGAATGGGCTAAGGATATTGATGTTCCAAGTCGTTTGACTTCAGAGGTTGTAGTAGTGATGGGAGCAGAGACATTTTGACACATACGTTTGGAACCTTTCGAGATGAGTGCAATTTTGTTCACCCTCCTTAAAAGAGGGCGAATATTACCTTCTCTCTCATTTGTTGAAATGGTGTGAACCCCGTCACAAAGTGATATCATGCTTACCATGCAATACACTTTTGAGTAAACATGACATCACTTTGTAATGGGGTCCATATCATTTCAATCAATGGGAAGGAGGGTAATGTTCACTCTCTTAAGTAAAGGGTGAACAAAACTCAACTCTTCCGAGATGGTCTCATAGCGCATTCAAGGAATCCACTTGCATCGGACGAAATAGTACGCATCTATGGCTGAATTTGTGTCCGGTCCACATTTTACTTTTCAAAGCATCCCCAGGAATAAACGATATTACGAAATAATCTTTTTTCATTTGAGATGGATATATTGTTGGGCAAAGTCCACTTTGACCCCTGTGGTATGAGTCATGTGCGGATACACCCCATTTGGTTTAAAAGTGTGCACATAATCTCCTGTGGTTTTGAAATGTGCGGATAGACCCCCTACCGTCATGTTTTCCTTCCATATTAACGGACACATCATTAAAAGACTGATATATCCTCATCATGTCCATTGATTCTTCTTCTTTTTTAAATCTAACTACACCATTTCCTATATCAAAAATTGAATTCAAAACGTTGATATTGTAAAATTTGACGAGTACTACATCTATGCCAAAATTTAAGTCAATCAAAAAATGATAAGCTCATGGTCGAATCGATTTTGTTATGAAATAAAAATTTCAAATTTGAATTTACTAAAAATTAGATCACTGTGTTATTGATACCTGATCGAGATGATTTTTTTTACAGAACTACTCTATTCTTTATTTAATACATTATGAACGATTTAGATTACATTTTAGAGGCATGCGAGATACACCTCCGTTAATATGGATGAAAAACATGAAGGCAGAAGGTCTATCCACAAAATTTTAAAATCACAGGGGGTTATGTGCACACTTTTAAATCATAGGGAGTGTATCCGCACATGACTAAAACAACAAGGGGTGAAAGTGGACTTTGCCCTATATTGTTATTGTATGAATAGTAAGTTCAAGTTAAGCAAGCATGATTCCTGTGACATTCGCAATGACAACACTGTCTATACAAGAAAAATATCCGGTCAGGAAAAACTCTATCCAAGTGTATGTGTCTGAAGCATTATTAATTTTTATGACATTTGCAATGACCTGCCTGAAATTGTAATTAATGAGGATAAGCGATCCCACTGAAGCAGTCATTCCACATCTTACTGTATGTCCGAGCAAAAAAATAACATTAAAAAAGGAGAACTTGGGCCGCCATCATTCCTCTCTCTATTTCGAAGCATCTTCAGCAGCTTGTATGTGAAGATTTGGAGGGTTTTGTGCATCGATTTTGGGTGAGATCTTTCCTCTTTAGTTGTAGTTTGTTAGATAGGGTGTCTGTGAGATCTTTGAATCCCTTTGTAAAATCCTTTGTAAACATTGGTGATACTAGAAATTTCTCTCTCGTGAAGTAGGCATTGAGATTGACCCACGTAAATATTGTGTATTTTGTGCTTGTGCGTGCTTATTAATTTTATTGTGCACCGTTACAGGTGGGATTGGGTATAATCCCAACTAGGGGAAGTCGAGTAATAAGTAAAAGGAAAGTGTTATGGTCCATGAAAAGGAATTCGATCGTCCAATTTCTTTTCCTGCACACTTTTATGAGCATGTTTCATGGACCCTATCAATCCTCCAAGTAAAACCACATCTTGTTTCTTTTGTATAGGGGATAGCCACATGTTACTTTGGTCCATCCATGAACAAAAGGATAAATATCAGTAAGCGTGGAGATATAGTAACCGTGGAATTGGAGGGGATGTAGTGCACCCGCCGCACGGTCAATCCGACCATCTATTTCAGCACGGACGACTAGGATTTAATCCGAACTCCTACAAATCCTAGCCGTCCATTGTTCGGATGAAAATCCGAGCCGTCTATTACTGAGATGAACATTCGGATTAGTAGCACTACACGTGTTGTGCGGGGGTGCACTACAGAACCCCGGGTCCAGTAACCGTATATGTGTCAAATGTATCTGATAAAAAAGAGAGAGAGAGCCAACAGTCAACTATATATATATATATATATATATATATATATATATATATACATACACACAACAAAGTAAAAGTGGGGAAAGATTCTGATAGATTGGGTCAAGATCAATCCTTTGGACTTTAATTTAGGCTCTGTTTGGAAGTTAGGGAAAGAAAAGGAAAAAAAAAGAAGTAAATAATGAAGGAGAAAATGAGATGAAAAATTGAAGAGAAATTGAGAGAAAAGTTGAGTTAAACTTTAAAATTTTTCGTCTCTTTTTTTAAGAACCAAACAATATTTTAGCTAGTGCTAAAGTCTACTTTTTCGACTAGAACTGTCTAATAAATTTTTTTTTTGAACGGCCAAAAAGAACTGTCTGATATAAACTATATATTAGCTAGTGCCAAAGTCTCGTAAATTGAAAAGAGAGTTGATTAAAATCTTTTGGGTGCTAATCGAGCTAAACAAGCCGAACACAATATTTGCTCAGTTTGATTTGATCTCTTTTTACCCTTTCTCAACTTAGCTCGAGTTTGACAATTTTTTTGGGACTACTTATTCAAGCTTGGGTCACATTTATACTTTTGTGATTGTGATAAGTTTGACTTGGCTCGTGAAATATGAAAGTTGATCAAGCTTTCAAGCCCGAGGTAATCTCGTAAAGTTCCAAATTACAAAAGCTGGGAGAAAAAAAAAAAAAAAAACTATACACCAATACACCTGCACAAAATTTGCCTAGCCTTTCATTGTGTCTGTAACTTTTAAACACAATAAAAGCAATTTTTGTCACTCAATTCTTCATAGTATTTCGCACATCCATCCATATATAACATCTAATAATAATAATATAATATAATATAATAACATATAACAAGGGAAGGGGCTTTTTCAAAATGTCCTCTCACAAACTAACTTTTGGATGGCATTTTTGTAAATATTTCGGATTCTCAATGGCAAAAGAAGGACATGTTTAAGGGCTGAGATCGAAACCAATCCAAGGGCTGAAAACAAGGATGGCATTTTGGTAAATATATCAAGCTGGTTTAGGGATTTAGGGCCCAGATAAGGGCTTTTTCCCAAATCCTAATGAAGACCACGTCTCACCCATTTGTTTCAAATTTTGAAAACTCTCTCACTGATGCGCAGCCCTCACCTCTCTCTCTCTCTCGCCCTTACCTCTGTTCTCTCTCTTCCTCATCCTGTTCTTCTTCCTCGCCTCACAGCCATCGTTCGCTGTTTGCTTTTCTGACGATCTAATCCCACAGTGAAGTTTCCAGGTCTTTATCGGTGGCTGCAGCAGCAGCCGCGAAGGAGGTGAGTCACATACGAGGAACCCAATTTTCTTGATGCGGATTTTTGTTTTGTTTCTGATTCGGGATCTCATTTTTCTTCACTATTTTGGATGATTTGTACTCCAAAATCCACTCGGATTTGACTTACTGTGCCGATCTATGGATGATTTTCGCTTTGCGCTATAGCGCGCGCTTTGCGCAGCAAAGCGCAAGGCATGCGCTTCGAAGATGTGGGCTATAGCGCGGAACCCTAAGGCACTGAAGCGCTGCCATGGCGCAAAGCGCTGAGGCGCACGCTTTTCGTCTGTGAGCCAAAAATCAGATCTGACGGCTCTCATCTATACATAACATGTTTGTGATGCACTGGATAATTCTTTATTTTAAGTCGATTTCAACCCTAATCGATCATACCCAGCAGAGCAGCTTTAACGACAGCAGCTTTTGCTCATTTTCTTCTCCTCCTGTTCGATCGAGAGATAGCAGCTCCAGGTAAGCTTCTCCTCCTTCTCCTCCTCATGTTCCTGTTCTTTTTCTCATCACGTCTCTGTTTTTTTTATTTTTTTTTGCTTCTTCTTCTTCTTCTTCTCGTGTCTCTGGTTTTTTTTTTCTTCTTCTTCTTCTTCTCACGTCTTTGTTTTTTTTTTCTTCTCCTTCCTTTTCTTCTTCTTCTTCTCCCACGTCTCTGTTTTTGTTGTTTTTTTTTAATTTTTTTATTCCTTCCATAACAGAAAATCAAAATTTCAAATTAGTTAGACCGTAGAAAATCAAAGTTTCTGTCCCTTCCAGGTCTCTGTATGCCTCAAAATTTTATAGCCTTTAATCCTTATGTTATGTCACTAGAGCTAAACATTATTATGTAAGCTTTTCATGGGTGATATGTTATGTTTAGTGTTTGATACTTTTGTTTATCCATTGACATGTTATATTTTATGACATTTGAAAGTTTTACAAGTGTTTGTTTGTGTTGAAAACTTCTTCTAATAAAATTTGTCTCGTTGCAAAGAAGGAAAAAAATTTGCGCCTCGCGTCAATAAAGCGCACGCCGCACTTCGCGCCTTGCGCTAAAGTCCCAAAGGACTGTTGCGCCTCGGTGCGCCTTTCGCCATTTAAAACACTGCTTAATGGCAAAAGAAGGACATGTTTAAGGGATGAGATCGAAACCAATCCAAGGGCTGAAAACAAGGATGGCATCAAGTTGATTTAGGGATTTTGGGCCTAGATTAGGGTTTTCCCCCAAATCTTGATGAAGACCACGTCTCATCCATTTGTTTCAAATTTTAAAAACTCTCTCTTTGATGCGCAGCCTTCACCTCTCTATCTCTCTCCGTCTCTCTCCTGCCCTTACCTCTGTTCTCTCTCTTCCTCATCCTGTTCTTCTTCCTCGCCTCAGAGCCATCGTCCGCTGCTTGCTTCTCTAACGATCTAATCCCATAGTGAAGTTTCCAGGTCTTTATCGGTGGCTACAGCAGCAGCAGTCACAAAGGAGGTGAGTCACATACGATGTAGGGAGGTATTTCCGAACAGGCCCAAGGAGGGCCCGAACACATGGTAAGAGGGATCATGGTATAACAATAATGGGGACGGTCACTGTGCTAGACGGTGTTCGGCAATATGGACCAGTAACATGAGAAGTCATTTGTCCAGGAAGGTTGTACGGGGTCTAGTTCCGGTTAACATGAGAAGTTATTGGACCAGGAGACTAATAAAAGGAACAGTGACATGAGAGGTCACTAGTCCAAGAAGCTTGTTTCGTAAAGAGAAGACCGAACAAGAGGAGAGCTCCTAAGAGAGCAGTGCTCCAAATAATTGATAAAGGACCAGTTGCATGTGAAGTGACTGGTCTAGGCTGTCTGTTCGGCAATAAGATAGCCGAACAAGGGAAGAAATCCAATCAAATATTGGAGTAAAGGGAACACTCTGGAAGGGTCCAGAAATAGTGGTATTCCGTTAAACAATAAGATCTCGAGAATGTAGGATCTTGAAAAGATACCCAAAGGGAATGGGATGTACGGCTTGGAAAAGAGTCCTACAAGGATTAAGGTAATGAACTGATAAGGGAACGAGAATCCAAGGTATCCTAGGTTTCCTATACGAGGTAGGAAATCTAGAGCAACACGGATACTTGGACAGCAAGTATCCATGAATCTACAAATATAAGGTAAACTTAAAGGTAAAATGTATGCAATACGAGGCATTCATATTGTTTTCCTACTGATAATTAGGGTTCTATTGTTAGCACGTGAGACTAACTTAGGCATCGGAGGGCCTTTGCCACGAGAGGCAAAGGTGCGCTCACCCCTTGTCTGTTTTGCAGATTAGTGTTTCGACGATGAATTAGGGTTCCAGTGCAGAGGCAAGAGTAGCCGTTGCAAATTGGTGCAGTTCTAGGCACCAATTGTTTTTATCCCCAATGATACGAATGCCAACAGAAGATTTGGTACCACTAACAAGTCCTTGACCGTTTGCCCAATGAGGCATGGACATCATGGGTCCACTCCACAAGGCAACGGGAAATAAGAAGTTTCTGTTGGTAGCAACAGATTATTTCACCAAATGGATTGAAGCAGAGCCTTTGGCTAAGATCACTGAACCTATGATAGAAAGGTTCGTATGGAAAAGCATCATTACTCGGTTTGGGGTCCCTTATTCATTGATTACGGATAATGGGTCCCAATTTCAGAAAAAGTTCAAAGCATTCTGTGCCCAGTATGGAATAAGGAACTACTACTCGACCCCAGCCTACCCTCAAAGTAACAGGCAGGCAAAAGCTTCCAACAAAACCATTCTTGATGGGATCAAGAAGAGGTTGGATAAAGTAAAGGGGAAGTGGCTTAACGAATTGCCACTGGTTTTATGGGCGCACTGAATAACGCCTAGGAGGTCTACGGGAGAGACCCCCTATTCATTAGCATATGGAACGGAGGCCGTTATTCCATTAGAAGTAGGTCTGCCGACCAATAGGACCACTTTGGTTGAAAGTGGAGGCAATGACAGAGCCCTGAAAATTGAATTAGATCTTACCAAGGAACGAAGAGAGCGGGCCCTGGTGCATTTGGCCTCATCCCAAGAGCAGCTAATGAAAAGCTACAACAAGAATGTCCACCCACGAGAGTTTGGTGTTGGAGACCTTGTGCTTCGAAAGGTGCTCGGCAACACTAAGGTGGCCAACGAGGGTAAGTTGGGTGCTAATTGGGAAGGCCCATATCGAGTCACTGAGATTGTGGGCGTTGGGGCTTATCGATTGGCCGACCTGGACGGGAACCCGGTGCCAAGGCCTTGGAATGTCCATAATTTAAGAAAGTTCTTTGTCTGAATAGCTTCAAGTTTATTTTTTAGGATGCACATCGTGATTATATGGGAGTTACGAACAAAACTCTCTTGTGTCTTATTCTTTGTTAGTTGCAAGGGGTACGAGTAACGCCCCATTGAGTTTTAAGTTATGAATTCAAATTTTAATTATGAAAAACTCTTCTTTTTTAGTAAATTTTATTCTGGATACTAGAATATGAAGTATGGCACTCATTCTTCAACCTTTCTTCATATTGGGGAGTAGAGAGTGGACCCATACGCTTTCTTAGCATACATACGAGAATATGTAGTTGATTGTCTAAAATACGAGTGAACTTAGGCATATATCCAAGTACGTGAAACTTGGAAAGCATACACGAATATGCACAGACAACTGAGTAGAAGCAAACTTAGCTGGTTATCCAAGCACGAATAAACCTGGGATGCATACGAGGAGATGCAATCATCTAAGTAAAAATTCATAAACAAACTTAGTATGTACGAATACATACAACACTGCTTGAGTACGAACACACTTAGAATGCATATGAGAACATGCAGATATAGTTCAAGTACGAAGCACTTGGCATACATATGATAAACATGCGAATACATTTGGGCACCAAACTAAATATGAATAAACTTAGAATTCACGGATTGTCTAAATACGAAAAACTTAGACATACGAATATGTCCAAGTATGAACAAGCTTGGGGTTGCATACGAATACATGCATAAGTACGAGAAACTTAACCAAGTACGAAACACTTAGCTAATATGCATCTGAAAAGGAACATTGGCATCAAAAAAATGAAATGTGATTCTAAAGCCAAGAAGGGCCAAGCAAAACAGTGTTCAGGCCAGACAGGGCCATAAAAGGCTAAAACACCTGTGTTAGACAAGTTTTTAGAATCATACTTGTGCCACGCAGGGCAAAACTTTACAATCACACAGGGCCAGTTCAACTGTTTGAAAGACTAGGATTGTTTGCCAAAAGGAGGAGATTGTACTTACTCATCTTTAGTAAGATCTTGAACCGAAGCTAGAGAAGCTGGTGCGGTAATGTCCTCCACAGCAGTATCTCCCCCAGGTTGACCACCACTGGCTTCCTTCTGGCCAGGGTTAGACGTATCAATCGTTTGGTCAGCATTTGCTACCTGCTGATCGGGGACAACGATATTGAGCTCTCTGTCCGAACTCCCCTCTTCCACTATTGTTTCATCTTCAAAAATGGCTTGTGTGCTCGGTAGGTCATTGTTGGTCCACAGAGGGGAAGACCCAAGTGCTCCAATCTTTGTAAGACAAGTTGTCCAAGAGGCAGCCTAAATTCGATCTTGAATGACAGGGATTTGATTTTTGTAGCTCTTAGTGGCTACGTCGATCCCTTCATTATACCCCTGCTGGTATGCGTCTTTCGCTTCGTTCTTGCTTGACTCTAGCTCCATAATAGTTTGGTTCAAACTGTCCTCGGCACTGCCAAGCTTACCTTTCAGTTCATTCACCTCCCCACGGGCTTGGTCTCTTTCTCTCTCAAGCCTGATTAATGTGCGTTACAATTGGGTATTCTCATTTGCCAGCTTGGCACGTTGGGGTTCAAAATGGCCGAGTTTTTGGGCCATAGCCACCATCTTCTGAATTGCCTGGAGATCCAAATAGTCAACGCAAGTACAAGAGGATATGACTTAAGTGATTAGTAAATAAATTACGAGGAAGGTTACCTTGGCACTGTGGGTCATAAATGAGCCAAGGAGGTTATCAGGAGAGCATGCAACCTCTTTTTGCATGTCTCCTGGCAGTAGAAAAGCCTGGGATAATGCAATGGTTGTCCCCTTAGATTCTACACTGTCTCGAGCAGTGATAGGTTGATTCCCATGGGTAGTGGAGGAGCTCAAATAGGAGCTGAAGGCGATGAGGACTGAGGAAGGGGCCTTTCGTGTGATGATTCCACCCGTTGACGTTTGTCCCGGTGGCTATTGTCAATTTCTTCTTGAGAAAACCTAGGGGGAACATCAGTTTGAATGTGGGCTCGACGACCATGGCCCTGAGAGCCACTGTGGCTCCAAGCAACGCCACGACCTCGACCCCGACCTGCGCCAGGAATGGTGAGAAGGTCCCCAAGGTCGATTGGCTGGTTCATCTTTTGAGGAGGAGAAGGGGTATAGCCGCTTGATGTGGACGTTGATGCTTCTTCGGCCAAAGTGATTGGCTCGCCTTGGAAGGGAGGCGTTTGAGAACGCCTTCCTTCTCCTTGCTAGGGATGCGAGGTGGAGGGACCAGCAGCTATCGGGTTATCAGCTACACGGGTACGCCGATCAATGACCTCACCGTATGAGGCCTTGTAACTAAGAAGAATTTGGGCAGCCCTTGCTTGGCCAGTAAGATAAGTACCCTGTCTGTTGAACGCTAATATCCGTCTGATATCCGCAACATGGACCTGAGGGGTGATGATGGCATAACCCTGGTTGACATTTGTGGCTACAACAACATACACAACACAGAATGTTAGTAAAAGCACGAAGAAGCTTTGACTAAAGACAGACAAAACAAGAGGAGAGCACTAACGTGGGCTCCCAAATCTACGAGGGGCATGAAAACCTATCACTCGGCCGTCCTCATCTCTGGGTTTGAAGTTTCCCGTAACAATGAAGAAGTCATCATCGTCTCCCTGGGCAGAGTCAGGAAGTTCAAGCACGGGTCTTTTTCTGGAATCTCTACTTTTGAGATAATAAGTAAGGGCGTCCTTTGTCCTCGAGACACTGTACAAGTGATCAATATCGTGCAGACTTAGGGATGTGCCTAGCATCTGGTTTAGAGCATTTATGCCTATGACTACCTGAAAGAAATTGGCAGAAACCTACATTGGGGACAAACGATAGTGGGCTAAAACATGACGAAGCAGGGGTGCTAGGGGAAACCTAACCCCACCTTCAACAATGGCAACTACTGGTATATGAAGGGTGTCGTGATCTGGACACTCACGAAGGGCGTCCACAAGGGTGAGCGTGATGGCGACATTCCCAGGGATCTCGTAGTGAGATATGAAGTTAGCCATAGCCTGGGGTGTGTTACAGTGCTGTCTAAATCTCCCCATTGTTGAAAAGTATGTTTTACAGAAAGCGTATCGAAGAAACCCTAAGAAACGACTAAAAACTAAATCTACGAGAGAAATAGGGCGAGATGGGGAGCAAAAGACTTACAATGGATTAGTGATCGGAGTTCCTAATGTAGAAAAGATGAGACCTTGAGAGGATGAACAGAGCTCCAATGGCGGGTGTGTACGAGTAGTCTTTTTTGTAGAGAGAGAGAGACAGCGGGTTTAAAGTGGGATGAAAACCCAAAAATACCCTAATAAGTGGGGTGGCGTATGTGAAACGTCACCCCAGACGTTGTTTGGGTGTTCCGTTCCCTAAAAGGCGTCCGTTCGCATTTAATGTGCAGGAACAGAAGAAATTTGCTCGGTTATTTAGAGCTTTACTAGTCATTTTGGTAAAAGTAACGAGTAAAACTGGGGAGCAATCGTAGGTAGGTATTCTCCAACAGGCCTAAGGAGGGCCCGAACACGTGGTAAGAGGGATCATGGTATAACACTAGTAGGGACGGTCACCGTGCTAGACGGTGTTCGACAATATGGACCAGCAACATGAGAAGTCATTTGTCCAGGAAGGTTGTATGGGGTCTAGGTCCGGTTAACATGAGAAGTTATTGGACCAGCAGACTAATAAAGGAACAGTGACATGAGAGGTCACTAGTCCAAGTAGCTTGTTCGGCAAAGAGAAGACCGAACAGGAGGAGAGTTCCTAAGAGGGCAGTGCTCCAAATAATTGATAAAGGACCAGTTGCATGTGAAGTGACTGGTCTAGGCAGTTTGTTCGGCGATAAGATAGCCGAACAAGGGAAGAAATCCAATCAAATGTTGGAGTAAAGGGAATACTCTAGAAGGGTCCAGAAACAGTTGTATTCTGTTAAAGAATAAGATCTCGAAAATGTAGGATCTGGAAAAGATACCCAAAGGGAATGAGATGTACGGCTTGGAAAAGAGTCCTACAAGGATTAAAGTAATGAACTGATAAGGGAACGAGAATCCAAGGTATCCTGGGTTTCCTATACGAGGTAGGAAATCTAGGGCAACACAGATACTTGGGCAGCAAGCATCCATGAATCTATAAATATAAGGTAAACCTAAAGGTAAAATGTATGCAATACAAGGCATTTTTATTGTTTTCCTACTGATAATTAGGATGCTATTGTTAGCACATGAGACTAACTTATGCATCGGAGGGCCTTTGTCACGAGAGGCAAATGTGCACTCATCCATTGTCTGTTTTGCAGATTAGTGTTCCGACGACGAATTAGGGTTCCGGTGCAGTGGCAAGAGTAGCCGTTGCAAATTGGTGCAGTTCTAGGCACCAATTGTTTTCATCCCCCTACATACGAGTAACCCAGTTTTCTTGACGCGGATTTTCGTTTTGTTTCTGATTCGGGATCTCATTTTTCTTCACTATTTTGGATGATTTGTACTCCAAAATCCACTCGGATTTGACTTACTGTGTCAGTTTACGGATGATTTAACTATAATTTATTGGTGGGTTTCGACTCATGTTGTGTTTTGTTCTCAATTGGGTCCAAGGATTTTTGGATTTAAGAGTCAAATTTCTGCAGGAAATGAGCTGGTTTTTATTTCATTTTGGTAATTGAGTTAGCTGATTCTTGCATATAAAAGTGATGATATATAGTTAATATCGACGTTTGTTGGGCAATAGTGTAACAAAAAAAGGTGATTTGTTTGGATAATAACTGTCGAGTTTTAGGATGTTCTGTATATCTATGAAAGAGTGACAACAGTCATGTTTGGGAGAGATGGAAGGGTCCTATCTATCTGACATAGGAAGGATAATAAAGGGAAATTGAAAAAAAAACAATCAGGTTCGGGAGAGATGAAAGGGTCCAATCTATTTAATTTAGGAAGGATAAAAATCAGTTCTTTTCATATTCTGAAATTAGCATTAAATTACATTTTCTTTTCCTTCTGAAGAAAAAAAATCAGTTCTTTTCCATTCTTTTCCTTCATGCCATGGTATGGGCTACATTATATGGGATGAAGATCTTGGGGTGCCCGTGATGTGAATCTTAAGCAGGATTTTTAATTTCTTCTTTCATGGACGATCTTTCTATCCTGTAAACAAGATTTTTAATTTCTATTTTTTTCCTTGCTGCCGGTCATAAGATTAATAACTTCTTCGGGTACTTTGTATTATCAGAGGTTACTACTTTGATTCTTCTACGTATATTTGTTCTCCAACTTTGGTCCAGGCAATTGGGTTGTAGCCTTTTCATTTTGGGTGTATTGGTGATGTTTAACATGGTAGCTTTTTATTCAATTATTTCTGATGAATCAAGAGATTTTCTTCTTCTGTTTAGTGATTATTTGGAACCTGATCATTGCCAGTATAAGAGTAAGGCATCATCTGCCAGTAAATGTTTGACACTGGTAGAGGAAATTTCTTCATACTCTACAATAGAGATTTACTACAGAAAGGGTTAATTTTTTTTAGAGAGACACTTCTGAGTTCGAGTGCTCAACAAATTCATGCTATCAGTATATTGTTTCCATGATGGCAGATTTTTTGCTGATCTTAGGTAGCTTTCCTACAAGGACTCCCAACTTTTGTGCAATGGCCCTAATTTTTTTTTTGCTTGGAAAAGACGAAACATTTTATAAAACTCGAAAGGGGTACATCGAAAAAAAATAACCAAAGATAGAACTTGGTTGAGCCCAAATTTACAAAGATTTCCAACCGACAGTTGGATGTACTCATAAAAACTATGTTACAATCTCAACCATTAAAAGTGAAAAGGCTGATGGTTTGTTCCTATACAAAGCTTAAGATCTTTCCAGGTACGAGTACAACTGAGGTATTATTCATTTCCTATTCCGAGGTGTTTTTTCCTTTGAGGATACTCGATTAGTAAACGGTATAAACAAGAGAGGAAAGAGAACACGGTGCTTTGTTTTATGGGTTTTCATTGCCCAGATTGCCTTTCGCAAAAAAACCTGAATATTGGATGATAACTTTATATATCTACACTACTCTTTTAAATGTACGAAGGTGTTTTCTACTCTTTTTTTCCCACAAATACCCCTAGCAATTGCCACTAATCACTGCCCCACCCCACACTTGTTCCCAATCGATCCGATGCAACACTCCAACGAAATCATGATACAAACCAACAACGGTCTCCCAAACCAGCCTTACTGCCTCCCTCCGTTTGCCCATACTCCTCAACCGCTTGACTCCACTGCCGACATCCAAGCCCAAACTAGCCTTACTGCCTCCCTTCGTCTGCCCATATTCCTCAACCGCTTCACTCCACTGCTGACGACCAAGCCTCCAACTCCAACAACACACTGGACTGAACTGAAGACCATTCCAACAGCAGTCCAACACAGGTAACCCATGCATTCAACTTTCCTCATGCCTTTGATTGCAAACACTCTCTCTCCTTCCCCCCTTTCAAAAACATCATCCACCAATGTTGACAACTCTGTAGAAAAAAAATCCACATGCAAACTGTTTGACAAAATGCACCTTTGAGTTCTTTGTAAGGCATGTATTCCACTTTCCCTCTGCCTTGGATTGGACCAACGTCAACTACTCTAGACATCTTCATTACGCACACCAAATGTTGCCTTGAATGTGCCTAGAAAGGCAATTGTTCTCATTGTCTTGTTGTATTTGTTGTTGTTCTATTCTCTGGGTTTTTGAAATTAAAAGTAGCCATAAGAGATTTCCCTTTACCTTTATGCAAAATTTAAAACTAGAAAGCTTTTTTAAAAAACCCCCTTTTTGTGCCTCAAACATCAGCAAGGTTTTTATTGAAGAAAATGGATGAGACACAAGGTTTGGATTGCCTTCTCCAAGATGAAATCAGCCGGCGCCGCTTTCGTCAAAGGAATAGATATGCTAGGTTTACACCTACACAAAGAGTAGAATATATTCAGAAGTCAATGCAAAATAGGAAGAGGAAACGCAATGCACATTATACTCCTCCAAACACAATTCATTGTTCTGAATTCTCGGATGGGCAAACTCAAAATCCATCGCCAAATTTCGCTATGGAGGACAACCTAATGGAGTCAGAAACGAACGGTTAGTACTTCAGCATAAGTTATTTGATCTAAACCTTAATAGTATATACTTTCCCTAAAGGCCTTACCCTTTATTTGTGAATATGCAATTCATAGGACAACGACTACAGGAAGTCCATCTTTCCCAACCCCATGAATTGCGGACCATGGCAAATTGTCGATTTTGTCAGGGTAAAAGGTTCCAATACGAGCCTCCAACTTTTTGCTGCCACAACGGAGAAGTAGTTCTGACAAGCCCATCTGTCCCATCAAGGTTACGTAACTTGTTCACTTCTCAAATTGTTGAAGCTTTGGAATTTCGCAAACACATCCGTGCCTATAATAGCATTTTTGGTTTCACATCCTTTGGCGTCACATTAGACAAAGGACTTGCTAATTCAATAGGAGGAGTTTACACATTTCGTGCACAAGGGCAAATTTACCATGAATTGCCTTCTTTGATTCCATCAGCTACTTCTCCTTGTTACTTCCAAATATACTTCTACGATACTAATAATGAAGTCCAAAATAGGTTAGACATCATGGAAAACAAGGAGGTCAAAAATAAAAAACCGTTACCTAGCCCACACATTGTCAGAACACTAATGGATGTGCTATCTGCAAACCCTTATGCCTTGTTTCTTAGGAGACTAGACCACAGTTCCTTGGATTCATGTAGAATACACATAAGGACTGATGTCAAGCTCGACCAAAGGGTTTACAACTCCCCATCGGCTGATCAGGTGGCTGCAATATGGATAGAATGAAATAATGTAAATGTCGCTCATGAAAGAGACATTATAGTGCACTCAAACTCTGGACATAAACATAGAGTGCAACATTATTATGGTTGCTATGATCCATTGCAATACCCGTTATTATTTCCTAGAGGTGAGGTTGGATGGTATCAAAATATCATGGGAAGAATTCAAGCTCGCACTAGCAATGGTGCATCAGATAGGCAAAATGATTCGTCTTCTCACAGTTTCAAATCAGCTGAAGATATTTTCAGACAAGAACAAGGAGGTACTTAACTTTTCCTCTTTCTTACAATTTGAAATTGCAGAAACCTTAGTTGCATACTTACCCTTACCGATTCCATTTGAGCTCTTAACTTGGAAAAAAGCACGTCTTTAAAAAATGCAGCTTATCTGGTACTAAACATTTTGTACAGGTGTTGATGGTTCTGATACAAAGAAGGTATCATGTCGAGAATACTACTGCTATAAGTTGCAAATTAGAGATGTCAATCCTTTAGTTCTACTTCTATCTGGTCGACTCTTGCAACAATATGTTGTTGACATGTACATAAAATTGGAAAATACAAGGTTGGACTACTTCCGGCAAAAACAATCAGACATAAGGGCTGAACTATACCAAGGGATTGTTGATAGTGTATTAGCTGGTGAGAGCAGGGGAAGTATGGTGGGAAAAAGAGTTGTATTGCCTGGATCCTTTGTTGGTGGCCCGAGAGATATGCGTCGCAGGTATCTTGATGTGCAATGGCATTAGTCCAACGCTTTGGGAAGCCAGACCTTTTTATCACAATGACATGTAACCCTGATTGGAAGGAGATTAAAGACTCCTTAAAACAAGGCCAACTTGCACAAGATAGGCCAGATTTAACCGCCAGAGTTTTCCAAGCAAAATTGCAAGACCTAAAAGATCAGCTTTTTAAAAAGAGCATTTTTGGAAAGGTCGCTGCACATGTTCATGCCATTGAATTCCAAAAGAGAGGTTTGCCTCATGCTCATATGCTAATCATTTTTAAGCCAGAGTGCAAGATTACCAGCTCGGACAAATTTGATCAATTTGTATGTGCAGAAATTCCAAATCCAATCCAATTTCCTGATTTGTACGAGAAGGTTGCCAAACATATGATGCATGGGCCTTGTGGAGTATTGAACAAAAAAAACCCATGCATGCGTGGTGGCAAATGCAAAAACCGTTACCCCCGCTCTTTTGCAGAGGAAACGTTGCAAGGAGAAGATTCTTATCCAATCTATAGGAGAAGGAAGGATTCCTTTACAGTTCATAAGCGCGGCGCTATAATGGATAATAGGTGGGTCGTACCTTATAATCCATATCTTTTGAGTAGATATAATTGCCATCTTAATGTTGAGATATGTTCGGGGGTGAAAGCAGTTAAATACCTTTACAAGTACATATACAAGGGCGACAAAATTGTAGTCGACATAAACCATAATGAGGGGGATGTTATCATTGATGAAATTAAGCAATTCCAAGATGCTCAGTGGGTGTCAGCACAAGAAGCGATGTGGAGAATATTCGAATTTGAGCTGTATGAAATGTATCCTGCAGTTATAAATCTACCACTACATCTGCCAAATAAGCAAACAGTTCCATACGGGGGAAATCAAGATTTGAAGAATATCATAAACTCTGATACAGCTTCCAGAACAATGCTTACAGAATTCTTCAAATTTTGTCTGCACAATAAAGAGAAAACACCGTACCTTTATAGAGAATTTCCTGAGCACTTCGTGTGGAATAGGAAAGGCAGGTATTGGAGCAAAAGGAAAACGCGGGCAGTTATTGGTCGTATTAACAGTGCCAATCCGGTTGAAGGTGAGAGATATTACTTGAGGGTATTGCTTAACCATGTTAGAAGGCCTACATCTTATGCTGATCTGTTAACCGTTAATGGGGTTAAATGTTCATCATTCAAAGAAGCTGTTGAGAAGAGAGGATTGCTGCAAACAGATAATTGGCTCTCAGAATGTTTAGCTGATGCTGCCTCTTTCCAAATGCCACAAGCTCTGCGTCGTCTTTTCGTAGTTATTTTAGTATACTGTGATCCAAGTAATGTAAGGAAGCTATGGCAAGACTATTATGAACCTATGTCAGAAGATTTCTTACGGCTTGAAGGCGCCAATGAGGAGTTGCGTTTGTTAAAGACATTAAAAAGTATTGACCTGTTCTTGGAAAGTATTGGCAAGAGTATAAAGGATTATGATCTACCAGCTATTAAATCACAGATAGTTGAAAACGAGAGTTTTGAAAAAAGGGAAGTACTTGATGAATTAGCTGTCAAAAACCCTCCTGGAGATTGTTTAGCACCTGAAAAGTTGAACCCGGAGCAGAAGTATGCTTATAACATCATTCTTGACCATGTGAATAACAACAGGAATGGGAGTTTTGTCATTGATGGCCCTAGTGGAAGTGGGAAAACGTACTTGTATCGTGCTTTACTGGCAACAATCAAATCAAATGGGATGATTGCCCTTGCGACTGCAACGTCAGGGGTAGCTGCTTCAATCTTACCTGGTGGACGTACAGCTCATTCTAGATTTAAAATACCAATTGATGGAAATGATTCAAGTGTATGCAATATACCGAAGCAAAGTGGCACTGCTGAGTTGATACGTAGGGCTAAGTTAATAATATGGGATGAGGCACCTATGGCCTAGCAATGGGCTATTGAAGCATTAGATAGAAGCTTGAAAGATATTATGAGTACTAATTCTGTGTTTGGAGGCAAAGTTATTGTATTTGGAGGAGACTTCCGCCAAGTTCTCCCTGTAGTACTCCAAGGTACAAGAGCTGAAACAGTGAATGCAAGTTTAGCAAAGTCATATCTTTGGACCGAAATGCAGAAGCTGATATTGAAAATGAATATGAGGGCCCAATCTGACTCAACTTTTAGTGATTTTCTTCTTCGCGTAGGAAATGGGGTTGAACCAACCGTAGATGAAAACATGATAGAAATCCCTGAGGACATGATTGTGAGATATGAGGGTCGTAGCTGTGAAAGTTGCTTGATTAATGCCGTTTTCCCATCTCTTAAAGAAAATGCTAATTCAGCAGAGTACATAACTGAGTGTGCTATTCTTGCTACAAGAAATGAATCTGTTGACATGCTTAATGACAAACTGATAGCAACTTTTCCTGGTGAAGAATGGAAATATGTTAGCTATGACGAGGCAATTGACAATACTCATTGTTATTATCCAGAGGAGTTCCTTAATACTTTAACACCAAATGGCCTTCCTCCACATGAGTTGGTGCTTAAAGTTAATAGCCCAATTATATTATTTTTTATGGGTTTTGGCTTTTGGACTTTGAATTACTGTATGTGTATATATCTATGCCGTTTAAAATTTATGTTTTTTTTTTACAAAATACTTACAGTTTATCTCTTAAGTTTTAGATATTGTCATATTAATGTAAAATTGTTAAAAAAAAATCATAACAATTTGTAAATTTATAATTACTTATAAATATTACACACGCATATATATTTTTTATTTTTTAAAATATCTCACGGTCCGGTTCGGTTAATCCATAATTTTGAAATGAAAATCCAATCCTAATCCGTATCTCACAGTTTTTTAATTTTCGAATCCATGTCCAGACCATTAATTTAAGGACAAAATTCAAAAGGCGATTTTTCTTAGACAGCCCTAATGGTATTAGCAACTAACGACGTCGTTCATTGACTTTGAACATGAGACACGGTAAATCTTACCCGCCGGAAATATTCGGTTGGAGAGAGAGAGAGAGAGGGAGAGAGAGATGGAAGAAGAGGAGATAGGAATTCTGGAACCTTACGAGCTCCGATTCTCGGATCTCATGATCTTGACTTCCGACAAAGCTCCACCGCCGACTCTTCCATCATCAGACGAGATCCAACGGTTGGAATCGATCTCGAGAAGCGTAATGGAAACCCTCGGGCCCACAGGTCCAGGCCTGCTAACAATCACTGGTGTCCCCAACGCGTCTCGTCTCCGCCGAACGCTCCTTCCACTCGCCCGCAGGCTAGCGCTTCTCAACGCCTCCGATCGCAAACGCCTTCTCAAGGTAAAACTAACTTCGAGCTAAAGTTTGATTGCTGAGATAATCGAATTGCTCGATGTGATAACAAGTTTAAGAAATACTCGCCTAAATTAAGCTTATTCTTTTTCTCCTTTCTGTTTTCTGATGTTTCTGCAGCAACCATTATGCATTGGTTCTTGTTTTTTTTTTTTTTTTCCTTCATTTTCTTTGAGGTCTGATTTAGGGTAACAAACCCTCTCAGTTGCTGGAGCCTGGATCAAATGTGGGTCACAATGGGCCCTGGTACTGGCCCTAAGGAAAGGCGAGGAAAGTGTCCACCTCGGCCTCCAAAACAAGCTTTGCCAGTACCGGCCCTAAGGAAAGGCGAGGAAAGTGTCCACCTTGGCCTCCAAAACAAGCTTTGCCATTGTGTTTGTTGCTGGGTTAATAGTTCATAAAATATCCATTTGATTACTCAGAAGTCGAAGCACAAGAATGGATCCACCTATTTGGTTTAGCATTTTGAGTTTCTGTTGTAAATGTTCTGATTCAAGAATTCATCTCGTTGAGAAAAGAAAGAGAAGTACCGGAGAACTAACCGCAGAAAATGAAAACCCGAGAGCTTAGTGTGCTTTGTATATGAGTAAGAACAAGTTTTTAATAGGCACATTGGCAGAACTTATGATTCTTGTACTTGCAGAAGCATGGCTTGGGAAGTGATGTTCCAGTGAAGAATCTTGACAGAAGTGTCTCGTCTTTTGCAATGCAGCTAAAATATATGCAAGGTGTCGATAGGACCAGTAGTAAAGCAACTGATGAAGGGAATGACAGTCAAAACAAAGAACAACATTGTCCTCCTACGGAGGAGTTGGGAGATTCTCAAGTTATTGAATTTAAGGATCTGGGTAGTAGTTTCAAGGAGCTAGGGTTTTTGATGATGGAGCTGGGGATTTGCCTCGCGCGAATCTGTGATAAAGCCATTGGTGGCCAAGAGCTAGAGCAAAGCTTATTGGAGTCATGCATGGCAAAAGGCCGGCTCATACACTACCATTCAAGTCTAGATAACCTTATTTTAAAAGAAGCTGAAGAAAAACAGCAATCTACTAGGCGAAAATCAAATCAGCAGTCAATCAGGAATGAGAGACCAAATACAACTGGGAACGAAGCTAGAATAAGTGGAAACAATTCCAATCTGTGGCAGCAATGGCATTATGACTACGGTATTTTCACAGTTCTGACATCCCCCTGGTTTAATTTTCCCTGTCATAAACAAACAACAAGAGCAAATGGATGTTTTTGCACATCTTGTGAGATAGAATATCCTTCCCCAAGCGGCCACGCATACTTGGAAATATTCGATCCGAACAAGAATATCGTTCAAATGGTTAAGACGTCTCCTGAGAGTTTCATTCTTCAGGTTGGGGAATCAGCTGATATATTGTCAAGAGGGAAGCTTCGTGCAAACCTTCACTCTGTCCGCAGACCAGCAAAATTGGAAGACTTGAGCAGAGAAACATTTGTCGTCTTCTTGCAACCAGTGTGGAGCAAAACTTTCTCCCTTTCAAATTACCCAATCAAGAGTTTTGAGAAAACTTGTGTTGACGAGAATGACCATGGCGAACTAGGTCAAGAACTCCATAAAATAGTTCCACCAATTTCATCGCGGATGAAGGATGGGATGACATTTGCGGAATTTTCACGGGAAACTACAAAGCAATATTACGGTGTGAGTGGTTTGCAGTCTAAGAGATAAACATCACCTTGGGGAAGATAATGGGAAGACAAGTCCTTGGAAATTGTTGCTTCTCACACCATTTTGAAAACTGAAATATGAAGCGTTTAAGCAATGTAAAGCTACAATGTGGTTCTGCTTTTTCTGAGTTGGGTTTGGAAAGTAAATAAGGAAGAACCTTGCTTTCACCAAAGCAAGCAGAAGGAACATTCATATGCCCTGGTTTCGATGTAAAGCTACAATGTGGTTCTGCTTTTTCTGAGTTGGGTTTGGAAAGTAAATAAGGAAAAACCTTGCTTTCACCAAAGCAAGCAGAAGGAACATTCATATGCCCTGGTTTCACACCATCCACATTTAGTTGGCTTTGATACTACGCATGTTTGACAAGTCTGGGGTCTTTTCGATGTCAAAAGGGGATGAGCCATAGAGAACTGTTAAGGCAACTAGAAAGGGCAGAAGAAGGTATGCGACAAACAGAATCAAAACAATCCAAATGATGATAGAACCAGGCTACCATAAAGGTCCAGTTGAACGTCTATTCATTAATTCTTTCCTTTTTCCTTCTCACATTGAGTTTCTCCGTTTTCGGCTGAGCTCTCTCAAGCTCCATGTTCAAACAAGCAGAATACTTTTCAGTAATATATCAAGCACTTCCTATGTATGCACACAATACATCTCATTCTTGACGAAGCTACAACGACGCACAAAAGAGAACACAAATGATAACCCCTAGGCTCTTCCCCTCCCCACTTATCCATGGACATAAAATTCATGATTCAGAAGTTGAACTCATCCTCAACTAGGATAAAAACCACGTGCGATGTGCAATGAATATTGGTAACACTAAAGAGAAACAGTAAAATGGATGCAAGCATATGATATCCATCTTATCAGCTGTTAAAACGGGAGAAATTCATTAGCACACTAAACTGTCCCAAAATTCATCTGAACCCTATTGATTAGCGTAGCTGTACAGATATGTACTAGATTACTTCTTCACATACTTCACCAAAGCTTTGTTTCAAGATAGAAGTGGGGTGATAAGGTGGGTATACTGCAGAACAGTGGAATCTGCATGACTAATCTGCTGCTCTGAAAAGAGTTAGCAATGCCATGAAGAGATTAATGATGTCCAGATACAGTGACACAGAAGCCCAAATGTATTCGTCATAGGAGTGGCGTTTGATCAGGTTGTCAGTGTCATAAACGATGTACCCACAGAATATGATTGCCGCCAGTCCACCATAGATCATTACCGATAACTTGCCCAGGGGGAAGATAATCTGAAAGAGGAGAGAAACAAGAATTTACATTCACGCCTACCCAAAAGAAAATACATATCTGATCAAAAGATGAGCAATGGCATTGTTCTAGATACCTGAATCAGGGCAAACACGATAAGCACAAGAAGAGAACCAAACAAGAAAGGACCAAGGAAGCTGAAATCCTTCCCTCTCCTTGCAGCCCAGAATGTGTATAGAGTGAGACTCACAACCACCACAGTAGTAAGAATTGCAGCTTCCAGAACGATCCTCCCTACAGTCAATCCAAATTACTCAAAATAAAAGTGATCCCTAGAAAACAAGGCCCCAGTGACGCCTTGACATGATACATCCACCGAGTAATAGGATTGGGGGAGAATTTCACAATGAATTGCGAAAGCCTCTTCAGCTTTTTCCCTTTAGGAATCAGTCATATCTTTCAGATAAATAGGTGATTACCAACATATGTTAAAGCAAGAAAAACACGGTAACCCTAATAAGGTCTTCAGGACCACAACCGGCTAAGTTTCCTAACGGTACAAACAATGTTGTCAGGTTGTGACGACATGATGCAGTCATCACGACATGACAACATTGTCTGTACCATTTGGAAAACCAAAAAACTATCCCATATTTACTTGCATTTGCTGGCAGGGATTCCTTCGGATTGGTATTAAGAACATGGTAGTCTAGAATTAGAACTGTTGGGTTTCCAGTGGTATCTCCAATCCTAAAAACCCAGGTATCTTCACGCTGGAGTTAATACTATCTAGGACACATGGTTTTGTATTAGAAATGGGTCTTTAAATACTCAAAATTGTGGTGGAAGGTCGTTGAAAAATACTCCTACCACTAGTTGGTCTTAAATATGTGAGCTTGCTTCTTTGTGGGAAAAACCGTACAAGTATGTGGAAAGTGAAAACCTTTGCTTTTCTTTTTTTCAGATGAATGAGGAAACAATCTACAAGGTGGATTTCAACCAGACCCAAAAATGGTCCTCTCAATGCTAATGAGTGGATAGGTAACTTTCTATCTCTTACTCCTGTATTGCTTCGTGTGTATGGATAAATATAACGTATAGAGAGGTGACACATTATGTACAAAAGCCTCAACAATGGTGTACAGAGCTTTTCGGCACCCACAGTTTCTCAAGGTCATTGATTCTTGTGTGTGACTTACGTTTATGGATTATCATGATTATTCCATAGAATACTGTGATAGATAACTAGAATAAACCAAATTGAGTGTTATATCCTAATCAATTGGGGTCGGCTACATAAATTCGTTTTCTTTATTGAGCCATCATTTTCCCTAAATATTAAATTTTTTATAAAATCAGCCTGTTTTGTCCCATGATTAAAACCATTATAATTTAATGGGCACACCTCATATGTGTCTCATAGGTGTTCTCGACGTGGTGCATGTCCCCGGAGTGTCAAAAACGAGGCATTTGGAAGCATTTGGACTTGGGAACTGATGGCTGATCAACCCTATGCTAGTGTAACATGAAAAAACAGTTTTCCATTCCATTATTAGCTACAACTGCACAACCATCTATGTCTTAAGCATGAGTGCACGACCATGACCACTTTTGGTAATCCACCAATTGTTAGTTCTACTTTTGGTTTTAAAATGCAAAGATTATTAGACCTCATGTCCTATTAAACATAGAACAGAAAGAATAATGTGCCCATGAAGGATGAAAACATTATTTCTGAATCCAAGCTTCCTTTATTCACCTAAGTTGATTGTGTGGGGTTGTTAATTGATCAAGATTGAAACCTCTCACTTGAGCTCCTGGAAAGGAAAGCTGGGGGATCCGTTCTCTTTGAGTTCGGTATGCCTGAGCCATGATGGCCGAAAATAATGGAAAGGTCAGTCCCCAACATGGACTGGTTGCTACTGGTCTTCGTACCCGAGTGCTGGCTACGCTGAGCCTATAAGGCCAGACATTGGCACAGTCGTACCGGGCAGGTTAGTAAAACTTAACCGCGCGTTTTACAGAGCGTGGCTGTTGTGGTCGAACCGTCAAATACACAAGATTGATTTGCATTCTTTGTAATATGGCCCCTCTGGCTCCCTATATATAATACACATCAATTCTTCGATGAAGTAAAGTATAAAAAAAATCATATTTTGCCTCTCATCTTAAGCCTGTAATGATTTTGAAGATACAGCTATTGGATCCTTTGTTAGACAGTTGAGGTCAATAGTAAAATAGAGTAGTTGGTATGAGGCTTAGCACATGCAATTGTACTGTAGTCAATTTCTTTGATTTGTATTTTCTAACTTAAAAAAATTGCTTGATTGTTTTGGAATTCAATGCACTAAATTTTGATGATCCTATGTTGAGTGGGTGTTTATGTGGTGCTAGAATTTTTGAAAATTGAATGAGTCAAGGCCTTTGGTCAATGCTTTTGAATAAGTGCTTTCAGGGATGGGCTCATTTGCAATTAGAAATTATTCGTAGTTAGCAGTCTCTGAAGGGCTATGATGAAATGTGCATGTTTTTGTATCTGACTTAATTGATGAATTGTTAAAACTGCTCTATGCATATTTTGCGGAGGTTAGGGAGGTTGAAAGAGTGGATCATTAGGCAGTGGTTTAATTGGCTTAGGTTGTGATCATATTTTTTTTTGGCGAAATTTAGACAACTTTGTTTTTGTTGGTAGTTGTAAACTGGTAGTATGTTTTTTTGAATTTCACTTGCTTGAAATTGATTAGATGTACCCTTTTTTAGGCAGAGAAGGATAATTCAATATAGTTGTCTTCAAAACGTGTTACGACATGCCTTCAGGCACGGGCTCATTCGCTAGTATTCTACAAGAAGTGAAAAGGACTCAAAGCACAATAGGTATTGGAATGCACACTGCCAAGTTCCAAGCATGAATGTACTCTCTACATAAACAATAAGTCCACTCGGACCAATCTGTGCAACGGAAACTGGCCAATCACGCTTTGCACTCAAAGAACCTTAAAGTATGTGCTGAGTAGTTGCTTGATTTCGAATGTTTTTACAACCTTTTTTTAGCGTAACTTCAATTCATTTCATCGAAAGGAAAATTGGATGGGAATGAACATTCATCGCGAAAATTGGGTTTTGATTAATTATCGAAGGAAAGGTATTCCTGTCATTGATTGTGGAGACTATAGACTATGGTTCTGACGATGAACGAAAGTGTTGAGGTGATGCTAAAAAAGGTGGAAACATCATGTCATCATTAAGGAAAAGAGATTGAGGTGTTTGAAGAATTCATAATACTGACATCAAAAGTTATTTGAAGGACAACTTTTGGCAGCAGCGATTTAGAAGGAAAATAAATATTTGAGAAGTTGATGAAGTTGGGAAAGAGTTTAACTTCTTTCTCCTTTTCTCATTCTAATTTATGTTGTTCACCGTATAAAACGTTTATGGCAGTAAATTCTGGAAGGGCCGGTAAAGATGTCGTAGAATCAAAGAAACTTGAAATAGGTGTAAGTTCCATAGGCCGAGCTAAAAGCTCCATAGGCCGATCTAAGCTAGGGTTTTTTCACTAGGGATAGTGGATTATGTTATAGGGATCGTCAAGAAAAGAGAGAAGCATAAGGTCAGAAGTAGACGATTCGGCAGGAACTGATTTGCTTGGACTACTTACAAAAATCGGATCCCATGATGCACATCTCCTGCCCACTTTCTCTAGAAGCTCGATCTGTTCGTTCTTTTGACCAAGTCCACCCTCTTTATTTGCTACTCAAAATAAGCTTTGGGCCGAAGTGTCCCACTCTTTTGTAACTTCTTTCAAACTATTTCAACATGTATTAGTGAGTGGGACCACTTATTTTTTCCATGGTCATAACTAAAATATATTAATTTCCTGCACATAAGAATTAGTATAGAAAAATAGCCCCAAAATATCTCTTGACCACTTATTTTAAGACTGTTTTGCACCCAGTGCACACCTTGATACATACTAGAGAGGGTCATGAAGCATCACTTGAATTCCATGCTTGATACTATTTATTTTAAGACTGTTTTGCACCAACTGCACACTTTGATACATACTAGAGAGGGTGAAGCATCACTTGAATCCCATTTTCTGGCCGAAGTACGAGCTGCAAAACTGGCGAGTGAATATAGGTTGGGGACAGAGTGAATGCGTAGTGTTGTAGAATCATCGAGAGAGCGATTTTTGCTTCATTAATTGCAAAGTTCATGCCTACACAATTGCGTGGTCCCAAACCAAAGGGAAGGTACGCTGCCGGGTTGTTGTTGGTAGCTTTAGCCACTCCTCCTGAAAATCTTTCTGGATTGAAGAGATGCGCGTCTTCTCCCCAAATATGTGGATCAAGATGAAGAGACAGAATAGAAATGATCAGGGTTAAATTGGCTGGAAGGACAAGCCTTCCCAATTTGCTTTCCCACTGTACTTCTCTCGTAAATCCGGGGGCAGGAGAGTATAGCCTTAGGGTCTCATTAATGACCATTGTCATCTACACAAAGATGAAATTACAGAAGTTGGCATTAGTCTGTCTGTCTATCTATCCATCTACTAAGCATGTGTACGACATTTTGCACACTCTACGTTTCTTGTAAAAAACTTAGAAAAATGTCATGAATATCCTTCTTAATCACTACTCCCTCCGTCTCTTTTTAAGTGTCCTACTTCGTAACTCCAACTTATTAAAAAGACATCATCATTATACCTTTTACATCAACTTTTTCCTTCACTATCCCTACTTACCCATCATCAATACACTTTTACTCACTTATTTTTCAAAATGGAATCTACTTTTCAGGGACAAAATAGACAATGCACCAATTTTTACCCACTAACTTTATAAAATGGACACTTATTAAGGGATAGCCCAAAATGGAATACTGGACTCTAAATAAGGGACGGAGGGAGTACTATTCATCTCTCCCTTTGTCGGTTTTCCCACTTAACAAGAGAAAAAGAACTTTCAAACTTCCCTTCACAAATCTCCTCGGGTTCAAGCTTTCTCTCTCAACAATGTTTACCCATTTGATATTAAATTGAACATCGATCGATAAGGGATAAGTAACACAAAAGATTTTTTTTTCTGTAACCCCATGCATATCACATGTACTACGCTTGTACTGAGTTATACATGGGGTACAAGGTCATGGAGTGTACCTGTTTCATTCTTGCAATGCCTTCTGCAGTTGGATTCTGTTCTCCGAATAACCCTAGAACCTCCTTCCGTAATTTGTCTTGCCACTCCCTATTGATTGCTAGAAGAAGAATGGTCCACGAAAGCAAGGAGGTTGTCGTTTCGTGTCCAGCAATGTAGAAGGTCTTGCAATTATCAACCACGTCTTCCAGTGTAATCCTACTCTTCTCGTCGGTATCATTATAAGCCTCCACAAGTAGACCAAGCAGATCAGTCCCAAAGTTTCCCTCTTCTCTTAAAACTTTTTCTCTTTTCCTTACAATCCTCGTAATAGAATCTCTTATTTCACGTTTAAGTTTATTTGATTCTATATCATCGCTACTCTTCCAGAATAGGCTGCACACACAGGAACAATATAAACTATTGATGAGAAAGAAGAAGAAACTGAGCAAATCTATCTCACTACAGCTGCACCACTTTTTTTTTTTTTTCTCTTCTTGAGATTAAATGAAGCATGAGTTCAATTACCTAAGGCCAGGAAGCCTGATTCTGAGCGTATTTCTGGAAACTAAGAAAACCATCTTGCTCAACTTCTCAAATATATCTTTCCCTTCTAAATAACTACTGCCAAAAGCTGTCTTCGAAATGACTTCTGAAGTTAATACTTTAAATTCTTCGAACACATCAATCTCTTTGCCTTCATGATGTTTCCACCTTTCTAGCATCATCTCAACACTCTCAATCATCGCCGGAACCATATTCTGCATAGTAAATCACATTTATCCTATTTCTATAGACGTAACATAAGAATCCAAACATTTCATTGTACATAACAATCCAAAGTCCAAACTAAACAATAACTACTTGTACAAACATACTTTTATGCTCTCTGCATAGAAAGCGTGGCTGGCCAGTTTCCTTTGCTTTGCCCATTTTTCACCTTTAGATGTCGCAAGCCCTTCTCCTAACAGCTTCTTTAAGATGCCTTCAATACCTCCTTTCACGTAACTCTTTTCCTTGTCGTTAAGTATTTCCTTGACATACTCTACTTCTGTAATAACTAACTGAGCTTCTGGACCATGCCACATAAGGAAATTCTTCCCTGACCCAATAAAAATGAATCGAAGAAATCATCAAAAATTAGATCGAAACTTTTCCTACCGTATATGTTGATTATGTTTTTGTTTTCAATATTTTCGTACCGTATATGTTGAGCCAAGATTGTAGATGAGGCTCGAGTCTGGGGAATATGTTGTGCGATAAATCCATTGGTTTGCTCATGGTTGCTGTTCTCATACTGAGGACCTCTTTCATATTTCCATGGATGAGTCTGTAAGAAGGGCCTCTGATTCCCTGTGAGTTCATCACGTGTTGAATGCGAATTGGAGCCCACCATATTCTGTGTATGAGCTTGATGAGAAAAAATAGAAGGTACAAACAAAGAGAGCATGAAACAATGATTTTTATGGTTTCCATAACACCCATATCAAGTTCAGGCCACAGAAGTTCAAGAAGCAGCTGAACAATTAGTTCTATCGTTTAATGTTTGTATTTATAGAAGGGGGTGTTGGAAGCAGGGGCGGAGGTGTATGGGGTAGAGGTGGCACGTGCCACCCCTGGTTCCAAAAAAAGTTTAATTTTACATTAAAGGTAGTCGATTAGGCATTAATGAACAGTTTGGTTTGGGTTTTGACGTTTGAGAGTAATGAGTGAAGAGAAATAGACAGAAAATTTATTAAAGACCGTGCCCTGAGGTTTTGAGACCCCAAAAGAAACAAGAGTACTGGTTGTCATGGCTCAACGCTAAAAACATGATGTTGAAAGAATATCGAGCTCCACTTTTAAAGATCGTTAAATTATTTTGGTGCTAAGATGAAGGATGATTAAACTTAAAATATATGAATTTTTTTCTACGAAAAGGTAAATGATACGTAACCTTAAAATAGTTGTGTCTGTTTTGTTTACTAAATATATAAAATTTCATTATTAGTGATTGATTTAGGTAAAACTTTGTTTCTCTCTTGGATGTATTAATTATCAGATAATATGATTATAAAGTACAATAATCACATAATAAGGAAAGCAAAATAGGCTAGAACGGTCCAATATTTTTGTTTTTGAACTGCCAAAAAGAACTGTCTCTCTTGGATGTATTAATTATCAGCTAATGCTAAAGTCTCCTAAATTGAAAAGAGCGTTAATTAAAATCTTTTGGGTGCTAACCGAGCCAAACAAGACGAACACAGTATTTGCTTAGCTTGGCTCGATCTCTCTCTATTTTTTTTTTTTAGCTCGAGCTTGAGAATTTTTCAGGACTAATTATTCAAGCTCGGGTCACATTTGTACTTTTTGTGGTATTCCTGTAATTGATTGTGTAGACTATAGAGTATGGTTCTGACGATGATCGAAAGTGTTGAGAAGATGCTAAAAAGGTGGAAACCTCATGAAGGAAAAATTGAGGTGTTTTGATGAATTCATAATACTGACATCAAAATTTATTTGAAGGACAACCTTTGGCAGCAGCTATTTAGAAGGAAAATAAATATTTGACAAGTTGATGAAGTTGGGCATATCATATCTTCCAGGAGAAAAACTTTTTAACAGAGGGAGCCGTGAATAACTGTTTACGGAGGTTAATCGATCGCGCGCGTTCAAAGTGTATTGAATAGTCTGGATTTTAAACAAGCTTTAAGTATTCTTCTCCGAAAA
Source organism: Rhododendron ovatum (assembly GCA_019656835.1). Lineage (NCBI taxonomy): Eukaryota > Viridiplantae > Streptophyta > Magnoliopsida > Ericales > Ericaceae > Rhododendron > Rhododendron ovatum. Next base: position 8,929,443 of record CM033799.1, on the reverse strand, counting down.
AATTTCATTAAAATACGGACCGTCTAACGTCAAAACAGATGGCTGAAATCGTTGAGTTCCGCAAATGACTTATTCACAACTCCTCCGTGAATGAGCCAACCTCTCCCTCCAGAATTCCTTTCTCCTTTTCTCATCCTAATTTAGTCTGTTCGCCATTTAAAACGTCATGGGAGTAAATTCTAGGATGGGTAAGTAATGATGTCGTAGAATGATTTGAGCCGTTCAAAAACGCAAAGGACCGCTCGAATGCGCCGAATGGATCACATGGTACCAACTCAGCATTGAAATTTTTTTCCAGAAAAACAATATCATTCCGTTAGCAAGTTTTCCATTTTCAGCCCCGTTTGATAAGGGTATTACCTCTTAGGATTGGATCGAATTCTTTCATTTGCATATTTGGATTAACATGATCATCGATGAAACTCAGACGCTATATCCTCCAGGCATTACCATTACAAAGAAAAGTTGAACGGGGAGTGAGATTGGGAAGACCGGTTCTTCCGGCCAATATAAACGTGTTAATTCCAGCTCTGGCACTCCGGCCATGCATCTTCATCCTCAAACATATATGGGGAGAAGACGCACATCTCTTCAATCCAGAAAGATTTTAGGAAGACGTGGCTAAAGCTACCAAACTTAACAATATCGTATCTTTCCTTATGATCAGTGCAAGACATTTTATTTTGTTGGACATGAGACGACTAACAGGTCTTTTGGCTAAATAAGCTAATTGGTTTTTTTGTCTTTGTTCAATTTTTTTCATATTTGATAGTTTTTCATCAATTTTGGGTGAATTATTGCTTCTCTAAAACGGGATGAATTTAAAAAGTAAAAAATTAAGATCGAAACCCAATTTTTTTTCGAATAAAGAAAAAAAAGCCAATAAGTCAATTTTTTTTGTCTTTATTCAGAAAAATTAGGTTTGGGCCATAATTTTTATTTTTCTGATTCATCTCATCAAGTCGAACAAATAATCCATAAAAACTTGACGCAAAATTAAAAAATGCAAAAAAAAATTGAATAAGAACAAAAAAAAAAAAAAAGCCAATTGATTTATTTGACCAAAAGATTCCTGATAGCTGTCCATACCGATTGGCCAGAGAAAGCAAGGAAGCAGGTATATATTTGAGCTGTCTGGAAAACAATTATGTTACATACACAACACTAAAGACAACCTCTCACATACAAGTGGAACTCACATGCACAAGTGGATGTGGGACCCACATATATGTGAGGTTATCTTTGATTTTGTGTTTGGATTATTGTGCACCCTAGACTTTTTGCACAACCCATATTCAGATGGCATCACGAGACTCAAAATCATAAGCAACTGTATATTTTTTCTAAAAACGCAAATAATATTTTTCCTAGAACAGATGTATGTTATAGTCCTCAATGAACACACTTAGACGCAAGTGGAGTGTAGTACAGTTAGTGCCTCCCTTATACTCCAATGCACATAGACATAGTTCAATTTCTGTAAGCACTCATCCCCTCTTCTAAGACAGAGTAGATGTTTAACGAAAGAAAAAGAAAAAAAAAAAAATGAACACACTTACATTTTGGTCCCCCATGGAAGGCCAAATGCTACAAAACCGTTAAATTTGGCGGCCGAGGGTGTTTCTCTTTCATACATTGAAGAATCATTAGACTCTAGTCACTCTACCCTCCAGTGCCCTTCTCCAAAAGGAAAGTTGATAGAAAAGTCCAACAAGGGAAGCCCACTCTTCCCCCTAAAATGGTGTTGGGTGGGTCCCTCTTAGTTGGTGGGTCCACATTAGCTCTTTGAATGAGTCTTGAATTTATTTCCGTTTGAACAAAAAAGAAAAAGAAAAAAAAAAGAATGAGTCTTGAATTGATAAGGGGTTAACTTAATTGTCATTATATGAATAACAAAGGGAAAACTTATAATTCCATTCATTGAGTTACAAAAGAAGTCAGGAGACTTTGGTCTCTCCCTAAGTTTTGCGTGAAAAATAAACAGAAGGTACAGAGAGTTCCAGAGAGCAACGAGAAAAAGAGGGGGTTTGCTTCAACTTTCAAGCCAAGATCGGTTGTCTGTATCTTCCCTGATGTTGATGAGATTTTAGTATGGTCATACCTTCAACGAGCTTTACGTGTTAATCGGAGCGGATTATCAAGGTTCGGATTGTCAAGATTCGCTCGGGATCTAAGAGTTTGGAATATCCATTTGGTTAGACCTAAATTTGTATCTTTGTTGATTTTGATGAAATATATCTTTGGGTAATGTTTGTAAGCCTCTAGTTGTTTGCTAGGGAGGAATCTATTGTAGCCCCATTATCATTATAATGGAAGATTTGGTAGCGATTACTCTCCTGTGTATGTATCTCTAACTAAGGCGAACCAAGTAAAAATTTGGTGTCTTGTGATTTGTTTGAGTTGCTTTATTTTTGCGGCTACAAGATTTGTTTGTTGGTTATTGTGGATTGCAATATTTAGCCTATTCTCAATTTGCATAAAAAGGAAAAATATCGAGGAGTTCAAGTAGTTTTTCCCAACAAATGGACCTCTTCATTGCACCACTAGCACTTCGCCATGACCCTCAAATATGGAAAGAGGATGTTCACCTCTTCAAACCGGAGAGGTTTGTTAGAGGGGTGGGTTAGAGGCTAGAGCTACCAGCAATACAGCAGCAGCGTTTCTGCCCTCAGGGTTTGGACCCAGAACTCGTATAGGTTTGAATTTTGCAGTCATTGAAGCTAAGATACTGCCATCAATGATCCTACAGCGATACACGTTCACTCTGTCCTCAAACTTATGCGTATTCACCGATTCAGGTTTTCATGGTTCGTCCACATCATGGAGTACTTCAAGTTGTTCTTCATGCATACTGAGTGTGAGCAAAGAGCGTCAAAATAAGGACACAAACATTTATGTGGTTTTGCTCAAGTGCAAAGCAAGAATGTACTCTACGGGAGAAGAGCGAGAGAGGATTCACTATCAACGAGTTGAGATTACAAAAAGTCGGCTATACCCGTAACTCTGAAAAAAAAAACCAAATGATATTCAGGAACAAATCTCCAGTGAAATCTGAAAGGGAGAACAAACCCTTTGTGGAACCCAAAGAGACAACACAAAACATTAATATCAAACCCCAATAACAAAAGAGACAAACCCTTGGAACCCAAGGTACGTATTTATAGAAAAATACCAAGTATAAATCTAAACTAACTTAGAATAGAATTCTAGTCACATAAGCCTAAACCGACTCAGAATAAGAAATTCTAGTCACTTTCCAACATATTCCATGCACTAAACTACAAGTATAAAGAGAGAACTTTTAGGCGGCTAGGGTTTCAAGGGGAGGCCCTGCCTCCACCGCCTCCTCCCCTCTCTCTTTCCCCCATCCTTCTCCTTCCCTCCCTCTACCCTCTCACCCAGTTTTCTTCCATCTCTACCTCTGGTCAAGTGTGGTTTCCTTTCGACCTCAGTCGGGATGGCATGGTGTGAGGCTTGGCCTCTCCCGTCTGTCTTTTGATCTGGTTCGACGAGGAGCATCGGTGTTAGGCGGTTGGTGGTGATTGCCGGGGGTTTTGGGCTTGAATAAAGAGGTTTGGAGCGGTAGGGGTTTTGTTTTTCGTTTTCTGCTTCTCCGGCTTTGATCGAAGGTCTTCCGTGGGTTTTCCCCGTCCGAATTTGTTACCAGTCTAGGTTTCCTCCAGATCCGATGGAAGTGGTGGTGGGTAAATAATGGTTGGTGTGCTATTTGCTATTGGTTTTGCTTATCTAGAGTGGTGCTGCAGCACATTTGCGGGTGTTGGTGGTGACAGAATAAGGCTCTGGGGCATGACCCTAGGCCATGTTTTCGTCGTCAGCAGAGGGGGTGATCGGCAAGGGAGTTTTCATGGCCATCGGCGCCGTGTGGCCGATGATCGGAGATCCGGCCCAGGATTCTTTTTTCAATCTTCGCGCCCAGAGCCTGTCGTGCCAGCGTACACTTGCCGGAGATGTTTTCTTCACTACTTCGGTTTGAGATCCAGTCGGTGCCTCCATCATTGGTGTCAGGTGGTTCCTCTTGGTTGGAGATGGCCAGCGTGCTTTGCGGAGTCCATCCACAGTGGTCGTGATTTTCTTTCTTGTTTGTTTATTACCCCTGTTTCCATCGACTTTTATTATTAGTCTCTGACTATTTCAGGCCGGGGCGGCAAGTGGTGAGATAGCTGGTCCCTCGTGTCTGGCGGTGAGTTGTGCACAGGTCTAGTCACTAGTTTTGCTATTTTTTGTCGCTGCTCCTAGGACGTCACCTATACTTTCTGTTATTTCTTCGGTGCTAATTTGTTGTAGGTTCCCTTTCTCTGTTCTAGGATGGATATATTCGCTGTATCTAGCCTATTTTGGCTTTTAATGAAATGGGTTTTGAATAAAAAAAAAAACTACAAGTATAAATAAAATTTTGTATACACATGAAAAAAAAAAAAAATCTTAGCCCATAAACAGTAGAACGCTGCTACCAGTACATCAAATGATGTACAACAGATGCACATAGATCGCTTTTGCACCCGTTTCGAGTCCCGCAAAAATGATCGGAGCCGCTCATTTTGTTCAAAATATTTCGTTTAGGGTCTCTGTAAAAAATCACCTCAATCAAATATCGCGGTAACAGTGTTTACAAATCATCCAACTTCACTTCAAAATATAGGCTAAATTTTCAAGCAAAAATTGGATGATTCGTAAACTCTCTTCTTGAAATCGGATAGAGATGATTTTTTACAGGAGCCCTAAATGAGCAGCTCCGATTATCTTTGCGAGATCCGAGATGGGCGCAAAAGCGATCTGTGCGCGGCTGCTGTGCATCATTTGCTGTACTTGTATCTTTACTGTAAATAATAGGGGTGAGCAAAAAATCTGTCAAATCGCGAATCTAGTTTAAACCAATTCAAACCGAATGATTTGGTTTGGTTTTTTATTAGTGTGGTGTGGTTCCTGTTTAAAAAAATTAAAAACTGCGTTAAATAGTTTGGTTTGTAGATTTATGTTAATGGTTTCGGTTCCAAACCAGTTTGAACCGTATATTTATATAACTCATTTAATTTAGATACACCAAGTATACATGAGAGTTATATAATCTCTGTGGTTAACTAATTTTCTAAATTAATAATCTATTCAATCCACAATCCTATTTAATATTCATTTACTGTCAAAATTATTTAGTATAAACTTCTATATATCACAACTAATTCCTGTAATTGTGGTACACCAAAAGCACATGGTATATAAATATATAATGCTTCATTCAGTGAATAGTGATTTCATGGTTCAATTAATTCCTAAATTTTTCTATATTTTTATAAATGAAAACCAATTCTTAGTTATCGATCTCCACAATTTTGAGTACTTTAAATATTTTACGAAGATGATATCTCAGTTTTAAATAAACCGTGCTTCAAAACCGAAACCGAACTATAGTCTAATGGTTTGGATTAGTTTGGTCCTATACTTTTTATGGGTTGGTTTGATTTCCCAAATTCATAATCCATAGGTAGTGGTTTGGTTCTCGGTTTACTATGAAACCGAACCAATCTGGTCCATGCTCACCCTAAATAAACAATGTCAATCCGATGGCAGTCTCACAGACGACTTCCTCGTGCAAATCCTACCCTCTTGTTGGCCCGACCTCGCCGGCGCCACCACCATAGGTCTCCCGGCGCCAGACAATCAATTTGGTTTCGACAATGATCCATCGATGGAATTGACAACGAAGGTCTGGCAACCCCAGATGGGCGGCGACGGCAATGGTACTAGCATGCATTAGAACTGTAATGTATTCCCTCCGTCCCATTTTAGTAGTTCCCTACGAAAAGACGTGTAATTTTTGAATAAAAAATAAAGTTCTTTTGTATATGATTTTTCAATTTTCTTTGCACAAAATGAAAGATCTTGATTAGTTCTTTTATTTGGTGCAAAAAAAAATTTAAAAATTATGAACGAAAGTATTTTATTTTTTTATCCGAAAATTGCACATTTTTTCTTAAGAAACTATTATTTTGGGACAGAGAGAGTAACAATTACTACAAATGTGGATGACTAGGTGTTAATTTGTCATATCAAGACACAGTATGGTAGAAACAGGTAAATAAATAATTTGATCACTGATTTTCCATCAAGTTTGCGGCCACGAGGTTGGAGAGGTTGGACGCAATCTTTGAGAACTTGGCTGCAGTATTGGAAAGTGTGACCGCAGTGTCAGTGTATGTTTGCCGCAAGGTTGGAAGGTATGGCCGCAATGTCTCTGGGCCAATTTGGTGATTACTTATTTACTTGTCTGCGTAGCCCAGATAAAGAAAAAGAAGTTTGCGTGGTCTGTTTTAGAGCATCAATATCTGAGTAGGTATATGCATAAATTTAGGTAAAGTAGAGAAGTAGAGCCAAAAAAGTGTAGTGCAGCAGATTAGCAAAACGCAAAGGTAAAATGCATTTTCTAAAATGGTTCTGTAGAAATAACCAAGCACAGTTCATTATGTACTGTTTACTTTATTATTGTTTTACACAACTAACATGCACTCTCTCCTTCCTTCTGTCATTGCTTGTATTTTATAATACTATAAATGTCATATTTTATACAAAGTATTGGTGTGGTGTTTTAGTCAAAAGAAGGCAGCAAAAATACACTTCTGCACTATTCACCTGCCATTTGGACGAACCATTGATGTACATGCTCTTAATCCAGCCCATATCGGTGCCGACCAATAGCCTGCCCATAGGGGCCCAAATGCATAGTAATCCAGTCCAATACATAGCATTCCTGAGTCCAATACCCTCCAGCAGGAAAACAAAATTATGGGCACGTTCGGGAGCTCCACCACTGTCGCATCCAAGTAGTCGTTGGACGTCGGAGCTTTGCCAGTAGCGGCAACGGCGACAACACGACGTACGACGACGGGCTTTATGCTTTTCGCAAAACGCAGATCTGACTCTTCCAAAATCCAATCTTGAGTGGACTTGGGTTTTCCACTATTGTTACTATTTTTTTACGCTTTTCTATTTTTTCCTGTTATTTTCTTTGTATTTTCGGATCGATAATGCCCTTTTGTACTTGTTTTTATTATGAAAGCAATATGTTTGTGCTTCCTCAAAAATAAAAAAAAATGAGAGATGGGATGACTCAATGGAGCCCACTAAAAGATCCCTAGAAACAATCCAAGCCGTGTATTTGTTTTAAAATCATTTTTTGAGTTATTCATAAAAAAATTTGCTCAATCTGATACCCCTAAATTCTTGATCCAAGATATCGAATTGAGCTGATTTTTTGTTAGGTTGCATAAAAATGAATTCAAAACTAATGGACAGCTTAAATCATTTGTGTGGATCCCGTAGTAGGCCCCACAGAGCCGTGTGCACATAATATCTCTGTGTGGGTAGTTTTTGTGACAAGAAATCTTGTTGACTGTTGTGATTAGGCTTGAAAATGTATTTTTTATTTTTCGATGGGTAGTCATTTTTGCACTAAGGTGGTGTTCCACTTCACTTTTAGCAAAATAAGTTGATTTTGTCCTTATTTGAAATTTTTAGCATTTGTTAGTTTTGCGTCAAATTTTTGTGAATTATTAATTCGTCTCAACGATAGGAATTTGAAAATTTTTTTTTTTTTTACTTTTACCAAAATATTTTAGGAAATAACCAATAAGTTGGATTTTTTTTATAGCTAAAAAGTGGTTATTTTCTAAAATATTTGCGTAAAAGTAAATTTTTTTTTATTTTTCCGATTAGTCTCAATAAATCAATAATCCACAAAAGTTTGGCGCAAAACTACTAATCGAAAAAAATTTGAATAAAGATAAAAAGTTCTAAAAATTAAGCAGAACGGGACCTAAGTTTTCTTTTTAACGGCGAAAATTTTCACACTAAGTTGCACATCTTCATTTTATGCCTCTCAACTCCGTAGATAGGGGACGGAGGGAGGCTTTGTTAACGCATCCTGCCAAGTTAAATCATAACAAAATTACCAGTTGTTTTTTTTTTTGATAAAAATAATTATAGGACTTGGTGCATATTTTGTAACAACCCTAATTTTGGCCCTAAATTTTTCAAATAAAAACTCGTATGGTTACCCTAAAATTTTATTAGTTAACTAAATTATAAGTATTTTTATTCAGAATTTATCTTTTTTAAAAAAATATATACATATAATTAGCTAGTCATATATCTTATTTCTATATTAGTCAAAATTTTAATATCCAATTATATATATATATATATATATATATATACACATATATATGTTTGTGTACATGATAATTGCTCCCTAAAATTGTGGGATTGTGTTTCCCCAATCCTCATCTCTCCTGATTCCCTCTCACCTCTCCCGAATATCTCTCTCCCTCTCCTTGTTCCCAATACCGAACCACTTCTACCTCTCTACTTCTAAATTTCAGCCGCCATAATCATCATTTATCACCTCCCTCCCTCCATTCTTGCACCCATGTCCACATTCCACCTCTCCACTACGTCCTATAAAACCCTCCCTCACTCCGAGATTCACGAAACCTAACATTATCACTACTGTAAATTAGTAGGAAAAAAATAAGGAGAGGAGAGCCAAAGCTTGGGTTCCAAAAAAATGGTGGTTTAGAGAGACAAAGAAATGTGTTTCGGTTTTACATTCACCTGAACAAGATTCCGGTTCAAACATCATACGCCACGTTCTCAAATTTATCGGAAACATCCATCGCTCACCTAAAGTCTGCTTGAGGTCCCAGTCGCCGCCGTCTTCTTAGTTTTTACCGAAACTGTCTGAACCCGTTAACCACTGTTTTAGCCAGAACCGAGGTATTATAATCGTTCTCCTACCTCTCCCTAAGTATATTCAGTCCTTAAATGATGATTTTAATGAGTTAGAACAGAAGAAATCGGTTCATGGATCAAAACCCAGTGATTCGAAGTTTTGCTCTGTTTTTTTTTCGAATGGGCACTGTTCATGAACGTTGAAATTTTAAAAAAAGGTGTACTGAAATTGCAGTTAGCCCCTCATGCTTACGTTGATTCCAAAATTAATCCTAAACTATGTATTGTTTCATGTTTACCTTACTTGTCACACTTTGGTAATTAAAAATCTTGAATGTGTGTTACGACTCATTTATTCTGGTTAACTATTAATGAATAGAGATGTTTATTAAAAGTTTAAGCAACCCAAAGGGGCATTGGCCTAATCATAATTAAAATATTATGTCTTTACTTACTCGCACAATATTATTTGATATGTACTTTTATCTCATTGAAATGTATCATGCTATGAATTGAGCTGTTATTGATTATATCATGTTCGATGTGCTAAAATGGACTTAGGTTGATTGGGTGGTTACGAGTAGTGACTCAAATAGACGATGTTAAGTAAAGAAAAAATGGTAAAGTGTTGGAAGTGTGAGTGTGTGAATTGTGACTTGAGCCATGGTGATGGCAAGGGTAACCAATGGAGCCCTATGTTGAAATGGGTAACCAATGGGGTCCAGTGTTGAGAAATGTTGTGACGTTAATGTATGATACGTCATGAGAAGTTTCTCTTGAAAAAGTGAATGGGTCCCATGAGACGATTATAGTTAGCGTGGGGTAGTGGATGTCGGGCCCTAATGTACGATGCGTCATGGGATGACTCGATCCTCCTGTTATGGTCTTAAATGAGAACATGCTAGATACATAATTTAGGTGCACTTACCTAAGACCCTGGTGCAGGATAAGTAAAAGGAAGGGTGGACCCATGAGACGGTTGTAATTAGTGGATGTGGAAGGAAAGGATCTTGTGGTGAAGATCCTTAGATTTCACGTAAGTTAATGGATAGTAAATAAAATGATGATGTGTTATTATTCTGTACCTTCTGTGTATTACCAATTGTTCTATTGTTGAATGCTAATTGTAGAGTAAGGGGCTGGTAGGATTGGGATTATTTTACTGGGTGAATTATCACTCACGGATATATTTATATCCTGGTAAATCGTTTACTTCGGCGATCAATTTGCTAAAGGATGCAGGGTTCAATGGTGGAGCAGTTTGATACATGAGGAATATCAAGAGCGGAGACCGAGTATGTTTGGAATCTGTATCAAAACTAGAGTCGCTCTGAAAACGTTTAAATAAATGTTAGCTAGATTTTTTGCATTTTTTTAATGTAAATTTTGTATAATGATAAATAGGGGCCTAATAGTTTATAAAATTCAGTATATTTTAAGCTTAATGCCTCCAAAAATTCTTAGAAAATCGGGGCGTTACATATTTTTTTAAGAAATTCTACAACAATTTAAAGAACTAATTGAGATTTTTAATCTGGTGATTTTTTTTTCTTACATTATCACTACTACAAAAATAGATAAAGATTTCAGTTATTTGGTGTGATCTTTCACTTTTAATCTCGCATTCAAAATCGTGGTCTATCATGGTGTAACTAAAAGTCCCTATCTTTTAACCACAAGATAAAAATCGTGATTAAAACTCATTAAAATCGTGACTAAAAACATAAAAATCGTGATTAAAAATTATAAAACCGTGATCTTTAACAGCTTAACATCTCAGTTTCATTATAAAACCGTGATTGTTTAGAGAGTAACAATATCAGTTTTTGGAAAAATCGAGATTAAAAGTGGCGTTTTCCTAAGGGAAAAAATCCCACTTTATTTATCTTGTTGGGTTTTAAACTTAAGTCTCTTGAGTTTTGCATAGAAACTTTAACCAACTGCATCACACACATTTTTCAATATATAATTGAAATATTTAATATATAACATATGCGTTTAACATTAAAATATATTTCGAACATCATTTTGAACCTTTAAATATTAAAATTAGAAATTTTGATAAACATGAAAGTTGTAGCCCTTTATGTTATTGTTCAAACCCAATTTGAATTATCTCAATTAATAGAGTTTTGAGCATAGAATTATATATACTCGAAATACATTTGGCAATGAAATGCAACATTTATAAATTTTGTCACCAAAGGTACCCATTTGGTAACGAAATATATTTTCATCGCCGAAAGTACCCTATTTTTTGACGAAATATTTTTTTGTAGAATGATTGAGAGTGACATTTATTTAGGAGTATTGCGTGCGGAGTCGATTAACGGGTAAGCGACTTTCAATTTTTCCTATATAAGAGCTTTCATAATAAGTCTAAAACAAAATGTGATGTATTCTCTAACTGACTATCTCAGTTTCTAGATAATTGAGATTAAAGGTTCTTTTATCTCAGTTTTTTCGAAATGAGATATATTATTTCATATACAATCTCAGTTTTTCAAAAACGAGATCTATTCTTTAAGTTACAATCTCACTTTTAGATTATTGAGATTAAAAAATCTTTTCATCTCAGTTTTTTTTGAAATGAGATATATTCTTTCATATATAATCTCAGTTTTTTGAGAATGAGATCTATTCTTCAAGTTACAATTTCACTTTTTAGATTACTGAGATTAAAAAAATTTTCCATCTCAGTTGTTTTGTATAACTGAGATTAAAACTATAGTCCACAACATTTTATTACGTTTTTACAAAAAGTGAGATCTTTTTAGTTTTTGAACCGTGATCTTTATACCATTTTGTAGTAGTGTATGTATATAGTGGACAGATGGAACTTTAAATTTCATAATAGAATGGGTTGTTATTTTTAATCGGGTCAAATTTTGGCTAAGGAAAATTTACACGATAATAATAGCACTTGTTGTAAAGTTGAAGCAAATGCAAGACACCCGATATAATTAAGAATGACATTACAGATTAAAAAAAAAACAAGATATAAAGAAATGTATGGTTTATCAATAGAATTGTCAACCAAAAAGAAGTTCTGTTTTCTTGGAGCTTATAGATAGATTGGTCATTACTTGGGCTATATTTGAATCAAGGATTTATAGGTAAGGAGAAACAAAAACGTTGAGAGGGTCTACTGACCACAATATTGGAATCCTTTAATTTTCTTCGTGTTCTTGGATAAATTATTCATCCAAATACCCAGTTTCAAATTGAAAGCACGTCTTTTCACAATCACTCTCAAAGAGTAATTATTCAGTGGCCTTGGGCACTGTCAAGTGAGTTTCAGCTGCAAGAATATTGATCCTACAACTGAAACTCACCTGGTACATGGGTATGCAAAATTTTGGGCACAGAGGACTTCTACCGGTGGTCAGTGGTCTTGCAACTTGGACATGTAAAACCTGAATACCTTTGACAACGATCTTATCATGTGTCTATGTGAACTACACAATAATTTTTTAAAAATTCGTCATTCATGAGTTTGTGGCGTTTTCTTTTACTGGTCTAGGAATCACGAAAATAACCCAATGCCAATCAAAAAAGAAAAGAAAAGAACCCCAACGCCAATAAAAAAGAATCAATAATATAAGAACTAATTGAGATTTCTAATGTAGTGTATTCTTAAAAAAATAAACTTACATTCTACATGTAATGCCTCGAATTTTGAAAACGTTAAATAAATAATTTTTATTGAAAACTAAATAGAGTCTGGCTTAATATTACATTATAACCCTTATAAAAGTACTTTTATTCAAATAAGAGAGTTAGGGAAACTAAGGTTTCTATCTACTGTTTCGTCTGTTCCTCCATCTTGGCTAGCTCTTCGGCTCCAAAAGTTTTCAAGGTGTAGAGTTCTTTCTGTTCATCTACAAAGTCTAACACATTATACTAGCGTCGTCACCAATATATTATGTCAGGGTCACCAAAGGTAACACCATGAGCTACGAAAGCTCAGCAGAACAATCCCACACCCACTAACCTATAACTTACACATAATAGGGTATAGAATCAGTGAGATCCACATACTACATGCGTATTTAACAAACAGTTAACAATGACACATCCACATTTACTATTCAACAAATGTTGGTGTCCGTGATTTTGAGTTTCTCCTACGCGATATATCGTAAACCGTGTCTCTATTTTTCACTTTTCATTTTCCAAATTAACATTTCCAAAATCGTTTTTATACACCCAATCTCGGTTCCGCCGCTCTAGGTTTCCGAATATCCGCACAATGGTTTCGCCGCTTCGGGTTCCCATTGGCACACAAAACATGAAATTTGGCATTGGCTCCTCTCTACAGATAACCAATTCACAATTTAAAACCCTCAGTTCTATCGCTCCGGATTTCTGAGTATCCCACAATGGTTCCGCTGGTCTGGGTTCCCATTTGGATTTTTGAAAATCATTAAAACAATTGCGTTGGTTTCTCTCCGCGGATAACCAAACCACAAGTCATTCCTCGGTTCCGTCCCTCCTGGTTTCCGAATATATCACAATGGTTCCGCCGCTCTGGGTTTCCATTGGGTTTTCAAAATCATTTCTTTACACACACATATCACACAATGGGCAAGTCCAGCCACATTGTGGTTTCCAAACCACAACTTGCCTTTAACACACCATAGGTGTCATATTTCTACTTTCTCAATTTCTGTGCCTCGTTGCATGCATAGATTCCGTGATGGGACTTTTCACATAAGTATACATAAATCATTCATTGAAATCTTGAACCTAAACTAATAAGATCATCCAACTCTATATCATCTAATCATGTTCAAATCACCACTTAAAGCATAACGCCACATGTACGGATCCAAACAAGTGATCCAAGTAATCATATATACATACAAGTGATCATATATACTAATCATGTTCAAACAAGTGATCCAAGTAATCATATATACATACTCATAACCATCTTAAGACCAAAATACGAATACTTCCAATCAAGTTAATACTTCCAAAATTCGTTCTTTCTTTCTTTTAGAGAAGTTCAAAACAACATGTATTTTTCCAAAAAATAAGGTCGAGTTATTCACATACTCCCCTTCCTTTTCAAAACTTTAGTAAAACAACTTTCAAATTCTTATGTGTTACAAACATCATGATATACCTAAAGTTTAATGGATAAGGAAAATACTACGTATACTTAGAGTTAATGAGGACGGGAAAAATCTACTGTTATTTTTGGCGGTAGGACAGCTACGGAAAGTAAGTCGGTTTTCGGACGGAGTAATTTCCTACGGTAGCTTCCGGTAGTTTCGAAAGAGAAAGGTTTCTCTCGAAACTAGTTCTTGACTAAATTACTTAAACTTTTTGGATCGAAAGGTGATCGAGTGATGGTTTAGTGGCGGCCTAGAATGAGTTTCTTGAAGAACTTAGAAAAACTCAAGAATAAGAAAAATAAAGAACAAACTCAAGGATTTTAGAGAGATAAGTTGAAAGGTTGGAAGGTGTGAGTTGAATGGTAAGTGAGGGGTCCTATTTATAGCAAAAATTTTGGCTTCCATTGACAAGACTAACTTCTATTATCTAATGGATAAATTTTTCTCTAGCAATTATTATCCAATGGGAAAACGGGTAATTATGATAGGTATGACCTTGAAGTGACAAATCATAAAGGGTTTTTGGTCCTGTCTTGTCCTAGGAATTGCTAGCAAGAAAGAACAAAATAAAGTCTAGAAATGGGTTGTCATGTTGCACTAGGCTTGAGTGTACAATAGATAGCTTGTTTGAGTGTCCAATACACAAGCGCGCGTGCGCACACACACACACACATACACACACACACTCTCTCTCTCTCTTTCTCTCTCTCAACTCAATAAAAAGAAAATATGTTTACTTCTTTTGGAAGCAATCTTATGGGATTTGGTTTTGACTTGTCTAGTCAAATTTAGGTATACTTCTTGGATTTTTTTGGCAAGACTTATTTTTATTACCCAAAGGATAAAATTTTTCCTAGTAATTATTACCCAAAGGTTAAAGAGGAAATAATGAGAATGAATATTCTTGAAAGAAATATCATTTTGAAAGTGACATTTCAATAGAGAAAAAGAGTAAAGCTAGGTTTGCTTCTATTGGAAGCAAAATGATGGCTTCCTTTGGTCCATGCTTTGTCTTGTCAAATCTATCTATTCATTGGCAATTTTCAATGTTTATTATCCAAGGGATAAAAATATCCCTAATAATTATTATCCAATGGGTAAAGAAATAATAATAATAAGTAAGGCTTGAAAAGACTAGACATGAAGTGTAATAATTACCTCTCTAGGTCTAAAAAGTTCAACTAGAGTTGGAGGGGTTCATAAGGCTCAAAGAGGGTTGAAAGGGCTCATCTAGGGTTAGGGAAAAGTAACTAGGTGAATTGGTAATTAGGTTTCTCCAACTAATTGGTTAAAAGCTAACTATACTTGCCATACAGGATTTCAAACTAAGAAATATAATTTTAAAGATTTTATTTCATTTACTAGGAAAATATACAAGTGCTTCGACAAGCGTACTTGTCTTTAGAAAATGGCTAGATTGTCCGGTGCAAATTTTTAGAAATTAAAAGTCTCAAATCTAATTACGACGGATTTTTAGAAATTAAAAAAGGATTTTAAAAGTAAATCCAAGTAATTAAAATAAAATTCAAATATTTAACGAAACTTTTATTTACCAAAAATTAGTGTCGTTACACTACATATAGTAAACTAACTTTTTGGAACATATGGACTCTTAATTATCATGACTGGACATGAATACTTTTAACGACAACTTTATCATGTGACTATGCGAACTACACGATAATTTTTCAAAGATTCAACATTTAGGAGTTCGTGTCGTTTTTTTTATTGGTCTAGGAATCACGAAAAGAACCCATTGTCAATCAGAAAAGAAAAGAACCCAATGTCAATAAAAAAGAATCAACAACTAAGCCAAGGGAAGCGTAGGTTGGAAGCAAAGAGTTTCTCTTTCTAGAGAGAGCTCTCTTTCTTTTTCTTTCTTTTGTTTAGCCGCCTCCCTTTTTTGATTTTTCCTTCCCCAGTCGGCTTCTCCTCATCTGTTTCCTTCCATGTTTTTCTCTTCTCTTTTCCTACGCTCTCACCCACATGGTTATGAGATGGTTGAGATTCTTTCCGTAGGGAGGGTAGATCTCCATTCTCCCCATCTTTTTTGGACTTAGGCGCCAGATCTTTGGAACTGGATCTAGGCCATGAGCGGTTCAACGGTGGCGGTGGCCGCATCTGCGGCGGGTTCAACCCTTCAGTCTATGATGTCATGAGCTCAAGTTGGTGTGACGGGTCATCTCGAAAGTTGATCTTTCCATACCTTGCCTCTACCCTTGGTCTATCCACCCACTTTCACGAGTGTGATTGATAAGTCCGGCTTCGGCGTTTGGTTCCATGCGGCTTTTTGTTTCTTATTGTTTTGTTTTATTATTTTTGTTTGTTATTTCTTGTATTTCCGGACCAGTAATGTCCGTTTTTATTGTACTATTTTCTTATATATAATATCTGCATTTTCTAATTGGTCGAAAAAAGAAACAACAATATAAGAATTAATATATAATATGAATCTTGTTTGATACTATCTTGATTTTTTTTATAAGACAATGATTTCAAAAACATAATATACATTGAGAGATATAATTAAGCCTTTAAAAATACACGCAAAACTATAGTGGACAATTAATAAATAGGGACGGAGAGAGTAGTATTTTGCTTCTCAAACTTTCCTATATAAACGAACTTCACCCTCCTCAGTTCTCACCCATCCATTAGAAACATCTCAGAATCAGAAAGCAGAGCACACAATGGGAAGCAGCGAGAGTAATTTGTCAAACACCGGAAGTAGCAAGACAGGCTCACAAGAGAAGATGATGAAAGCTCCCGGAAGGGACTACCGAATGCCGAGGAAAGATTTTGAGACATCCCCAGCTGGCTACTTCCGTGACCTTCGCGCCCCGAAAGGGACTACCAAGCTCGTATCGGGCTCAGGCTCACAAGAGAAGATGATGAAAGCTCCCGGAAGGGACTACCGAATGCCGAGGAAAGAGTTTGAGACATCCCCAGCTGGCTACTTCCGTGACCTTCGCAAGAAATAGGAATGGAATTCATTCAGCTTCTGTTTTCTATCTTTCTCGATCCTATTTTCTTTTGGTGTTGCTAATGCCAAAACAATTTTTGTTTGTGTCAAAACTGTAGTGCGTAGTACGAGTCTGTTATGCACTATAGTTTTAGCACTTATTAACAGAAACTGTTTTTGGCATTGTCATTTCCCTTATGTTTTAATCTGGTTTAGCTCCATTGTTGCTATGGTTTTTCCCAAGGTTTTCACCGACGGCCTGTACTGGAATTCTGCTCTGTAATATCGGTGTTTGTTAATCTTAATGGAATGGTTTCTTTCTTAGTATATTGCTATGTGATCTTGCAAAGATGTTTCTCGTAATGCTTATATGAACAACTGAACCTGAATCAGTACATCAAAAACCCGTTTCGTTCTTCCTGCGTCCAGGCATAAATGCATAAATGGAGTAGAGCGAGTTCTCATCTATCGGATCAGGGATAGTATCTTCATCATACGATTATTCAGAGGACCAGCAACAAGAAGCAAAATCAGATATTTTTTATCCTTACCGTTGCCAAAACAAAACTTCCTCATGGCTCCGTAGAAACATTAATTCATGCATCTAGACCAAGGCTCGCAGAGCAGAACGTCGGCGAGGTGGGATGGCTATGCGGATAGGTTGAGTGCAAAGGAAAGTCAAACAAATCAACAGGGATTTCATGGTTAATCAATTAAAATTAAAACATAATTTAGCCCTGAGCAAAGGTAAATCGATAAATGCAATCTTTCATTACTCATTTTTTCACAAAAATTTACTTGGACGAAAATAACCTAGTTTTAAATTTTATCTTTGACAAATCCTCTCAAAAAGGGGAGTATGGAAATCACTCTCCTTAAATGACACAGATAATGCATAATTCAATTATTTTTGGTTTAATTGTGATTACATTTTTAGCTCTAAAATTCTTCTACAAAATCTATAATGAGAAACACTTAAATAATTGGCTTGGAGCTTAAAAAATGGTTTTGTCTGTTCCGATTTATTTGTCCATCTTTTGACCTATTCATATTCCAAAAAATTTGCCCATTTTAAGTTAACTCTTGAAAGTTTTCATTTATGTCCTTCCTTTTTTTAAGTACAAATAAACAAATCTAGAGTATAATACAATGCATTCAAAAGAGTGCTCTTATTTAATGCTAAAAAATGAGGGTATTTTTGGAAACTTATGCCTTGTTCATTTCACAATACTATTCAAAAAATATTTCTCAACTCAATCATTTCTCTTTTTTCTCTCTTTAACTTTTCAATTATTACTCTTTTTTCTCACTCCATCTCTCGCCACTTTTTATCTCTCCCTCCAATCACTACTCTCATTTTTCTCTCCACTCATTTTTTAAAAATACTACTCAAATCACAAACTAATCAAAGCATTAATGTTAATCCTTATATTTCTTAATAATTTTAAATTTAGACAAACAAATTGGGACGGAGAAAACACCTTGCAAAAGAAAAAGTAAACTTTGATGGAGTTCAATCAAGGAGATGGCCTCTCGGCCCAACTGCAGTGTGCAGTTCGTCCTTTTTAAGGATTGTGTTAGGTCTGTTTTAATAATCTAAATCGTTCACTTTGTAGATCTCGTCAAGAGTTTTAATCTTGCCAAAAATCATGTTAATCATATATTTATCCATATCGTTTTGGAATGCATTTCCCTTGGGTAAAATGGACTCAGCGACACTGAATCAAATTTAATTCTATTTAGTTTTTCCAGGGAAAATGTGCTCCAAAAAGATATGGATTGATATCTTCCGATGAAGACAATTTTTTGAATGATTAAAGCTCTCGATTAGCTCTACAAAGTAAATGATTTAGATCATCCAAATAGGCCCGCACAAGCCCTAAAAAGGATGCTCTGCACAGTGCAGTTGGGCTTCCCAACTGGAGAAGCCATCTCCTTCAATCAAATGTGTGTGAAACGAATTTTATTTTCGTACGGTAATGGATCATCAAGTCTAATAGGAAAAGGACTCTAGACATGACAAAACCAACCAGGGCCCAGGTGAAAGACCTGGAAGGAATACTATCCAAGGAAGACATGGGGTTTTTGGTCATCGAGAACCAAACTAAAGTGAAAAGCATCTGGCGTTAAGGGATACACCAAAAAGAGGGACTACACCCACTTGCTAGTTCTTGGGTACGGTTTCGGATAATTTTTTTTTTACCTATTTTTCTCCTCTCGTTAATTTCAAAAAACCCCATCATATTAAACCCAAACCAAACAGGGGCAATGTGCCGAAACCTTTTCTCAAGACTTTCCATTTATTTCATGCTATATTTAAGGGATTCTGTTGTGTTGTGCCAAAACATCTTTTGAAAATAAACATCTCCACAGTTTTTCAAGAGTAGTTATTTATCATGGAGTACTATTAGTAGTAGTAATGGTTACAAGACCTTTTTGTATTCTCAAGACTATGGGAAATGGTCGAAAAATCAATCTCACTATCCTTCGAATATATGCACAGAAGATGGGCCATTATCTAATCAAACCCTTTACCCCGAGACACCATTCATTCTCTTTTTCTCCAAAGGACTTATTTATAAACCCAATTCATCTCAACCAGCTCACAAAATTGAACAAATTAAGAACAAACACACAAGAAAAATCAATGGCAAGTTTATTTTTATTTTTACATTTTGCTGCTAACAATGGGAAGTTGTGAGGGTAATCATTCTTATTCCGAGTAAGCATGGTACTGAAAGTGGTGATCAAGATTGTGCTCAGACGATCGAAGAGGAAAGAGATGATCATGAGGCGGTGGAGACCCTCAAGGTCGTTTGTACGGTGGCTGTGGGTGTTGCTCTGGTGGGATGGGGTTTACCCAAGCTTGTTGGTGCTTCGGGAGAAAAGATTGTCAAGAAATTGATGAAAGCCCCCGGAAGGGGCTTCCTCATCTTCAGGGAGGATTTCGAGCTCAACCCCCCTGCCTACTTCCGCAGCCTTAGTAATTAAAATCTTCAAAAGAGGGGGAAAAAAAAACCAATGGATTACACAGAGTTGAATAAGTAGTCGGTAGTGACTACTGTTTAGCGAAGCGTTTTGGAATTGTACCGAACATTTTAACAATGAACATTTGAGTTGAAAATTGGTTAGGCTAAATGTCCTTCTGTTTTCTTAGTTTCTTCATTGTTTTATGAACACACACCATTAAACATGAAAAGAGGGATTTCGTTCAAATTTGGAGACCGAAGAACTGAAGAAGAAACAGAATGAAAATTCAGATGAACCGAACTTTGCACAGACTGTAAAAACGGCATTCACTCCGGCTCTCAATTCTCGCACTGACGAATTTTAGTTCTTTGGGAAGTTTTTGGAAGGCATTTTCACGCTCGTACTCACACACACACATTCGTCCTGTGTGACTTAGTCCAAGGCATTAAAATCCAGCAATCCACCAATCGCCATTGCAAGAAGACATTAGACAAGTTCAAAATTGAAGCTCTCATCTGGATCTCTAATACATGATCTGCCTTTCAAAAAAAAAAAAATCTTCTCAATCATTAAGAGAGAAAACCCCAATCGCCCCCATCAGCCCCAATATCATCTTCATTGACAAATTACCCAAGATCCAACCTTTGATCCATCAACAGAGTATACAATTTGACAACAATTTTGGTGGATCCACTCTGGCTGAAAAAACACAATCCCCCATCCATTATCTCGTTCAATAAAACGGAAATCTCAATTCATATTCAGAACATTTGCACATCAGCTCGCCGAAGGCGCAGATCATGCACAGAATTCCTTCAAACACAAAACAGCTACGGAGCAAGAAGTTTAATTTGCTTCAACGTATTCTGTTTGGTTTCAAAGCAAGACATACATAGGCATAAACTGGTTAATAATCAGACAAACATAACACTTAAACGATAGTAAAAGACTCAGACAAGCTCATTAATACTGTCATCTACAGAACAATAAAGTAAGAAAGAGATGATTTCTGTCATCTACAGCTTCCTTTAAATCATGAAAAGATGTACATATAGGAGTGCTAGGAAGAATCAGGGGTAAGTATTCAGTGACGCAAGATCCTCTGTAGTGTTTTCCCAAAATTAGGTGTACGCATGTACCCATATGTGAGTCTCAGCCGCAAGAATATTGATCCTGCACCCAAAATTCACTAGGTATATGGGTACACTAAAATTTTGGGTGTAGAGAACTTCTAGTGGTATGTAGTGCTCTTGATTTGGACACGCAAAACCTAAATATCTACAACAACCTTATCATGTGGCTATACGAACTACATGAAATTTTTCAAAGATTCGTCATTCATGGGTTCGTGTCGTTTCTATTACTATCGTTTCTATTACTTCTAGTGGTATTCAGTGCTCTTGATTTGGACACGCAAAACCTAAATATTTACAACAACCTTATCATGTGGCTATGCGAACTACATGATAATTTTTCAAAGATTCGTCATTTATGAGTTCGTGTCGTTTCTATTACTATTTTAGGAACCACGAAAAGAACCCAATATATGCCAATCAAAAAAGAGAAGAAAAGAACCCAATGCCAATAAAAAAAGAATCAACTATATAAGTGACATAAAATTACATGTGAACCCCAAGTATACGTGATTGTGTGCAAGTTTATGTGTCTTTACCAATTTTGCTCTATTAATTACTAGCATGATTTGCTACTGGGCGGGATTAACTAGTCACCTTTTAGTACTATTTTTCAATTGCATATATTTATAAATGAATCCATCCCTCCACAGTATCCCCATACATATAAGAGAAGAGTCAATCGACTTGGAAATTGCATGTTATATCCCTGCTCGACTAAGACTGGCAAAGTTTGCAGTGAAATTAATACCGGAAAGAACTTGCATGTGGTGGAAGGATTTCCAAAAGCAAAAGAACTCCTCAAACTAGTTAGGATTATTTCTCGATTATTATAGGAATTGCTGACTTTGGTTTAGCATAGCCTTTAAGGCTCCTTCCATGACATCAGATATGTGAGCTGGTCGTCCATATGTGAGAGGTCATCCATTACCAAGGATAATTTTAGCACTTCATTTTGTGACTTCGTCTAAGTGCACTCCATTTTTCGTATTTATCAATGTAAAAAATTACCACGAAGTTATCCTTTTCGAGATCCTTTCTTCACAAATAATTAAAATGGTCGTCTTATAACTTGTATGGATATAAACAAAACAAAAGAAATGCCCTTGGATAAAATGAGAGTGAAAAAATCAATTCCCTTAAAGTATTTTTTTTCTCATGGGTTGCTACTTTTGAATAGCGTCGCCTTGAAGTTCTCATAGTTGGTGCTACTGCTGCTGCTTTTGCTTTTGCTTTCATGCATCACGTTTTATCATCAACTAAAGATTTGTTCTTGTTTCACTTATTTTTGCCCTTTCATATCTTTTCTGAAATTATGAAACAAAGGAACACTTTTTTTCTTTATTTAAATATTTTTTGTCTTTGCTAGTCTTGCATTAATTCTTTGTAAATTACTGAACTACTATAACCAAAAAAAAAAAAAAACTTTAATACTATGGACAATGACAACAAATAATTCAAAGAACTGGTATGCGTTTTGTCGTCAATAAGTTTTTAAAATTTAGATCATGACTATTTACTCTTTAGATTTCTTTTGCCGAGCCGAATTAATAATCCCCAAAGAACTAACGCAAAAGTAGCAAAGACAAAAGTAATTCTCTTAGGTTAATTATTAAGCCAAAATGCCACTGGGCTGTTAAACTGCCAAATGGAGTCTAACTCAGTGACTCAATTTCTCAAACTTTTCTGTATAAAAAAACTCCTCCCTTCCCAGTTCTAATATTTCTCAAACGGAATCTAATATTTTGAAAGTCCCAAAAAGAAAACATATACAATAATTAAGGACGGAGAGAGTGGTACTGTAGAAGCAAGTAACCCCACAATAATTTGGTGCTGCTGCTTTTGCTTTCATGCATCAGGTTTTATCATCAACAAAGATTTGTTCTTGTTGCACTTATTTCTGCCTTTCATATTTTTTCTGAAATTATGGAATAAAGGAACACTAAGAGACTTTTTTTTTCTTTATTTAAATATTTTTTGACTTTACTAGTTTTGCGTTAATTCTTTGTAAATTACTGAGCCTACTATAACCAAAAAAAATATTGTAAAACTATGGACAATGACAACAAATAATGCAAAGAACTAGTATGCTTTTTGTAGTCAATAAATTTTTTAAATTTAGATCATGACTATTTACTCTTTAGATTTCTTTTGCCGAGCTGAATTAATAAGAAAAAATAAATAGCCATCTTGTTTCATAGACTTATTTAGGTGTCCATCTTAATTACTAGGTTTGAATATTTAAGTCGACATCCTGAAATTTAAATAATACCAAAAACACCCTTAACCATGACAAATACAGATATCATGACAAAGTCATCCGGAATAATGACAAAACCATCCGGGATGTAAAACTAACATAAAAAATTAGTTTAAATTCCAAAATTCTTTACTGTATAGGTAAAGAAATTCGGGATGTAAAACTAACTTATAGTAAAGAATTTCTTTACCTATATAGTAAAGAATTTTGGACCTTAAACTAATTTTTTATGTTAGTTTTACATCCTGAATTTTTTTTCATATATAGTAAAAAATTTTAGGACCTTAAACTAATTTTTTTGTTAGTTTTACCTCCCGAATTTCTTTACCTATATAGTAAAGAATTTTAGAACCTTAAATTAACTTTTTAAGTTAGTTTTACATCCTGAATTTCGTTACTTATATAGTAAAGTATTTTAGGACCTTAAACTAACTTTTTATGTTAGTTTTACATCTCAGATGATTTTGTCGTGATTCTGAATGATTTTGTCATAATTGCCGTTCTTCGGACCAAATTAAATAAGGGATATTGCCTTTGTCAAACAAAGTCAATATCTCTTATTTAATTTGGTCTGCGCAGCAGCTCTATTAAAATGTAAAAAATTATTAAGGGCTAAATGAGTATTATTTAAATTTCAGAATGAAAACATAAGTTTTCAAACCTACAAGGATTAGGACTTAAGTATCAATGTAGAATAGGATCCCTATTTAAGTTCCCTAATTAATAATCCCTGAAGAACTCACGTAAAAGTAGCAAAGACAAAAATAATTCTTCTAGGTTAATTATTAAGCCAAAACACCACTGGCTGTTAAACTGCCCAAACAAAGTATAACTCAATGAATTTCTCAAACTTTTTCTGTATATAAACAAACTCCTTCCTTCTCAGTTACCCATCCATTAAATTAAAACATCCGCATAGATATAGCAGAGCACATACATAATGGGAAATGCTGAGAGTAACCAACAACGGTGGATCCAGAAATCTAATACAGATGGGGTAATCTTTCGAGCATAAAGTTGATAAAAATTCTCATAATCTAATATAACAAGAACATGCGTTCAGAAAAAATTATAACGAGAGCATAAAATATTTTAAGCATTCTTTATAGAGCACAAAACTTTGTTTTTTTTTTTTTTGGTTTTTTTTTTTTGAAAGAGCAAGAAATGCATTAATAATATATGATAATATGAAAAGTACAACTGCAACAATGAACGAAGTCTTAACGTACAGTAAACATTTAAAAAAATGAGTGGACTAATCTGGAGACGGATTTGCTTTGTCTCATCACTCCACCAGATCAGGAAACTAATACTACGTTTGGATTTGTGTTTGAAAAAAAAAATTGAAAAATAATAGGGATAATAAGTGGAGAGAGATACAGAGAGAAATGTTGGAAGTAGGAGGAATCTATGGAGAATTTTTTGAAAAATTCTTTTTGAATTGTAAAGAGAACAAAACATAAGAGATTGCTTGAAGCGGATGCACGCTCAGCCTCTTCTTAAGTGACCTACCGAATCCCCAGGAAAGGAAATGAGTATTCCCTATCGGAGTACTTCCGATCATGATATTATTTTCCATGTGTTTGTCTGGGTTTATGAGAGAAATTTATTCACGGAGCGTAATGTCATCCATCCATTTCGGCAATCTACAGTTGAGATATGTTTTTAAACTTTAACCGGTAATAAATATATCTCTTACCGTTAATTCTTTGTCTTTAATCTCGATCGTCCAAAACACTCTTGAACTACCGAGATATTGGCATCCATAAACTTTATTTACAGAACCTCCATAAATAATGATTTTCCGGTGGTTTATACAATATCCTACTATGTTTTTCCTAAGGCTTATGCCATTGTACTAGACTTCTAGTAATTAAGTTGTAATATGGGCGGCATTTTGCTCTGTATTATTTATGCTATCAATATATCTCTTAATTTTCTACTTCCTAAGAAAAAAACAACTAAACATAAATGGCTCGTAACCTGTACACCAAATTTGAAAATGGGTTTGTGCAGTGTAGTAGAGAATGATGACGTTTGTGTAATAAGGTAAGAAAATATAGGCACTTTGTTGAGAGTAGAATTGAAGTAATCTCAGCCACACAAACAATTTATGTGGAGCCCCACACCATTGTATTTTATTAGGTAGATTTCTTGCTTCTTTCTTTCCTCACTCTTTGCAAAAGTCTTCTCTTTTTGAATGAATGAAACTAAAAGTTGAGGTCATTGTTTGTAGAGAAGAGGTTGGGGACTGATCTGTAAAGTACATAAAACTTCAAAGGCCAAGGTCTATAGATGCTGCATCGATCGGTTAGGAATTGCTGACTTTGGTTTAGCTTAGCATTGAAGTCTCCTTCATGACATTAGATATGTGAGGTCATCCATTACGAAGGTTGATTTTAGCACTCTTTTTTTGACTTCGTCTAAGTGCACTTTATGTTTTTGTATTTGTATTTGTATTTATCGATGTAAAAATTATAAAATTATCCTTTATAGGTTCTTTCTTCACACGTAAAATGGTAATTTTATAACTTCATATATATGAATACAAACAAAAGAATAAATGCACTTAAATAAAATGAGAGTGAAAAAATCAATTCTCTTATGTTTTTTTTTTCTAGGGTGTGCTACTTTTACATCATAATAGTACTAGCAATTATAATAGTAAGTGACCCCACAATCTTCTGAATAGTGTCAGCTTGGAGTTTTCAATGTTGCTTTTGCTTTGACAAAAACTTTTTAACGAGTAGCCCGTGAAAAGTTACTACACGTTAAAAAGGTTTTTATGGCCGTGAATCGTAGTTGTCCAAATCACCTTTGAACGGTCCGGATTTAAATAAAACTTTTCCGTTTCTGTTTCGCTTTTGCTTTTGCTTCTGCTTTTGCTTTCATGGATTAGATTTTAGAATGCTGCTATGCGTACAACAAATGATGCACAGCAGCCGCGCATAGATCGTTTTTGCGTCCGTCTTGGGTCCTCCAAAGATGTTCAGAGCCGCTCATTTTATTCAAAATACTTAGTTTAGGGTCCCTGTAAAAAATCATCATAATTCGATATCAAAAAGTGCGTTTACGAATCATCCAACTTTGCTTCAAAATTTAGCATATATTTTGAAGCAAAGTTTAATGATTCGTAAACACCCTTCTTGATATTAGATTGAGGTGATTTTTTATAGGGACCCTAAACGAAGTATTTTGAATAAAATAAGCGGCTCTGATCTTCTTTGCGGGATCCGAGACGAGCGAAAAAGCGATCTGTGTGTGGCTACTGTGTATCATTTGTTGTACTTATATCTATACTGTAGGTTTTATCATCAATTAAATATTTGTTCTTGTTGCACTTATTTCTGCTTTTCAGATCTTTTCTAAAATTATGGAGAAAACGAACTCTATTAAGAGGTGTTTTGACTTAATAATTCAAAAAGACTATTTTTTGACTTTATTTAAACATTTTTCATCTTTGCTAATTTTACGTTAATTCTTTGTAAATTACTGATCTATGATAACAAAAAAAAAAAAAACCTTTAAAAATATGGACAATGACAACAAATAATCCAAAAAATCGGAATGCTTTGAAATATTTTTGTCTTTACTAAAAAAAATGTAAATTTAGATCATGATTATTTACTCCATAGATTTCTCTCACTGAGCCGAATCAATAATTCCTAAAGAATTAACGCAAAGGTAGCAAAGACAAAAATAATTCTCTTAGATTACTAAACCAAAACACCACTGAGTTGTTAATTAAACTGCCCAAACAGAGTCTAACTCAGTGACTCAATTGCTCAAAGTTTTCTATATAAACAAACTCCTCCCTTCTATTTCTCACCCATCCATTACAAACATCCAAATAGATATCTAGTAGAGCACATAATGGGAAATACTGGGAGTAACGAGTCAAACGCCGCCAGAAGTAGTGAGGAGGATTCGGCTCGGAGACGGAGGGAAAACATAGCGACTGCGGTGGAGGCAGCAACGACCGTGGCGGCAGTGGTGACTGCTGGGTGGGCAGTAACCAAGCTTTTATCACCCTCAGCATCAGAAGAAGATGAAAAGACTAATGACAAAGAGAAATCTATGGTAGCTGTTGGAACTTCCATCGACTACCAAATCCCCAGCAACGAGTTTGAGTATTTGTGGGGGCTCCGTTTCATGTGGTTCATACTCTATGGATGTGGGTCTTGAGATCTAGCTCCTGACTTTCCAGCTCTGTCCTGCAAAACGAAGCACGACTAAGGACCACACCTGAGGTTCTCCGAAATGGCCCTCCAGTGCAAGAATCAATTTCCTTGATAGGAAGAACTTAGAAATTAGAAGCTAGGGTTTCTGTTGTGCATACCTTCTCCAAGAGGCATAATGGGGTATTTATAGAGAACCCTTAGCTTGATCTCCAAGGTCACACCTCTGCTCGACACGCGTCGGCTGACGTCACTTTTACATCACGTTTAGGGTTTTGCAACCGCTTTTCAAGATGAGCTGGCACCCTCACGTGCCCCCATCGTTATCCTTATAACCGTTCGGATGACGTCACAACCATCGTCATTGTCATTGCTACTGTTCGAACGCGGACGGGCTGATTCGTCGGGAACAACGTGCTCGGGACCGAGCATATCGTTCGACCTCGGCAGCCGTACAAACGATCATGTTCTCCATCCATGGGGGTGCTCGGACCTGGAGCGTTTATAAAAGCACTCGTTTGTGAGGCCCTCGGCAACGGGACCCTCGGCTACGGTTGCTGTTCCGAACGCTGGGAGAAAGACAGCATGGAGCCGAGCGGAATGTTGGATTATGTTCGGAAATGGTATGAGCCATTTCGCTCGGCCCGCTACAACAGCCCCTCAACCCGTGCCGAAGCTCTCTACTCGGTATGGGTTGATTTAAGACTTGGCCGAGCTTGAGCCCGTAACAGTTTGATCCGTGCTTCACATTGACAGCTGTCGAAGACCTCATCAGGTATGTCAGTCGAAGGGACGTCTTAGCAGATGAGGAGACGGCTATCATGGGCGATGCTTGCTACTGCCACGTGTCATACAGCGGTTGGCGAAGAGTTCGGCGATGAAATGATGGGCGGGAAATTCGAAAAGCCCCGCTCCGTTTATAAATAACAGTGAAGAAGGAGAGAGAAAGTTCTTCTGCACACTCTCTCTCTAGCATCTGGAGCTTCTCTCTCTACAACTCCGTTTCAGAACTCAACTCGAATCCAGATCTTCAACTTCAAGCCCCATTCTAGCAGAAATCCTCAGGTATGTCATCGATTATCATTGTTTCACTCTTTCCCTTGCTTTTAATGCATATGTTTTGGGTTTTTGGGGTGATTTTTGGAGATTTTTGTACTATATGAACAGTAGAGTTCTGGGATGAACGATGGTGTTCATCCCTGAACTCAATCTGTTCTACCGAGCCCCCATAGAACGTTTGGTGTTCACCGAACGATTTCTTCTGATGGGGGACAAAATAGCCGAACGGTCCCCAATCCCTAGGTTTACCGAACATAGGGAGTCGTTATAGAAGTACCGAACCCATTATGGGCTAGCTTATAACTCGTGAGCCGATAAGACGAATCGAACTTCAAAACAATTTTGTTTGCCGACGCAGATTTTGACTTCTTAATACCCCTTTGTTCTTTTCCTAGGTCTGGCTCACGAGGTCATCGACGTGTCTTCAGACTCGGATTGCTCGGAAACCGAATCCGATCGTCAATTCATCAGCGAGCTTCTTGAGCTCCGTAGGTTGAGGAGTAGCCGAGCAATTACCTCAGCTTCAACAAGGATGTCGGCGACTTCTCCTGTAACCGACGATTCCAACGCCGAGCGAGATTATGAGTATGCTGCCAACGATTTCTTAACGGACCCCGAAATAAGCTTCTCCCCAGAAACCCAGTCCGAAACCGAGCCACAGGTGGGACAGGAAGCCAAGTCGAGGCTCAGGTCTGGAGCCGAGGCTTCGACGTCGGCTACGAGCGACGCTGATCTCTTTGATAAGGGCTTGTTATGCCCTTACGCTCACTACTTTAGTGGCAATCCGGGAGAATACGCTGCGTTCCGAACGAAATACAACATACCAGACGACGTCCTGATCCATAGAGTTAGGAGTACTGATATAAAAGACCACAGGGATCACCTGTCCCGAACACATAACCGTGCCACTAATGGCCATTTGCGAGGCCGGGCTTCGGTTCCCCCTCCATCCCTTCCTTAGGGAAATACTTTGGAAGTTTAGCTTGGCCCCCCATCAACTCGCAATCAACAGTTACCGGATCATCATGTCGGTAATTGCTTTGATCGAGAGCCAAGATTTGGACTTCAGGCCGACGGACCTATTTTTCACGTACACCATGTCTCGTCATGGTAAGTCCGGCCGTAGGTACCTCACAACCAGACCCAAAAAGACTCCTCTGATCGAAGGACTCTCGGACACTGACAAGTGGGCTGATTTTTATCTTGAAGTGCACGGTAACTTTGAGTTCGGCGACGGTCTCCGTCGATACACAGTTCCGAAAGTGGCTAATACGAGAGGTGATAAGACCGAACATGCTCTACTCTTGTAGTTACGCTTTACTTTTTGTGTTTTTGTTGCTGAGGGTATTAATTTCTTCTCCCCTCTTTTTCTTTAGAGCTCGGCCCAATTTCCAAGGTGCTTAACACTAACTCTCGGGAGAAAGCTTGTGACACGCTCCTCGCTCAAGCTTGCCGACACGCTCCAACGCTGCTTAATTATACACCCTCATACAAGGGTGTGCTGAGGAGGAAGGAGAAAGGACAAGAGGCCGAACCAGGGAAGAAGAAAAAAGGCGCCCCAAAGACTTCCGAAGCTTCAAAGAAAAAGAAAGTTTCGAGTGTCGAGGGCGTTCGGCAAAAGAGACAGCAGGGTGTGCGTTTACCGAAGATAGGATTTACCGCCGAGGAGTGGCTTACTCCTCTTTCATCCGACGATTTTCTCGTTCCCTCTACCGACGATATGTCGAGAAGAAATATCCCACGGCCTGTCATCCCAACAAAATCGGCTAACCCAGCACGTAGCCGAGGCTCCGCGGACCAGCAGCTTCAGCAGAGAGAGAAAAGACAGAAGATGTCTGAGGACAATCTGCCAATGAACCCAACTCAATCAGCACCTTCAGATGTAGCCCGAGCCTCTCCGCCGAAAGAGCAAAGAGCCGCTCCCGAGCACCACATTGACCTTACTGATCCTGCAATCGAGGCTTCTGTTCGGCGGCAATTCAGTCCTTCCTACACAATGTCCGATGGCAGAGTCCTGCAGCTGAGCGACTCTGTTAAGGAGGAGCCAAATCTTGCAGTGACGCTTTTGAGGGGTCTTGCTCTTCCGAGGGATTATGATCAGGTACCAACAGATCTAATCCCTGGGCTCGGTGAGATGTGTTCCCATCTCGTGCAGGTATTACTCGCTCTTAGTTTTTTAGTACTTGTGATTTTTCCTTTGGAATTTCCTGGTGGTAATCTTTATTTCCATGTTTTTGACAGGCTGGACAGGCTGCCCTGAAAGCCTATGACAAGGCCACCAAAGTTAGTGCCGAGCGTGAACGATACAGGTCTGACCGAGATTCCTACCGAACCAAGTGGAGGATCTCTGATCAGCAGGCGAAGGATGCGGAGGCGGAGGCGGAGAGGCTGAAGAAGGAGCTGGCCGACGTTAGGGCTGCTGCCGCGGCCGAAGTTGAAAAAATGAAGGTGGAAGAAAAGGAGAAACTCAAAGCTGCCGATGCTAAAGGCTATGAGGCCGGGATAAACCGAGCTGCACTGGAGTATACCCAGATAGCACACAAGATGGTGAATGACGAGCTTGAGGCTCGGCTTCCCGATTTTTTCAAGCTTGGGTATACTGCAGGTGCCAAGGCGATGGCTGCTGTAATGGCCATTCAGGCCGATTCTGGCTTCCTAAAGTAGCTTCCCGAGCCGACCGTGCCTGACTTGGAGCTACCGTACACTGAAGAGGAGTGCCTACCGTTACCTCCTGAGGATGATGATGAAGAAATGACCGAAGCGCCTGTGACTGATCAACAGGAGAAGGCTGATGGTGGTGATGGTCATTCCAAGGTTCAAGATGAAGTTGCTGACGATGCCCCGGTTTAGGATTTTCTTTACGTTTTGTTTTCTTCCCGAGTGTTCTGAACTTTGCTTCTTTGGACTGGATGGCACCGAACATTTGGTATAAGCCATGCCAGGTGTAATAGTTTGAAGAGGGACGGCTTTTGAATTGTTTTAACGAGCCGAGCCCTCTTATTTAGGAGTTTTTCTGAATCTCCAGTTTATGTTTTATTGATTTAGAAAAAATTCTCAACTTTGTTACTGTGCCGAATATTTCTCTAGGCCTTAGAAATATTTTCTTAGTTTGGTCGCCGAAGGTCAAGCAACCTTGACTTGTTTCCAGGTTTATTTACTTGTAACAGCCCCTACGTTGGTATATGGCTCGGCTTCAAATGCTAGCCTTGTGCCAACGTAATATGTTAAGTAAATGTTTTAAGTGGCAATTAGTTCAAGTCAAAGTATGAACTTAGCCAAACCATTATGGATGATCTAGTTGTGGCTGGAAATCAAATTGTCCGAGCCATAATTGTAGTTAAGAGATCCGAACGTCGCTACTACTGTTGGAATACTGAGCTGTATCGAACGAAGTTTGAACATTTGTAATCAAATGTAGAGAACATTGATGTTTCAGAAGTAGGAGAGTCTTTCCATTAAACAAAAGATGGCCAAAACAAGAACAGTACTGTGGAAGAAGAAAAGTAATAGACTTGAGAGCTAGTGTAATAGATTGAGACGGATGATAGACATCAAAGATAGGCTTTCTTGAGGTTCAGACCGTTCCAGGGGTTCTCAATTTCCCTTCCTTCTTTGTCTTCTAACTTGTACGAGCCATTGCCGACCTCCTTAATCACCCTGTAGGGTCCTTCCCAATTCGGTTTGAATTTAGTCTTCTGATTGGCTCGGACAACCTTCCTCCAGACCCAGTCGTCGGTTCGGAATTTTTTAAGCCTCACGCTCCGGTTATAGCCCCGAGCAACTTCCTACTGATAGTTAGCTAATTTGAGCTGGGCATCGTCCCGTTTTTCTTCGGCTAAAATAAGCTCGGTTGCCACTGCTTCATTGTTGGTTTCTGGATCAAAGGTTTCAGTGCGCAGGGTTGGGAACCTTGATTCGAGTGGAATGACAGCCTCCATCCTGAAGGCCATTGCAAAGGGAGTTTGGCCAGTGGAACGTCTTGGAGTGGAGCAATAGGCCCAAAAGACCCGAGGCAGCTCTTCGGCCCATTTACCTCGTTTAGATTCCAGCCGCGCTTGATGCCGGCGCAAACAGTCTTGTTTGTGGCTTCGGCCTGGCCGTTGCCCTGGGGGTAGGATGGTGTTGAATTGAAGAATCTAATTCCGAACTCAGCACAGAGTCCAGTTAACTCTTTGCCGACGAATTGAGAGCCGTTATCCGAAACAATAGCATAAGGAACGCCGAACCTTGTCACGATGTTTCTCCAAACGAATCGCCGAACGTCTGCTTCGATTGTTGTGACTAATGGCTCAGCTTCCACCCATTTTGAAAAGTAATCCGTTGCAGTGATCAAGAACTTAAAGCCCCCAGGGGCAGTTGGGAGTTTGCCAACTATGTCCAATCCCCACTGGGCAAAGGGCCAAGGACTAGTGATAGGTTTGAGGGATTGAGCAGGCTGCCTTGGTATAGGAGAAAAAAGCTGACAAGGTTTGCACTTCTTGACCACTTCTTCACGATCCTTCTTCAGTCCTTTCCAGAAGTATCCTTGACTGAGAGCTCTTTGACAGAGGGAGCGCCCGCCAGAGTGACAACCGCAACTTCCAGAGTGAAGTTCGGTCAAAATAATTGGGACCTCGGTTGGATGAACCACTCTTAGATACGGCCCAGTGAAGCTTTTTCTGTAGAGTTGGTCGTGCTCAGAGACCCAATAGTAGGCTGCTTTACTGCGTACACGGTGGGCCTCCTTTCTGTCCGAGGGTAGCGTGTCATCTCTGAGGAACGAAACAATTTCATCCATCCAACTTGGGCTGAGGGAAATGTTGAATACTTCATCCGAGATTTCGAAGCTTGGTTGGTCTATCTCGCCGAGGCTGATATGTTTATATTCAGACGCCTTGCTTGCCGAGGCCAAACTTGCAAGAGCGTCGGCATGAGCGTTGTTCTCTCTGTTGATCTGTTCAATTTGGAATCCCTTGAACCCTTTCATTAGTTCAAGAGTCGTAGCCTGATACTTTATCATCCTAGGGTCCCGAGCTTCGTAGTCCCCTGTTATTTGGTTGACGATCAATTGAGAGTCACAGAAAACTTGTAAGTCTTCAACTTGTAAACTTGTCGCGGCTCGGAGTCCTGCTAACAGTGCTTCATATTCAGCCTCATTGTTAGTGGCTTGGAAGTTGATTGTGATAGCACTTTCATGAAGAACACCGGTTTATAAGGACAACCCCTGCCCCTGCGCCGTTGCTGTTTGATGCCCCATCAACGTGTAACTTCCAAACGTCTCCGCTGAAGAGGTTCCAAGTTTTCTGAGCCTCTTGTTGCTCTAGCATCCCGTAATTAGGCTTGATCAATGCTTCTTCATCTGGGCTTCCTGGGGTGAATTCAGCAATGAAGTCTGCCAATACTTGGGCCTTGATTGCAGTTCGAGGCTCAAAGTGGATATCAAAATTTGCTAATTCGACCGCCCACTGAGAAACTCTGCTTGATAGGTCGGCCTTTCTCAAAAGATTCTTAAGTGGAAACTCCGTGAGGACTATGATGGGGTGTTCTTGGAAATAGGGGAGCAATTTTCGAGCTGTCGTAACCAATGCTAGAAGAAGCTTCTCCAGTGGCAGATATCTAGTCTGTGCTGGGAGTAAGGTTCGGCTGGTAAAGTAAATTGGTTAGTCCTTAAGGCCTTCCCGTCGGACGAGGGCCGAACTCACAGCATGAGGAGAGACAGCTAAGTAGAGATGCAGATTTTCAAAGGCTTTTGGTTTGACGAGAAGAGGAGCTGAACAAAGATAAGTCTTCAGCTTGGCTAGCGCTGCTTCACAATCTTCTGTCCACTTGAAGCTTCGTCGGCTCTGCTTTTTGAGAGTTTGGAAAAAGACGTGGCACTTATCCGATGAGCGGCTAATAAACCTATTGAGGGCCGCTGCCATCCCTGTTAACTTCTGAATTTCCCGAGGAGTTGATGGTGGTTTTACTGCTGAATCGCTGAGATCTGGTTCGGATCTGCTTCGATACCTCGCCGAGTGACCAAATATCCGAGAAACTTTCCGGAACTAACACCGAAGGCGCATTTGTCAGTGTTTAGCCGTAGCTTGTGCTTCTTCAATATTGCAAAGACCTCAGCAAGATGAGAGAAGTGGTTCTCGGCTTTGAGGCTTTTGACGACCATATCGTCAATATAAGCTTCCATGATCTCGCTGATTAGAATTCCGAACAATAGGTAGACCATTCTTTGAAATGTGGCCCCTGCATTCTTTAGGCCGAACGGCATGACCAGGTAGCAGAAGAGGCCCCTGGGGGTTTTCAAAATCATTTCTTTACACACACATATCACATAATGGGCAAGTCCGGCCATATTAGGGTTTCAAAACCACAACTTGCCTTTAACACACCCTAGGTGTCATATTTCTACTTTCTCAATTTCTGTGTCTCGTTGCATGCGTAGATTCCGTGATAGGACTTTTCACATAAGTGTACATAAATCATTCATTGAAATCTTGAAACTAAACTGGCAAGATCATCCAACTCTATATCATCTAATCATGTTCAAATCACCACTTAAAGCATAACGCCACATGTATGGATGCCTTTGGAGTGAATATCACTTATGCTTTATCACACATCGAACAAGTGATCCAAGTAATCATATATACATACTCATAACCATCTTTAAGACCAAAATACGAATACTTCCAATCAAGTTAATACTTCCAAAATCCGTTCTTTCTTTCTTTTAGGGAAGTTCAAAACAACATGTATTTTTCCAAAAAATAAGGTCGAGTTATTCACATGCTCCCCTTCCTTTTCAAAACTTCAGTAAAACAACTTTCAAGTTCTTATGCGTTACAAACATCATAATATACCTAAAGTTTAATGGACAAAGAAAATACTACGTATACTTAGAGTTAATGAGGACGGAAAAAATCTACCATTATTTTTGGCGATAGGATAGCTATGGAAAGTAAGTCGGTTTTCGAACGGAGTAACTTCCTACAGTAGCATCCGGTAGCTTCGAAAGAGAAAGATTTCTCTCGAAACTAGTTCTTGACTAAATTACTTAAACTTTTTGGATCGAAAGGTGATCGAGTGATGGTTTAGTGGCAGCCTAGAATGAGTTTCTTGAAGAACTTAGAAAAACTCAAGAACAAGAAAAACAAAGAACAAACTCAAGGATTTTAGAGAGAGAAGTTGAAAGGTTGAAAGGTGTGAATTGAATGGTAAGTGAGGGGTCCTATTTATAGCAAAATTTTTGACTTCCATTGACAAGACTAACTTCTATTATCTAATGGATAAATTTTTCTCTAGCAATTATTATCTAATGGGAAAAGGGGTAATTATGATAGGTATGACCTTGAAGTGACAAATCATAAAGGGTTTTTAGTCCTGTCTTGTCCTAGGAATTGCTAGCAAGAAAGAACAAAATAAAGTCTAGAAATGGGTTGTCATGTTGCACTAGGCTTGAGTGTACAATAGGTAGCTTGTTTAAGTGTCCAATACACAAGCGCGCACGCACACACACACACACACTCTCTCTCTCTCTCTCTTGGCCTCCCATCTCTCTCCCTCTCTCGGCTTTTCTCTCTCTCTCTCTCTCTCTCTCATACCATGTATGTGTGTGTGTGTGTGTGTAAACCAAAGTACTAAGTAGTCCTAATCGGTCTAGGAAAAGAGTGAGGGTTATGGGCTTTCAAGTGACAACTCAATGAAAAGAAAATATGTTTACTTCTTTTGGAAGCAACCTTATGGGATTTGGTTTTGACTTGTCTAGTCAAATCTAGGTGTACTTTTTGGATTTTTTTGGCAAGACTTATTTCTATTACCCAAAGGATAAAAAATTTTCTAGTAATTATTACCCAAAGATTAAAGAGGAAATAATGAGAATGAATATTCTTGGAAGAAATATCCTTTTGAAAGTGACCTTTCAATGGAGAAAAAAAGTAAAGCTAGGTTTGCTTCTATTGGAAGCAAAATGATGGCTTCCTTTGGCCCATGCTTTATCTTGTCAAATCTATCTATTCATTGGCAATTTTCAATGTTTATTATCCAAGGGATAAAAATATCCCTAACAATTATTATCCAATGGGTAAAGAAATAATAATGATAAGTAAGGCTTGAAAAGACTAGACATGAAGTGTAATAATTATCTCCCTAGGTCTAAAAGGTTTAACTAGAGTTGGAGGGGTTCATAAGGCTCAAAGAGGGTTGAAAGGGCTCATCTAGGGTTAGGGAAAAGTAACTAGGTGAATTGATAGTTAGGTTTCTCCAACTAATTGGTTGAAAGCTAACTATACTTGCCATGCAGGATTTCTAACTAAGAAATATAATTTTAAAGATTTTATTTCATTTACTAGAAAAATATACAAGTGCTTCTACAAGCGTACTTGTCTTTAGAAAATGGCTAGATTGTTCGATGTGAATTTTTAGAAATTAAAAGTTTCAAATCTAATTACGACGGATTTTTAGAAATTAAAAAAAGATTTTAAAAGTAAATCCAAGTAATTAAAATAAAATTCAAATTTTTAACAAAATTTTTATTAACCAAAAATTAGTGTCGTTACACTACATATAGTAAACTAACTTTTTGGAACATATGGACTCTTCATTATCATGACTGGACATGAATACTTTTAACGACAACTTTATCATGTGACTATGCGAACTACATGATAATTTTTCAAAGATTCAACATTTAGGAGTTCGTGTCGTTTCTTTTATTGGTCTAGGAATCACGAAAAGAACCCATTGTCAATCAGAAAAGAAAAGAACCCAATGCCAATAAAAAAGAATCAACAACTAAGCCAAGGGAAGCGTAGGTTGGAAGCAAAGAGTTTCTCTTTCTAGAGAGAGCTCTCATTCTTTTTCTTTCTTTTCTTTAGCCGCCCTCCTTTTTTGATTTTTCTTTCCCCAGTCGGCTTCTCCTCATCTGTTTCCTCCCATGTTTTTCTCTTCTCTTTTCCTACGATCTCACCCACATGGTTATGAGATGGTTGAGATTCTTTCCGTAGGGAGGGTAGATCTCCATTCTCCCCTTCTTTTTTGGACTTAGGCGCCAAATCTTTGGAACTGGATCTAGGCCATGAGCGGTTCAACGGTGGCGGTGGCGGCATCTGCGGCGGGTTCAACCCTTCAGTCTACGATGTCATGAGCTCAAGTTGGTGTGACGGGTCATCTCGAAAGTTGATCTTTCCATACCTTGCCTCAACCCTTGGTCTATCCACCCACCTTCACGAGTGTGATTGATGAGTCCGGCTTCGGCGTTTGGTTCCATGCGGCTTTTTGTTTCTTATTGTTTTGTTTTATTATTTTTGTTTGTTGTTTCTTGTATTTCCGGACCAGTAATGTCCGTTTTTATTGTACTATTTTCTTATATATAATATCTGCATTTTCTAGTTGGTCGAAAAAAGAAACAACAATATAACAATTAATATATAATATGGATCTTGTTTGATACTATCTTGATTTTTTTATAAGACAATGATTTAAAAAACATAATATACATTGAGAGATATAAACCTTTAAAAATTCATGCAAAACTATAGTGGACAATTAATAAATAGGGACGAAGAGAGTAGTATTTTGCTTCTCAAACTTTCCTATATAAACGAACTTCACCCTCCTCAGTTCTCACCCATCCATTAGAAACATCTCAGAATCAGAAAGCAGAGCACACAATGGGAAGCAGCGAGAGTAATTTGTCAAACACCGGAAGTAGCAAGACAGGCACACAAGAGAAGATGATGAAAGCTCCCGGAAGGGACTACCGAATGCCGAGGAAAGAGTTTGAGACATCCCCAGCTGGCTACTTCCGTGACCTTCGCGCCCCGAAAGGGACTACCAAGCTCGGATCGGGCTCAGGCTCACAAGAGAAGATGATGAAAGCTCCTGGAAGGGACTACCGAATGCCGAGGAAAGAGTTTGAGACATCCCCAGCTGGCTACTTCCGTGACCTTCGCAAGAAATAGGAATGAAATTCATTCAGCTTCTGTTTTCTATCTTGCTCGATCCTATTTTCTTTTGGTGTTGCTAATGCCAAAACAGTTTTTGTTAGTGTCAAAACTATAGTGCATAAAAAGCTGTAGTGCGTAGTACAAGTCTCTTATGCACTATAGTTTTAGCACTTATTAACAAAAACTGTTTTTGGCATTGTCATTTCCCTTATGTTTTAATCTGGTTTAGCTCCATGGTTGCTATGGTTTTTCCCAAGGTTTTCACCAACGGCCTGTACTGGAATTCTGCTCTGTAATATCGGTGTTTGTTAATACTAATGTAATGGTTTCTTTCTTACTAGTATATTACTATGTGATCTTGCAAAGATGTTTCTCGTAATGCTTATATGAACAACTGAACCTGAATCAGTACATCAAAAACCCGTTTCGTTCTTCCTGCGTCCAGGCATAAATGCATAAATGGAGTAGAGCGAGTTCTCATCTATCGGATCATTAATGTTAATCCTTATATTTCTTAATAATTTTAAATTTAGACAAACAAATTGGGACGGAGAAAACACCTTGCAAAAGAAAAAGTAAACTTTGATGGAGTTCAATCAAGGAGATGGCTTCTCGGCCCAACTGCAGTGTGCAGTTCGTCCTTTTTAAGGCTTGCGTTAGGACTGTTTTAATATTCTAAATCGTTCACTTTGTAGATCTCGTCAAGACTTTTAATCTTGCCAAAAATCATGTTAATCATATATCTATCCATATCATTTTGGAATGCATTTCCCTTGGGTAAAATGGACTCAGCGACACTGAATCAAATTTAATTCTATTTAGTTTTTCCAGGGAAAATGTGCTCCAACAAGATATGGATTGATATCCTCCGATGAAGACAATTTTTTGAATGGTTAAAGCTCTCGATTAGCTCTACAAAGTAAATGATTTAGATCATCCAAATAGGCCCGCACAAGCCCTAAAAAGGATGCTCTGCACAGTGCAGTTGGGCTTCCCCAACTGGAGAAGCCATCTCCTTCAATCAAATGTGTGTGAAACGAATTTTATTTTCGTACGGTAATGGATCATCAAGTCTAATAGGAAAAGGACTCTAGACATGACAAAACCAACCAGGGCCCAGGTGAAAGACCTGG
Organism: Rhododendron ovatum; assembly: GCA_019656835.1. Lineage (NCBI taxonomy): Eukaryota > Viridiplantae > Streptophyta > Magnoliopsida > Ericales > Ericaceae > Rhododendron > Rhododendron ovatum. Next base: position 8,889,966 of record CM033799.1, on the reverse strand, counting down.
AAGGAATACTATCCAAGGAAGACTTGGGGTTTTTGGTCATCGAGAACCAAACTAAAGTGAAAAGCATCTGGCGTTAAGGGATACACCAAAAAGAGGGACTACACCCAGTTGCTAGTTCTTGGGTACGGTTTCGGATAATTTTTTTTTTTATCTATTTTTCTCCTCTCGTTAATTTCAAAAAACCCCATCATATTAAACCCAAACCGAACAGTGGCAATGTGCCGAAACCTTTTCTCAAGACTTTCCATTTATTTCATGCTATATTTAAGGGATTCTGTTGTGTTGTGCCAAAACATCTTTTGAAAATAAACATCTCCACAGTTTTTCAAGGGTAGTTATTTATCATGGAGTACTATTAGTAGTAGTAATGGTTACAAGACCTTTTTGTATTCTCAAGACTATGGGAAATGGTCAAAAAATCAATCTCACTATCCTTCGAATATATGCACAGAAGATGGGCCATTATCTAATCAAACCCTTTACGCCGAGAAACCATTCATTCTCTATTTCTCCAAAGGACTTATTTATAAACCCAATTCATCTCAACCAGCTCACAAAATTGAACAAATTAAGAACAAACACACAACAAAAATCAATGGCAAGTTTATTTTTATTTTTACATTTTTGCTGCTAACAATGGGAAGTTGTGAGGGTACTCATTCTTATTCCAAGTAAGTATGGTACTGGAAGTGGTGATCAAGATTGTGCTCAGATGATCGAAGAGGAAAGAGACGATCATGAGGCGGTGGAGACCCTCAAGGTCGTTTGTACGGTGGCTGCGGTGGCTGTGGGTGTTGCTCTGGTGGGATGGGGTTTACCCAAGCTTGTTGGTGCTTCGGGAGAAAAGATTGTCAAGAGATTGATGAAAGCCTCCGGAAGGGGCTTCCTCATCTTCAGGGAGGATTTCGAGCTCAACCTCTCTGCCTACTTCCGCAGCCTTCGTAATTAAAATCATCAAAAGAGGGGGAAAAAAAAACCAATGGATTACAGAGTTGAATAAGTAGTCGGTAGTGACTACTGTTTAGCGAAGCGTTTTGGAATTGTACCGAACATTTTAACAATGAACATTTGAGTTGAAAATTGGTTAGGCCAAATGTTCTTCTGTTTTCTTAGTTTCTTCATTGTTATATGAACACACACCATTAAACATGAAAAGAGGGATTTCGTTCAAATTTGGAGACCGAAGAACTGAAGAAGAAACAGAATGAAAATTCAGATGAACCGAACTTTGCACAGACTGTAAAAACGGCGTTCACTCCGGCTCTCAATTCTCGCACTGACGAATTTTAGTTCTTTGGGAAGTTTTTGGAAGGCATTTTCACGCTTGTACTCACACACTCACATTCGTCCTGTGTGACTTAGTCCAAGGCATTAAAATCCAGCAATCCACCAATCGCCATTGCAAGAAGACATTAGACAAGTTCAAAATTGAAGCTCTCATCTGGATCTCTAATACATGATCTGCCTTTCAAAAAAAAAAAAATCTTCTCAATCATTAAGAGAGAAAACCCCAATCGCCCCCATCAGCCCCAATATCATCTTCATTGACAAATTACCCAAGATCCAACCTTTGATCCATCAACAGAGTAGACAATTTGACAATAATTTTGGTAGATCCACTCTGGCTAAAAAACCACAATCCCCCATCCATTATCTCGTTCAATAAAACGGAAATCTCAATTCATATTCAGCACATTTGCACATCAGCTCGCCGAAGGCGCAGATCATGCACGGAATTCCTTCAAACACAGAACAGCTGCGGAGCAAAAAGTTTAATTTGCTTCAACGTATTCTGTTTGGTTTCAAAGCAAGACATACATAGGCATAAACTGGTAAATAATCAGACAAACATAATACTGTATGATGCTATGGTGTCTCCGGTCATTTTAGGATAACTTATTTGTTATGCCTTGGTTGGGTTTAGTTATGCCTTGGTTGGTTTTTTGGATATTCCTTAGTTATACCTTGTTTGTGTTCTGGTATACTTGTAATTGATTTTAGTTATGCTCCTAATGGTAAAATTATGCCAAAAATTACGGTTTCTCCAAAATGACTGGGGACACCTAAATATTTACAACAACCTTATCATGTGGCTATGCGAACTACATGATAATTTTTCAAAGATTCGTCATTCATGAGTTCGTGTCGTTTCTATTACTATTGTAGGAACCACGAAAAGAACCCAATATATGCCAATCAAAAAAGAGAAGAAAAGAACCCAATACCAATAAAAAAAGAATCAACAATATAAGTGACACAAAATTACATGTGAACCCCAAGTATACGTGATTGTGTGCGAGTTTATGTGTCTTTACCAATTTTGCTCTATTAATTACTAGCATGATTTGCTACTGGGCGGGATTAACTAGTCACCTTTTAGTATTATTTTTCAATTGCATATATTTATAAATGAATCCATCCATCCACAGTATCCCCATACATATAAGAGAAGAGTCAATCGACTTGGAAATTGCATGTTATATCCCTGCTCGACTACGACTGGCAAAGTTTGCAGTGAAATTCATACCAGAAAGAACTTGCATGTGGTGGAAGGATTTCCAAAAGCAAAATAACTCCACAAACTAGTTAGGATTATTTCTCGATTATTATAGGAATTGCTGACTTTGGTTTAGCATAGCCTTTAAGGCTCCTTCCATGACATCAGATATGTGAGCTGGTCGTCCATATGTGAGAGGTCATCCATTACCAAGGATAATTTTAGCACTTCATTTTGTGACTTCGTCTAAGTGCACTCCATTTTTCGTATTTATCCACGTAAAAGATTACCACAAAGTTATCCTTTTCGAGATCCTTTCTTCACAAATAATTAAAATGGTCGTCTTATAACTTGTATGGATACAAACAAAACAAAAGAAATGCACTTGGATAAAATGAGAGTGAAAAAATCAATTCCCTTAAAGTATTTTTTTTTCCTCATGGGTTGCTACTTTTGAATAGCGTCGCCTTGAAGTTCTCATAGTTGGTGCTACTGCTGCTGCTTTTGCTTTTGCTTTCATGCATCACGTTTTATCATCAACTAAAGATTTGTTCTTGTTTCACTTATTTTTGCCCTTTCATATCTTTTCTGAAATTATGAAACAAAGGAACACTTTTTTGCTTTATTTAAATATTTTTCGTCTTTGATAGTCTTGCATTAATTCTTTGTAAATTACTGAACTACTATAACCAAAAAAAAAAAAAAAACTTTAATACTATGGACAATGACAACAAATAATTCAAAGAACTGGTATGCGTTTTGTCGTCAATAAGTTTTTAAAATTTAGATCATGACTATTTACTCTTTAGATTTCTTTTGCCGAGCCGAATTAATAATCCCTAAAGAACTAACGCAAAAGTAGCAAAGACAAAAGTAATTCTCTTTGGTTAATTATTAAGCCAAAATGCCACTGGGCTGTTAAACTGCCAAATGGAGTCTAACTCAGTGACTCAATTTCTCAAACTTTTCTGTATAAAAAAACTCCCCCCTTCCCAGTTCTAATATTTCTCAAACGGAATCTAATATTTTGAAAGTCCCAAAAAGAAAACATATACAATAATTAAGGACGGAGAGAGTGGTACTGTAGAAGCAAGTAACCCCACAATAATTTGGTGCTGCTGCTTTTGCTTTCATGCATCAGGTTTTATCATCAACAAAGATTTGTTCTTGTTGCACTTATTTCTGCCTTTCATATTTTTTCTGAAATTATGGAATAAAGGAACACTAAGAGACTTTTTTTTTCTTTATTTAAATATTTTTTGACTTTACTAGTTTTGCGTTAATTCTTTGTAAATTACTGAGCCTACTATAACCAAAAAAAATATTGTAAAACTATGGACAATGACAACAAATAATGCAAAGAACTAGTATGCTTTTTGTCGTCAATAAATTTTTTAAATTTAGATCATGACTATTTACTCTTTAGATTTCTTTTGTCGAGCTGAATTAATAAGAAAAAATAAATAGCCATCTTGTTTCATAGACTTATTTAGATGTCCATCTTAATTACTAGGTTTGAATATTTAAGTCGACATCCTGAAATTTAAATAATACCAAAAACACCCTTAACCATGACAAATACAGAAATCATGACAAAGTCATTCGGAATAATGACAAAACCATCCGGGATGTAAAACTAACATAAAAAATTAGTTTAAATTCCAAAATTCTTTACTGTATAGGTAAAGAAATTCGGGATGTAATACTAACTTATAGTAAAGAATTTCTTTACCTATATAGTAAAGAATTTTGGACCTTAAACTAATTTTTTATGTTAGTTTTACATCCTGAATTCTTTTTCATATATAGTAAAAAATTTTAGGACCTTAAACTAATTTTTTTGTTAGTTTTACCTCCCAAATTTCTTTACGTATATAGTAAAGAATTTTAGAACCTTAAATTAACTTTTTAAGTTAGTTTTACATCCTGAATTTCGTTACTTATATAGTAAAGTATTTTAGGACCTTAAACTAACTTTTTATGTTAGTTTTACATCTCAGATGATTTTGTCGTGATTCTGAATGATTTTGTCATAATTGTCGTTCTTCGGACCAAATTAAATAAGGGATATTGCCTTTGTCAAACAAAGTTAATATCTCTTATTTAATTTGGTCCGCGCAGCAGCTCTATTAAAATGTAAAAAATTATTAAGGGCTAAATGAGTATTATTTAAATTTCAGGATGAAAACATAAGTTTTCAAACCTACAAGGATTAGGACTTAAGTATCAATGTAGAATAGGATCCCTATTTAAGTTCCCTAATTAATAATCCCTGAAGAACTCACGTAAAAGTAGCAAAGACAAAAATAATTCTTCTAGGTTAATTATTAAGCCAAAACACCACTGGCTGTTAAACTGCCCAAACAAAGTATAACTCAATGAATTTCTCAAACTTCTTCTGTATATAAACAAACTCCTTCCTTCTCAGTTACCCATCCATTAAATTAAAACATCCGCATAGATATAGCAGAGCACATACATAATGGGAAATGCTGAGAGTAACCAACAACGGCGGATCCAGAAATCTAATACAGATGGGGTAATCTTTCGAGCATAAAGTTGATAAAAATTCTCATAATCTAATATAACAAGAACATGCATTCAGAAAAAATTATAACGAGAGCATAAAATATTTTAAGCATTCTTTATAGAGCACAAGACTTTGTTTTTTTTTTTTTTTTTGGTTTTTTTTTTGAAAGAGCAAGAAATGCATTAATAATATATGATAATATGAAAAGTACAACTGCAACAATGAACGAAGTCTTAACGTACAGTAAACATTTAAAAAAATGAGTGGACTAATCTGGAGACGGATTTGCTTTGTCTCATCACTCCACCAGATTAGGAAACTAATACTATGTTTGGATTTGTGTTTGAAAAAAAAAATTGAAAAATAATAGGGATAATAAGTGGAGAGAGATACATAGAGAAATGTTGGAAGTACGAGGAATCTATGGGGAATTTTTTGAAATTTTTTTTTTGAATTGTAAAGAGAACAAAGCATAAGAGATTGCTTGAAGCAGATGCACGCTCAGCCTCTTCTTAAGTGACCTACCGAATCCCCAGGAAAGGAAATGAGTATTCCCTATTGGAGTACTTCCGATCATGATATTATTTTCCATGTGTTTGTCTGGGTTTATGAGAGAAATTTATTCACGGAGCGTAATGTCATCCATCTATTTCGGCAATCTACAGTTGAGATATGTTTTTAAACTTTAACCGGTAATAAATATATCTCTTACCGTTACTTCTTTGTCTTTAATCTCGATCGTCTAAAACACTCTTGAACTACCGAGATATTGGCCTCCATAAACTTCATTTACAGAGCCTCCATAAATAATGATTTTCCGGTGGTTTATACAATATCCTACTATGTTTTTCCTAAGGCTTATTTATGCCATTGTACTAGACTTCTAGTAATTAAGTTGTAATATGGGCGGCATTTTGCTCTGTATTATTTATGCTATCAATATATCTTTTAATTTTCTACTTCCTAAGAAAAAAACAACTAAACATAAATGGCTCGTAACCTGTACACCAAATTTGAAAATGGGTTTGTGCAGTGTAGTAGAGACTGATGACGTTTGTGTAATAAGGTAAGAAAATATAGGCACTTTGTTGAGAGTAGAATTGAAGTAATCTCAGCCATTGACTTGTAGTTAATCTCAGCCACACAAACAATTTATGTGGAGCCCCACACCATTATGTTTTATTAGGTAGATTTCTTGCCTTCTTTCTTTCCTCACTCTTTGCAAAAGTCTTCTCTTTTTGAATGAATGAAACTAAAAGTTGAGGTCATTGTTTGTAGAGAAGAGGTTGGGGACTGATCTGTAAAGTACATAAAACTTCAAAGGCCAAGGTCTATAGATGCTGCATCGATCGGTTAGGAATTGCTGACTTTGGTTTAGCTTAGCATTGAAGTCTCCTTCATGACATTAGATATGTGAGGTCATCCATTACTAAGGTTGATTTTAGCACTCTTTTTTTGATTTCGTCTAAGTGCACTTTATGTTTTTGTATTTGTATTTGTATTTATCGATGTAAAAATTATAAAATTATCCTTTATAGGTTCTTTCTTCACACGTAAAATGGTAATTTTATAACTTCATATATATGAATACAAACAAAAGAATAAATGCACTTAAATAAAATGAGAGTGAAAAAATCAATTCTCTTATGGTTTTTTTTTCTAGGGTGTGCTACTTTTACATCATAATAGTACTAGCAATTATAATAGTAAGTGACCCCACAATCTTCTGAATAGTGTCAGCTTGGAGTTTTCAATGTTGCTTTTGCTTTGACAAAAACTTTTTAACGAGTAGCCCGTGAAAAGTTACTACACGTTAAAAAGGTTTTTATGGCCATGAATCGTAGTTGTCCAGATCACTTTTGAACGGTCCGGATTTAAATAAAATTTTTCCGTTTACGTTTCGCTTTTGCTTTTGCTTCTGCTTTTGCTTTCATGGATTAGATTTTAGAATGCTGCTATGGGTACAACAAATGATGCACAGCAGCCGCACATAGATCGTTTTTGCGTCCGTCTTAGGTCCTCCAAAGATGTTCGAAGCCGCTCATTTTATTCAAAATAATTAGTTTAGGGTCCCTATAAAAAATTATCATAATTCGATATCAAAAAGTGTGTTTACGAATCATCCAACTTTGCTTCAAAATTTAGCATATATTTTGAAGCAAAATTTAATGATTCGTAAACACCCTCCTTGATATTAGATTGAGGTGATTTTTTATAGGGGACCCTAAACGAAGTATTTTGAATAAAATAAGCGGTTCTGATCTTCTTTTCGGGATCCGAGACGAGCGAAAAAGCGATCTGAGTGCGGCTACTGTGTATCATTTGTTGTACTTATATCTATACTGTAGGTTTTATCATCAATTAAATATTTGTTCTTGTTGCACTTATTTCTGCTTTTCAGATCTTTTCTAAAATTATGGAGAAAACGAACTCTATTAAGAGGTGTTTTGCCTTAATAATTCAAAAAGACTATTTTTTGACTTTTTTTAAACATTTTTCATCTTTGCTAATTTTGCGTTAATTCTTTGTAAATTACTGATCTATGATAACAAAAAAAAAAAAACCTTTAAAAATATGGACAATGACAACAAATAATCCAAAAAATCGGAATGCTTTGAAATATTTTTGTCTTTACTAAAAAAAATTTAAATTTAGATCATGATTATTTACTCCTTAGATTTCTCTCGCTGAGCCGAATCAATAATTCCTAAAGAATTAACGCAAAGGTAGCAAAGACAAAAATAATTCTCTTAGATTACTAAACCAAAACACCACTGAGTTGTTAATTAAACTGCCCAAACAGAGTCTAACTCAGTGACTCAATTGCTCAAAGTTTTCTATATAAACAAACTCCTCCCTTCTATTTCTCACCCATCCATTACAAACATCCAAATAGATATCTAGTAGAGCACATAATGGGAAATACTGGGAGTAACGAGCCAAACGCCGCCAGAAGTAGTGAGGAGGATTCGGCTCGGAGACGGAGGGAAAACATAGCGACTGCGGTGGAGGCAGCAACGACCGTGGCGGCAGTGGTGGCTGCTGGGTGGGCAGTAACCAAGCTTTTATCATCCTCAGCATCAGAAGAAGATGAAAAGACTAATGACAGAGAGAAATCTATGGTAGCTGTTGGAACTTCCATCGGCTACCAAAACCCCAGCAACGAGTTTGAGGATTCCCATTCTGACTCAGAAGATGAAGAGACTGATGAGGAATGTCCATATCCATATCAAACAAAGGAAGGGCTCACTAGAAGGGACCAACAAATCTCTGGGAAACCAATTCGCTGGCGTTTTCCGGGTTACGGAAAGCTAAAGCTGAACACTGACGGTAGCGTGAAACGCCTTATAAAGAACAAAGATGGCAGCGTAAGATATTATATAAATCCACCCCGAGCGGGTTTCGGTGGGGTTATCCGTGATGAAAGAGGCTCTTTGATCGTGGGTTTTTACGGTAGATTGAAGGATGGTTGCGAGGTCTTGGAAGCAGAGCTGTGGGGGATATACAAGGGGTTGGAAATCATCCGAGGCTGCAACCTCCGCCGGGTTGAGATCGAATCGGATTCGAAATCTGCTATTCGTCTAATCAAGGACGACACAGCTTATAAGAAGTCAACTTTCAAGGGGCTAGTAGAGAAATGCAAGGCGATGAAGCAGGAGACGGGATGCACGCTCAAACACACCCTTCGCGAAGGAAACAGAGTTGCAGATAAATTGGCCAAGGGAGGAAGGGATCAAAACGATAATTTCTTCACCTTCACCACTCCACCAAACAAACGTATTCGGCGTTCGGTTGCCAAGGATGTCGTGTCAGCCTCTTCTTATTAGTCCTGTGGTCTTTTCCTTTGTTCAAGGGTAAAAAAAAGGAACACGTTACACGATGAAAGCCCTTGGAAGGAATTCGATCGTGGAGTTTCAATTTCCTAATTCCTCTGTTTATTTTCCTTTGCTCGTCTGGTTTAGCCTACTACGTTTTTCCTAAGGTTTATACCATTGTACTATTATGGCTAGGCTTCTGCTTTGTAAATATGGGCGTTGGTTCGGGTAATGTAATGTTTTGCTCTATATGACTGTATGGGTATGGGTATGGGTATGGCTATATATGTTAATCTATTGGGGTCTTCTTACGATCGATATTCTCCTCACAGACTTACAACCCCTTCAAATGTGAGATATTTTATGTTAAGCTTTGTATGAACACCCAAAAGAATAAAAACCCCATGAAGTGTGGTCACAGAGAGAGAGAGAGAGAGAGAGAGAGAGAGAGAGAGAGAGAGAGAGAGAGAGAGAGAGAGAGAGAGAGAGAGAGAGAGAGAGAGAGAGAGAGAGAGAGAGAGCTGCTGAAAATGTATATTTTGGCACGAATATTGACAAAACAAGATTAAGGCTCATTTTGGCAAAACACAATATTATACTCATAAACAAGATTAAGGCTCGATTTGGCTTTAAAAGTCAATTAATTACTTAATTTTTGTCTTTATTCAAAAGAAAAAAAACGCATTTGTTATTTTTGCGTCAAGACGAATCAATAAGTCGCAAAAATTACTTAACTTTTCAATCCAAATCCACCCTAAATAAGGAATCAAGCTTAATTTAATAATTAAATACCCATAACTATGCAGCCAAATAAGATTACTCTATATTAAACAAGGAAAAGACGAAAACAAAAATATAGAATAGTCAAGCTTAATTTAATAATTAAATATCCATGACTTGTCACTTTTCACACCTACTCATGACTATTATATGTTTTTTATTTTTGCCTTTTCCTTTGTTTATTTAATACAAAGTAATCTTATTTGGCTGCATAGTTATGGGTATTTAATTACTAAATTAAGCTTGATTCCTTATTTAGGATGGGTTTGGATTGAAAAATTAAGTAATTTTGTGACTTATTGATTCGTCTTGACGCAAAACTAACAAATGCGTTTTTTTTCTTTTAAATAAAGACAAAAATTAAGTTATTAATTAACTTTGAAAGCCAAATCGAGCCTTAATCTTGTTTATGTGTATAATATTCACTTTGTTTGGTTGAGGTTTTAAAAAGTTATTTTTGAGAGTTGAGTGGTAATGAGTGGAGAGAGATAGAGAGAGAAATTTATTGAAAACTGTGTCGAAAGTAAAAGTTACTCTTAAAATGGTAAACCAAGCGGGGTGATTGTGTTTTGCCATAATGAGTCTTAATCTTGTTTTGCCAATATTCGTGCCAATATTCATATTTTCAGGATTTCCGTTTGTTTTGGATGGGAAGTTAACGGCGGGTGTAAAATTGATGGATTTTTAAATAGGTTAGGTGTTTTTTTGATAATTTTAAAAGGTTAGGTGCCTGTGTGTAATTTATGTGAAAAGTCAGGTGCTATTTTGAAATTTTCCCTTAAAAGAATGAAGAGTACTGGAAAGTTAGGAAGTTATTTTCTACACATTTATTGTTTTCTATAAATAGTCTTTTTAGACTTCATGGTAAACCCTCTCCAACAAATCAAAATCTATCTTTATATGTTCTTAATTTTTTCTTACTAAACCAACTTTTGGGTTATAATAATTAGGAGTAGGATTCATATTCTAAGACTAACTTAGAATATTCGATGTGTCGCTCGTGTCAATAGATCGATCAGTTGAAGATTGATGGAAGAATCTCTTTCGTTTGTCTTCAACTTGTAAATTAGAATCTCTCTCGTCTCTTGTGTCGATTTCGTTTTGAAGATTGATATGCCTTGCATCAACAATTTTCGTTTATGTGTCGATATACTTCACTCTTACGACCAATTTCATATTTGACTTGATTGTCATTTCACATCCGTTGAAGTCCTAAAATACGGCAAAGAACCACGGATTTGCCTTTGGAGACAAGCCGCATCGCCCTTATTATTTTGTTGTTGCCTTTGTTTCCTTTCTTTGTCGGGTGCTCCGGAAAAATAAAATATTGGTAAATACCTGTGCGCCTACAAATGTGTGATAAAAAAAAATGTTAGGAGTATCACGTGACAATACCGAAGACAAAATAATTAACTTTGCTTAAAGAATGGTTTCAAAGATGATCATTCCTGTTAACTTTCTAAAAAGTAAAAGGTTGGTTGTAATGCCACAACTTTTTTTTAGGGAAATGATAATGTCAAAATTGTTTTTGTTGGTGCCAAAACTCTAGTGCACAAAAGACTTGTATCATGTGCAATGTACAAGACTTTAATGCATTTAAATTTTAGCACCAACAACAACAATTTTGGCATCATCACTACATTTTTTTTAATGCCACGACATCCTAACATAGTCTTACAACTACTCCTATATATGCCCCTTTTATGTTTTTTCCCCTCACTGTATGAGAAATTCTTGATTGCAAGTAGGGTACCACATGGTATCCTTCGCGCGCATTCAGACTGTTCAAAAAAAAAAAAAAGAATTAGGACTAGCACAGTTCTTGTGCTGGCTTTAATTTGGGCTGCATTTTTTTAAAAAACTTTTTAATTTATCTACAACTTTTTCAATAATATTTACTTTTTTGTTTAGTTTTTGGTCATAACTTTTTAGATTAATCATTTGTCTTGCGAGATGAATAAGAAAAATACAAAAATACGAACCGATTTTGAAAAAGGTGCATATAAGATGATATTTTAGACGAAAGAAGATACGTGTTTCATATTTTTTGCTTTTGGCCATTCTTTTTTAGTTACTTTTTGCTCTCTTTAAGATAAATGATCGATTAATCCAAAAAGTATAACGCAGATTTAAAAATTTAGAAAAACGAAGAAAACCAAAAAGTTAAGTTAAATAAAGGTTCCTAGTCCCTGCCAAATAGACCACCTAAAGTGATAGCCATTACTAACGCTTGGATGGGGATATAAATTTTTAACATGCCACTGAGAAAAAGTAGTAGTGATTGTTCAGTCCAGAGAGAAGGCAAATCGCTACCTAAATTAATGGAAAAGAAAAACCATATCTGTGTATGAGAAATTCTTGGCTGGAAATAGGGTATAGCTGATGTAGTATTCTTCGCGTACATCCAGACCATCCAATAATGCAACCGACAGTTCGGATTGAAACACACTTTATTTTTGGAGCAGGCTTGTTAGCAGTTGGGGGTTCTCAACTACAGCGTGCAATCGACCCATTTTCGGGCTCGTGCCAGGTCTATTTTGATGATCTAAACCATTAACTTTGAAAAGCTCGTTGCGAAATTTGATCAAGACAAATATCATGATCATTAGATGTATGATCAATTTAGGTTCGAAATTTTTTGGGGGAAAAACAGATAAAAATGAATTTGATCTAGTATTCTTGAGTCCATTTTAACAACGGGTAAATTTTCCTTCCGGGGCAGCTGAACGGATGGTTCCAGTGATAGTCATTCCTGTTAACTTTCTAAGAAGTAAAAATGTCTTTGATGAAGTTCAATGAAGATAATTGATTTTAACACTCTATTTTTTATACTCGCACTCCTCTTCATGTTATCTTATAATGTGCATTTACAATATTATCCTTTCAAGTGTTAAAAAATCCACTCAATCACGTAAATTTTTATATAAGACCACAAAAAATGGAGTGTACGTGGTTTAAAAAAAGAAGTGAAAATCACTCCCCTCCAATGAAAATATGCTGCCTAAAAGTTAATTATTAATGGATGCAATGAATATTCGAAAAGATAATTATTAAGGTTAAAAGAAAACGAAAAGGAAAGACCATTATATAAAGGTTCTCTCTCTTTTTGGTAAGGGTTTGCTTTTTCTTTCTTTTCTTTTTTTTGTTAAGTAAGGTTTGTGTTTTCTTTAAACTAAACTATTGCTTCCTACTCCACCAATTTCTCAGTGGCAGGTTAAAGATTATGATATATCCCTCCTTTAATTATTTAGTACTATGATAGAGATATATATCCGTCAATGATGCGACCCAATTTTCCATTGTTTTGTTTCGTTGTGTTATTGGAAATCATGAGTTTTTGTATAAGAGATTAAAAAGTTATACACAAGGTCTAGTTTTCGAAAAGTACCAGTAAATTATGGGCAGCACATATTTTAAATAAAGTCTTTATTTTTTAAGAAGACAATTTTAAACTAAAAATTGTGGGCTTATTGAAATATAAAAATATACAATATGGATCTTGTTTGAAAGATCTCATCGATATCTTTTATACGATGCAAAAAAATTAAAAATATATTTTTTATTTACATTATTATTGAGTTTGAAAATTTAAAATAAGCTGCTTATTTTTTAAGAAGATTTCTTGAACAGCGCCTAAATGGGCTTTGTTTTCTTTTACAAAATACGAAGGGAAAAAAAATTACTAGTGCTTTTAGCACTTTTCGAAAATTATGCCTAAGGTTTTTTTTTTTTTTTTCCTTTAGTCAATGTTTTTTGATATTATAAAATACTACTAGTAATCTTTTTATGTTTTTGAATACTTCTAGACTGGACACATTTGAAAAGTAAAAGAAACAATTCCTCTCGACCACATATGTGAGGAAGAAAGAGTTCGAGATACCGCATATCGATCTTTAGGTATAAGGTTTAAGAAAACTTTTTGGTGGGACCACCAGCATTGAATAATTTTTGGGTGGGACCTCAAGCATTGAATAATTTTTTCAGATCTTAAGGTTTAAGAAAACTTTTGGACAGTTTCCGTAATGTGCATTAATACACTTTCGTCCCTCAAACATTATTTATATTCTTTAGGGCTTCATCGATAACTAAGGATCTCAGTTCGTAGTTTTATTCACTAAAAAATTTAAGAAAATACTATTGTAAAAGAGTGAGAGGGAGTTTGTGAGAAATATTTCAATAATATCTTGTTGGTAATACATTCCTGCAACGAAACATGTAGTATTGAATTAACATTGGTAAACCCCATTATCAAATGAATTTTATCTTCAAAGTAAATTCTCAAAATCATGCCCCGTAAATTAATTTTGTCAAATCAATGTACTTTAATGATTGGACTCTTGATCGATATCCAATTTTGTTTTACTCTATAAATTTGCCAACAGCAGAACCAAAGGCGTGATCAGGGCTAGTGCTTCATTTACTCTCCTCTAGTCTTAGACGGAAAAACCTCGTCCACTTTTCAATCGAACTCTCAACAAAGTTTTTCTTCACTTCCTCCACTCTATAAATGAACCACCCCTTCGCCCCAATCTCTCTCCCAGTTTCCATCCATCAACTTCTTCAGCATATCGTTCATTGAGTTCTCTCTCTAAAAAATGGAAATTGGGGGAAATTTGGGAAATTTTTACTTTAGGTAGTTCCAAAAAAAAAAAAAGTAACATTAAAAAAGCTTATATTCCCCTTGTTTTCTCTTGGTCCTTTTTCCCCCTATGATGTGGTTTCTCTCTTTGGTTTTAAAAAGTAACTTTAAAATAGTTACTTTACTTTTAACTTTAGGAAAAGTTCCAAAAGAAAAAATAACTTCAATAAAGCTTGTACTATTATATTCCAACCCCCGTGTGGTTTCTCTCTCTAATTAATGAATGCTACTCCACCTTGTGTAACCCAGAAAAGAATAATAATAACAATAACAATAATAATAATGCTACTCTAATGAGAGTCAATTCCAGCATAAATTGGTTTGACAGTGATTATCGTTATAGATATCTTGATTTAGACGACGAAAAGACCTAAGCGTCTTTTGGTCTTTTCCGTCATCTTATATGAATTTTTGTTTTTCAATTTTAGTCTACATTTTTATATTTTTTTCAATTTCTTTTATCAAAAAAAAATAGCTAATGTAAAAATTTGATCCAAATCTAATAAAAATTAAGCAAAAACAACCAAAAAAAATCTTGTCAAAAGTGGGAGGTTCGGAAAATGTTCATCCAAAGGGGCTCTATAAATAGCAACGATCGATAGGAGGTTTGAGCATCTCTGTGGGCATACAGAAATAGACAAATTAACCTTCAAAACAAGAATTAGGTGAAAAGAGTGAGTAATTAGCTTCCCCTGTTATTTTCGTTTTATATAGTGAAAATTCCTAATAGGATGGTCTGAAGAATCATTGTGTATATCTCCTACATTTTTAGCACATTTCATTTTGACGAGGTATCCGCACATCTAAACGGGATGAGACTAATTTACCTAGGGACGGCCGTAGGAAATCAACACCCCCGAAAACCGGAAAGCATTTAGAAACAACTAAATGGGAACAATTGAACACGTACATGAGGTTAGCCACATAGACTTTCACCTCTTAAGTGGTTGGCGTAACTTTCAAGAATCGAACTCACACCTCCAGAATAAAATTTTAACACATTGACTCGGTTTGTTCACGTCGTGTCTTGTTTTCCTTCGTAAAGCAAGTGTTACAACTATGGAGTATTTTGGAACTCATGTACGTACTCTTATTTCTTACTCCAAGGCACTCTTCAAATCCCTTTTCCAAAGTTTGCTTAGAAGATTAATGTATTTAAGATTTTACGGGAGTAGCACCTTTGGAATTCCAATCTTGAAAATTGTCACCAGATCAAATTGCTTTGATTCCCTCTCGGAAGATGGACCATCACGAAATCCTTTACTCTGCCCGAGTTAAAACCATTAAAACTCATACTCCTCCCGTCCTATAAAGTTTGACATTTTCAAGAATGCGTGTCATTTTTAAATTGTATATATCTTTCAATTCATAATGTTTTAGATGATTTTTTGAATTTTATTTAATAAAATAAATTAAAATTTATCAAACAAAATTCATATTGCTTATAAAAAAAACGCTACAGATTAAAAGATATAGTTAATTTT
The DNA here is from genome assembly GCA_019656835.1 of Rhododendron ovatum. NCBI lineage: Eukaryota > Viridiplantae > Streptophyta > Magnoliopsida > Ericales > Ericaceae > Rhododendron > Rhododendron ovatum. The sequence continues at coordinate 8,874,221 of CM033799.1, read as the reverse complement.
TTAATAGAACTGCAATAGTGAAAGTGCCAAACTTAATGAGACGGAGGTAGTAGCTGTTTGGGGTTTTGTTTTTCGGATTTCCACTAGTTTTTGTGTTTTTCTCTTCCGGCCTGTTTGTTAGAGGTTAAAATTTGGAGGGAAGAATGCTATATCTGACTCCCATCGATCCGCCTCTAACAAACAGGCCCTTAAAAGATACTACTACTAGTATTTTGCTTCTCAAACTTTCCTATATAAACTAACTTCACCCTCCTCCGTTCTCACCCATCCATTAGAAACAATCTCACAATCAGAAAGCAGAGCACACAATGGGAAGCAGCGATAGTAATTTGTCGAGCGCCGGAAGTAGCAAGGAAGACTCGGCTCAGAACAGGGAAAGAGGTGATCAGGCGGTAGGCACGGCGGCGGTGGCGGTGGGGGCTGCGGCTGCCGCTGCTCTTGTGGGGTGGCTCGTATCAGGCTCAGGCTCACAAGAGAAAACGATGAAAGCTCCCGGAAGGGACTACCGAATGCCGAGGAAAGACTTTGAGAAATCCCCAGCTGAATACTTCCGTGACCTTCGCAAGAAATAAGAATTGGAATTTGTGGAATTCAGATTTCCCATCTTATAAGCTGTTGTATTCCTTTTTACTTTTGCTTGTTTAGCTCTATGGTTTACTATGGTTTTTCCCAAGGTTTTCACCATCTCATGTACTGGGAATTCTGCGATGTAAAAATATGGGTGTTGGTTTAAGCCTAATGTAATGGTTTCTCTATGGTTTATATGGTGTGATCTTCTTGCTAAGATGCTCTGAATCTGTACGCCAAAATGGGGACTTCATCCACAGTTTGGAGCTCCGGTCGTTGCAGCGTTCGAATAAACAATTAAAATCAAAACCTAATTATGCCTATTCAAGGAAATTCTATTTTCTTGTAAAAGTTGTCATTTCTTATGACACATAACCATTATGCCTATAATTTTTTTTTTCCCTTTTTCTACCATGAATCATGTGGTATACTATTGAGGGTAAAGTTATTAACAATAAAAAAAATAAAAAATCTTACAAGATTCTCACATAACTTTTCTTTTTTATCAAACACATATATAGAAGAAATTACGTTTATTTTCACTTTTTCTTCTTTTACTTTACTTTTTCTCATTTTTATTTTCTACCATAAATTTCTTTCTGATCAAAAGTCAGTCTTAGAGCCTGTTTGGCTGCGTCATGAATCCACTTTCCAATTTACATTTTCGAATTTCGGCAGGTTGGGAGCTGATTATGGATTGAATTATGCCAAAATTCGTTATCAGAGATATTTGTCAGATATTAATTTTAAAAAAATTACGATTTTTATTACAGTTCCAAAACTTATTCATGATAAGAAACACAGAAATAATTGGCTTCCAGCTTAAAAAAAATGGTTTTAATCAAGTCAATCCTGGTAAACAAATAACCTTCGCAGATAAATTTAAAAAAAAAAAAAACAATAAAGTACTATCATCGCAGATAAAAAAAAATTCAAAAAAAATAGTACTACCATCCGCAAGGAAAAATAACCTTTGATGGAGTTCAATCAAGTGTGTGAAACGGATTTTAATTTTGTACGGTAATGCATCATAAAGTCTAGTAGGAAAAGGACTTGACAAAACCAACCAGGGCCCAGGTGAAGACTTTGAAGGAATACAGTCCGACGAAGACTTCCGGTTTCTGGTATTAAAGTGAAAAGCATCTGGCGAGAATGGATACACCAAAAAGAGAAATCTTATCCACGGAGCCTTCCTAAATAAAATTTACGGAACTCAAACGAACCCATAAGCGTTTTGGACAGTTCGAATTAAAAATAAATTATTACCCTTAAAAGGTGTTTATTATCGATAATAGTATAAAAATATATATATATATATCTTAATCATTGATTGCCAAGAGAGAAACTTTTGTATATCAAAAAACATGCTGAATTAGAGCCCAATTTTTGTTTTCTTGCATTTTTCACATGTACGATAATGTATCTACGAAAGTCCGATGATTATAATTTTTGGCAAGATTATTGTTCTCGCCGAATTCTACAAAATGAACGAAGCCGATTATCAAAGTATACTCGGGTAATGGCCGAAAAATTGAAAACGGACCGGAGGGGTATAGGAAGACCCCTCTTATACGTGGGATATATAAAAGTTTCTCGGTTGGCAAAACGACAAGTGCAATTGCGTGGCCCGTGAATAACCTACTCATAAAGACTTCGTAAATAAGTCAATCTCCACCAGAAAATAGGGTACAAAGGAACTACACCCATTTTCTGGTTCTACTTACTAGTAGCCTTAATTCATTTTTGGGTCTCAAAAATGAAAATCATTAGACATGGTCTTCAATAAATTTTCTCTATCTATCTTCCTCCACTTATTATTTTCAAAAATCTCTTTTAAAACCCAAATCGGGTAGGGGTGATGTGCCGAAACCTTTTCTCAAGACTTTGCATTTATTTCATGTTAATTCACCCATTATGTGGTGCTGTGCCAAAGCATCTTTTGAGAACAGGGGCAATGTCTCCACAGTTTTTCCAGCGTTGTTTATTAGTAATGGTTTTACAAGACCTTTTCGGCTTTTCTGGGAAATAGTCGCAAAATCAATTCACTAATCCTTCGAATATCAACACAGAAGATGAACCATCATCTAATCTAATCTAACCCTTTATGCCTCTCCGAAGAGAAACCTTTCATTCTCTGTTTCTCCAAAGGACTTATTTATAAACCCAACCGGACAAAGAACAAACACATAACAAAAAAAAATTGGGAAGTTTATTTTTGTATTTTACGTTTTTATTGCTGCTAATAACAATGGGAAGTTACGAGGTTACTCAGTATTCTTATTCCAAGTATGGAACTGGAAGCGGTGATGATCAAGATTGTGCTCAGACGATCGAAAAAGGAAAGAGATGATCATGAAGCGGTGGAGACCCTCAAGGTGGTTTGTGCGGTGGCCGCGGGTGTTGCTATGGTGGGATGGAGTTTCCCCAAGCTTGGTGATGCTTCGGGATAAAAGATTGTCAAAAAACTGATGAAAGCCCCCGGAAAAGGCTTCCTCATCTTCAGGGAGGAATTCGAGCTCGACCCCGCTGCCTACTTCCGCAGCCTCAGTAATTAGAATCATCAAAAGCGGGGGGGGGGGGGGGGGGGGGTGTGGTGTGGGGCAAATGGATTACACAGAATTGAATAGAAGTAGTCGGTAGTGCTCTATGATGACTACTGTTTAGCGAAGCGTTTTAGAATTGTGCTGAACATTTTAACATTTATAGTCAAAATCTAGTTTTAAAATTAAATCATGGTCCTAAAACTAGCCTCCACTTGAATTTTCATCCATGACATCATCATGGGTTAAGTTTTCATTATGTAATTATATAAATTTGCAAATTTACACTTGTTATTTAACTTGTATGTATACTAGCAAATGCTCATACCTAAAGGAACATGCAAGCGTAAGAAAGAGTAGTTTGAGGGTTTTGAATTTCAGGTCTAAAAGACAACGTTCAATTTCAGTTAGGATGAAATCCTAAAGAAGTCTAAGGGACAGAACTAACATTTAAATTATCCTAAAAACATGAAAAAGAATTCCAAAGTCGTCCTAGCTATATCCCCAAAAGTACTTTAGGCTTTCTATTTTTCTATTTGTTCTTGGGTTTTTTTATTCTTTCTGGTGGAGTGTTTGCTTTCTCTCTAATGAATGCTACACCATAATGGCGGGCAATCCCACCATAATTTGGTTTGACAGAGACTATCATTATTGTTATCCTTTTTTTCCTCGAGAAGAATAACCATTCTGTGTCAATTGGTGCTGCAATCCTTTTCGACAATCACACATCTATATAGAACTCATATACTAAGTTGTGAGTTCCATTAGAACGGGGCGTTGTATAGAAAATTGGAAACATATATACTATAATTTGTCCAACAATGATTGGGATATATTTTACTACTAGGATCTGACCTGCAGTCTTCATTTCAACTTTAAAAGGATTGTGCTAGTCTTTTTTGAATAAGTCTTCGATTAATTTCACAATAAAGTAAGAAATAGATGATTTCAGTCATCTACAGCTTCCTTTAAATCATGAAAAGATGTACATATAGGAGCGCTAGGAAGAATCAGGGGTAAGTATTCAGTGACGCAAGATACTCTCTAGTCTTTTCCCAAAATTAGGTGTACGCATGTACCGATGTGAGTTTCAGCTGCAAGAATATTGATCCTACACCCAAAACTCACTAGGTACATATGTGTACACCAAATTTTGGATACAGAGGACTTCTAATGGCATTCAGGGCTCTTGATTTGGACACGCAAAACCTGAATATCTTCAACAACCTTATCATGTGGCTATGCGAACTACATGATAATTTTTCAAAGATTCGTTATTCATGAGTTCATGGCGTTTCTTTTACTGTTGTAGGAATCATGAAAAGAACCCAATAGATGCCAATCAAAAAAGACAAGAAAATAACCCAATGCCAATAAAAAAAAATCAACAATATAAGTGACACAAAATTGCATATGAACCCCAAATATACGTGATTGTGTGTGAGTTTATGTCTTTACCACTTTTGCTCTATTAATTACTAGCTTGATTTGCTACTGGGAGGGAATCCCGCCACGGGATTAACTAGTCACCTTTTAGTACTACTTTTCAATTGTCTGTGTGTTTGTGTGTGTATATATATATATGAATCTTTCCATCCATCCATCCACAGTATCCCATACAAGAGAAGAGTCAATCGACTTGGAAATTGTTGACTTTGGTTTTGCTTAGCCTTTAAGGATTTAATACTGGAAAAAGCTTCCATGTGGTGGAAGGATTTCCAAAAGCAAAAGAACTCCTCAAACAAATTAGGATTTCTCGATTTAGGAATTGCTGACTTTGGTTTAGCTTAGCCTTTAAGGCTCCTTCATGACATCGATCAGATATGTGAGGTCATCTCATCCATTACGAAGGTTGATTTTGGCATTCCATTTTGTGACTTCGTCTAAGTGCACTCCATTTTTCGTATTTATCCATGTAAAAGATTACTACGAAGTTATTCTTTATAGATTCATTCTTCACAAATAAAATGGTTATCTTATAACTTGTATGTATACAAACAAAACAAAAGAAATGCACTTGGATAAAATGAGAGTGAAAAAATCAATTCCCTCAAAAGATTTTTTTTTCTCATAGGGTGCTACTTTTGAATAGCGTCACCTTGAAGTTCTCAAAGTTGGTGTTGCTGCTTTTGCTTTCATGCATCACGTTTGATCAACAACTAAAGATTTGTTCTTGTTTCACTTATTTTTCCCTTTCATATCGTTTCTGAAATTATGGAACAAAGGAACACTTTTTTGTCTTTATTTAAATGTTTTTAGTCTTTGCTAGTTTTGCATTAATTCTTTGTAAATTTAGATAAGTTTAAAACTATGGACAATGACAACAAATAATTCAAAGAACTGGTATGCATTTTGTCGTCAATAAATTTTTAAAATTTAGATCATGACTATTTACTCTTTAGATTTCTTTTGCTTTCTTTTGCTGAGCCGAATTAATAATCCCTGAACTAATGCAAAAGTAGCAAACACAAAGGTAATTCTTTTAGGTTAATTATTAAGCAAAAACACCACTGGGCTGTTAAACTGCCCAAACAGAGTCTAACTCAGTGACTCAATTTCTCTAACTTTTACAGATAAAAAAACTCCTCCCTTCCCAGTTCTAATATTTCTCAAACGGAGTCTAATATTTTGAAAGATCCCAAAAAGAAAACATACATAATAATTTAGGACGAAGAGAGTAGTATTGTAGAAGCAAGTGACCCAACAATAATTTGGTTCTGCTACTTTTGCTTTTGCTTTCATGCATCAGGTTTTATCATCAACAGAAGATATTTTCTTGTTGCACTTATTTCAACCTTTCATATCTTTTTTGAAATTATGGAACAAAGGAACACTAAGAGACTTTTTTTTTTCTTTATTTAAATTTGTTTGACTTTACTAGTTTTGCGTTAAATTTGATATTAAGGTGTATTCGATCGAGGAGTTCAAAGGGTTTTTAGATGGTATTTGATTGTTAATACTGTAATCTTTGAGGTGTACTCATCCAATCTTCTGCTGGATGAGGTCTGCTTTTGTTTTCTTTTGCTGAGTTGAGCTATTTTGCTCCCTAACTTTTCATCTCGATGTACCCTTTCGAGTTCTAATAAAACTTCCTTTTGCCGAGCAAAAAAAAAAAACCTACTATAACCAAAAAAAAAAAAACTGTAAAACTATGGACAATGACAACAAATAATGCAAAGAACTGGTATGCTTTTTGTCGTCAATAAATTTTTTAAATTTAGATCATGACTGTTTACTCTTTAGATTTCTTTTGCCGAACCGAATTAATAATTCCTGAAGAACTAACGTAAAAGTAGCAAAGACAAAAGTAATTCTTTTAGGTTAATTATATAGTAAGCCAAAACACCACTAGGCTGTCAAACCGCCCAAACGGAGTCTAACTCAATGACTCAATTTCTCAAACTTTTCTGTATAAAAAAAAACTCCTCCCTTCCCAGTTCTAATATTTCTCAAACAGAGTCTAATATTTTGAAAGATCCCAAAAAGAAAACATACATAATAATTTAGGACGGAGAGAGCAGTACTGTAGAGACAAGTGACCCCACAATAATTTGGTGCCGTTGTTTTTGCTTTTGCTTTCATGCATCTGGTTTTATCATCAACAAAGATTTGTTCTTGTTGCACTTATTTCTGTGTTTTCATATCTTGTCTGAAATTATGGAACAAAGGAACACTAAGAGACCATTTTTTTCTTTATTTAAATTTTTTCGACTTTGCTAATTTTGAGTTAATTCTTTGTAAATTACCGACCTACTATAACCAAAAAAAAAAAAAACTGTAAAACCATGGACAATGACAACAAATAATGCAAAGAATTGGTATGCTTTTTGTCGTCAATAAATTTTTAAAATTTAGATCATGACTATTTACTCTTTAGATTTCTTTTGTCGAGCCGAATTAATAAGAAAAAAATAAATAGCCATCCTATTTCATAGACTTACATTGTTGTCCATCCTACTAGGTTTGAATACTTAAGTTGACATCTTGAAATTTAAATAATACCTAAACACCCTTAATCATGACAAATACATGAATTATGGCAAAATCATCCAGGATGTAAAACTAACATAAAAAATTAGTTTAAGATCCTAAAATTCTTTACTATATCTTTACTATATATAGTAAAGAATTTTAGGATCTTAAACTAATTTTTTATGTTAGTTTTACATCCTGAATTTCTTTATCTATATAGTAAAGAATTTTAGGACCTTAAACTAATTTTTTATGTTATTTTTACATCCCGAATTTCTTCACCTATATATTAAAGAATTTTAGGACCTTAAATTAACTTTTTAAGTTAGTTTTACATTCTGAATTTCTTTACCAATATAGTAAAGAATTTTAGGACCTTAAACTAATTTTCTATGTTAGTTTTACATACCAGATAATTTTGTCGTGATTCCGAATGATTTTATCATGATTGCCGTTCTTCGGACCAAATTAAATAAGGTCAATATCCCTTATTTAATTTAGTCCGCGTGGCGGTTCTATTAAAATGTAAAAAATTATTAAGGGCTAAATATGTATTATTTAAATTTCAGGATGAAAACATAAGTTTTCAAACCTACAAGGATTAGGACTTAAGTATCAAAGTAGAATAGGACCCCTATTTAAGTTCCCCAATTAATAATCTCTGAAGAATTAACATAAAAGTAGCAAAGACAAAAGTAATTCTTCTAGGTTAATTATCAAGCCAAAACACCACTGGGCTGTTAAACTGCCCAAATGGAGTATAAATCAGTGAATTTCTCAAACTTTTTATTTATAAACAAACTCCTTCCTTCTCAGTTACCCATCCATTAAATTAAAACATCCGCATAGATATAGCGAAGCACGTACGTAATGGGAAATGCTGAGAGTAACTAGCAGTGGCGGATCCAGAAATCTAATACAGATGAGTCATCTTTCGAGCATAAAGTTGATAAAAATTCTCATAATCTAATATAACAAGAACATGCATTCAGAAATAAATTATAATGAGAACAAAAAATGTTTTAAGCATTCTTTATAGAGCAAAAATTTTTTATTTTTTATTTGTGAAAGAGTAAGAAATGCATTAATAATAATATTTTTTTGATCATCATTAATAATAATATATGATAATATGAAAGGTAAAACTGTGTTGTCACCATTACATAATGAAGACACGCCAACGACGGACGAAGACTTAACATACAGTAATTATGGGTTGTTTGGATTGGTGTGTTAAATTTTTTTTTTGAAAAATAATAGGGACAATAAGTGAAGAGAAATAGAGAAAGAAATGTTGAAAGTAGGGAGAATTTAAGTGAAATTTTTTAAAAAATTCTTTTTGAATTGTAAAAAAAACAAGGCATAAATATTTTAAAAAATGAGTGGACTAGTCAGGAGTCGGATTTGGGTCTGTCTCATCACTCCACCAGCATTGAATACTTTTTGGGTGGGACCTCAAGCATTGAATAATTTTTGAGATCTTAAGGTTTAAGAAAACTTTTGGAAAATACTATTGTAAATAAGGGTCGATTTAGGAAAATACTATTGTAAATAAGGGTCGATTTAGGAGAATACTATTGTAAAAGAGTGAGAGGGAGGTTGTGAGAATACTATTGTAAAAGAGTGCGAGGGAGGTCGTGAGAAATATTTCAATAATATCTTGTTGGTAATACATTCTTGCAACGAAACATGTAGTATTCAATTGGGAGGCGGGGGGGCTGCTGTCTCAGGTTTTCGGGCCCACTCCGGTCTCGATCCGATGATCGAAAACGTTCACTTTGTAGAGCTCGTCGAGTAGAATAACTTTGCAAAAAATCAACTTAATTGGATATCATTAAGTACCTGATCAGGACTTTTTTATTTTAAAAAAATGGATCCGAAACACTGAATCAAATCCACTGTAACCCATGGACCGAGAGTTATATGGGCTCCGATCAGGCACTTAATGATATCCAATTAAGCTGATTTTTTGCATAGTTATTCTACTCGACAAGCTCTATAAAATGAACGTTTTCGATCATCAGAGCGAGACTTGAGTGGGCTCGGAAACCCAGGACAGCAGCACGGGGCAGCAGCCCCCCGCCTCCAATTGGTGGCACATCCAGTGGATTTGTCTAGCCTTATTGGAAGAGTTAGCAAGTTGGTGGTTTGGGAATAGATTCCGAAACTTGGAGAAAAATATTTGGAAAGTGTGTTTTTTTGCAACGTTATGGTCAATTTGGTTAACGAGGAATGGGTATATCTTTAACGGAGTAACAACTGAGGCTCTGGAGGTAGCGGATCTAATTAAAACTAAGGTAGCCATGTGGATGAAGGCCAAATTTGACATCAAGCTCTACACTGTTGAGGACTTCAAAGGATATTTGGATGGGATCCGAAAAGTGAAAATGTAGGGTGAGATAGACAAGGAGGGTAGTCGGTGAGGTGTTCCTATCCAATCTTGGTTGGATATAGCTTTGTAGTTTCATGTAATAGTTACTGTTTTTGATCGATATACCCCGTCGAATTTAATAAAAAGTTCCGTTGGCCGAGAAAAAAAAAACATGTAGTATTGAATTATAACATTTGTAAACCCCATTATCAAATGAAAATTTATTTTCAAAGTATATTCTTAAAATCAGGCTCGCAAATCAATGTACTTTGATGATTGGACTCTTGATATTCAATTTTGTTTTACTCCATAAATTTAGGGAAATGATATTGGCACTCCAAAAATTGATGCAGGCACTCCAAAATCAGTATAATTCCAAAGCCACTTTTCTTTATTTTTTGGAGTGTCTGCATCAATTTTTGGAGTGTTAAATTTGCTAGCAGCAGAATTGAAGGCGTGATCAGAGCTAGTGCTTTATTTGCTCTCCTCTAGTCTCCGACGGAAAAACCTCGTCCACTTTTCAATCAAACTCTCAACAAAGTTTTTCTTCACTTCCTCCACTCTATAAATGAACCACTCTTTCGCCCCATATCTCTCCCAGTTTCCATCAATTTCTTCAGCATATCATTCATTGAGTTCCGTCTCTAAAAAATGGAAATTGGGGGAAACTTTTACTTTAGGAAGTTCCAAAAAAAAAGTAACTTTAAAAAATCTTGTATTCCCCTTTTTTTTCCTTGGTCTTTTTTCCCGCTGTGATGTGGTTTCTGTCTTTGGTTTTAAAAACTAACTTTAAAATAGTAACTTTACTATGAAAAGTTCCAAAAGCAAAAATAACTTTAATAAAGCTTGTATTATATTCCAACCCCCCGGTTTGGTTTCTGTCTCTAATTAATGAATGCTACTCCACCTTGTATAGTCCACAAAAGAATAATAATAATAACAATAATAATGCTACTCCAATTAGAGTCAATTCCACCATAAATTGGTTTGACAGTGATTATTGTTATAGATATCCTGATTTAGACGACGGTTTAGACGACGAAAAGACCTAACCAACTTTTGGTCTTTTCCGTCATCTTAATTATATGAACTTTTGTTTTTCAATTTCAATTTTAGTCTACATTTTTATATTTTTTCAATTTCTTTTATCGAGAAAAAAATAGCTAATGTAAAATTTTGACCCAAATCAAATAAAAATTAAGCAAAAACAACCAAAAAAATCTTGTCAAAAGTGGGAGGATCGGAAAATGTTCATCCAAAGGGACCTTATAAATAGCAACAATAGGAGGTTTGAACATCGCACATCTAAACGGGATGAGACTAATTCACCTAGGGCCAGCCGCAGAAAATCAACACTCCCGAAAACCGGAAAGCATTTAGAAACAACTTAAAAGAGACAACTAAACACGTACATGAGGTTAGCCACGTGGACTTTCACCTCCCAATTGGTTGGCCTAACTTTCAAGAATCCAACTCACACTTTCATAATGAAATTTTAACACATTGACTCGGTGTGTTCGCTTCGTGTCTTGTTTTCCTTCGTAAAGCAAGTGTTACAACAATGGAGTATTTTGGAACTCATGTACGTACTCTTATTTCTTACTCCAAGGCACTCTTCAAATCCCTTTTCCAAAGTCTGTTTAGAAGATTAATGTATTTAAGATTTTACCGGAGTAGGACCTTTGGAATCCCAATCTTGAAAATTGTCACCAGATCAAATTGCTTTTATTCCCTCTCGGAAGATGGACCATCACGAAATCCTTTACCGAGATACAGCTTATTAAATCTCAGGGAATGCTACGTACAAAGAAAATTTATCCCGAAAGTACCTCGAAAACAACAATCAATGGTTGAGAATCACTTTGATGATTGGGTCACACGCATCAAAATGAATCTCAACCATTGATTGCTGTTTTCAGGGTACTTTCAGGGTAAATTTTCTTTGTCCCTAGCATTTCTATTAAATCTCAAAACTGTTTGGGGTTTTGTTTTGGGAATTGATTTTGTCATTTCTCTTTGTGTTAATGTCGCTATCTTTCTCTTACAAAATAAATAATCTAATAAACACACAAAATGAAGTGACATTAACAAAAAAAAAAAGTGGCAAAATCACTACCCTTTGTTTTTTGGATTTCCACTAGTATTTTTTTTTTTTTCCCTCTTACAGCCTGTTTGTTAGAGAGTAAAATTTGGAGGGATGAATGCTATATCCGACTTCCATCTGCCTCTAACAAACAGGCCCTTTAAAGATACTCCCTCCGTCGCTATTTAATTGCCTATTATAGTTTTGCGTGTATTTTCAACAGCTTATATTTCTCAATGTATTTAAATAGGGACGAAAAACAGTAGTATTTTGCTTCTCAAACTTTCCTATATAAGCGAACTTCTCCCTCCTCAGTTCTCACCCATCCATTAGAAACATCTCAGAATCAGAAAGCAGAGCACACAATGGAAAGCAGCGAGAGTAATTTGTCAAACACCGGAAGTAGCGAGGAAGACTTGGCTCAGAACAAGAAACATGACCAGGCGGTGGCGGCGGTGGCGGTGGTGGTGGGAGCTGCGGCGGTGGGGGTGGGGGCTGCGGCTGCGGCTGCCACTGCTCTTGTGGGGTGGGGCATAACCAAGCTCGTATCGGGCTCAGGCTCACAAGAGAAGATGATGAAAGCTCCCGGAAGGGACTACCGAATGCCGAGGAAAAAGTTCGAGAAATCTCCAGCTGGCTACTTCCGTGACCTTCGCAAGAAATAGGAACGGAATTCATTCAGCTTCTGTTTTCTATCTTGTTCGATCTTATTTACTTCCTTTCGGTGTTGTTAATGCCAAAATAATTTTTGTTAGTGTCAAATCTGTAGTGCGTGGTACGAGTCTTTTACGCACTATAATTTTAGCACTAATTAACAAAAACTGTTTTGGCATTTTCATTTCCCTTTTGTTTTAATCTGATTTAGCTCCATGGTTGCTATGGTTTTTCTCAAGGTTTTCACCGTTGCCTGTACTGGAATTCTGCTCTGTAATTTGTTAAGACTAATGTAATGGTTTCTTTCTATATTAGTACTATGTGATCTTGCAAAGATGTTTCTTGTAATGCTTATATGGACAACTGAACCTGAATCAGTAAATCAAAAATAGGGATTTCATGGTCAAACAATTAAAATTAAAACATAATTTAGCTCTGAGTAATTTTAAATGGGGAGAAAATTTATGCATCTTTAGATTCTTTGGTTTTTCGTTCAAATCCTTAATAAAAAGTCAGTCTTAGGGTGTGTTCTCCTTTATTGGTGAGAAAAGAAAAGAAAGGAGCGTGATTTCTCACCCTCTCATCCAAATAACAGTGAGAAATCAAATTTTCACAGGCGACTGGTAGAGTTTCGGCGACTCTCTGACAAGCTGAAATTCTCTCCCTCTCATCTCCGGCAGACCTGGTACTCTCTCTCTCTCTCTCTTCTCCGGCGACGCACAACCACTTGTCCGACGACAATCCAACAAGGGGTGGACCACATGCTCCTCTTTCTCATGAAATCTCGCCACTTTTAGTGAGAAACGGAATTGGGCTTGGGAGGGGTCCGGTTCTGGTCTCCCCCCCCCTTCCAAACGAGGGAGAGATTGAGCTCTCTACCCATTTCTTTTCTTCTTTCGCGTACCAAATGAGCTATTAGAGCCTGTTCGGCTACGTCATTAATAATCTACTTCCCATTTTACATTTTTCAGATTATTGGGCTGTTTGGGAGCTGATTATGGAATGTATTATGCCAAAAAAAAAAATTTACTGTGTATATTAGAAAGAGAAGTGGTTTTCACACTCCTATTTTTAATATCCACATTCTTATTTTTGTCACCAAGGCTTATGATAAAATGCATCTCCTTTGTTTGGCTCCACTATCATGGGCAATGCAAAGGTAAATTCGTAAATGCAGTCTTTCATTACTCCTTTTTTTCATAAAAATTTACTTGGACGAAATAACGTAGTCTTCAATTTTATCTTTGACAAATCCTCTCAAAAAGGGGAGTATGGAAATCACTCTCCTTAAATGAGACGGATAATGCAGAATTCAAATATTTTGGTTTAATTGTGATTACATTTTTAGCTCTAAAATTCTTCTACAAAATCTATAATGAGAAACACATAAATAATTGGCTTCGAGCTTAAAAAATTGTTTTGTCCGTTCTGATTTATTTGTCCACTTCTTGACTTATTCATGTTCTAAAAAATTTGTCCATTTTAAGTTAACTCTTGAAAGTTTTTATTTATGTCCTTCCTTTTTTAAAGTACAAACAAACAAATCTAGAGTACAATACTATGCATTGAAAAGAGTGCTCTTAATTAATGCGAAAAAATGAGGATATTTTTGGAAACTTAATGTTAATCATTATATTTCTTAATAATTTTAAATTTAGACAAATAAATTGGGATAGATGAAACACCTTGCAAAAGAAAAAATGAACTTTCATGGAGTTCAATGAAGGAGATGGCTTCTTGTCAAGAGTTTTAATCTTGTCAAAAATCATATTAATCGCATATTGATCCATATCTTTTTGGAGCACATTTCCCTTGAGTAAAATGGACTCAGTGATACTGAATCAAATTCAATTCTATTCAGTTTTTCTTGGGAAAATGTGCTTCAAAAAGATATGGATTGATGTCTGATGAAGACAATTTTTTAAGTGGTTAAAACTCTCGACGAGTTTTACAAAATGAACGATTTAGATCATCTAAATAGGCCCGGCACAAGCCCTAAAAAGGATGGTCTGCACAGTGCAGTTGGGTTTCCCCAACTGGAGAAGCCATCTCCTTCAAACAAATGTGTGTGAAACGACTTTTATTTTAGTACGGTAATGCATCATGACAAAACCAACCAGGGCCCAGGTGAACACCTGGAAGGAATTCAATCCGAGGAAGACTTGCGGTTTTTGGTCATCGAGAACCAAATTAAAGTGAGAAAAGCATCTGGTGGCGTTAAGGGATACACCAAAAATAGGGTACAAAGGAACTACACCCACTATCTAGTTCTTGGGTAGCGTCCTCGATAAAAAAAAATTTATCTATCTTTTTTCTCTCGTTAATCTCAAAAATCTCCATCAAATTATACCCAAACCGAACATCGGCGATCCGCCGATTCTCAAGACTTTCCATTTATTTCATGTTATATTCAAGGGATTCTGTTGTGTCGTGCCAAAGCATCTTTTGAAAACAAGCGTTACCAGATGATCGTGAGGCGGTGGAGACCCTCAAGGTGGTTTGTACGGTGGCTGCAGATGCTGTGGGTGTTGCTCTGGTGGGGTGGGGTTTACCCAAGCTTGTTGGTGCTTCGGGAGAAAAGATTGTCAAGAAATTGATGAAAGCCCCCGGAAGGGACTTCCTCATCTTCAGGAAGGATTTCGAGCTCAACCCCGCTGCCTACTTCCGCAGCCTTTGTAATTAGAATCATCAAAAGAGGGGGAAAAAAAAAATCAATGGATTACACAGAGTTGAATAAGTAGTCGGTAGTGCTCATGACTACTGTTTAGCGAAGCGTTTTGGAATTGTACTGAACATTTTAGTTGAAATTTGGTTATGCTAAATGTTCTTCTGTTTTCTTGGTTTCTTCATTGTTATATGAACATACACCATTAAACATGAAAAGAGACAGGGATTTCGTTAAAATTTGGAGACCGACGAACTAAAGAAGAAACAGAATGAAAATTCAGATGAACCAAACTTCACACAGACTGTAAAAACGGCGTTCACTCCGGCTCTCAATTCTCTCACCGATGAATTTTAGTTCTTTGGGAAGTTTTTGAAAGGCCACGCTCGTACTCACGCACACACACTCGCCCTATGTGACTTAGTCCAAGGCATTAAAATCCAGCAATCCTCCAATGGCCATTGCAAGAAGACATTGGACAAGTTCAAAATTGAAGCTCTCATCTTCTCAGTCATTAAGAAAGAAAACCCCAATCGCCCCCATCAGCCCCAATATATCATCTTCATTGACAAATTACCCAAGATCCAACCTTTGATCCTTCAACAGAGTACACAATTTGACAACAATTTTGGTAGATCCACTCAGGCTGAAAAAACACAATCCCCCATCCATTATCTCGTTCAATAAAACGGAAATCTCATTTCATATTCATATTCAGAACATTTGCACATCAGCTCGCCGAAGGCGCAGATCATGCACAGAAATCCTTCACACACAAAACAGCTACGGAGCAAAAAGTTTAATTTGCTCCAACGTATTCTGTTTGGTTTCAAAACTAGACATACATAGGCATAAACTGCTTAATAATCAGACAAACATAATACTAAACGATAGTAAAAGACTCAGACAAGTTCATCAATACTGGTGTTTGTGCGAAGATTGCGAAAATAGGATCTGGGATTTCCTTCAAAGACATGCCCAGGCATCCTGTAATCCCTCCCGGGGGCTTTCATTGTCCTCACCACTCTCCCTCCGCTGCCGCAGCAACAGCAGCAGCAACATAGGCACGTGATCAGAACCACCGCGCCGATGATAAAGGGTGTGGCTACTAGGTGCCAGTGCTTCAGTTGCTCTCCTGTAGTCTCTGGTGGAAAAACCTCGTCCGGTTTTTTAATCAAACTACCGCCAAAGTCCCCCATCCCTATTAGCCACTCCTTCAGCTTCTCCACTATGTAGTTGACCCACTCCTCTGCCCCCATGTCTCTCTCGGTAGCCATCTTTTGCATTGAGTTCTCTCTCTCTCTCTCTCTCTCTCTCTCTCTCTCTCTCTCTCTCTCTCTCTCTCTCTCTCTCTCTCTCTCTCAGACCTGGAAACTAGATGATACTACTATGGAAACTTGTGGGCAGTACGTAAATGAGAAAAATAGAGGCAAAGTAATTGATTTTGGCACGTCATGTTTTGATATCCACACTACAATATTAGAAGTTTCGTATATAAAATACACATGGCAAGACTACGAGACAAAAATTGGAGTGTAGTTATAAAAAAATAGAGTGCCAAAATCACTGCCAGCGAAGTAAATTTAGAAAAAAACCCAGCTCGGACGGTGAATTTACAACAGAAAACTAATAGTAAAACGCTGAATACAAGAAATATAATTAAATCTGGAGGACTTTCTTTGAATTGATAATAATTGATTTGCCCTTGGATTGATATTCCTAGCTAGTAATGGAAAAATAGTACGTCTTAATGCTGATAGGAATCTAATTAAGTAACGAATAATATATTTCCAAAAATTAAATCTTTGTAGATCATATTCCAAATAAAACAGCATAACAACAACAACCCAAGTAAAGAAATGTAAAATTTCTACATTTATAGTCAAAATCTAGTTTTAAAATTAAATCATGGTCCTAAAACTAGTCTCTACTTCAATTTTAATCCATGACATCATCATGGGTTAAGTTTTCATTATGTAATTATATAAATTTGCAAATTTACCCTTGTTATTTAACTTGCACGTATACTAGCAAATGCTCGTATCTAAAGGCACATGCAAGCGTAAGAAAGAGTAGTTGGAGGGTTTTGAATTTAAGGTCTAAAAGACAACGTTCATTTTCAGTTAGGATGAAATCCTAAAGAAGTCTAAGGGACAGAACTCACATTTAAATTATCCTAAAAGCATGAAAATAGAATTCCAAAGTCGTCCTAGCTGCATCCCCAAAAGTACTTGAGGCTTTCTATTTTTCTATTTGCTCTTGGGTTTTTTTTTTTTTTTGGGTGGAGTGTTTGCTTTCTCTCTAATGAATGCTACACCATAATGGTAGGCAATCCCACCATAATTTGGTTTGACAGAGACTATCACTATTGGTATCATTTTTTTCGTCGAGAAGAATAACCATTCAACATCCTATAATTTCGCCAACAATGTGGGATATATTTTAGTACTAGGATCTGACCTGTCTTCATTTCAACTTTAAAAGGATTGTGCTAATCTTTTTTTTAATGCCAATAACTATGTTAATAAAGTCTTCGATTAATTTCACAATAAAGTAAGAAAGAGATGATTTCAGTCATCTACAGCTTCCTTTAAATCATGAAAAGATGTACATATAGGAGCGCTAGGAAGAATCAAGGGTAAGTATTCAGTGACGCAAGATCCTCTGTAGTCTTTTCTCAAAATTAGGTGTCCGCATGTACCCATGTGAGTTTCAGTTGTAAGAATATTAATCCTACACCCAAAACTCACTAGGTACATGCATGGGTACACCAAATTCTGGGTACAGAGGACTTCTAGTGGTATTCAGTGCTCTTGATTTGGACACGCAAAATCTGAATATCTTCAACAACCTTATCATGTGGCTATGCGAACTACATGATAATTTTTCAAAGATTCGTCATTCATGAGTTCGTGGCATTTCTTTTACTGTTGTAGGAATCACGAAAAGAACCCAATATATACCAATCAAAAAAGGGAAGAAAAGAACCCAATGGCAATGCCAATAAAAAAGAATCTAACAATATATATAGGCTCGGCTCGGCTCAATTGCAGTTCTGCCCAATGCCAATAAAAAAGAATCTAACAATTAATATATATAGGTGACTTCGTTTAAGTGCACTCCATTACGAAGGTTGATTTTAGCGCTCCATTTTGTGACTTCGTCTAAGTGCACTCCATTTTTCGTATTTATCCATGTAAAAGATTACTACAAAGTTATACTTTATAGATTCTTTCTTCACAAATAATTAAAATGGTTATCTTATAACTTGTATGGATAGAAACAAAACAAAAGAAATGCACTTGAATAAAATGAGAGTGAAAAAATCAATTCCCTTAAAGTTTTTTTTTTCTTCTTCTCATGGGGTGCTACTTTTGAATAGCGTCGCCTTGAAGTTCTCATAATTGGTGCTGCTGCTTTTGCTTTTGCTTTCATGCATCAGGTTTTATCATCAACTAAAGATTTATTCTTGTTTCACTAATTTTTGCCTTTTATATCTTTTCTGAAATTATGGAACAAAGGAACACTTTTTTGTCTTTATTTAAATATTTTTCGTCTTTGCTAATTTTGCATTAATTCTTTGTAAAATACTGAACTACAATAACCAAAAAAAAACTTTAAACTTTGGACAATGACAACAAATTATTAAAAGAACAAACGCAAAAGTGGCAAAGACAAAAGTTATTCTTTTACGTTAATTACCAAGCCAAAACACCACTGGGCTATTAAACTGCCCAAACGGAGTCTAACTCAGTGATTCAATTTTTCAAACTTTTTGTATAAAAAAACTCCTCCCTTCACATTTCTAATATTTCTCAAACGGCGTCTAATATTTTGAAAGATCCCAAAAAGAAAACATACGCAATAATTTAGGATGGAGAGAGTATTACTGTAGAAGCAAGTGACCCCACAATAATTTGGTGCTACTGCAAGCTTTTGCTTTTGCTTTTATGCATCAGGTTTTATTATCAACAAAGATTTATTCTTGTTGCACTTATTTCTGCCTTTCATATCTTGTCTGAAATTATGGAACAAAGGAACACTAAGAGACTTTTTTTTTCTTCATTTAAATTTTTTTGGCTTTGCTAGTTTTGCGTTAATTCTTTGTAAATTACTGAGCCTACTATAACCCAAAAAAAACTTTAAAACTATGGACAATGACAACAAACAATGCAAAGAACTGGTATGCTTTTTGTTGTCAATAATTTTTTTAAATTTGGATCATGACTATTTACTCTTTAGATTTCTTTTGCCACGCCGAATTAATAAGAAAAAAATAAATAGTCATCCTGTTTCATAGACTTATTTAGGTGTCCATCCTACTAGGTTTGAATACTTAAGTCGACATTCTGAAATTTAAATAATACCTAAAACACCCTTAATCATGACAAATATAGAAATTATGGCAAAGTCATCCGGAATAATGACAGAACCATCCGGGATGTAAAACTAACATAAAAAATTAGTTTAAGATCCTAATATTCTTTACTATATAGGTAAAAAAAATTGGGATGTAAAACTAACTATTTATGTTAGATTTACGTCCCGAATTTCTTCACCTATATAGTAAACAATTTTTGGACCTTAAACTAACTTTTTAAGTTAATTTTATATCTTGATTTTCTTTTCCTATATAATAAAGAAATTTATGACATTAAACTAATTTTTTATGTTAGTTGTACATTCCGAATTTCTTTACCTATATAGTAAAGAATTTTAAGACCTTAAATTAACTTTTTAAGTTAGTTTTACATCCTGAATTTCTTTACCTATTGTTTGGCTGGGATTTTGGCTAACTTTCGAAATATGATTGTATGCGAGCATGTCAAAAAAGGCTTATAATTATCTTTTTCAGATTTCAACATATAAAAAGCCAAACTTAATCAGGCAATTGTGGTGTCGGTTCAATTACCTCAATAAAGAGGATTTCTCTATCTAGAAGTATTAGAACGGCACAACGATTCACTAGAAACTTGATAAACCAAAGAATAAGCAAGATACTTTGATCAATTCAAAAACAAACTTGCTTTCCAACTGATTCTCCAAACTTCCAACATCAAACAGAATGAGTTACAAAATAATTACAACTACAGACAACTCCTAACTACTTCAAACTTAAGTCTAAGTTCTTCTAACTATTGCCTAATGGACAAACCAAGCATAGCATAGCTTTTGTTTGATGATTTGTCTGAGTTTTTTCTGTCACGCTCTCGATTTTCAATATAAATATATAATCTATTTCGATAAAAGATTCTCGCATAACAATTATAATACCCAAAAGAGTTCCCAAGTTTAAAGAGTTTACAACATTGGTACTCCGGCCCAAATTAAGCTTAGGTACAAGTACAAATAAGTTTTAAGGTTACAAATTCATCTTTACCAAAAGTAAATCTATTACAAAAGATGATTAAGTAACCAAAACAAGTTAGCTTCCAAAAAGTCCTCACATCCAAGCATACGATGCATGAAAGTTACTATACAGCATTTGAACCTGAAAAGAAAGAGTGGGTTGAGCTACACTAGCCCAGTAGGAAAATCTTTTACCAATTCTATGTGCAAATATAATGATAAGTGCAAAAATAATGAAGACAGGAAATTTAGCTCAACGCTGGATAATAATCAATTTATAAGTGTGCCGACATTCAACGAGATCATTCTAAGACATGCCATTACCATGATATGCAGACTGATTCACAAGACAATGATAACTCTAGCTATCTCAACACGACTCGCTATCATCCATCTCCACCGTCTGTATTTCCATCCCTTAAGTTACAGTATGATTACCACGAGGGTTACCGTATTACCACCCCTTGCGTTATGGAAAGCCCTAACAACTTGGATCACCATATTACCACCCCTTGCGTTACAAGACCTACTTGAGTCTCCGTATTACCACTCCTTGCGTTACGAGACTCCCTAGTCCAACTTTTGACCCCAAACAACTACTATCTTACTCAATATGCAAACTAAGACTTTCTCATAACCACATTCATGCAATGATAATCATACGTTATGCTATTAATACCATCACTATGCCACAAACACTCCCAGGTAATAAGTCAATCAACAAGTTATGTTTTAACACGGTTTTAATCAAATGGATTCCTATTCATTTCTTACTAGTGGAGCGCCAACGGACCAAGGATAACTTCAATGAATTAAAGGAAGTCAATTGGACATGCTTGGAATAGGTTTGGAGGTATCCAAAAAGGTTTAAAAGTGATCGGGAATCAAAACGGTCAATCGGAGCAACATGGGCAAAACTGCCCAGAAAGCCATGGACTATTGATACCAAAATAACAGTATCGATACTCCGGAGTTTGGAGTATCGATACGGAACTAACCGTATCGATACGGGAACACTACGACAGATTTCTGAAGCTATCGGAATGCAGATCTTTTCAGCGTATCAATACGCACACAATTGTATCGATACGGGAACATGACGAATGATGATTTTGTGCAGAAAACTCAAAAGCAAACACAACAAAACACCCAACGATTCAAGGTACGATTTCTACACTTAATCAATGTATAAACACATAAAAGAGGTAAAGAAATCCCTACCTCGATTCAAGGAGCGAAACCCAAGGGATTCAAACAAGACCTAGCTCCAAACTTTTGAAATCAACCGAGATCTTCTTTCCGAGCCTCACCCAATGCGATACGGGCCCAGGGTTATGTTCAAGAGGTGAAAGCAAGAAGGATCCTTGAGGTTTTAGAGAGAGAGAGAGTGTGTGTGTGTGAGCCATGAGAGAGATACACGGCTGGAGAGAGAGATACAAGGGAGAAAAAATGATCCACTACACACACTCACCACTATTTATACCCTTATATCTTTAAATCGCACACCCACTCCCTCAATCTCCCATTCTTTCACGTAAACCCTCAATTCAATTAATCACCCAATAAACCACATTCTCTCAATTAGTCATATTAACAATAATTTCAATAATTAAAAAAAATACCTGAGTCTCTACATTTTCCCTCATACTTTTCTTTTATTTATAGGCAAACTCTTGAGTTTTCTCCACGTCTTCTTTTTTCCGCCTAGCTGTCTTCGAAATCATCTCAATTTGAATTAAAACTTTTCCTCCATGTTTTCTGATTGTGAGAATTCAGTTTAATTCGTCACCCCACTTTCCTTCAACTATATCGTGTTGGAAATGGGCAGTTATATGCTTGAATCTAAACTCCTTTGACTGTGTCAACTATAACTGCCTCTTGTTTGAATTTGAATTAAACCATTCGCGTCTTTGAGCTTCGAACTGTTTACTTTCTAAGCTATTGTTTGAGTGATTGACACCTAGCAATAATTGTCATTACCTATAAAACAACACTAATTTGATTAGAACGCCACCGTTCTTGTAATTGTGTAATTCCAAGTATTTCAATCTATGCGTGCTCCATTTTGTCTAAAATGATTGGCCACTTGTCACTAGCTGATTGGCCAATAAATTCTCATGCAAACACCTGTATAATAAAAAAAATTAAGACTTTAAACTAACTTTTTATGTTAGTTTTACATCCCAGATGATTTTGTCGTGATTCCGAATGATTTTTTCATGATTGCCGTTCTTCGGACCAAACTAAATAAGGGATAATATCCCTTATTTAATTTGGTTAGCACAACGGCTCTATTAAAATTTAAAAAGTTATTAAGGTCTAAATGGGTATTATTTAAATTTCAGGATGAAAATATACGTTTTCAAACCTACACGAATTAAGACTTAAGTATCAATGTAGGATAGGACCCCTATTTAAGTTCCCCAATTAATAATCCCTGAAGAACTAATGTAGAAGTATCAAAGGCAAAAGTAATTCTTATTGGTTAATTATTAAGCCAAAACATCATTGGGCTGTTAAACTGCCCAAACGGAGTATAACTCAATGAATTTCTCAAACTTTTTCTATATGAACAAACTCCTTCCTTCTCAGTTACCCTTCCATTAAATTAAAACATCCGCATAGATATAGCAGAGCACGTACATAATGAGAAATGCTAAGAGTAACCAGCAGTGGCGGATCTAGAAATCTAATACAGATGGGTCATCTTTTGAGCATAAAGGTTATAAAAATTCTCAAAATCTAATATAACAAGAACATGCATTTAGGAAAAAATTATAACGAGAACAGAAAATGTTTTAAGCAGTCTTCATAGAGCAGAAAACTTTGAAATTTTTTTTTGTTGTGAAATAGCAAAAAATGCATTAATAATAATATTTTTTTGATCATCATTAATAATAATATATGATAATATGAAAAGTACAACTGCAACGACGAACGACGACTTAACATACAGTAAACATTTAAAAAAAATGAATGAACTAGTCATGAGACAGATTTGGTATGTCTCATCCGCTTTCTTTTTAAACATTCTTTTTCAAAAACAAGGTAATTTCAAGCTCAAATATAATAAAAATAAAAAATAATTTTTTAATTTTTTTGCACTATTTAAAAGATCACAAGGAGATGTATCAAAAAAAGATCCATATTGGTAGAAAAATTATTTGTGTAAACACATAATTTTTGAACTTAAAATTACCTTCCTTTTTTTAGAATTTGGAACACCACCTAAGAGATTGCTTGAAGCGGATGCATGCAGCATGCTCGGCCTCTTCTTACTAAGGGGGGTGTTCGGACAAATAATTAAGCCGGCTTTCCTGCCACTTCTGTCAAAATAAGCCACCAGTGGTTCGGCTAAAAAAGCCACATTGTAGAGGAGATGAAATTACCAAAATACCCTGGCCATTCATCTTATCTGGCTTCCCAACAGAACCCTATCCTTTTCTCCTCCTCATAATAGCCACACACAGTCCAAACCCTTTTCGAAGCCTCATTTCATCACCGACTCTCCACAGAACATCCAAGTTGGGGGAACTCACCAAATCCTGTCAACACTTCCTCCGGCCTCAACCCCCTTCGATCCTTCTCACCAACTCTCCACACAACCCAGCTCTCATCCACCCAGCAATTCCTCGGTCCATCTCCAAATCTCGTCAGGCGTAGGAACTCCGGCATCACCCCCCTCCAATCGCAAGCCCTACACAGCAGCAAGAACTTTTCGAGTTTGAGGAGGTAGATCATATTCGTCCAACCTACGCCCCCTCTCTTTCAAACATGACAATGAGTTCTCAAACCCTCGTCCGAGTTGATGTATGTAATTTTTGTGTTTGATTGTATTTTCGAGAGGATGATTGTGACCTTCTCAATTTTTTCAGAATACTCTAACAGATATCCATTCAGAATCTAAGCAAATGCCTAAACGATTTTAATGTAATTCTGGAAAATTGTTTCAGGCAAAAAAATACGAACGATCCGAAGCCAGACTCCATTTAACACTTATTTCTCCCTTTTTGGAACTCTATTTTTGCCGTCTACACAATTGCAATTTCACATTATTTGTTGGCTTTGAAGAACTTTTTGTACGAAAACCAGCAATTTTATATACTCTTTCTTCAATAGTTTGTTAGATCTGTGTATAAACCATTGGTTCTGTTGTTGATATCACTCGCTCTGCGAAACCCTTGTTTGTTTTGTTTTCTTTTTATATATTTCATTACTGGAGTATAGTAGTTTTTTGGGTTTTTAAAATTTCCTTTCTTAGGGACCTCATAAGTCTTCAAAAGAAGAGGAACAATCTCATTGTCATCATGTTTGTAGGTACACAATATCAAGATTCTTTCTTAGGCTGCCTTCAATTAATTTCCACAAATTGATCCATACGATTTGACTAGTAGTTTGCTGTTTTGATTCCGGACTAGTGGAAGGGTTGGTTACGCTCTATTGATGTCCAACTTTATTTGTATGGTATTGTTTTGTTTTTGGGTTATGCCCCTTTTGACCGTGTGAAAAGAAAAAGCCAGACGAAGCAGCACTTCTTTTGTTTTTTTTTTTAATCTTTTCGTTTCCTTTTCTGCCTTGGGTTATAAATCGATTTCAAAAGTAATCATGCAAACATAACCTCAAACTTGGTTTGAGGGTGCATCTTCAATCTTGGCTTAACAAATGGGAATATCAAATATTGTCTCTACGCTTATGTGATAATTTCGCATACGAAAATTAGATATTTTCAGATGTAGGCTGCAACCATTATGTGAAACTTAGGTATTTCTTGATATTGTATTGTAAATTTAGCAAGTTTTGGCAAAGAATGAGGGTGTCACTCTAGAAAATTACTGATAGGAAACAAATTTGACATGAGGTGCCAATTTTTTTCCCTTGGCATAGCGATGCCAAAATGACACTTATAGCATTTGATGTGTTTGTAGTTTCATGAAATGCGAAAGCGGTGTGGAGAGGGAAAACAAATGAGCCCCTACAAAATTATAATAAAATTTGTTTCTGTATAAATGTTAGAGCCAACTGAAATTAGAATCAATGGCTTCGAACATGTCCTCCTCCAATTCTGGGGTGCGGATGCATCGAGTGTGTGGTCGGTGTGGATCCGGACCTTGCATTGTCAAAACCTCGCGATCAGTGGAGAATCCTGGATGTCGTTACTTTAAGTGTCCGATGAACCCAGTAAGTGTACATATAATATATTCATCCTTAACTTGTCAAATTCAGCATAACTGTAGTTCACTGCAAATATTTTTTACTGAACCTAACATTCTACTACAACAAGTAGCCTTGTGATAAATGGAATGGGTGGTGTGACGAGTCTCTTCCAAGCAACGCTTCTGTCCCACATCCGAATGAGACACATGGTGTTCCTTTTGAACTTTCAACTGTCATCCCTACGTTGATTGCGGACATCGCAAACCTCAGGGCTGAAAATCGGGAGATTCTCAACTCAGTGAGGACACTTCAGACAGTCATGATTGCCATAAGTATTGTCCAAGTGTTGTTGCTCTGTCTTAAGTTCGTCTAGATAAACCTGACTTGTTGATGTAGTTCCATAGATGGACTCATTATCCTTTTGTTTTAATATTGGTAATCGACTTCTGACTTGTAATGTGCCTCATGCATGTGTGCCTTATGTAAATGTGGCTTATGTAAATTAATGTAATCGACTTGTGATTTAAGGTGTATAGTATGAAAATGTTATTACTTGTTTGATGTTTGATGTCTCCTTCTATCTTCCGTACCTTTTAATTTTGTGGCTACATTGGATTATACCACATGGTAAAGTCTAAGATTGTTACATTGTTTGCTTTGTTTAATATACGTGAAGATATGGTGTCCCCTCGTAAGAGGATGAACCTCGGGAAGAAGGTACCACCAATTGGCAGTCATCGCCTTGGGCTTGTGCCCCCTCGCCTTGGGCTTGTGCGTCCTGGACCTTACTGACCCGGAAGAGCTAATTGGGATTCACAAATGACAAAGTTGTTCTTACAGCTAGCCATAAAGGAGATTGAAGCTGAGGGTAGGGGAACGACACAACTTTCGAACAATTCACTGCGCAACATTTCTATAGAGATCAGCACTAGGACTGGAGAAGTGATCAATCTGAAGCAATGTAAGAATCGGTATGGCGTCTTAAAGCGGGATTGGCAGGCATGGATGTTATTAGCCGATTCGAGAAGAGGTGCAACAGGCTTGGGTATGAATCCAGTCACGGGTACTTTTACAACACCTGACCATTTTTGGGCTAACCTAATTGCGGTAAACACTTTCTGCAATACACAAGCTTTTATTCATTTATTTTGCTTGCATAACATATGTGCTTGACAAAAGGCCACAAAAGCTACTGTGAATGATTTTGTAACTCATTGCATCGATCAGTTCATATTTAGGCCATTTATTGATGAAGCACTCGTATTGGTTATTGACATAGTACTTGTTTAAGTGCCTCACCGCAGCTTTGAAACTAATTTGGCATTGTATAATCTGCACTGCCTAATTTATTTTACCAAATGGTCGTTACTTATTAGATTTTTTCCATAGTCGTGTGTTGTCACTTGTAATTTTTTTGGGATACTAATTAATCACCCATTTGGCTGCTTATAAGCATTGGTCCATCTTTAGTTTTGTCCCCATGTACTTTGACGACCTGTTTGTTCGACAGAACTACTGATCAAGGAAAATCTAATCCCAGTAGATTAAATAGCGATCATTGGATAAAAACTAGGACGCTAATCATCATATTGCATATCCCACACTTTGAGCATGAATAATCTTCACAACTAGCTCGTTAATATCTTAACCAAATATTGGACTATGTGATCGCCTTTAATTATCAGATTTTGCTGCTCAACTGGCACATATGTAAAGTAGGTGAATTGTGTATACAATGTCATGATGAGTACTAATATATGAGGAAGTCTGAAAACAAATTCAGTAGGGTTTGAAAATTGTTTTTGCCAAATTATTTCCTGTTTTGCCTTGGGGTTCTTCATTTGAATGCTTGCTAGTTTTGCCCAGTCTTTACATAGCAACAATGAACTCTGCCATGCCTTTGTAGTTTTTTACTGATAATGGTATTAATTTGAAGGATCAGAACTGAACAGCCAAACAGTGAACCCTGCCATGCCTAGTGTTTTTGACCAATAATGCCATTGAAGGATCAGAACTAACTTGCCAACAGTGAACCCTGCCATGCCTTTAGTTTTTTTGACCAATAATGCCATTGAAGGATTAGAACTGACTTGCCAACAATGAACCCTGCCATGCCTTAAATATTTGTGACCAATAATGGCATTCAAAGATCAGAAATCACATGCCAAACAGTGAACCCTGCCCCCTATTTAACCTTTTGCAGCCTTTTCAAGCATCCAAGAGTGTCATTTGGTTTATCATCTCACATTCTCACCCGGGGTTATAAAACATGGTAACATGCATTCAATATTATTCACAAACAAGTTGAAATCATTTGCCAGGTCAGACTCTCTCCTACATATTTTCTGTTTGACCATAGAATTATACTTCTCCTTAGCATTTTTTTCTTTTTTCTATAGTTGTGTGAATGTCTTATGTGAACTCTACCATCAAGTTCCATTGCCATTATGCTGAACTTTTTATTGCTTTATTTGTCAATGCATTTAAAAAAATTGTCACCACATTATTGTTATGGTTTACATGTTTACCACTACATTATTACATTCACAACAGTGATATTTTCTATGTGTAACTTGTCTATGTCATGCTATATGTATGTATGTTTTTGTGTATCTCTCTAGCAAAATGAAAATGTGGCAAAGTTGACCATTCGTTGGAGCACGAGGAGTTGATGCAAAGGGCATTCAAAGAAGTCATTGCCACCGGCTCACTACAATGCACTCTGGGAGCGGAAGGGGAGCTTGGTATGGGTGCAGAAGGTCGTCGAGCGTTGGCTACCGACAATGACGACCACACTGATACGGATGGTGAGGGCAACACAGTTGGAATAGAAAATGGGGACGAAATTGGTACTAAATATACTAGCACAGGCCTTGAACATAGTAAGGGGGGCCCCTTTTTCAGTCAACAAGGTACTAGCAACCCTATTTCCCCTCAATATGGTGGTACAACCAATCCCTTTTCCCCTCAACATGGTAACCATATCATCCCATTTGTTCCTTACCATGGTGGCACAAACACCCCTCCTTTCCCTCACCATGCTGCCATAAACACCACCCATTTCCGTGAACATATTAAAACAAGTCCCCCACTTTTTCCTGAACATGAACATGGTACACCTACCCCCCATTTTTCGAACCGTCGTACAACAAATACTCCCCCTTGCCCTCAACCCAAAATCAGATGCTCCTCCCCTTTATCTGAACATGGTACAAACACCCCTCCTTTCCCGAGAGCTATGCCCATATATCCGGGTTGCAACTCAAGTGGAACAAAACGAAGAAGTTTATCAAACACGATTGATGTTCTATCACAGTCCATGACTAACATTTTGGAAACCATGGTTTCGAGGCAGAATCAGTACAGATCCGTCATTAAGCACGGATGTAACATGGTGGACATAATGAAGATCCTTGGTCGAATGGAGTATTTCCAACAAGAACCCGTTCCCCCGGTCTATTGGTGACTTGTTGACTACTTGTCCGGTGATCCCATGAAGATAGATGTGTTCTATGGCGTGCCAAATGATGAACAGAGAATTTCTTTCACTCAACGGGAGCATACAAAGGCAATGTTAGCTCAATCACGAGGACAATGCAACCCAATTGAGACTCTCCCTCCTTGGCAACCGCCCCATCAGATTTAATAATTCCATTACTGGAAACATTATGCAAAACTGTGTTTGTTTTTAATTTGTCCTGAACTAAGTTTGATATTTTTTTTCTATGTTGGTGTTGTTGGACTTCATAAATTAGGAATGTTTTTAATTGCTCCTGAAACTATGTTTCATACTTGGATCGTTATGATTTGTGTTGGAAGTATGTGTTCTATGGTTTGCTACATTCGATGGTTTATTATAAATTGTGTTTGGTAATATAATTTCAGAGGAGAGTAGTCCACACATCCACGGATATCGTCAATAGTACAGGTCAAGA
Source organism: Rhododendron ovatum (assembly GCA_019656835.1). Lineage (NCBI taxonomy): Eukaryota > Viridiplantae > Streptophyta > Magnoliopsida > Ericales > Ericaceae > Rhododendron > Rhododendron ovatum. Next base: position 8,844,931 of record CM033799.1, on the reverse strand, counting down.
TCGGAACTGGGCATTTCAATTGCGTTCAACTTGGTATACTTATCATGGTTAAAGTATCACATGCAAATTCAGATTAGAACTAGCAATTTTTTCTTCAATTTCATTTCCACAGTTCGCATTACACCTACACAAGAATCTGACGATCGACGCATTACCTTGCAATTCCATCTAAATTGCCAGTTTACTACTGTGATACTCCCTCCGTTCCGATTTGTTTGTCCTCTTTTTGACTTTTTAAGAGCGTTTGACCTCTCAAAGAATTGGCTATAATTTTCAATTTGTAAAGTTTTTAATATGCAATATGGATCTTGTTTGATAGATCTCAATTAGTTTTATTATAAAAAAATCTTCAACATAATAAAAAACATTATAAAATATAAGATATAAGTATATTTTTGAAAGACACGTATTTCGACAATTGGACAAACAAATTGGGACGGAGGGAGTAGTTTAAAAAATGCTTGTCACAGTTTA